>CM042908.1:7427500-8627500 GCA_023653625.1 Triadica sebifera
AAGTCCCTTGATGAACCTCTTATAATATCAGGCTAACCCAAGGAAACTTCTTACTTCTATTATATTACAAGGTGGTTTTCAATTAAGAATAGCCTCAATTTTACTAAGGTCAACCTGAATACCTTTTGCTAAAGCTACATGACCCAGAAAAACTTGCACTTCAATATCTTGGCATATAATTCTTTTTCCCTCAATATCTGTCTCTAGAGTATACAAGGATATCATTAATGAACACTACTATATATTGATCAAGATATGGTTTAAACACTCGATTCATCAGGTCCATAAAAGCTACTAGTGCATTCGTCAATCCAAATGACATAACCAGGAACTCATAATGACAATAACAAAACTTGAATGTCATTTTAAGTACATCTGACTCCTTAATCTTCAATTGATAATACCCTAATCGGAGAGCTATCTTTGAGAACACTCCTGCACCCTTCAACTGATCAAATAAATTATCGATTCTCGGTAACAGGTACTTATTCTTGACAATCATTCTATTAAGTTGCCTATAATCGATACAGACATGGAGGGTGTCATCTTTCTTCTTCACAAACAATACCAGAGCATCCCACGATGATACACTGGTTGTATAAATCTCTTATCTAACAAATCTTGGAATTGCGCCTTCAACTCTTTTAACTTGGTAGGTGTCATTCGATACAGTGTGATGGAAATAGAAGTAGTATCAAGTACTAAATCGATAACAAACTCTATCTCTCAATTATGTGGAAACCTTAACAATTCCTTTAGAAACACATTTGGAAATTCACAAATATTAGGAATGTCAGCCAACCTCGAGCTGCTCTTCTTCATATTAATCACATATGCTAAATAGGTTTCACATCCTTTGCTGATGAGTTTCCTAGCTTTCAGCATTGATATCATATTATTAAGATATCCTTTATTTTCATCCATCACAATTATCTCTTCTTGCTCTAGAATGATGCTCATCTATCTCTTTCCACAATCTATTACCATTTCATGACGAGCTAACCAATCCATTCCTAAGATTACATCAAACTCATGAAATGATAGCTCAATGAGATTGGATGGGAATTGCCTGCCTTGTATCTCAATTGGGTAACCCTTAAACACTATGCCCTAATGGGTTAGTCATAAAGATTTCAAATTATAGAGTATTTGGTTCTAAACCCTTTTAATCTATTGGTGGTGTGCATAGTATGAATATGATGACCCCCGATCTATCAATGTATGAATGTCAAAGCTAAAGAGAAGGAATTTACCCACTATAATGTCAGGTGCATCATGCCCCTCACTTATTTGCATGGTAAATGCCCTGCCTAGAGCAGCTCTGCTACCTTTCAGTCTCTCAACTGTCTCTGATCTAAACTAGTTAGGCCCTACTTGGCCTCCTATGCCTTGTCTTGAAGCTTTTATTCATATTGGCTTGATACTTTTCGAACCTTTGTCATACTGTAGTAATGGGCAATCATCCACCAATACTCTCCTAGGTGAGGACAACCACAATGCTAACACATTGGTAAAGGTGCAGATCTGCATGGTACCTGTGTCGATGCACTAGATACTAATGAAACTGATCTTGTAGGTTATCCTTGCCTATAAGAAAAAGGCCTGCTGAAACCCCCAACCTGGAATCGACCATTATAGGATCTGGCTCTCTTGCCACTCGACAGTTCCCCACTTGGTTGTGGCACGGTCCACTAACCCCTCTATCTTACATAGCTGCTGAGCTGCCATCTTTAAATCATTGGCATTTATCAACCTCAGTGGATACAATGCCACCAGCATACTTACAGAGATGTGTGATTTATCTCTCATATTCTAGTACTGACATGTCTCCCTATTTCAACATCAGAAATTTCATTTTCTTGTCATTTGTATAGATAGCGGGAATGTATTGCTCCTTGAACTTCTCTAAAAAGAACTCTCATGTCATGGGATCCGGTGCCTCTGAATTTTGTGACTCCGAATGTCACCAATCATATGTATGATCTTATAATAGAGACACTACATATTCATACTTCTGCTTGTCAGTGCAATGTAGCTGGTCAAAGACTCTTTCAACTCGCTCTAATTTGAACTCCGCCACAGAGGTGTCATCTTCTTGTTTACCATAAAAATAGAGTGCCCCTAACTTCCTTAGCCTCTCAAATTGCAACAACGATGGGCCTGGCTGTGATGCTTTCTATAGTAAATCTATCATATTCCTCAAAAGCTTATTCTATCTTGTACCAATTACAGACTGCTCACATGATGAACTGGCACCGGATCTTGATGCAATGGCTCGACGATGACTTGGTCATGATGAAGCCTTTATCCTTGTAGGCTCATTACTTTCAGCTACTTCAGCTACTATCTACCACGATTCAGAAGTCATAAAGTACTTATATCATAAAAGTAATGACCCTAATCAGTAACCATCAACTCATTTACTCAATTGTGGGTACAAACATGTCATAAATATATTTAAAACTCCTTTTTGAAAATCTAAAACCTCCCAAACTGGGCTATGATACCAAAATCTCTATAACACCCCTCACCCCAGCACACATGCCCAAACGAGGGAGTGCTATGCTGTATTCATTGGTTAAAATATCATTTCATATAAACATATATATGAATGGATCATATTTAATTTTTTTTGTAGGAAATCATAATAAAAAAAATAAGTACATTTTATTTACATAAGGTAAGATTTACAAAAACTAAATGTACAAAACATAGAGTTATTTTACAAAACCATAAAAGAAAGCTTGAAATAAAGATATGAAAATTTATGTGACCCATGTTGTCTGATATATGCTGCTTTACTATATCAAGTCCACTAGCTTTATCTACAATCTTGCCGTTATATCTGCGTGAGAAAAACTCTCACACTAAACTTGAAGCTTAATGATACATATAATTAAGACAATAAACTATATCATGCATTATGAAACTTTATGCTTTTATGATATGTGCCAACCTTTTTATGCATCTCTATATTTCCACATCTTATCTCATTATTTCATACATACATTTTGTTATACTAATTTGGTTAGCATGTATATATAATTATCAATTATAACCTACATGATAATCTCATACTATCATTCTCTTATTTATGCCAATAACACCTAGAAACCAATAATTAGGATAACGGGATTGGCTATCCAGGCATTCTAAGAGTGTCACCTGGTTATTATAGTATGTGCATACAAGTGTCATCACCAGTATCAATATATAGGTGTCATAACTAGCATTAATATATAGGTTATATCACCAACATTAATAATGGTGTCATCATCGACATTAACATATGTGTCATCACTGACATTAATATGTGTCATCACTAACATTAATAAGACTTTGTAATTGGCTTGTCAAACTATCCAAAATTCTAGTTCTAAGCTAGGTGTTCTCAGGCTTAATTCATCTTATTAGTTATTCACTTTTATTTCTTCTTCATTAATCTCATATTTCTTTTGTTTCGTTCATAACATATTTTTTTCTCTTTATCAACCTCTTTTTTTTTATCTTCATTACATCTTCTTTTCATATCATATATTGCACAATATATCTCATTTTTACTTTTGCACACATACAAATATTCCAATTTCATCGAATGCAATATCTTATTTAATTTCATTTGATATTTCAGAATGATTATAAAATATACAAATTATTAAAAACAGGGCATTCACAACCATGACTCCTTTATTCATGCCTGTGAACAATGGTAAACACACCACCTCACGACCGTGGTCAAAATGTTCATGTCCGCGAATAAGCTCATGCTCATTACTTAAGCCATGTTTGAAGTTGTGAACGTTTCTATCATGAATAGTATCATTTCCAAGCAAAAGTCACGTCTATGACTGATTGCTGCATTTGAAGCTTTTTCAAGCCATTTAGACACCACTAACATTCATTCTCAAGTTTTGAGCATGACATACAATGTTTTGATCAACATTTTCATGCTTCTATCGAACTCAAATTCTAACATGTGACAACTAAAACAACAATACACACAATATCACCTTTCTCATGTAAATTTGTAGTTTTCATACAACAATTCACAGTTAAATGTACTTCAATTATTAATTAACATTCCAAAGATGCATACCATGCAATCATATAACAAAGAATAGGCTATTGCCTTAAATTATGTATGAACCTCTTATTGTTGCTCTTCATCCACTCTCTATGCTTCTATCTCTTTTCCTTTCCCCTTTGAGCTAGTTCTTTGTCACCTTGAGCTTCTATAACATTATAAAACCATTATCAAAACCCTTCTTCATCATAACTCTCTAAGTCTTATCTTCACTCTATAAAAACTCTAATCCCTCTCTCTCTCTCTTTTCCACCACAAGCTCTAAATGAGCTCTAAACTAGGTCATGCTTTAGAAAAGATGAAAGATGAGAGAAAGAACATATTACCTTTAATCTTTTCTTCTCTTGATCATATATTTGAAGATTCCTCTCCCCTCTCCTTTTGCTTATTCTTCTTTATTTTTACTCCTTTTAGCTTCCTTAGGTCTTGTTGTGCATAAAAATGCCTTTATCTTGCTTTTCTCTATCTATTTTCTCTTTTTCTCTCTCCTAATAAGCTTGACTAGGGTGGAATGGTGAGGGACACGGTTAGGGAAGATAAGTTGCAAAAAAAGAAGATTAAAAAGACAAGGAAGAACAAGAAAAGAAGAAAAAAGAAGGAAGAAACCAAAATTCAACCATTAGGTCCCACCATATTTGATTTTAGGACACCATATTATGCTTAATTGACTTTTTAATTCCTTATTTCCATAGGTTGGCCAGCCATTCATATTATTTTGGGTTTAAAATTATGTTTAAATGGGAAATTTGTTATCTAGTCCTCTAATTGTCGATAATTTGCAAAATGACCTCACAACTTCCAAACTTTACATCTAGGTCTTTTACCATATTTTAATATCTCTACACTTTTAATATGCTTCATTAAACATATTTGATAATTATAGATCACCATTTTGATAAATTCTACTAAAAAAATCAAAATTTACACTTTGGTTGGTCCGACACATTAACTTAACGATAGGTGTGACTCGATACCTAAATTAGTAGATATGACAAAGAGTTTGGCTCCCATGGAATCAAGTTTAGCCTTTCTAGACAAAGGCATCAGTTGACAAAAGATGAGGTAGCAAAGTTATTCAAATTCAAAACCTAAGGACTTCTTAAATATAGAGAGATGGATCAAACTTATAGTGCCAAAATGTCTATTATGACCACTTTTGATAGGAATTCGAATGCCAAACACATAAAGACTATTCTCCATTAGATATTTCACTAGATCATCACCTGCACCATATATGCACATGATGATGGCAATGAAAAGGTAACAAAAAGAGACTGGTTCTTTGTTTATTTTTTGGTTCATTCGATGGAATTGACTATGCACTTCATTGATTACATTAATAATATTGCCACCACAAAAAGAGAAGTCATCTTAATTATATCTCATGTCACCAAAATAAAAGGTTCACCCCACACAATTTAGAAAATTATATTGAAATTAAGGAGTATGGTGAAAACTTGATGGATATTCAATATTTCTTAAGTGCTAAAGCCATCAAAAAGATAAAAGATGATGAATATGTCTATGCCATAGGAGAGCAAGGTGTACAAGCCACCATTTCTCAATAAAGTTGAAAAAGAGCAAGACTTTCAATTGGAGATCAACCTATTCTTGAAGAGCAACCCCTTTCCGATTCTTCACAACTTCCACCTCTTCCATCTCATTCTATAGAGAAAACTTTGTTAAGGATGATAAGGCATCTTCATATGGATATGAAAGCTCTTCAAACTCTTATGGGAATGCAAGTGTGTGTCAAAACTTTTACAAGTGAAGAAGAAGAGGATGTTGATCTTAAGAGAGAAAAATCTCAAGAAGAAGAAAAGAAAGGAGGAAATGGCCAAGGAGGAGATGACATTTCACCCAACTTTTAGACCACTCACCTATCATACATTTTCATGCATTTTACCACATTTCTCATATCTATATTTCATGCTTTTTTTCTCCACATCTTTCATATTTTTTTAAGTGTGGCATTATGAATTTGATCAAAAATTGTAAATTTTATTTTTTATTAATGAAATTTTAGAATGTTTGTTATATATCTCTATATCTCTCTCTTTTTTATGTGAATGATCTCTTATGCTTCTATGTCTTATCCTTTTTGAACTTGACAACGGAGGAAAAAGGATAGCAAAAATTGGACAAAATTGGCTTAATTCGTATTTTGATTGTAACACCCTTATTACAATCAACTTATACGTACATTATGTTGCCTTAAACGATTTACCATGATTATTTAGTATTATCTATAATATGATTATAGCAGGTGTGGCTATTGTTGTTATAGTCATAATGTCAATAACATACAATGTTGATATAGATATATCATTCACTTACATATTCTTAAATTCTTACATATATTCAATTACTCATTTAATATATTTATTACTTTGCCGATTGACCTACAACTGTCTAGTCTTACTATTTATTTAACCAAAAATTTTGGCAGCATAATAACTATAAATCTAAACTACCATTCTTGCGCAATAAACCATTCCACATCTCACACAGGGCACAACAGTTCAAATATAAAAATATACATTTATCTGTCTAATATCCAACATTCCACACACTAAGTGTAATAGTTGACTAACATAATACATAGTCAATAAAAGTTTTTTTACATATCAAAATACATATTCCAAGTCTATTATAAAGCGTCCTACATATACATGTCATTAAGTTTATTATATAAAATCCTTCTTCAGGCTGCTCCCAAAACAAGGTATGCTTGCTTCAACGACTTCCTAACTAGTACCTACAAACAGCCAAAATAAACTACGTGTTGAGTATTAAAGTGCTCAATAGTGGTTACAAATCTAAAAATTTCCACTAGTCTAAATTTTTGCATGCACATTTATGCAGAATTTCATACACTATTTATATTAATATAACAAGTCTAATTTAACTCAAATTTACAATTTAACTTATTATTCAAGAATATACTCCATATATTATTTTTATTTCATATTTATAATTATTCTTTTATTATTATTATTATTATTATCGTCATCATCATTAATTACCATTAATTTACCTTTAGTACTTTTATTAAATTAATAATTACTCTTAGTATTCATCTTATAACTTAATTTTCATTTTAATCTTCTATTTAATTTTTCTTTAGCAGCAAATTCGTTTTAGCATATAAACTTTCATTTATTTACAACTATGTCATTAGTTTACACTTATTTACTCTTTTACTACTAGTTAATTTTTATTTCTTATTTATTCTCTTATTAAATATATAAAATTACCATTTAACCCCTATATTACCATTTAACCTTTAACTTTTTATTTTCTTTCAATTAAGTCCATTTCCATTCTATTTCTTTAATTAACTCTTTTTTGCTCACTTTTATTTCATTTTAACATTTTGCCCTTTTACCATTTTGCCCTTTTACCCTTTTACTATTATGTCCTTTTACTATTATGCCTTTTTTTATTTTTTTTATTTTTTTCATTATGCCCCTAATGTCAATCCGGTAGAAAATCTTCAGTTTGGATACATGGGACATGGACCCCACAGGTCCACTATATTGAAGAGTGACCCTGAAAGAACACCCAAAAACTGCACTGCACACTAATCACTGATTCTTATTTATTCTCTTATTAAATATATAAAATTACCATTTAACCCTTATATTACCAATTTAACCTTGAACTTTTTATTTTCTTTCAATTAAGTCCATTTCCATTCTATTTCTTTAATTAACTCTTTTTTGCTCACTTTTATTTCATTTTGCCATTTTATCCATTTACCCTTTTACTATTATGTCATTTTACTATTATGCCTTTTTTTATTATTTATTTTTATTTTTTCATTATGCCCCTAGTGTCAATCCGGTAGAAAATCTTCAGTTTGGATACATAGGACATGGACCCCACGGGTCCATTATACTGAAGAGTGACCCTGAAAGAACAGCAAAAAACTGCACTGCACACTAATCACTGATTCACTATCACCGAAGTAAACCACCAATGGCATACTTAAGCGAGTTTCCATGACTTGCATTACAGAAATAATGTCCCTATGACTGGCCAATTATATCTTGAACTAGATTTAATCATTAGACTTCAACTAAAGGCAATAAAATTATTCTTTTCCAATAATTTCTAATCTAATGCACTAAATATTCAATATTATCACCAATTAAGCCATAAAACTCAATTAAACATACATCATTGATTTTGTTCCATTTCATACATAATGTAATTACTAACTAAAAAATATTTGAATAAATATTCCATGAAAGCTACTAGGGCATTTGTAAGCCCAAATGGCGTGACCAAGAACTCATAATGGCCATATCTAGTGCGAAAAGCAATCTTAGGCACATGTGCTTCCTTTACTTTCAACTGATGGTAGCCTAATCTCATATCAATCTTTGAAAATATACATGCTCCCCTCAACTGATCCAATAAGTCTTCAATACGATGAAGATGATACATGTTCTTTATTGTTACTTTATTCAACTGTTTGTAGTCAATGTATAGCCTAAGTGACCCATCCTTCTTTTTTACTAAGAGTGTTGGTGCTCTCTATGGTGAAACATTGAGTCTAATAAAGCCTTTATTGAGCAATTCTTGCAGTTGGATCTTTAATTTTTGAGTTCTATGGGTGCCATCTTATAGAGAGCAATAGAAATAGGTGTAGTGTCTAAAGCTACATCAATAGTGAATTTGACTTCCCTAGTAGATGTTAAGCCTGGTAATTCATTAGGGAAGACATCTGGAAAATCTCTCATTGTAGGTACATTTGACACCTTAGAATCTTCCCTTTTAGCTTCAACTGCATAACACAAGTATGCAATGCATCTTTTCCTTATTAACCTCTTAGTAGTTGTAGTTGAAATCACATCAGATAGGAAATTTGTCCTTTCACCCACAATAGTGATCTCCTGGTCATCTGAAGCTTAAAGTGTCACTTTTTTCCATTTATAATCAACTATTGCTTGGTGGACGGATAACCAGTCCATCCCCAATCTTACATCAAACTCATGGAATGGGAGTTCCATTAGATTAGCTAGAAAAATATAGCTATGTGCACTAATGGGACACTCTCTATACACTTTAAGCACTATAACATTATTCTCCAAAGGATTGCTCATTAGAATATTATGGTCTAATTGTGTATCTCTCAACCTTTTTCCCTGTGCAACATCAGTATTTATGTAGAAATGTGTGGAACTAGGGTCAACAAGTGCATAAATAGAATCAAACATAAGCATAAATTTACCTACTATCACATCGGGTGCATCATTCTCTTTTCTAACTCTCACTACATGAGTGTGGCTTGTAGCTCATCCCTAACCCTGAAGTGGCTATGCAGAAGGTCTAGATGTTGATGGATTAGGGGCTGCTCCACTACCTTAGCCTTTAGGTGTTAATGGTTTAGTACCTGGTGCTAGTGACGTAGTCATAGAAGCCTGACCCACTAGACTATCCCTAACTTGATGATCCTTTCAACCATACTTGAAGCAGGCACGAATCAAATATTTGCACTCTCCTAGGTGAGATTTACCACAATGACCATAGATCTTGACTGCGCCTTCCCCTCTGCCTCTAGGTGTACTTCCAACAGAAGTAACTAGGGCATTGCTATAGGATGTATTTCCTTGTCCACGCCTTGGATCAGCTGATGCATAACTCCGTGAATGAGCTGGTCCTTTAGGCTTCTTACTCTAAGTACCCGTACCATTGGATTGACCCGACTTTCTCTTATATTGAAACTGAGTCTATCTATTAGCCTCATTCGCCTGGATACCTTCCCCTTTAATAGTTACTTCTACTAATGAACCCAAATTTGGATGCTTTTGAGCACTAACAATCCATTTAATATTATTATTGAGATCCCTCTCAAACCTCTAGCATAATTTATCTTTAGTCAATTGATAGTCATTAAGATATGCACTAAGGCACTCAAACTCGCGCTTATATTCTGCAACTAACTTATTTCCTTGCTTGACTCTCCAAAAAGCATTTTGCAATGCTAATTTATACTCTAAATCTATGTATTTCTTCTCAAACTAGGCCAAAAAGAATTCTCAATTCAACTGCTCAACTGGAGTGTGCTTGCGGACTGAGTCTCACTAAATAAATGCAGGACTTTGGAGTAAAGCCACTGTACCTTCAAAACATCTCTTCAGGTGGATTATTAGTGATTTCAAATAATTGATTGGTCCTAAACAACCATTCTTCAACCTGTGTAGGTGTCAAGGGATCACGCCCATAGAAATCTTTATCTCCCAATCTCTTTAATTGCTCCAAAATCAGATTTTTTTTGGGTGGAGCATGAGGTTGTGCCCATGCCAGTTGTTGTGGATGCTGAGCTTGTTCAACTGTATTCTATGTTAAATATAATCAACCATAAAATTGAGGCAGTTCGACTGTTGCAGTGGAAGTGGTGTGACTGGTGGAGTAATATGTTGTTGTAGGCCTCATCTTGCCCAACACTAATTGACACTTCAATTTCACCATCCCCTATACTACAACCTTGATCGGATGACATCATTCACTATAAAACAAAAAGGAGGAGAAAGCATACATTAGGCTTATAACACTTTTCATTCAACAATTGGCATGAATATGTATTTAATCCATTCACTTAACCCCACTCTGATCCTATAACTACCTAAACCATGCTCTGATACCACAAAATTGTAACACCCTTATTACAATCAATCTATTCGCACGTTACGTTGCCTTAAACGATTACCATAATTATTTAGTATTATCTATAATATGATTATAGTAAGTGTGCCTAATTGTTTTTTTAGTCATAATGTCACTAACATACCATGTGAATATAGATTCATTATTCACTTATATATTATTAAATTCTTACATATATTCAATCAGTTATTTAATATGATTATTATTTTGTTGATTGACCTACAATTGTCTAGTCTTACTGTTCATTTAACTAAAATTTCAGCAGCATAACGATTATAAATCTAAACTACCCTTCTTGCGCAACAAACAATTCCACATCCCACACATGGCACAATAGTTCAAAAATAAAAATATACATTCATTATCTGTTTAATATCCAATATTCCATAAATTAAGTGTAACAGTTGTCACGCCCATAAGTTTAGCCTCTAATTGATATGTGCATTTTGTAATTGAATGCATTAGACTGACCAAAAATCTAGCTCATTCACCATTGAAACAAAAAAAAATATAATCAGAATCTAAATTTGGACGATATACAAGAGAGAAAATTAATCACGAATGTGCAACATTAAATTTTACATAAAAATCGAGAATAGGCCGAAAAATACGCGATTTAGTTGTTAGTGAATCGCAAACTAATGATATATGGACATAGAGAATATTAAAATAAGTTTATCGGTATAATTTTGTGTCTAAATTCTAATATTTAGGGTGCAAAATAAAAAAAATAAAATTTAGGGTGTGGATCTGCGAAAATGTAATTTTTACTCCAATATTCAAATTGCAAAATCGAAGGTAATAGTATGCAGAATAAATCGTGATATGATTATTGATATATTTAATTGTATAACAAATTAATTATTTTGGAGTATAAAATCGAAAAAATAAAGTTAAGGGTCCAGTATTAAGAAAATATGAAAGTTAAGAAATAGAAAATTCGGTTATTGATAAATCTAAAATATGATTAATTATATTAAACATATAATAATTAAAAATAAAACCATGCATGCACGGTCACAATTGTCACACATGCATGCTAATTGATTCTTTGAGATAATTAAAAAAAAAAAAAAGGGGGAAGAAGGCTATGGTTCTTTTTTTTTTTCTCATTTTCAGTTGCTTAAGAGAAGTCTTCATTTTTCCTTTCCTTTTCTTCATTTTTCCGTCCACTTCCCTTCATTATCGAGCCATCTCTCAACCAAGTCTTCTATTTTCTTTCTTTTCCCTTGAGCTCAACATTTCAATAAATTAAGAGTTAATTGGTTTTAAGAAGATTTTATAGGGTATTGAAGGAATTCCATCTCCAACACTATCTATTTTTCTTGACCGAAACTATTTCAAATGAAGGGAGAGCATGGATGGTTCAGCAAAGGCTGGAAATCATCAAAAGTCAGTTTACATATGGTATTAAGACCCAAAAAAAAAAAAAAAAAAAAAAAAAAAGAAGACAACATTGAACCAATATAGCTCTCGGAGGTGTGGTGAAAATTTAGAGGCGAGCTCAATCCCCCTTTGACTGTGACACTTCTTTTACCATTTTCTTCTCACTTCTTTCTTTTTACCATTATTCTTTTATTTTCTTTATTTGTTAGAAGCTTTTGGTATGAGATAATGTGTATGTGGCCGAAGACATGCAAGGACTTGGTAGATGTATTGCTATATTAGGATGGGATTTATATTAGAAACTAACTGTAAACTGTGACAAATGGGAGTTTGAGAGGGTATTATATGTGCAGGCCGAAACACTTGTGTAAGATATTGGAACTGATTGTCACCTTTAGACAAATTTGGGATTATAATTAATATATGTAACCGAAAGCTTTGAATGGGAAACTTGATCTCGTTGAAAGTGGAAACCGTGAACCTATGAAGGTATTTTAGATTGAATTGGACCGAGACTTTAATTTGTGTTTGGACTCCCATTCATGAGCTAAGATTGAAGATACCAAAAAAAATCAGGGATAAGTGGCAAACTAAAGAATTGTGGTGTCTCGGCCTAAGTGAAAAGAGAGGACTTAAATACTTAACTAAAAGCTAGAGATTTTTCTTATTTGAAATATTAATTGGGTTAATGAAGATAAGTTAAGTTGAACCAATTACCTTAAATAAATTAATTTGATTTTTTAAAAAAAATAAAATTAAAAAGGTTAAGTTGAATAAGTAAGATAAATAATAGATAATGGAATTTGAATGAAGTACTTAAGTATACTAGGACTTAGAGAACTAGAAATCCAAGAAGGGAGCCAAGGCCTCTAATGATAAAAAAAATTTATCATTTAAAAAGACGTAGTTGTGGACAAAAGGGATATGTATTTTTAGGTATTTAAAACCGTATGGGACCCAAATTTAGTTAATTAATGAACTAAGTTGAGTTAAAATCAAGTTAGGTAGAAATTGAATAAAAAAATAATTAATAAAATTATGTGAGCTTGCTGAAAAATCAATTGTGGCTGAGAGCTTTAGAGAACCTAAATAGAGATTTGGATATTAATTTGGACCTTAAAGTGTTGAACTGAAAACCTGAGAAATGATTTGGGTCTAATTAAGGTAAGACTAAGTTAACTTAATAAAGAGTAAGTGTAACCTCTAATTAGAAGCAAAAACGTCTTTTAGCCGAAACTTGTTTGGGAATAGTGGAGCTAAGAACAATGTTAAATAAACTAAATTGAATTTAAATTAATTAATTAAGTTGCAAATTGAATTTAAGTGAAAGTAAGCAAAAAGGAGAAATTGTGGATTTTAAATTTGGCTTAAACCAAGACTTAGAGTGAGATGGATCCGAAAAATTGGAACTTAAAATTTGGTCATAACCAAGAGGAGATAAGCAGTAATTGAGGGCTTTAGAACTAAAATTATTAAATAACCACAAGCTTTTGAGAATTAATAATAATAATAATAATAATAATAATAATAATAATAATAAAGGGCAAAAGATTAATTTTATTGTAAGTGTGAGAGCCATTAGAACTATTAGGTAAACAGTCTTAAGACTAAACTGTGAGTTTGAATAACACTAATTAATGTATGATATATGTCATGCGCATGAAAGTCAAAGGAGTAATTGTGAGGATTAGAGGAACTTGACTAGTGGTGGTAGAACGCATACAGATTTGTGCAAAATCCTTATCTTAATGACTATGGAAATAAATATTAAAATATTAATATTAAATATATTTTTAGTAATGAGAATATATATATATATATATATATATATATATATATGTTGAACTTTTAGGGATATTTCTGTCATTTTGATAATAACAAATAAAATAGCAATAATGTATTTAATAATATTTGTGTTCTAAGTGTGTAAAACAGGAGATACTGTGACTAGAATATGAAACAAGAATGAAAGATATATTTTGAAGATTAAAATCAAAGAAATAGTAAAGTCACGTCCATGACCAAACATGTCAAATTCTTCCAGAGAGCTTCATAGCCAGAGTCACCACTTGGACCACGGCTTGGAAGAATATTCACACCCGTGATCAAACACTTCAAATTCTTCCAGAAAGCTTCATGGCCAAACTCACCACTTGGACCATGGCTTGGAAGAACATTCACGACCATGAGACATATATTCACGCCTATGAATGAGAAAAGAGAAACATGTCAAACGTGAGATTAAGAGTTGGTTCAACGGCTATATTCGCATTAAATGCATCCAAACGGCTATAATTCACAGATGAAGTATAAATGGAAGTCATTTATGAATCCTAAAGAAGAGAAACAAGAACATTAATTACTTTCTATCAATTAATCTTGTTGTAGCCTTGTTCATTAATTATTTTTCTCAACAAACCTCTATTCTTTGTATAAACCTAATTGCTCATAATTTTTTAGCATTATAGGTTGGTAAGTATTTTCATTGTAATCAATTACTCAAGTGAGTTTGGGTATATTGGATTAAGAGTGACACACTTGTAAGGGTTTATTGTGTAAGCCATAATCCCGAGGTAGTTTTTTCCATATACATCTGTTATTTCTAGTGGATTTAGCGGTAAATGAGTTTGATGACCGAGTAGGTGTATCAAGAACAGCTTTCTCAGCCCCCTTGTTGGAGGGGATCACTTTGCATCTTAAATGAATGTGCTTGCGGCCCATTCTCTGCTCGATGCCTATTCTATTCCTTCTATGGCATTTGTCACCTCTTCTCCCTTGCAGAAGCCCAAACCATTCTTCCATCTCAAAATGCAAAGGGAATAGACTGAAATAAGCAGCATTAAAATGCTCCTAATCTACTTCTACTTACACCCAAGGCAAACTCCCCTGTAAAATTAATAATATATTATTTTGAAATTAATTCTATTTTAATTAATTCTATTTTAATTTTAATATTCAATTCTATTTTAATATTTAATATTATTTTTAATATTATTTTAATATTAAATTTCTGGTAGTAGATCCATAATCAAAAAAGTGTTTGTGATTGTTCCAGAAGAAATGAAACAAAAGACAAGGTAGAGCTAGGACAGTTATTGTATGAGGTCTACCCAATGCTAGATGCAGAGGCGCATAATAGATCGATATGAACATCATAAGTTGTCCCGTAATAAAACTTGTTGTTGCTGATACCTTTTTCTCAGTTCCTTCTTCTTCTTCTTCTATAACCCGAGCTCGGAGAAGGAAGAGATAAGAGGGCCCAATTAGTGAAGAACAAGAAAAAGCTCTTGTCACTGTCGGCATAATTGTTATTGGTGGAAAGGCCATGGCTTAAGGAAGTTTAGTAGGGGAATGTTATATATATTAATATTCATTCTCCTCTGCTCTTATGTATCGGCTAGAAGATATAGAGAAGTGGGTTAAAGACAACCTACGGAGATAGAGAAGAAAATCCTAGCTCTTTAAATAAGCTGATTTTGGAAGATCTGAGACGGAAATCTATGAGTGCTTGCTCAACGACGACGTCATGGCGGGACTATCCCAGGTGACAGGATTAATATTTTGAATTCATTCTAATATAAAGAATTGGTTTTTATATGAGACATTAAAAAACACAAGGGAAATTCTAGGTTAGGTATTAGCCATTAAGAGAAACATCATTGTTGGAAGTGAGCTTGTAAAACTTTATTATAACACTTAGTGTGTTAGTAAAACACTCCATCAAGATTGGAGAGAGAAGTAAGGTTTGTTAATACTCGAACCTCTATAAATCTTGTGTGTGATATCTCTCCTTCGCTACTCTATTTTATTTTATTCCGTACCTTAAAGTTAAGAAAATTTTATTTACGAACCAATTCAACCCCCTTCTTGGTTTATTGTCTGGGCAACAGTATATATATATATATATATTAAAATTTATTGTAAAATGATTTTCATTTGAAGTATATATTACATATTGTGTTTTTCATGCCAAATATTTATTAAAATGAAATTCTCTCTTGAACTTTAATAATTTATAATACTGATTATAGAGATATTTAAATCTATTTTTATTTGAAGTTATATGGAAATGAACTATTCAAAGATTTTTAAGTAGAATTTGTTATGTTCCTTTTATAAAATTCAATATTGTTTTGGTTTAAGATTTTTGCTTATAAATAGTAAAATATTTTTTGACTTAAAAAGTGATATTATTGAGTTTATTTTTACAGAATTTACGGTTTTTAGCCCATATAATAACATAAACACTGATATAGGGATTGTTGGCATGTCAATATAGTAGGAACTCCATGGTCAGTCGTCATCTTGATAATGAGAGGTAACGTATGACTCAAGTGATTATCTTCAATCATACATATTATTTATTTACTGATCATATGGTTATCTTGGATCGAAGTTGGTTCTGTATTCATTTTAGATCAGATGATATTATTTGGGGTCATGTGGTTATCTTTGAATATGGTCATGTGGTTATCTTTGACTATGAGATTTCCATCGTTTGATGGTACCCTTGGTTCTCTAGGGACAAGTCTATAGTGTGTTATGTGGGTAATGAAATTTTTAAGTGATATATGGATATAATGTATTATGATATTGCCATGAAAATATTTATGTATAATTGTTTCGTACTATATAATTTTACTAAAATGAATTTTAGTTTCAAATGTATATTTGGAATGACTGTTATTATAAAATTTGCACCACTGAGTTTAAAATTCAGCACAGGAGTTGTTTTCCTCCCGCGAGTGTTAGTTTCTACAGCAAAAGTAGAGTATAGGTATATAAGAGTTACAGATTTAGTAATCCCACTAGAAGAATATAATAGTGTTTGGACAATTATAATCATGTCATGCTCATAAAATAATTATTTACAAGCACTACGTATATTTTAAAAAGAAATATATGTATGTAATTAAAACATATATCAATTTATAGTCTGTCAGATGCATTACATGTATGTATATAATGTGTGTTTGCTCTTACAAGAAGTTTTTAATTAGTTAAATATTATATGTTTATAAGTTCTGCGAAGCCACATCGGGTAGGCAGTTCAAGACACCACTTCACCTAACTAAGTTATAAAAGCGTAAAAGGTGTTACAACAGTTCACTAACAAAATACATAGTCAATAAAAATTTTTCTTTACATATCTAAATACATATTCTAAATCTATTATAAAAGTGTCTTACATATACATATAATTAAATTTATGATACAAAATTCTTTTTCACGTTACTCCCAAAATAAGGTATGTTTGCTTCAACGACTCTCTAGCTAGTACCCACACGTCACATAATCAAAATAAACTACATGTTGAGCATTAAAGTGCTTAGTAGTAATTACAAATCTGAAAATTTCTACATGCCTAAATTTTTGTATACACATTTATGCAAAATTTCATACACTATTTATATTAATATAACAAGTCTAATTTAATTCAAATTTACATTTTAACTTATTATTCAAGAATATACTTTAAACATTATATTTATAATTATTTATAATTATTATTATTATCATCATCATCATTAATTATCATTAATTTACTATTAATACATTTGTTAAATTAACAATTACTCTTAATACTAATCTTATAACTTAATTTTTATTTTATTCGTCTATTTAATTTTTCTTTAGTGACAAATTTGTTTTGGTTTCTAACCATTTATTTACAACTATACCATTAGTTTATACTTATATACACTTTTACCACTAGTTAATTTTTATTTCTCATTTATTCTCTTATTAAATACATAAAATTATCATTTAACCCTTATATTGCCAAATTAACTTTGAAATTTTTATTTTCTTTCAATTAAGTCCATTTCCATTGTATTTCTTTAATTAACTTTTTTTTAGTCACTTTTATTCCATTTTGCTATTTTACCCTTTTGCCCTTTTTACTATTATAACATTTTACTATTATGTCATTTTTACTATTATGTCATTTTACTATTATGCTATTTTACTATTATGCCTTCTTTTTTTTCATTATACCCCTAGTATCAATCTAGTAGAAAATCTCTGATCTGGATACATGGAACGTGGACCCCATAGATCCACTACACTGAATAGTGACCCCAAATGAATATCCAAAAACTACATTGCACAATAATCACTGAATTACCATCACTGAAGTAGACCGTCATTGGCCTACTTAGTCGAGTCACCATGACCCGCGCCACGACAATAATGTCCCTATAGCTTGCCAATTATATCATGAACTAAATTAATCACCAGACTTCAACTAAGGGCAATAAAATTATTATTTTCCAATAATTTCCAATCCAATGCACTAGATATTCAATATTATCATCAATTAAGCCATAAAAGTCAATTAAATATACCTCATTCATTATGTTCCATTTCATACATAGTGTAATTACTAACTAAAAAAATATTCAAATAAATTCTAATAATTCTCAATTTATTCATATACATCAAAATTCATGTATATATGCATTTTATGACTTAATTCTCATTAAATTAACAAAAAATACATTAAATTTTTCATGTCTTCAATTCAGCCTAACATGCATTCTTACCATTAAAATTTTTTCTTTCACTTAATAACCATTAATTTCATTAATTCATACCTTCAATAACATGTGTTGCCCAAACAATGAACCAAGAAGGGGGTTGAATTGGTTATAAAAAAAATTTAACCTTAAATGCAAAATAAAATTAAATAAAGTAGAGATTAAGAGATATCACACACGAGATTTATAGAGGTTCGGGTATTAACAAACCATACTCTTCTCCCTAATCTCAATTGGGAGTTTTATTAACACACTAGTAAAACACACTACGTGCTACAATGGAGTTTTACAAGCTCACTCCCAACTATGGTGTTTCTCTCAGTGGCTAACGCCTAACAAAAACAATTCCTTGTGTTTTATGGTTACAAGTGTTTCAATCTTAATCCAATATACCCAAACTCACTTGAGTAATAGATTACAATGAAAACACTCACCAACCTATAAAGCTCAAAAAATATGAGCAAATAGGTTTTTACAAAGAATAAAGAATTTGTTGAAAGTAATTAATGCACAGTGGTTACAACAAGATTTCACATTCAAAGTTATTGTTGTTCTACTTTAGGATTCATAAATGTCTTGCATTTATACTTCCTCAATGAATTATAGCCGTTTGGGTGCATTTAATACAAAAATAGTTGTTGAACCAATTTTTAACTTCGCACCTGACATGTTTCTCTGTCCTCATTCATGGGCGTGACTATATGTGTCACGGTCGTGAATGTTCTTCCAAGTCGTGGTTCAAGTGGTGACTCTAGCCATGAAGTTTTCTAAAAGAACTTGAAGTGTTTGATCATGGGCGTGACTTTATACTTTCACGGGGGTGAACATTCTTCCAAGTCGTGGTTCAAGTGGTGACTCTGGCCGTGAAACTCTCTGGAAGAACTTCACATGTTGTTTCACGGGCTTGTCTTTATTTAACGGGCATGACTGGTTTGATCATTCACGATTGGTATGATCCTTCATGGATGTGAACTTTGAATGTTGGAGAGTTGGCACTAAGCTATATCATGGGCGTGACATAAGTAGTCACAGTTGTGAACATGTTATTTTTTTTATTTTTATCTTCAAATTTCTTTTTCATTCTTGCATCTATTTCATTCAAGATATATCCTGTTGAACAAAATTAGAACACATATTGTTAAATACATGATTGCTATTTTATTTGTTAGCATCAAAATGACATAAATACCCTTCATGGTCCTCAAGGTTCAAAAACATGTACATACCATAATATTACACTAAACCATACTTATATATATATATATATATATATATATATATATATATATATATATATATATATATATATACAAACATACATCATTAGGTTACTATAAAGTTTCACCATCTAAATTTATTTTATTTTGATTTAATCATCCTAATCTACATTCTTAATGTCTCTAATCATGTTTCTAAGCTTACTTTCAATTTATCATGCAAAATACACAAATATACTCTAATTCTATAACCTAAATTCATACAAATTTTATAGAAATAATTATATTTTATAACCACTAACCTTATTTCTTTGTTTTGGTCTTCCTAAACTTCCTTTTCCTTAGCCTTTTCCCTTAAAATTCCTCATCTTCCTTTGTTTTCTACTATAGGCCGAATATATGCATAAATAAGACCACCATTATTTTGCTTTTATAATTCAATATAACTTCATAAATGTAACCTAAATACATTAAGCTTCCTATTATAACCCTTAAATAAAATTTAAACCCCCAATTTCTCTTACCTCTCTTTGATGTCTAACTTGAATCTTTTAATTTCTTCCACTTTCAACCCTTCAATTGAATATTTGAGACCTCAACTAGCTAATAGAGGGTTGAAATAACATTAGAATACTTGAATTTGGTGTAAGAATAGGAGAGACAAGTGAGAAATTTGGTGGAGAAGAATGAAAAAACCCATTTGGCCAAGATAAGAACAAGGGAAAGTTGGAGAAAAGTGAAGAGTTATCTAGAGAATTCTGATATTTTGGGATATATATAGGTGGCAAGAATAGGTTGGACCTTAGTCAAGTCAATTTATCTAACCCAATAAGGCCCATTTGTGAAATTAAGATCTATTTGGCAATTTAAATTATTCCTCTCACTTTACAAGCACAATTTCTTCCAAATTTAATTTCATAATTCATAAAATATATAAATTAGCCTACATATCAAAGTTCATTTTCCAGTCCAGTTCACTCAAACTAGTCCATTTAATCAAATTTTTGTATTACTGTAAAATTTATTTTTCATTATTAAATAATTCTAAATATTATTTAGAGTCTATCTATACTTTAAAATAAATTTTTAAAGATTTTTTACTCTTTTTAACAACCTGATCAAAGTACAGTCAAACCAAATTTATTATTTAAATTGTAACCTGGTTTTTTTCTTATGCTTAATTTTTGGGGACCTATTTGACCTTATTTTCACTCCAAATTTTACTTTCAAACTACTCAAAATCTATATTTTTTTTATGATCAAATAAAATATTTTTCATCTAAGTATATTTTTGACCGTGAGTACACTAATCAATTTCGAAAACTACAATTTACAACTAACCTGGTATGTTGGCCATTACATTGATAAACATGTTAAAAAATGTTGACTTTTGGGAATGAACTTTGACTTCTTGAATTTCCACTTGTCTCTAATTGTTTTGACTTGAAACTTGAAATATAAGTATTTCAATATCTTAATTTGATTTTTGTAATTTTAATTTTATATTTTTGTTATGTTTGATTGCCAAAATAAAAAAGGGGGGAGATTGTTAACCTTAGGGTGATTGATCTCTAACAATCAAATTAATTATTACTAATATATTTATTCAATGTTATTTTGTTAATAAGTAAAATTTCAATTCAATTGGAATTGTGTAGCTTGGCAAATGATTAAAGATTCAACAATGTCTTGTAAATAGCAGTCGAAAATAAGAAATAGCACCCGTGAGATGTCATTAGTGATCGCACTTCAAGTCTGGAAAATGAAATAGAGTTCTAGAAGTATTCACAACCATGACAACACTTCAGATAGGCTTTCTGCAACTGTGAAGTTTAATGTAGAACCTTGAACCTAGCAAGACAGATTTACACCAAAGTTCTAAATTAGTTCGCAATCCTAATTGCGCCTATGAAATATCATGTGAAAGTAAGATCACAACCATAATCGTCATGGCGCGACCACAATTTTTATAAGGTCATGACCATTGAAAGGCACCATAACACAATGCTACCATGTGTCTATTAGTGTATCAAGATTTAATGAGGGTTTTAGGAGGTCCGATTTCTAGAAGTGCAACTATGATTCTCCTTAGGAAAAAACTTAATGATTTCTAGAATAATCCATGATGGAAAGCATGACTGTGGTACTAGACATGAAAGTCAAAGAGTGACCGTAAATCAAGCAACACACTTGTGTCCACCTAATGTAGCCATTATGAGCGAAAGCTAATTTGAGGTTGCCATGTGTCAAGGACTAATGGACTTGCAAGAGTCATAACCACAACAAGAAAGCACAATCGCTATTTCCATTGGGTAGACAACTTTTAATGCAATTGTTTAAAAATGTTAGAAAGAGTTATAACACTTATTTGTTGTAACATCATACCTTATGCATTTCAGTAAAACCTATCACTGTGTCAAATAATCACATATGGTATACTAACAAGACATAAGTCCTATTAACAGTGATAATAAATCTTTTTTTTATCATATCCCGCAATATCATTCAAAGACTTTTCAAGTCAATATTAAGGTTTTCACCATAATATAATATATCAAATCTATTAAAAATTAAACTTTACATCCAAAGGATTATGAATTGCTTCCATTTATACATTTTAAAACTAATCTAAAGTGACTATATATGTTCAAACATATAAGTCCAAAACATAGATGACATGTTTTCATGCTCCTGTGGAATGGAAGGAGAGAAAGTGGTGAGGCTCGGCCGGTGGCCTATGTTCCATGTCTTCTATATGCCACCCAAAATAAGCTATCACTTTCCATTACCTGAAAAATGATGCAATTTTATGAGTTATGACTCAGTGAGAGTAATCATCAAACAAGCTCTAAAGTACCAAGAAACTCATATTAAACAAATCACAAATTCAACGCATACCACGTATTCCATTTCATTCATCAAAATCATATAGTTACTAGTAAAATTAAAGCATAACATCATTACTCTTTACACATGTACATATTTTGCTTATTTCATTTTGTTGTGACCAAGTTAAATAGATATTGCCTCGGGTTTTCATGTGAACATTTGACATATGAACATTTGCATTTGCTAGCTAGTTTGATCATTTTTTTCATTTGCACATTTGTTGGGCCATAGGCCTCTTCTTTTGCTTTACAACATTGATTAACTAGTCATAACACCTTTATAGTCCATATGCATATGCATTTGTAACTAAGCATTCATCAACCATTGTATCTTTATCACATATACCATACATATATCACATATATACTACATATGCCATGCATATACTTCACATATACTATACATAAATCATGTATATGTCACAAATGCCAAACATATATCTGAAATAAACCACACATATACTACTTATATGTACCACATATGTCACAAATTATCCATCATCTCATTATCAAGATCAAATCATGACAATCATATGAATCACATGACCATAAATCATCTCACATATCATATAGTAAGCAATATTCATATGCACTAAAGAAATACTCACCTTTATCCTTTGATTCTGACTTTTAACTTATTATTTATGCCCTCCTTGTGAGTCTCTAATATGTTGTGAGCCTAATATGAAAATATAATTGATTAATTTATGACTAGAGAAACTTAATGTGCATAGTTCATATAGATAGTTAGGGTTTTTCCTATGGGGTAGTGTAACCTTATATGACTAATTAGCCAATAATACTTTCTAGAATTGTCCAATTTATGTGATTCTTCTTCCTAATTAAAATTAACATATAATTATATAACATACTTAAATTTCATAGAAATTAGAGCATTGTACAATTTTTGGAGAAATTTCCAATTGTATTCGTTTTTCTACCTTGTTTCTGCCCTTTGGCAGTTTTAGGGTACTAACTTCAGTTCTTCATATCTTACAATATGTAGGTCATATTATAATGAAACTTAGTAAACAATTATAAAAGTTAAAATGGAACATTTTACATGTGTACAAATTTTATCATTTATGTCTCTAAGGTACTCAAATTATAAGAAACATTTCACTGGTCTAGAATAGAGTTGGCTTCCGGACCAGTATGACTTGTGAAGGCCCTATCTCACTCTATATATAACATATTAAGGTTGTCATTATACGCAAATTTAGCTTTGAAATAACACTATAACTTTAATATTTTGATACATTAATAATCCATCTCTAAGGAGCTCAAAATATCCAAACAAGTTGTTAATTCTGCCCAAGGCACTAAGCAAGCAGTTCAAACTATAGAACAATCATGGATTAATTCACCATAACTAAACATCCACAAGAAATATAAATCTAAAAATTTTTATGCATATATATAATATATATATCTACAACTTTTATGTTTTGAGATTTCTAAAATACGGGCTCTATCAAATTCAAAACTAATGAACACTATAGCTAACTCAGCTAGGGTTCACACCCAGGCCAGTTCCAATAAGATGTCAATATCTTTTCACACACACCAAGTTTTATATATATATATATATAAACCTAAGACACAAAGGAACAACTTTCATATTTTAAAATTTTATAGAATTAGTTTCTATTGGTATCAAAAGTAGGTTGAAAAACACTACTTCAACTTAACCCTAACAGCTCCAACAACACTAGAACAATGGAGAGAATGTTACTTACCAAGAACGAACTTGAAAAGGATCAATTTGTTACAAAACCTAAGTGAACTAAGGAAGAAAATAAGGCTAAAATGGTGGAAGAATGAGAAGAAATGAATCTAAAGTGGGGGAGGCAGAATGGTGAAGAGGAAGATAAGGTCCACCTTCACCTCCTCACTTTTGTCATTTTCCCTCTTTTCGTTTTTTTCCTTCCTTTTTGTTTTTCTTTTGTTTCTTTTCATTTTTCTTCATTAATTCAATCTAATAGTTTCTTTTCACATAAATTTAAATTTCATATCATCCTCAACTAAATTATAAAATGGACATGTGCAATTCAACACAATTGCAAAATACTTAGACACTTGGCTAATGCGTGTCGTGAACTTGTCCATATAAAAATGCATATAAAGTGCATATGTTCAAGTGAAATATGTGCAAATGCATATGTCCAAATGAAATACATGTAAAAGTGCATACATGGGAGGTTGAGGAGGTTACATTTGTAATGGCCAGTTGGTGGGTGATTGTAAAAAATAGACCCCCCAAAAGGCCATTGATGATAGAAAAATAAAATTTAGTGTGCCAAAACTCTTGCATTTTTGTTTCTCAATATTATTTGTAATTTTCGTGAGTAAGATTCAAGTATTAGTCTTAAACACTTGGGAAAAGGTTGTAAAGTGAGCCTAGTTGAAAAACTCTTGTTAGGGTATTGTGTGAGCTTGAGAAAAATACAAGGAATTTGTTTTGTGTTAGTCATCAAAATACAAAGGAATTTGATTTGGTGTGAGCCATAAAAAAATATCTAGTTAGACGTGAGCTAATTAAAGGTCATTGTAACTTTAGTATGAGTTAATGAAAATCCAAATTGAGACTGGGGAGTGGATGTAGGGATCTTTTTGCCCCAAACCACTATAATTTCTTGCGTTCATTTTGTCTTCTCTTAACTCTTTTATTGTATTTGTTCATTGCCTTAATCAAAATTTTTATTTCCTCACCAATTCATCCACCTTCTTGATGATTGTTTGGGAAACATGCATGATTAGCACAAATTAATCTCACTTACCTTTACTTTGGCCAATAAAAAGATTACCTTGTACTTACTTAAATTAAGCCATTTTTAATCCATGTATAAATAGGCCCATTTTTAGCTTATTCTTTTCCAACCTTCCATGGCTTTCTATCATCGTCTCCATTTTTATTATAGCCATAACACTACATGGGAAATTGTTTTCAATGATTCATGGCCAAAGCTAAAGATTAAAAGAAACTAGATGCAATGGGAGTAAAATTGGTTGAGAAAAGGGAAGAACAAGTAAGAGAAAAAATAGGAGGGAGAATTTTTCCAATGATGGGTTTTGAGTGAGGTAAGTTTAATTTTCTCCTTTTTTACTTATTTCCCTCGAATTTGTGACATAAATTACCTCTATTTTCTCTTTGATTTGAATAAAATTTTATTCAACTAATTGATGAAATTTAACTTAAAATAGTTAAATTAATTCCATAAATTTAATTAATTTGAAGAAAAATAAAATTTGGTGGACAAAATTTAGGTGAACCCATAGCAAATGCGAGAAGATTAGGCTACCTATGAGTGAAGTTTAGGGAAAATGCCAATTGGCAACAAAAATAGCAAAATTAGATGTGAGAGGTTGATGAATTGAGTAAGAAAATGAAGAGGAAATTATGGAATTAAAAACCAATTTTGGACATTTTGGAGAATCGATGAACTTGTGTACATATAAAAAGAAATTGCCGGTGAAAAGTAGTAGATAATAAAAGGAATTTAACGTATGAATTAGAAGAAATGGTAGGGAAATAATAGAGGTGACATTATTGAATGATAAAAAAAATAAATATAAAATTAATGAATTTGGAATAGGAATAATTGGACCTTCCCACACCCTTTTGATCCTGTGACCAATTTTGAATAAGTTTTGCACTTAAATTTGATTATAATGAATTAAAGTAAGAGTTTAAGTTACATTAGTAGCCAAGTAGTGGATGTATTGACTCAATATGAATATGATATGAATTGTATAATTTATGTGATAGTTATTAAAGGCCACAAAAAGAGGAAAGAGAGGCGGCAAGGTGGGAACAAAATAAATTGAGGAAAAAGTGAAAGAAATTGGAGAAATATTCTAAAGTGAGAATTAAGGTTTGTGCACACTTTTGGTAATTGAGTAAAAATATAATGATTGATTTTTCATTTGAATTGTTGGCTGAATGAGTTTGATGGTTTGTTAATTGTGTTAGTTGTATGATTTGAATGTTTTCTTAGATTACTTTTCTTGATTTTCATTGCTATTAATTGAAAATTGAGGCTACCTAATTCATGAAATGAATAGATTGTATTATTGTGCAAATTAGTTTTTGAGTTTGGATTTATCAATGCTATGGTTGAATAGTTTATATTGAAATCAATTTAGCTCAGTCTCTAAACCTTGGAATTGCATAATTCATGTAGGATTAGAATGTAGGCTTCCAGGGGTAAAATTTTCATGATACTACCAACCCAAATTCCAATCATAGCTATGTTTAAATTGGACAACAAAATAAGACCTGAAAACTATCTAAAAAAATTCTAGGCAGAATTTAATGGAGTAGTTAAGAAGGAAATTGTCATAACTTATCCATTATAGGTTGGATTTAATTTATTCCAATTTCATTGTTAGCTAACATGTTAAGCTATGACTTCGTAGAAGATCAAATGTTAAAATTTTGAATAAAACAATGAAAAATGTAAGGCAAGTCAAGGCATGAACTTTGACCAAGACTAGGCAAGTTAGAATATTACTTTCTGTTGTTCACTTCTACTAAATAAAACACATATTTTTACCCATTAAAAATTGACAATGTTTTGCAACCAACTTCTACTTATATCAAAATGAAATATCTGTGTCAAATTTGTTAAAAAAAAAAAAAGCAATCAGAAACATATTTTTTGTAATGTCATTTGTGAAATAATGTACACCAAGAAGGGGTGATGAATTAGTGGTTGACAATGGAAATTACTTAGGCAATGGTTAATTGGAGAAGGCAATGTATGATAGTATATTAAAAGATATAAAGAGACACAATATTTTTATAGTGGTTTAGGTACTAAATAATCCTACACCCACTCCCTAATATCAATTAGAATTTTCCACTGTTTCTCTCAAATAGTACTATAATGGAGTTTTGTAAACTTATTCGCAACTTAGTATTTCCTAAGGCTCACACCAAACTTCATTTGTATTTTTTTCAACACTCACACACATCCTAAGAGTTTTTCCTTGGCTAACTCTCAAATTCAAGTGTTTTTCAAAGGTTAACACTTAAACCCAACTTAAAGTTTTCATAAGGGCTCACTCTTAAAACCCCTCACAAGTATTTTTTTTCCAAACTCATACTTAAACCCTTACAACAAGAGTTTTAACCCATGCTAACTTTTCAACCTAAACTTTGAATATTTTATAGATGAAACACTTAGACAATTCATCTCTCAGTCAATATGATGATTATAAAAGAGTTAGAGAATTGAACTATCAAAGCATAGGCATAAGGGATTTATTTCCTTAGCATTCAATGGCTTTTAGAGAGGTATTTATAGCTTTAACCCTCTAAAGAGCCATTATAAATAAATTCTCTAAACCCTTTCTAACAACTAGTTTTTGCAGCATTGATTTTACTATCAGACCCAAAATCTCGGCCATGCATTGCCCTTCTCAGTCACAATTTCTTCAAGCTTTAACATCAGTGACACATGGTTGAATCTGATTGATTCACAACTTCAACAGTCAACTCCATATGAATCAAATTGTTTCACTTATATGTCACATTCTTGCTTCCATTGTCACAAGCTTTCTTTGTGGTTTTGCTCCCCACTATGAATCAGTCTAATCCATTCTAGGTTTCTACCTCTTCTACAATAGCGGTCGCACTTCTACAAGTCATGATAGTGAAAAGTGATTTTTTTTTCAAAACCCTTAAGATGTATGGCATGTCTGCAATGCTTTCCCTTTGGTTGTCTTAGTAATATGCATTTTGATGTCAAGATTGCTGCTTTAAGGTCCCCAATACTCTTTCACAACAAACATTATGGTTGCAAACTCCACTATTCTTCATGCATTTTTGGCTCTGTTGGATTCACAATCATTAAATGATTAGAGTAGTTATGGAATTTGCGACCACGAAAGTTAGTTCATAACCGTAAAATCATATATTCCAACAGTGATCTTTGAAAGGCAAGATGATTAAAAGGAAGCCTTATCCAAGCCAATCACGTATCCAAGGGTTTTGAAGAATATGATTTCACAACTGCGATTTTAGGAAGCATGATCATAAAATCAGCAAAGGCAAAACACCTAATTTTTCATAATGGTTCATAGTGGGGATCGTGACTTCAATAATAGCCTGTGATAGTAAAAGTGCAACGACGATGAAGAATTAATGATCATAAAATTTAGTGTAAGTCGATCATTGAAAAGCAAACTAACTAGAACAAGCCATGTATCGGTGACTATTAGAGCTTGAAAAAATTGCGATTACAATGGAGGAAATTGCGACTGCAATTTTAGGTCTGGCAGAGCAATTGATGTTATAGAAAATAGTTTTTAAAGGGAGTTCATAGGATTTATTTGTAATGGATCTTTGGAGTTTTGGCACTATAAATACTGTTTAAAAAAGTTAATAAATTGAATAAAACAATCTCTCATCTGCCAAAGCTTTGCTAGTTTGTTGTTTCAAGCTTTTTGTAATCATTTGTTTAATTGAGAAAGTTATGATTTACGCGTTAGCCATAAATACTTGGGAATAAAATGTTCAAGAATGAGCCTATAAAAACTCTTATAAATGTTGAATGTTAGCCTAAACCCTAGTCGTAAGGGTTTAGAGTAAGTCTTTGAGAAAACTATTGTAAGGGGTTTATAGTGAACCCTGATTTACGCGTTAGCCATAAATACTTGGGAATAAAATGTTCAAGAATGAGCCTATAAAAACTCTTATAAATGTTGAATGTTAGCCTAAACCCTAGTCGTAAGGGTTTAGAGTGAGTCTTTGAGAAAACTATTGTAAGGGGTTTATAGTGAACCCTTGGAAAAACTCTAACTGGTTTAAGGGTGAGCCTTGGAAAACATTTGATTGAGAGTGAGTCTTGTAAAACTCTTATGAGGTTTAATATGAGCCTTGGGAAAAACTAAACTTGGAATGAGCTTAGGAAAACTCCACAATGTAACCATTTGAGTTATTGTGAAAATCTCAATTTGAGATTGATGAGTGGATGTAGGGTTAGCTAACACCTAAACCATAATAAATCTTGTGTGTTGTTTTCCTTATTTTCTTATCTTTTCGGCTTCTCTATCCATTCATTTCCTAGCAAATTGCTCATTGTTGAACACTCAAAAAGTGTCCCTCTAATTCAAACCCCCCATCTTGGTGCATTTGGGATAATAGTTGGCATTTTGAATTTTAGAGGAAACTTATCTTCCTTTATCGAAGTTATAGAATCATAATCTCTTAATCTCTACATTGGATTTTGATTATCTTATTCATCTTCTCAAACTACTTTTTAACTTCTTTCAGTGAATCTTCTTCTTTTTCAAATTTAGGTTTACAAGCATATTTCTCTTCTTCTTTAGGCTTGGGAACTAAACCTTTCTTTGAAGCCAAATACTTTTCCCAATCATCAAACTATTCAATTGTTTCTTCTTCAGGCTTATTCCTTTTATTATTGGATTGACTAGTTCCCTATTCATTAACCTTAAATATAACTAACAATTCAACTATCTGAATTTAGAAGACCTTTGTTCTACTAACAAATGTTTCCATCATACCCTTCATTAAGGTGCAAAGCTCTTCTTAATTGCTCATGTAATGGAGTAATAGGATTGTTATTGTTATGTCTGACTAGCCTTTTGCCTTGTCTGGCCCAAATAGATTGGTCTTCAATGATGATTGAATCCAATATACAACTTGATTAGAATGTTTATGTAATGTGCATGCCTGAGATGTGTATGAAAACTTGTATATTCATTCACAAGTAGCATACATTCCTTCCAACCTATTCCTCTCACAAACGTGATTCAATAGCCAAAACAATCTCTATCCCTAGGATTTGTGGTCTTGGGTAGCATATCAATTGAGGATATGCAATTTTGACATGTAGGCTCTTCAAAAGAAAAACATATAATGAATATAATAATTGATTCATGTCATTATATACATTTCAAAGCCAATAAAAAATTCTTAGTAATAGGACATTAAAATTATACATAATTATAAGAATCCAAATCACATACAATTTTGTAAAAAAAAAAAAATTCCTAAGAAAAATTTCTATGCCATCTATATATGGTTTACGTCCAAAATGGAATGAGCATAAGAAGGTACACATTAGGCTCTATTGAGTAAAGAAATGCAAAAATGATGCAAGAAAATTACTACATAACATATATATTATATGTGACACCCAAGCACCTTCATTCAATTGGTGATCCAAAATCTCCAATAGAGTCTCCAAATGTTGTAATCATGTTATTGGTAGGAACTAGAAATTAATTCAATCCTGTGAAGGGCAACAACCACCAATCTTCAAAGATGAGGGGTCCAGATTAGCAATCTACTTGAATGCATGTGCAACCCACACATTAATTATTGTTATGTAATAATTTTCTAAAATAATAAACAAGCAGCAAAATACATATAATCTGAATCACCATAAGCACATTAAGCATACAAAAACAAACAAAAGATTAAAATGTTCATTTATATCTTCAAAAATAATTAAAAACCTAAAACTAAATATTACATACTTATAAAGAATAATACAAGAAAATTGAAAATAAAAAGAAAAAAATCCTAGTCTAAACCTGCAAAATGATCAAAAAAGTGATCTAAAACACAAGCATGCATCCATTCTATCTGCAAATTCAAGTCACATCACAAGCCATAACTAAAATAGTCTCATGATCCATCCACAAGAAATGGAGTATAAGAGAAAGATTTAATGTGTAAAATAAAAGAATAATAAAAGTAAATATTTACCTAAGTCTTCTACATATTTTAGAGAAGATTATTTACCCAATTCTCATGCAAAGATATTTATTAAAAGAGAGAAAGAGAATGAAATCAACTCTAAGTCCTCAAAACTTACTAACTAGGTGACTACAAAACATTATTCAAAGCTTTTGTAGAAGGAAATTCATTTTTGGATTTTATGGGAATTGGAATAGACTTGAAACTCTCCTTTTGAACCACTTTATACTCCAAAAATAGCATTTGAACATAATTGAATCAATCTCAACCACCAAACAAAGGTTTCTAGCCTAATTGGTCTAATAAATCTCACTTTTGTCAATGAATTGATTATGTTATTATACCAAATAATCATAGAATTATTTTAATAGGTTTAGATCCTCTCCGAGATTGTATTGCTCTCTCTAAATTTATGTCCCTCAATGGCAAAGGCTTCCATTATTGGAGGAATCCTAGTTTTATGGTGAAAAGGGATTGAATAATTATAAGTTCAATAGGAAAACAATTCCAATTATAGTAGAAAATTATCTTTTTTAAGTTAAAAACCCTTTCAAACTATATTTTTTAGTGATTTCTGCCTATTCATAACCATTAAAATCCTTTCTAAATCAAATTTGAATCCAAAATACATAGGAATTCAGAATCTAAAATGGATGTTTAAGAGTAATATGAAATCTTTGCTTGGACCCAACTTAAATTTGGACATAAAAAATGATGTCTGAAATAGTTTTTATGTAGAAAAGTCAAATTAGACTTCTTCATATCTGGCCAGATGTGAAGGATGTTTGATCGGACATCAATGATGTTCGATCAAATATCTTTCACAAAGATGTTTGCATGGACATCCTTCCAGCTCTCTCAAATGTTTACATGTTTCACTCGTTTTCACTCATTTTTCAATTTTTTGGGTTTTAACTTTAATCCTTGTCCAATTTCATTCCCATTCCCTAAAGTTTTTCACCATTTTTCTTCCATGAAAAATTAAAAAAAAATTCATAAAAGTTTTTAGTTATCATCCTTGGGCAATCATAGATCAGACAAAAAACAAGTGCTTACACTTTAAGAACTACCCAATATAGTCTAATTATAAATCTACACCTAAATAACTAACCCCTTCTACAAAGGTAAAACATAATGAACATTCTCTTAAAGACCCTTTTACTCTTAGCTAATAAGTTTTGGCACAACTTAATCTTAATTTTATTGCTTGGAATGCTCTCTCTCAATTGGGCAACATATGAGGCTATGCCCTTAAACTTTTTTATATAGCTCTTATTGATTTTTTTAGTATTAATCTTTTCTCCCTTTCACACTTTGCATCACTCACATGAACCCTAAGGTCTTTCTCAATGGCTTCTTTCATATCTTTCGCCTTAAGTTCTAGATTTTTGTAAATTTTATCCTTGAAATATTTTGCCACATATGTCATTGCCACTAACTTGACTTTAAATATCCTCACACATTTCAACAGCTTATTTGAACTCAGTGGCATTAGAAAGTTGGCCCCTATGAAGAAAATTGGTTTATTAATAAGAACTTCACATAAAGTTCTAACTCTATTTACAAACTTTTCAATAGGAACCTTAATATGCTTCTCACTTTCATCACTTTCATTACCATCATAGTCACTATCCTTACTTTTGTCCTCAATTTCACTTGCACTATCTTCTTCACTATGCTCTCTAAATTGAATTTCACAACCAACATTTACAATTTCCATATGAACATCAGTATTAGTAGACATAACATTTACAGTCTCATTCTTGTTATCCTTCTATTTAAAAACTTTCCTCAACATTCTCATTCCCTTGCCTCATATTTGGATCTACATTCCCCAAATAGATATCTTAATAAGGATCAACATTGCCTAAACTATCCTTATTAAATTTCCTAAAGTTGTGCTTATTATGCTACATATCAAAACAAGCACCCTAAAACCAATGTTATTATCAACATATGTACTTATCTGTACCAAATCCTCTTTTATCTTCCTTTGTCCCATTTAACCCAGTAGATGGGGTTTTGTACAACTGTTTTGTGTACCCATATTTGATGATCCCACTAATAACTCAAGAAGGGGGGGTCAAATTGAGTTATGGAAAATTATGGATTTCGTGTATGTTCTGAAAATGATTAAATAGAATAGCTTTTTTTAAGTTTTTGTTTGAGTAGGAAAAGAATAGAAGAGCACAATATATAACATCCTTTGATATAACTAGTATAAATCCCCCCAACTGTACCGAAGAATGCTACGAAACCATTTTGCAAAAAAGTAAATAAATTAAAACTTTTTCATGATTAAAACTTGTTCAAACATAAGTATGCAATTTTATATAATAAATAACCAAATACTTTAAAACTATATCCAACTGATCTATACAATAAAATAAAACCAATTTGCGCATACATTATCCCTAAGTTACAAAAATATATAATGAAAACATCATTACATGTTCTTAAAAATAAAAGACATGTACAACAGCCCCATATCCCATGACAAGTACAAAAAGAATCAAAAGAGCGTCAACTATGAAAACCAACCCAAAACTGGGTATGCTCTGACTAATCTATGATTTGGCTTGCTTTCTTCAGTCAACTTTTGTCTACCAGTTCCAAATCTGCATGCAAGAAACCCAAACATTAAACAACCTAATGCTTAGTGGTACATATATGCATAAAACTTCTAAAATTATATAATGTCATACAAAGACATGCCATTCACCTCATGATCATTCATAGAATCATACATTCTAGTTGTTACATACTTTGATGCCATATTAGCATGCCTAACTTACCATAAGTGTAACATAGAATCCATGTATATTGTACACATATGCATATATCACATTTCTAAATAAGATATCATTTTACTTGGTATTCGCATAACATTACTACATATTACAATAAACCATAATTTCTTTTTTAAAACCATTTATATTTTACGTTGCCAATTTAGCTTTTAGCCTGAGACACTATAAGCTTGATTATCCAAATGTGGAATATGAGATAGAAGTGCTCATAATCTAAGCTTAAGCCACCTTCCTCACAAACTATATCAGCTCATCTGAGCCTCTCAAAGTCATTCACTCTCACAACTCGAGCTTAAGCCACATTAACTGAGTAACAACATGCCAACAAAACCAAGATCAAGGGTTTACCTTATACTTATATCATATCAAAGTATCTCATACGATACTATTTACCTCCCTCAATGGTATACCATATGTCCTATGTCAACTCTAAGACTAGAGAACTGGGCATTTAAGTCATAACCATTTTTTTCAATTCATTTTGTCACATGCTCTTACTAGCATTTATTTTACCATTTATGCATTTTCAACACTAATACGTAATCTGTCATATCCGCTAATTAATGCCCAAGTCACGCGAATTGTAAAATCGACTCATCGATTTGACTAGAGTCTAAATTTGGATTTTCACTAAAAAATAATTAAAATTATAGTAAATAATTATGAAAAATATTTTTAAAAAGGTGTTTAAAGCATTTAAAGATGTTATTTTACAGTGGAGGACCTAAATCTAAAATTTCAAAAGTTTTGGGGTCAATTTGAAATTTATCAAAAATTGGGGAATGAAGTGAGATATTTATTATTTAAATTCATGAATTGGACATTAAATACATGTGATGGCTGGAAAAACTAAATTTCTCACATTAAGAAGTTAATTAAACATAAATATCTAGATATTTAAGCTTAGGTGTCCCCATCCTTAATGACGTTTGTCATTTTCTCCTTAATTGCCTCTTCTTCTTTCCTTATCTCTTTCTATCTAGAATTTTCTATTCTTTTAATTCAGTCCACATTTTCTCTAATCCTCCATAGCCAAGCTTAGTTCTAAAAAGAGAAAGTGAGAAAGAAAGTGAGGAAAAGAGTAAGAAAAACATGGAAAAGTAAGCTTTCATGCATAGAAAAGCTTGAGAAAAATTAGGGGAGCAAAAAAAGAGAGAGATAACCAAGAAAATAGGAGAGACAAACCTCTAACATTTCATCCATATAAAGAAAAAGCTTTAGTTAAAGTGTCCTTCATCTTTTCTTTAAGTTTCTCTAAAGGAAGATGATGTTTTAAGCTCATTTGGAGCTTGGTCTTGAAGAGACATATTTTAGGCGTTAGAGATATATAATGAAAGGAAGGTATTTGATTAGTTTCTTGTATGTTTTAGATACTCAAGAAGAGAGAAAAGATAAGGGAAAAGAGAAAGAGAAATGAAGAGAAAGAAAGCAAAGTAAAACTTTAGATAAATGCATAATTTAAGGCAATAACCTATAGCTTATTATAAAGTTACATGATTTGAGTATTGTTTTCATGTAAATGACTATTAATTAGAAGTATTTTATGATATAATCATGGGAATGTATATTTGCTCTACTTAGGATTAATTGTGGGAAAATTTGAATGTGGTTAATGTGTATGTTCCTTACTAGAACTTGCGGAGCGGTGAGTACATAAACTGTTACAACTTAAGTTGCAGAATTTAGATTTGTGTATTATTTATTGGATTTGAAAGCTAAGATATAGGGATTTAACTTTTATTTAGGTCATAAAATATAAATATGTCTAAATATTTCCAAAAAAATATATAAAGTTTGGACTTAGAATTTGTCTAGAAAATTATGGGCAAATTTGTTAGTAACCAGTCAGTGTTCATTTGATAATATCTTTTTCTAAAACATTCCAAATTTAGTGATTCAAGTTGCATATGAAAGCTAAAATTCAGGAATAAATTTATTAAGCAAACCTTATAATTTAATTCTACTTCTAACAGGTTCAAACTTAAGGTCCAAAATAGAGCATTGAATCTGCCATTAACAGGGCAGAATATGAATTGAGAAATTTGAAATGAAAATAATGTGGATTTTATTATATTATGCAAATGATATTTTTATTGAGTAATTACATGATTAACTGACCATTAAATGCATGAAAAGTGTGAAGTTAATAATTATGAATTTTAATAACGTTAAGTAAGCCCTAGAACACCTAACTTAGAAGTTGACTTAGGATAGTTTGGTATGGCAAGCAGAAGGGGAGTATCATTAATGCCAATAATGACACGATTAATGAAACTAGTAATGACACTATTATTAAAGCTAGTAATGACACTATTATTAAAGTCAGTAATGACACTATTATTAAAGTTGGGGATGACACATATATATAAATATATATACATAAATGCAAGTGATGACACTTATATGTACAAATCATAATGCCTGTGTGGCACTCCTAAGTGCCTGGAAGGAAACTTTATTATCCTAGTCAGTGGTTCATAAGTGTTGTGGGCATAAAGAAATTATCAAAGTAAAAGTAATTATGATTTGTGATATAGTTAATTATGATGGATTATATAATGATGATTTGATAAAGTAAAACTAATATAAGATATAAGAATATAATTTGATATTTATACGTGCTAGAATGTAATAAGATAAGAATTGAAAAAAAAAGTCGTAAATAAATAATATAATAATATGGTACGTAATATACATGATAATGCATGTTGCATAAAATAGTTTATTGTCTTATTTATATACACCACTAAGCCTAGAGCTTAGCGTGGGAGTTTCCTTCCATGCATATTTAAATAGATAGCTGAAGTACTGGATAAAGATAACAGTGATCCTAATATAGTAAAGCAGCCAAATTCTACAAACTGTGGGTCACAAATTTTTTGTATCTTACATTTTATGTTTTATATCTTGTGTTTGGATTTATATGATATTTTTTATGGTTTTGTAAAATTAACTTGATGTTTAATAAACATTATCCTATATAAATAAAATGTATGTTATTTTTCTTTATAATAAATGTAAAAAACAATATATGAATATGGATTATTTTCAATAAAAAAGCTAAAGATGAAAGAAATCGGCATAGCGCTCCCTTATCTGGGCACGTGCTGGTTACAGTTTTTGGTATCAGAGTCCAATTTGGGTGGTTTTGGGATATTAAAAACAAAGGTTTTCAAAAATAATTATGACATGTATGTGCCCACAATTGAGTATAAAAGTTGCTGCTTTCTATTGGGGTCATTACTTTTATGATATAGGTAGAGTATGGCTTCAGGGTCAGGACCGATTATGCTTGAAGGATGCGAAAGTAATGAGCTTACCGAAATAGAGGCTTCATCGCGACCTTGTCTTCTCCGAGCTACTGCATCCAGATCCGCGGTGTTAGCTGATCATGGGGGCAGTCTATTGCTGGCACAGGACAAACAGAGCTTAAGAGGAACATGATCGATTTGCTACAAAGAGCATCACAACCAGCCCTGTCTGTGTTACAATTTGAATGACTAAGGAAGTTAGGGGCACCCGATTTCTAGAGTAAACTGGAAGATGACCCTTCTGTGGTAGAATTTTGGTTAGAATGGGCAGAGAGAGTCTTTGATTAGCTTCACTGCACGGACAAATAGAGATATGAATATGCAGTATCTTTATTGTAAGATCATGCATAGGATTGGTGACGGTCTGAGACACATAGTTTAGAGGCACCTGACCTCATGACTTGGGAATTCTTTCTAGAGAAGTTCAAAGAGAAATACATTCCCCTTATCTATATGGATGACAATAAAAGGGAATTTCTGACTTTAAAATAGGGGGATATATCGGTGTCAGAATATGAAAAAGATTTCACACATTTTTGCAAATATGTTGGCAGCATTGTATCCATGGAAGCTGATAAATGTTGACTATTTGAAGATGGAATGAGAGAGCCAATCAAGCTACAGGTTTCAGCCCTACGCCTGATGAGTTTCCTACTTTACTAGAATCTGCCAAAATAGTTGAGAGAGTTCTAACAGCACAATAGCCAACATAAGATAGAGGGTTCAAGAGACCCATGTCACAACCGAGTGAGGGACCATCGAGTGGAAAAAAAGCCAAATCTTACAATGGCGGTTTTCAAGTTGAGGGTTCCAGTAGGCCTTCTTCTTTCAGGTGGAGACAACCCATGAAATCTGTTTCTTCGACAGTCAGTGCATTACCATATGCACCACATAGATCTCTACCTTTATTAGAATGTCAAAATTGTGGTCGTTCTCATCCATGAGAGTGTTAGTGGACGATAGGAGCATGCTTAAGGTGTGGTTCCAAAGATCATATGAAAAGAGATTGTCCTCTATTACAATATGGTAGAGGTTCAGGGAGCACTGAGCCAATACGAATGCAGGCTTCTGAGCAAGGCAGAGGCTGAGGATAAGGAAAAGGTCGATGAGGCCAATCAAGGGTCAGTTAGATTAGATCTGAGATAGTTGAGAGGCTGGAAGGTAGTAGAACTGCCCTAACTAGGGCATATGCCAAACGAGGCCCAGAGGAGCAAGATGCACCTGATGTTATAATTGGTAAATTTCTCCTCTTTGGCTTTAATATACATACATTGATAGATCTAGGGTCGATGCATTCAAACATATGCACACCACCACCAGGTCAAGAGGGTTTAGAACCACAAGCTCAAGAGTTTGAGATTCTAGTGACTAACCCATTAGGGCATAGTGTGAGAGTTAGCAAAATGTTTAGGGGTTGCCCAATTGAAATTCAAGGTAGGCAATTCCCAACATACTTGATAGAGTTACCACTCCACAAGTTCAATGTGATCTTGGGAATGGATTGGTTGGCTCGCTATGGAGTGATAGTGGATTATGGAAGGAGACAAATGATCATCAGAATTCTAACACAAGATGAGATAATGGTGAAGGGTGAAAATAGAAGATATCTAGACAATGTGATATCAGTGTAGAAAGCTTGGAACCTCATTAGTAAAGGATTGAAGCATACTTAGCGTATGTGATTGATATGAAAAAAACAAGTCCAAATCTAGTGGATATTCCTACTATTAGTGAGTTTCCTGATGTGTTTCCAGTGGAGTTTCCAGGGTTACCACCGGATAGAAAAATCGAATTTGCTATCGATTTGGTACCCAACACCACTCATATTTCTATTACACCATATAGGATGGCACTAGCAGAGTTGAAAAAGCAGAAGATATAGTTGTAGGAATTGTTAGATAAGGGGTTTATACGACCCAATGTATCACCATGGGATGCTTCAGTATTATTTGTGAAGAAGAAAGATGGCACCTTATGTCTCTGCATCGATTACAGGTAGCTTAATAAGGTGACTATCAAGAATAAGTACCCACTACCTAGAATCGATGATTTATTTGATTAGTTAAAAGGTGCAGCCATATTTTCAAAGATAGATCTTTGATCGAGGAATCATCAGTTGAAGATCAAGAAGTCAAATGTACCTTAGAGAGCTTTTATGACTCGTTATGGTCATTATAAGTTCCTGGTTTTGCCCTTTGGACTAACGAATGTACCAGCAGCTTTTATGGACTTGATGAACCAAGTGTTAGGCCATATCTTGATCAATTTGTAGTGGTATTTATTGATGACATCCTTGTGTACTCTAGAGACCGAAAGAACATGATCAATATCTCAGAATAGTGCTGCAAACATTGAGGGAGAAGTAGTTGTATGCAAAGCTATCTAAGTGCGAGTTTTGGCTTGAAGCAATCAATTTTCTGGGTCATGTAGTTTCAGCAGAAGATATTCGAGTTGACCCTAGTAAAATCGAGGTTATTCTTAACTGGAAACCACCTCAAAATGTGATAGAAGTAAGGAGTTTCCTCAGATTAGATGGATATTATAGGAGGTTCGTAAGGGATTTTCATCCATAGTGACTCCTTTGACACAACTACTATGAAAAGAGATCCATTTTGAATGGACAGATATGTGTCAAGCAAGCTTTAATTGATTAAAGAAAATGTTGATTGAATCACCAATGTTGACTCAGCCCACACCTGGAAAAGACTTTGTTATGTACAGTGATGCTATTCATAATGGTTTAGGTTATGTTCTTATGAAAAAAGAAAAGGTGATTCTTTACGCTTCAAGACAACTTAAGCCTTACGAGCTTAATTATTCGAAACACGATTTGGAGTTAGCTGCTATTGTTTTGCTTTGAAGATCTGGAGACATTATCTTTATGGGAAAATATGTTATATCTATACAAATCACAAAAGTCTTAAGTACCTTCCCTCATAGAAAGAGTTGAATTTGAGATAATGAAAATTGTTGGAGCTGATTAAAGATTATGATTGTGTGATTAACTATCAGCTAGGAAAAGCAAATGTGGTTGCAGATGCACTAAGCATGAATATTTTAGCTGAGATGCGAGTACAATCCATCTTGATGCAAAGGATCAAAGATTCTTAAAATCAAGATGAGAAACTAGTAGAGATAGTCGAAGCAGTGAAAAAGGGAGAAAAGCTTGAGTTTTCATTAACGGAAGATGACACAATATACTTCGAGAATAGAATTTATGTGCACAGTATAGAAGAGCTAAATTCTGATATTTTAAAAGAATCACAAGAAACAGTGTATATAATGCATCCAGGTGGGAACAAGATGTATCAAGACTTGAAAACACAATACTGGTGGTCAGGAATGAAGAAAGATATCACTGAATGTGTTGCTAGGTGTCTAACTTGTCAATGATTAATTGAAAGTGAAACACTAGTTGCCCAAAGGATTGCTACAACCAATACTAATACCAAAATGGAAGTGGAAAAAAATCACGATGGATTTCGCATCTGGTCTACCAACGACTCAGAGGAAGCATGATGTAGTGTGGGTGATAATGGATGGATTGACAAAGTCAACACATTTTCTACCAATTCGGATGGATTATACATTGAAAAAACTAGCTAAGATTTATGTAGATGAGATAGTAAGACATCATGGAGTGCCAATGTCCATTATCTCCAACAAAGATCCTCACTTTACTTTACAATTCTGGAAGAACCTATAACAAGCTTTGGGAACTCGACTTAGTTTCAGTATATCCATTCATCCACAAATAGATGGAAAATCAAAGCGGGTAATCCAATTATTAGAAGACATGATGAGAAGTTGTGTGATTAAGTTTGAAGGAAGTTGGGATCAATATCTACCTCTTATAGAGTTTTCCTAGAACAATAGTCATTATATGAGTACAGATATGGCTCCTTTTAAGGCATTGTATGCAAGAAAGTGTAGGACACTAGTTTGTTGGACCGAATTGAGGGAAATGAAGTTCATAGGTCTAGAGTTTGTGCAATAAATAGAATAAAAGGTTAGCATTATCAAGGAAAGATTGAAGGTAGCTCAAGATCGACAAAAATCATATGCTGACCTCAAAGAGACGAGACATAGAATATCATATAGGTCATAAAGTGTTTCTCAAAGTTTCGCCTTGGTAGAAAGTATTGAGGTTTGGTAAGAAAGGAAAGTTAAGCTCAAGACTCATAGGTCCTTATAATATTTTGGAAAGAATTGGACCGTGACGTATCAGTTAGCACTTCCGCCAAAATTGGAAAGAATTCATAATGTTTTTCATGTGTTAATGCTAAGGAGATATAGATCGGACCCAACTCATATTATTCCAACTGATGAGATAGAAGTACAAATTGAATTGACATATGAAGATGAACCGATGGCTAGATTAGCACATGAAAAAAAAATTACGGAACAAGAAAGTTTCATTAGCTAAAGTGCTATGGCGAAATCATGCTACTGAAGAAGCCACATGAGAAAGTGAAGAGATAATGAGGAAGTAATATCCTCAATTGTTCAACACAGAATAAACAGGTAAAATTTGGAGAATAAAATTTATTTTAAGGGGGACAGGATATCATATCCCCTAATTTACGCCCAAGTCGTGCGAGTTATTAAATCAACTAATCAGTTTAACTGGAGTTTAAATTTGGATTTTGACTAAAACATAATTAACATAATAGCAAATAATTATAGAAATATTTAAAAAAAAAAACTGTTTAAATTATTTAAAGACATTATTTTACGGTGGAGGACCTAAATGTAAAATTTAAAAAGTTTTGGGGTCAATTTGTAATTTATCAAAAATTGGGGAATGAAGTGAGATATTTATTACTTAAATGCATGAATTGGACATTAAAATACATGTGATGGGTGGCCAAACCAAGTGTCACACATTAAGAAGCTAATTAAACATAAATATCTAGATATTTAAGCTTAGGTGTCCCCATCCTTAATGACTTTTGTCATTTTCTCCTTAATTGCTTCTTCTTCCTTCCTTATCTCTTTCTATATAGAATTTTCTTTTCTCCTAATTTATCCCACATTTTCTCTAATTCTCCATAGCCAAGCTTAATTCCAGAAAGAGAAAGTGAGAAAGAAAGTGAGGAACAGAGTAAGAAAAACATGGAAAAGTAAGCTTTCATGCATAGAAAAGCTTGAGAAAGCTTAGGGAAGCAAAGAGAGAGAGAGATAACCAAGAAAATAGGAGAGATAAACCTTTAAAATTTCAATCATAGAAAGAAAAATCTTGAGGTAAAGTGTCCTTCATATTTTTTTTTATTTTCTCTAAAGGAAGATGATGTTTTTAAGCTCATTTGGAGTTTGGTCTTGAAAAGAGATATTTTAGGGGTTAGAGATATATAATGAAAGAAAGGTATTTGGTGAGTTTCTTGAATGTTTTAGGTACTCAAGAAGAGAGAAAAGATAAGGGAAAAGAGAAAGAGAAAGAGAAGTGAAGAGAAATAAAGCAAAGTAAAATTTTAGGCAAGTGCATAATTTAAGGCAATAACCTATAATTTATTATAAAGTTGCATGATTTGAGTATTTTTCATGTAAGTAACTGTTAATTAGAAGTAATATCATCTTGGGAATGCATGTTTGCTAGACATAGGATTAAGTTTGGAAAAAATTGAATGTGGTTAATGTCTATGTTCTTTGTTGGAACTTGTGGAGCAGTGAATACATAAACTGTTATAACTTAAGTTGCATAATTCATATTTGTATGTTATTTGTTGGGTTTGAAAGCTAAGGCATTGGACTTTAAATTTTATTCATGTTATAAAATCTAAATATGTTTGAATATTTTCAGAAAAATATATAAAATTTGGACATATGATTTGTCCAGAAAATTCTTGGTAAAATTGTTACTGACTAGTAAGTGTTCATTTGATCATATCTTTTTCTACAAAATTCCAAATTTCGTGATTCAAGTTGTATATTAAAGCTAAGATTCAGGAATAAAATTATTAAGCATGCCTTATAATTTAATTCTGCTTCTAACAGGTTCAAAATGAAAGTCCAAAATAGAGCATTGAATTTGCCAGTAACAGGGCAAAATATGAATTGAGAAATTTGAAGTGAAAAATAATGTAGACTTTATTATATTATGCAAATGATATATTTATTAAGTAATTATGTGATTAACTGGCCCATTAAATGCATGAAAAGTGTGAAATTAATAATTATGAATTTTAATGACGTTAAGCAAGCCCTAGAACACCTAACTTATAATTTGTCTTAGGATAATTTGGCATGCCAAGCAGGGGGTATAATTAATGCCAATAATGACACGATTAACGAAGTCGATCATGCACTATTATTAAAAGAGGCAATGACACTATTATTAAAGCCGGTGATGACATATATATACATACATAAATACCGATAATGACACCTGTATGCACAAATCGTAATGCCCAGATGACACTCCTAAGTGCCTGAATGGCAACTCCATTATTCTAGTCAGTGGTTCATTGGTGTTGTGGACATAAAGAAATAATCAAAAGTAAAAGTAATCATAATTTGTGATAGAGTTAATTATGATGTATTATATAATGATGATTTGATAATGTAAAACTAATATGAGATATAAGAATATAATTTGATGTTTATGCATGCTATAATATAATAAGATAAAAATTGAAAAAAAAAAGTTGTAAATAAATATTATAATAATATGGTATGTTATATACATGGTAATGCATATTTCATAAAATAATTTATTTTCTTATTTATATGCACCACTAAGCCTAGAGCTTAACGTGGGAGTTTCCTTCCGCACAGATTTAAAGAGGTAGCTGAAGTTGTAGATAAAGACAATAGTCATCCTAATCCAGTAAAGCAACCAATTTTTACAAACTATGAGTCACAAATTTTTTGTATCTTACATTTTATGTTTTATATCTTGTATTTGGATTTATATGATATTTTTTATGGTTTTGTAAAATTAACTTGATGTTTAATAAACATTATCCTATGTAAATAAAATGTATTTTATTTTTTTTATAATTAATGTAAACAAAATATATGAATATGGACTGTTTTCAATAAAGAACTTAAAGATGAAAGAAGTTGGTGTAGCACTCCCTTATTCGGACACGTGCTGCCGGGGTGAAGGGGTGTTACATAATCGCCATATCACATAATCTATATACATACATCCCATAACATGCATATAACCAGCTTATCACATAAGTTCATCAATCAAATCATTCATATTATACATTCTTTCTATTATGCGGGCGTGAACTAATTATTCACAGCCATGAAGGTGTTCTTTTACGGTGACCGAACATGTGAATCAACAAATGAATCAAAACAAAACATTCACGAGTATGAATTACATATTCAAGCCTTTGACACCCTATATTACAGTTTCCCAACAGTGACATAAACCGTGAAATTATGGGTTCATGCAAGTTCATCTGGCCTCGACATTCACGATCGTGACACCCTTGTTCACGGGCATGAATAATTCATTTCCAGCAACCAAAACATGACTCAAAATAGAACATCCATGCATTTCATGCAAAAGTCTCTAAAGATTGACTAGTGTTAATCATTCCTATCAACACTTTCATTCATATACCATATCTACGACATGTTTAAACAATATTTATCTCATTAAATCCTTTTCTTGATCATAATTAGCTATAGCATATCACATATGTCATTTAACGCTTATAACTCATTTATCCATGTCATTTATCAACCATAACATGTCTTTAACATTTCATTTTACAATTCGCAATATGTAAAACATATCAAAATGCATCGAAAGCAAATTTCAATGTCAATATGTACCAACCTTTCACCAAAATGGAGCCTTAACTAATCCTCCAAGCTTTCCAAGCTTGCTTTTCCCTTTGTTATGTGGTTTCTTGCTCCATAGTAGATCTTAGCATCACAAAAATGTTCTTATCAGAACCATGCAACATAAAACGAACCAAAACTAACCTAAAAACTGAGTTCTACCTCTACTTGGCAAGAACTCACTCAAACTTTCATAACTCTCAAGCTTTCAAACTCTATCCATGGTGTGTTTTAGATTAAGAGGGGTGGAAAAGGTGACTAAGAAGTCTAGGCATGTGTCAAGATAGATTATGGGCTGTCGAGAGTGGTTCAAGTAGAGATATGGTGTAGAGGAGAGAGAAAAGTGCGGCTGCAACTTGGCCAATCGACTTGCATTCACAAGTATGAAATGTCATTCATAGTCATGACTCAATCATTCACAGGCATGAATGTCCTCTCTTCTCGAAACAATTTCGCCACATTCAAAACCTTCCCTTTTCGAACCTTGGCAAGACCACCATGGGTGTGACATTATAGTCACGATCATAAAAGCTCTCTTTCCATAAAAAATTAAACTATCAAAACACCTAAAACCCCAGACTTTCTCTAACAAACTCATGCAACTTCCAAACCCTAAAAACTAGGCATTACAATTCTCTCCCTCTTAAAGAAATTTTGTCCTCAAAATTTACTTTCTTGTTCGAGTTGAAATAAATGGGGATATTGAGCTCTCATTACCTCTTCTCTTTCCTATGTTGTCTGTTCTATAACTTGATTCTTCCATAATACCTTGATTAAAGGCACTTGCTTGTTTCTCTACTCTTTAACTTTTTGAGACAAAATCTCAACTGGTTCTTCCTCGTATGACAAGTCTGGTCTCACCTCAATGTTTTCCGCTAGAATGATATATAAAAAATATTATGTATTTTGCTTAACTCTAGCTATAACGTGAGTCTGTAAGTGACTAGTCAGATCTTTTACAATATTTCATAAGCTCCAATGAATTTAGGACTCAACTTGCCCTTCTTTTTATGGAAAGACTTTAAAAAATAATTTCTCTCCCACCATGTACTTTACATCTCTCCTCTTGAGATATGCGTACGACCTTTGCCTGTCTGAAGCTACCTTCAAATGATCATGAATGAGCTTTACTTTCTTTTTTCATCTTTTGCACTAACTCTGGCCCCACTAGCTTCCTTTTGCTAAGCTCGGTCTAACATAACAACGTCTGACACTTTTTACCATAAAGTGCCTCATAAAGAGTTATCTGAATGCTTGACTGATAACTGTTGTTGTAGGCAAACTCTATTAATGGTAGATATCTTTCCCAACTACCTTTAAAATCTATAACACAATTTCTCATCATGGCTTCTAATATCTAAATCACCCTTTTCAACTGACCATCTGTCTGAGGATGAAAAGTTGTAATAAAGTTGAGCTTCGTACCCAAAGCTCGTTGCAAACTACTCCAAAACTATGATGTGAACCTTGGATCTCTATCTAAAATGATGGAGATTGACACTTTATAAAGTCTCACCATTTCATTCACATATAACTCCGCTAGCTTGTTCAAAGCAAAATCTCTTTTGATAGGCAAGAAATGAGCTGACTTCGTTAACCTATCCACAATGACCCATATAACATCATACTTCCTTAGTGTCAGAGGTAACCCAATCACAAAAATTCATTGTGATCCTTTCCTACTTCCATTTTGAAATCATAATCGGCTGTAATAACCCTGATGGTACTTAATATTATGCTTTAACTTACTGACACATCAGGCATGTCATAGTGAATTTTGTGATCTCTTTCTTCATTCTTGACCATCAATATTTTTCTTTCAAGTCCTGATACATCTTATTGCTTTCTATATTCATCGTATACCACATCTCATATGACTCCTTTAAGATCCTCTATCTCAAATCTACATTATTAGGCACATATGAACGACCTTAATGGTACAAACCATTATCTTGCTCAACTAAAAACTCAGGTCTCTCCCCCTTGGAAACCAACTCGAATAACTCTACTAATCTGACATCTCGCCTCTATGCATCTTTGATCTCCTGCTTCAAAGTAGGTCGAACATGCAACTTTGTTATGACTTTCTACTCAATGTGTCAACCACAACATTGGCCTTTCCTAGGTGGTAATCAACCATGCAATTGTAATCCTTGATCAATTCCAACCATCACTTTTATCTCAAGTTCAACTCTTTATGGGTAGAAGATACTTCAAGCTCTTGTGATTGATGTAAATGAAATATTTCTCCCCATATAAATAGTGATGCCAAATCTTCAAAGTAAAGACTATGGTTACTTATTCTAAATAATGAGTCAGGTAATTTTTCTCGTAAGACTTCTACTACCTAGAAGCATAAACAACAACTTTTTCCTCTTGTATAAAAATGTATCCCAATCCACTCTGAGACGCATCACAGTAAAAGACATATTCCTTTTCTAGAACTAGTTGTGTTAGAACCAAAGCTTATGTTAACAAACTTTTATGCTAATCAAAACTGTGTAGACACTTGTCTAACCATTCAAACTTCACGTCTTTTCTCAATAATCTTGTCGATGAAGAAGCTATCATGGAGAATCCTTTAACAAATCTCCTGTCGTAACCCGCTAAACCAAGAAAACTTTGGATCTATGTCATGTTCTTTAAAGGCTTCTAATCCAATATCACCTTGTCCTTACCATGACCTACTTTAACTCCATCCATTGATATTACATATCCGAGGAATACTACCTCATCTAGCCAAAACTTACATTTAAAGAGTTTGGCATACAACTTCTGATCCCTGAGGATCTACAAAACTGTCCTCAATTGCTGATGAAAACCACAATAAACTAATATGAATATGACCTGAAGATCCAATTCATCATATCCATGAAAGCTTTCGAAGCATTGGTAAACCCAAATGGCATAACCAAAAACACATTATGGCCATATCTAGTCCTAAAAGTTGTCTTTGCAGCATCATTTGCTTTGACTTTCAACTAATGGTATCCTGACCTGATGTTTATCTTAGAGAAAATTCCTACACCCTTTAATTGATCAAACAAATCATCAATCCTTGGCAATGGATATTTGTTCTTTATAGTTGCCTTGTTCAACTACCTATAGTCGATGCACAGCCTCATCAACCCATCTTTCTTCTTAACAAACAAAACTGGTGCACCCCAAGACAATACACTCGGCCTGATAAAACTTTTATCTAGTAGCTCTTGTAACTGTGCTTTCAACTCCTTTAACTTTATAGGTGCTATTACATATGGTGCAATTGAAATTGACATTGTACTTAGTGCAAGCTCTATGGAGAACTCAATCTCCCTATCTAATGGTAACCCTAGTAAATTGTCTAGAAACACAACTGGATATTCCCTCATTGTCGAAACATCCTTTAGATATGGTCGTCCCTTCCTCGTATCACATGAGCCAAATAGGCCTCACACCCTTTTCTGATCATCTTATGAGCTTTTATCATAGAAATCTCCTGTACAGGTTGTGGCAACCTTTCAACTTTCACTACTACCTCTTTTTACTTTGAAGTCTTAAGAATTAACTTCTTAGACTAATAATCTACTATCGCCTTATGTTGAGAAAGCCAGTCTATGCCCAACATATCATCAAACTCATAGAAAGGCAACTTGATCAAGTCCACAGGAAACTCTCTTTTGTGTATAACCAATGGATAACCTTTGTACACCCGATTAACAATAACATTGTGACCTAGAGAATTCGTGACTTCAATCTCATATTCTAAGTTCTCAACTATCATACTAAGCTGGCTAGTTGTTCTTATGAAAATATATGAGTTTTTATATCCAAGATCTATCAAAGAACATAAACATAATCCATAGAGAGAAAATGTACCCACGATAACATTAGAGGCTTCATAATCCTCCTGTTCCCGCATGGAAAAAGCTCTCACTGGAGTCCTACTCAGTCCTAGTCTACTGACATTTCTAAAGTAGTTTGGCTAGGCCTTATTCGACCTCCTCAATTATGTTGTCGACTCTACATTAAAGCTAATCTCATTATCTATGTAAGTGTTTTACTACCCAACAAAGGACAATCTCTTTTCAACTGATATCAGGACTCGCATCTGTAACAAGCTTTAGTGACTACTCAGCACTCCCTATAATGGCTCTTGCAACAAGTCCCACATACTGGTATCATCCCTCTCAAATTTTGCAGCTGTGAAATGGTAGTCGAAGAAATAGATCTGGAGGGTGGTCCTCTCCTAAAAGAATTTGGCTATGAAAAGCCCTAGTTGTTTCCCCTATATTGTGACTGCCCAAAGAAAAAGTGGCCTTCCTTGCCTAAAGTCTATGCCATGCTAGCTTATGGGTTCTTGGAAGACTCATCTGCCTTCTTCCTCTTCTTCTTCTCAACACTGATGGCTGCAGATACCAGCTTTGCAAAGTCCTCAATTTGATGAATAGTAACCTAATCGCTAATATCTTCATATAAACCACCCTCAAATCGACATCACTAATCCTTCTCATCTCTAAGAATCACGACTGTAAACTTGCTCAACTTGACAAACTCTCACTCATACTCTATAACAGTCAGATTTTCCTACTGTATATCTTGAAATTCCCTCTTTTTCTCGTTCACATACACTTATGGTACATATTTTTTCTCGAACTCTGGCACAAAGAAGACCCATGTCAGTGGTTATGGTGTTTATGGCTTCAACAGAACTGCCTTCTACCAATTGTATGCATGATCTTAAAGCAAAGAAATTGCATATCTCACCTTGTGCTCATCAACACACTTTAGCTCCTTGAAGACTATCTCTATCTTCTCTAATCAAAACTTTGCAAATGTTGAATCATCATCACTCTTGCCAGCAAAATCAGTAGCCCCATACTTTTGGAGCCCATCAATTTGTACTCTCGACCTCTGTGGTGAAGGTGGTTGAGTTGGAAGTGGTATTGGCTATGGTGCTACCTATGACATATTTTGTAATAGTTTTTGTAGCAAGCCTGCTATCTGTTTATCTGGCCCTGATCAGCCTATTTTGCGACATGCTATGAAGGAACTAGTATGCCATTCGAACCATGTACACTAGCAACACTAGGCTACTCTTGAGCCTCAACATTGGGTGGACTGTTGCTCTCAATAACATTGTGAGATTCCATTTTTGTAACACTCACCTAATCCTACAAATTGACAAAGAAGTAGCCCATGTCAGAGTCGGATGAGACACAATGAATGCATAATAATCCCTTTAGGCCACTAAGGTTCAGAAATGTCTAAACCTAAGTATTGATACTAATAAATGTCACACCCTCTAATATAGCCAAAATAAATTCGTCTAACTATATCAAAGAATACTATAGAACCTTTTTGTGGAAAACTAAATAAATTAAAACTTTTTCATGATTAAAACCTATTCAAACATAAGTATGCAATTTTACATAATAAACAACCAAAAACTTTAAAACTAGATCCAACTGATTTATATAATAAAATAAAACCAATTTGGGTTTATACTAGCCTTGAGATACAAAAATATATAATAAAAACATCATTAAATGCTCTTAAAAATAAAGACATGTATAACAGCCTCATATCCTATGACATGTACACAAGAATCAAAAGAATATCATGTATGAAAACTAACATATAACTAGGTATGCTTTAATTGATTTCTGATAGGGTTGATCTCTTTAGCCAACTTCTGTCTACCGGCTCCAAATCTATGTGCAAAAAACCCACACATTAAGCAACCTAATGCTTAGTGGTATATATATGCAAAAAAATTCTACAATTACATAATGCCATGCAAAGTCATGTCATTCACCTTATGATCATTCCTAGAATCATACATTCTAGTTGTTGCATACTTCGATGCCATATTAACATGTCTAACTTACCATAAGCCGAGCTTAAGCCACATTGATTGAGTAATAATATGCTAGCAAAACCAGGATCAAGGGTTTAACTTATCTTTATATCATATCAAAGTATCTCATACAGTACTGTTTACCTACCTCAATGATATATCATTTATCCTATGTCAAGTCTAAGACTAAAGAATTGAGCATTTAATTCATAACTTTTATCATTCAATTCATTTTATCACATGCTATTACTAGCATTTATTTTCCCATTTATGCACTCTCATCACTAATACATAATCGCCATATCACATAATCCACATGTTATTTTCCATGTATACATACATCTCACAATATATATATATATAACCACCCTATCACAAAAGGTCAAAAATCAAATCATTCATGTTACACATTCTTTCTGCTTCATAGGCGTGAACTACTTATCCACGGCTTGAAGGTGTTCTTTCATTGTTACCTTACCTATGAATCAACATGTGAATCAAAATAGAACATTCATGGGCGTGAATTACTTTCACTACTGTGACACCCAGTATCATGGCTTACCAACCGTGGCACAAACCATGAAATTATGGATTCATACAAGTTAATGTGGCATCGACATTCACGGTCGTGACACTCTTATTCACAAACATGAATTATGCATTTCCATCAACCAAAACACAACTCAAAATAGAACATTCAAGCATTTCATGCAAAAATCTCAAAAGATTGACCAGTGTGAATCACTCCTATCAACACTTTCACTCATTACCATATCTATAACATGTTTAAACAACATTTATCTCATTAAATCCATTTCTTAATCAATAAGCTATAGCATATCACATAAGTCATTTAACACTTATAAATCATTTATCCATGCCATATATCAACCAAAACATGATTTTGACATTTTATTTTATAGTTCACAACATGTAAAACATTCCAAAATGCATGGAAAGCAAATTTAAATACCAATATGTACTAACCTTTCACTAAAATGGCACCTTAACTAACCTTCTAAGTTTTTCAAGCTTGCTTTCCCCCTTTGTGATGTGGTTCCTTACTCTCTAATATATCATAGAATTATAAAAATGTTCCTATCAGAACCATGCAACATAAAATGAACCAAAACTAACCTAAAAACTAAGTTTTACCTATACTTGGCAAGAACTCACTCAAACTTCCATAACTCTCAAGCTTTCAAACTCTATCCATGGTGTTTTTAGGTTAAGAGGGTTGAAAAGGCGACTAAGAATTACAAGCATATGTCAGGATAGATTATGGGCGGTGGGGAGTAGTTCAAGTAGAGATATGGTGTAGGGGAGAGAGAAACATGCAGCTGCAACTTGGCCAATCAACTTGCATTCACGGATATGAAATGCCAGTCATGGACATGAATATCCTCTCTTCTCAAAATGATTCCACCACACTCACAACTCTGCTATTTTGAACCTTGGCAAGACCTTCATGGGCATGACACTATAATCACGGGTGTTAAAGCTCTCTTTCCATAAAAACCTAAATTTTTAAAACACCCAAAACCCATACTCTCTCTCTTACAAACCAATGCAACTTCCAAATCCTAAAAATCGGGCATTACACAATGTACTTTCTTTCTAAATGCAATATGTAAAAAAACCCTTCCTAAAGACTTTTTAAACAAACAAATATAATACTTCAAATATATCACTTTTACTATTTAAAAAATTGCGAATGCAAAAGTGTTTATGTGTTGATTTTACTCAAATTAGAAAGGATATTTCTTGATGTAAAAAAGGTGTAAAAAATATGAAAATGTAAAAGCAAGCAATCATAACAAGAGACAAGATCGAATTATAGTGGTTTAGCATTAACTTGCTTACATCCACTCTTCAAAAGCCACTGTTAACCTTGAGGGGTATTTCCGTCATTTTGATGATAACAATTAATATAGCAATATTGTATTTAACATACTTTTTTTTGTAAGTATATTATACAGGACATGAATTAAAATAGCAAGAATGGAGAATTGGAAGAATAATCCTTGAGAAACAAAAATCAAGTAGCAGCATGTTCACTGTCGTGACTCTAGGAGTCACTCCCATGAAGGAAGCTAACCGTTACCAAAACCAACATTTGAAGTTCACGGCCATGAAGGAAAAACAAACCGTGAAGTAAGCATTTCAGTCACCCCCGTGAAGAAAGGTGTCACCCCCGTGAAGATTCATTCAATTTCATTCCAGAGAGCTTCACCACCAGAGTCACCACTTGGATCACGGCTGGGAAGCTTGTCACGCCCGTTAATGAGTAATGTCACGCCCGTGACTCAATATGTCAAAACATTCCAGAGAGCTTCATCACCAGAGTCACCACTTGGATCACGGCTGGGAAGATTGTCACGCCCGTGAATGAGTAATGTCACATCCGTGACTCAATATGTCAAAACATTCCAGAAAGCTTCACGACCAGTGTCACCACTTCAGTCATGGCTTGGGAAGAACTGTCACCCCCGTGACAAGCATAGTCACGTCCATGACCAATGAAAGAGAAAAATATCAGGCGCGATTTTTTGGTTGGTACAACAGCTAGTTTCTTATTTAATGCACCCCAACGGCTATATTCAGCCATGGGAGTATAAATAAAAGTCATTTATGCATTAAGGCACAAGAGGATGATAAGAAAAACAAAAGATTAGCATATACTTCAAATCACAAGCTATCTTGTACTTTCATACTTTGAGAACAAATCAATTCTCTGTAAAAATCTTTTTGCTCCTCATATTTGAGCAATAAAGATTTATAAGTGGTTCTCTCTGTAATCTTTACTCAAGTGAGCTTTGGGTAGTTATGGGTTAAGAGTAGAATACTTGTAAGGGTTAGGTTTGTAAACCTCTAAAACACAAAGTGTAGGTTGTTTGTGTGAGCCTGTAAAACACAAAGTGTAGGTTGTTTGTGTGAGCCTGTAAAACACAAAGAAATTGGTTATTGTGTGAGCCATTAAAACACAAGGGATTTTTGGGTTAGGTGTGAGCCATTGTGAGAAACACCATAGTTGGGAGTGAGCTTGTAAAACTCCATTGTAACACTTAGTGTGTTAGTGAAACTCCCAATTGCGATGAGGGAGAGGAGTAGGGTTTGTTAACACCCGAACCTCTATAAATCTTTGTGTCTGATTTTCTCTATCCCCCCTAAAATTAACTATTTATTTCCGCACTTTAAAGTTTAATTTTTTGAAACTCCAATTCAACCCCCTTCTTGGTCTAATATATGGGCAACAATTGGTATCAGAGCTTTGTGTAGCATCGAAGCTTAAAAAGCGCTAGTAAAGATCAAGATATAGCCAGTGAAGGATTCTAAAGTCTCAAACCTTACTTTGATGGAGCAAATTATGCCCATTGGAAGTTTCAGATGGAGACATATTTGGATAATGAAGGAATTGAAGTTTGGGATAGTATTCGAAAAGAATTGACACCACCAATTAGAAGAGGAGTTAATGGTAAAGAAGAAATCCTGTCAAGAGATGATTGGACAAAGCCTCAAAGAAGAGCAAATTTCAAAAATAAGAAGGCAATGACAATTCTCTCAAGTTCATTATCTATTAAAGAATGTGGCAGGATACAACACTGTTCAACTGCATATAGCATGTGGAAAACATTAGAAAACTATCATGAAGGCCACAAAGCCACATGGGATGACGAAAGCTCTTCAAGTAAAAAAGGTGACAATGAAAGCGAAGAGGTCAACCTATGCTTTATGGCTATTGAGGATCACGTCTCGGATCAGGTAAGATCACTACACTCATACTCTTTCAATAATGATAGCAGTGATAATGATAGTAATAATGATAGTGGTGATGATGATGATGAGCAAAGCCTAATAGAAGAATTAAATATAGAATTAGAGAAGTATAGAACTAAATTTAGAACCTATGGAAATAATATCTCTAATTTAAAAAATAAGATAGATGGTTTAGAAAAGGAAAACATAAAGCTTAAATCATCTAATGAATCTCTCCAAAAGTCATTAGATGAATACTCTTCAAGACCCTCAACAGCTTCATTGCTAAAAGAAAATAATACTTTGAAAAATGAAGTTGAGGAACTTAGAAATTCCATTTCTAAATTTCACAAAGGTAAAGAGAGCTTAGATACTCTCATTGTGTCTCAAAGATCACCCTTAATTAGACATGGTATAGGATTTAAGGACACATCATCATCTTCTCACAAAACTATATTTGTAAAATCTAAAGAATCTCACATCTCCACACCTGTTAGAACAACACCAAGAAATAAGCATGTTAAACCTTATATACAGAAAAAGAATAATCATGCCTTTATGTATAAGAAGTATGCATCTAGAAAAATGAAAATTAATCATGATTGTGCATGCCATTGTTCTCAAAATCAGTCTAATCAAATTATGGCATTCAAATACATTGTAAGACCAAAAATCAAGTTTATACCTAAACAATGTAATTACTGTATGAAAATGGGTCATATAAATAAAAATTGCTGGATAAGGAAGGCTCATTGGGAACCTTCATGTGCTAACCCCCAAGGACCCAAACTCATTTGGGTACCTAAATATCATACTTGATTTGTAATTCTATAGGTATGCCTCAAGTCCACAATAAACAAAAATGCATGGCTAGTAGACAGTGGATGCTCAAGGCATATGATAGGAGACAAAGAACACTTCAATGAAATCAAAAGTATTGATGGAGGTAAAGTAACCTTTGGAAACAATGTAAAGGGTAAGTCTCAGCACAGGAGAGCTAGTAAAAGGATTACCAAGAATTAAATATGAAAAAGGCAAGACATGTGATCCTTGTCAAAGAGGAAAACAACACAAGTCATCTTTCAAAGCCAAAAACATAGTAAGTACTTCAAAACCTCTTCAACTCCTGCATTTAGACTTATTTGGACCTATTAGGATTGCTAGCTTAGGAGGAAAAGATTATGCATTTGTCATCGTAGATGATTACTCTAGATTTACTTGGGTAATTTTCTTAGCTCAAAAGAGTGATGCTTTTGAAAATTTCAAAAACTTTGCTAAAAGAGTTCAAAATGAAAAAGGGTACTGCATTTCAAAAATAAGAAGTGATCATGGGAAAGAATTTGAAATGAAAACTTTAAAAGCTTTTGTCTTGAACATGGCATTTCACCTAATTTCTCATCTCCTAGGACACCTCAACAAAATGGGGTAGTTGAAAGGAAAAATAGAACATTAATTGAAATGGCGAGAACAATGCTTAATGAATATGAATTACCAACTTATTTTTGGGCAGAAGCCACAAACACTGCATGTTATATTTCAAATCGAGTTTTCAAAAGACCTCTTTTAAACAAAACCTCATTTGAGCAATGGAATGGAAGAAAGCCCTTGGTATCATACTTTAGAGTATTTGGATACAAGTGTTTTATATTGAACACCAAGGACAATCTTGGAAACTTTGCCTCTAAGTCTGATGAAGGTATCTTTTTAGGATACTCTACAACCAGCAAAGCATATAAAGTATTTAATAAAAGATCATTAACAGTGGAAGAATCCATGCATGTTGTTTTTAATGAATCTAGTAGACTTACTCTTGTGAAAGGTAGTGCTCTTGATGATGTTGTAGATAATATGGAAAAACTTGTCATTGAAAATGGAAAAGAAGAAAATGATCAAGAAAATTTACTACCTCAAAATCAAGAACAAACGGAGCAAGAACTTCCAAAAGAATGGAGAATGACGAAAGATCATCCAAAAGAGCATATAATTGGTGATCTATCAAGGGGAGTAAGTACTATATCTCATTTCAAGCATTTAGTCACTGACATTGCTTTTATTTCACAAATTGAGCCTAAAAACATTGATGAGGCTCTTAATGATGAAAGTTGGGTAATTGCCATGCAAGAGGAACTCAACCAATTTGAGAGAAATAAGGTATGGAACCTAGTACCTAGACCCAAGAATCATCCAATCATAGGCAGCAAATGGGTATTTAGAAATAAATTAGATGAACAAGGGTTAATAACCAGGAATAAAGCAAGACTAGTTGCAAAAGGATATAATTAGGAAGAAGGTATAGATTATGATGAAACATATGCACCTGTAGCTAGATTAGAAGCTATAAGAATACTCTTAGCATATGCATGTCACATGAATTTCAAACTTTTTCAAATGGATGTGAAAAGTACATTTCTAAATGGTTATATAGATGAAGAAGTGTATGTAGAACAACCATCAGGTTTTGAAAGCTATGATTTGCCAAATCATGTTTTTAAACTTTCAAAAGCTTTGTATGGTTTAAAACAGGCTCCAAGAGCTTGGTATGAGAGACTAAGTTCTTTTTTATTAGAAAATAGCTTCATAAAGGGAAATGTTGATACTACCCTGTTCATCAAAAAGCATAAGCATGATATACTAATTGTTCAAATTTATGTTGATGATATAATATTTGGTTCTACTAATGAGCTGCTTTGTCAAGAATTTGCTAAGTGCATGACTAGGGAATTTGAAATGAGCATGATGGGAGAACTTAAGTATTTCCTTGGTCTACAAATAAAGCAAAGCAATGAGGGCATATTCATCAACCAATCCAAATATGCCAAAGACTGAATCAAAAAATTTGGTATGGAAGGATGCAAAAATGCCAAGACTCCTATAAGCACATCAACAAAATTGGACAAAGATGAAAAGGGTAAGAGCATAAATGAAAAGATTTATAGAGGTATGATCGGATCACTTTTATATCTCACTGCTTCTAGACTCGATATTATGTATAGTGTTTGCTTATGTGCACGATTTCAATCATGTCCTAAAGCATCTCATCTAAATGTTGTAAAAAGGATTTTAAGATATTTACATGGAACATTGCATCTAGGTTTATGGTATCCTAAGAATTTATCTTTTATATTATAGGATATTCAGATGCAGACTATGCTGGTAGTCTTTTGGATAGAAAAAGTTCTTCAGGTACTTGTCACTTCATTGAAGAATGTTTGGTTTCTTGGTTTAGCAAGAAACAAGTTTCAGTTGCTCTCTCAACTGCTGAAGCTGAATATGTAGCAGTTGGATGTTGTTGTACACAAATTCTTTGGATGAAACAACAACTTAAGGACTATGGTCATGAGATGAACCATATACCAATAAAGTGTGATAACACTAGTGCTATAAATCTTTCAAAGAATCCTATTCAACACTCTAGAAGTAAACATATTGATATTAGACACCACTTTATTAGAGATCATGTTCAATATGGAGATGTTGAATTAGAATTTGTATGCACAGAAAATCAATTAACAGATATTTTCACTAAGTCTCTAAATGAGGAAAGATTTAATTTCATTAGAAGAGAACTAGGTATGATTGATGGATTAACCTTGTGATTGCAAGAATATGAAATTTTAATTGTTGATCTTAAATCATATCACAAGTTATAAGATAGAAATTTTGATGAGAATTCATGCTTTATGAAGTAGAATCTTTGTTGAAATGATTTAGTCTTGTTGCAGAACTTAATTTCAATTTGATGAAAATTATAGGGGAGTCACGCCCGTGACATATATTCACGTCTGTGACTTAAGTGGCCCAAAGAGGCAGTGTCGTTCACGACTTTGGTTCACGACATGATTCACGGCTTCAAGTGGTGAAACTTAGTTTCACGGCATGAGTCATGCCCGTGAAAATGGACTTTCATGCCCGTGATGCATTTTCACTCCCGTGAACAATTACGCCTCAAAAACTCACAGAAGCTTTCACGTCTTGTGTCACGGCTTGCTTCACGGGCATAAGTAGTGAAATTCAACAGTTCACGCCCGTGACGTTATATTCACCCCCGTGACCTATGATCCTTCACGCCTGTGATATTCATCGATCACGCCCGTGAACTTATTCACGCTTTCATTCATGGGTGGAACACTACTTCAGCAAACCGTGAACACGATCATTCACGCCCGTGAAACCATAGTCACGCCCATGAATGTATCGAATATATAAGAAAACAGCCGGTTACAACCTTCATTTCAACTCTCCATCTCCCAAAACTGCTCTCATTTACTCTCATTCATTGAGACATTGAAGATTCCGACCCCAAAGACTTGAAATTTCACTATAAATACCACCAAAAGTTCGAATCTTCAGCAGAAATCATACATTTCTAGGGTTTTACATCAAATTTTCTGTCAAAAAACTTCTTCAACTCCATCAACTAATTTCTTCAAATATGGAGTCTGCTTCATCTAAGGGAAAGAGAAAGAAGTCCCATGCACCTAAGAGGTATGCAGATTACCTCATGAACTGCATTCCGGAGAGTTGCCATCCTTGGTATGCAACTTTGAAGAAGAGACCTCTTTTATCATCAAGGTCCTTCGATTGGCAGACAGTCCGTAGTCTCGGACTTGAGATGGCTATGATAGAGCAAGTACAAGCCTGTCATCTCAAAGAGTTTGTTGAAATTCATCAGCCGACTCTGAGGAAGCCAACGCTGGAATTTTTCAGCACCTTGCAAGTTTCACCAACTAGAGTGATGAAATTCCAACTCTGCGATAATCCTAACACCCTCAGCGCCATCGCATTTGGAGAATTGTTCAACCTACCATCTGATGGCATTCTAAATGAGATTGAGGTTGAATTCTCTGCCCCTGTAGCCTGGACTCATTTTGGATATAATTGTAGCTGGGATGTGAAGAAGACAAAGAGCACTCATCTCGTGGCCCCAGTACACAGGTATTTGCATAGGTTCGTAACCTATAGCATTTTTGCTCGATGAGAAAGTAATGGAACAATCAGAAAGTCAGAGCTCTTCCTCCTTGAGATGGCTCACAGGGGAGTCACAGTGGCACTTTCCAGATGGTTTGCAAACCATCTTCTCTCCATTGCCACCAAGCCCACAAGAGATATCTTGATTGGGGCATATGTCACTCATATTGCAGTGACGCTCAATTATTTGAAGCTGGATGACCATCACTTCAACATCATTCCTGCACATCCTTGAGATAGGCTGGATGTCGAGTCATTTATCAAGATATGAGCATCTGTCAGAATCATTTTTCAAAACGATATCTTCTACCGCTTCACTGATACTGCTGGAGAGATTATCTGGGAAGATAATGACACGGAGGATTTTAAAGCAGACCTCCAGGGAGTCCAGCAAAAAAAGAAGGCTCAGATTGAGGAAGCACCTCCAGCAGTCGAGCAGGACATTGGACAGTCTTCAGCTTCCACACCATCCTTAGTGCAGCAAGTGGTCGACCTCTTGGCACCACGTTTTGAGCAACTGCAGACTTCCATGGATGAGAGGTTGGAGAACCTCAAGGACTTCATGGAGTCTCAGATGGATAGCCTTGAGGCTGAAGTAGCTAGGCTTCGTGATAGGATGCCTGGCTAGGAGATAGGCTAGAGTGTAGCCTAAATTTGATCAGTTTTAGCTTGTTTGTCATTTTTATGATTTGATTGGGTAGGAATTTTTAAATTTCCTTTCTGAATATTTTAACTTAGTTTGTATCCTTTTCCTTTATCTATATATTTGTTCTTGTTTACTTCAATCTTCATATCCTTTTTGATTGATGACAAAAGGGGGAGAAAACTAGCAATATATGATAGGGAAAATGGTATAGGAATTGGTGAATCAAAAAGTGAATGAATTGACTTTGAATTGGTTTAAAAATCTTGATTCAACATTTCATATGCAAAGTATATAATTGGAAAATTAAGTTTTTATATATACCTTAGATATACCCTAAGTATACCTTGCATACACCTAAAAGCAAGTTACAAATAAAAATATGTCATAATATACCTTAAATATACCTTACATATACTTTATGTCTTGAAAAGCAATTATGGTATGTATTGGATATACTTCTCACATAACTTGCATATACTTAAAATCTAGTTAAATGCTACATCATTATTTACTATTCTTGCACATTATAATTTTTATCCTAAGTATATTTTGAGGGGGAGACTTCTCAAAATCACATATTGCTAGATTATTTGTCACCATCAAAAAGGGGGAGATTGTTAACCTTGAGGGGTATTTTCATCATTTTGATGATAACAATTAATATAGCAATATTGTATTTAACATACTTGTTTTTGTAAGTATATTATACAGGACATGAATTAAAATAGCAAGAATGGAGAATTGGAAGAATAATCCTTGAGAAACAAAAATCAAGTAGTAGCATGTTCACTGCCGTGACTCTAGGAGTCACTCCTGTGAAGGAAGCTAACCGTTACCAAAACCAACATTTGAAGCTCACGGCCATGAAGGAAAAACAAACCGTGAAGTAAGCATTTCAGTCACCCCCGTAAAGAAAGGTGTCACCCCCGTGAAGATTCATTCAATTTCATTCCAGAGAGCTTCACCACCAGAGTCACCACTTGGATCACCGCTGGGAAGCTTGTCACGCCCGTTAATGAGTAATGTCACGCCCGTGACTCAATATGTCAAAACATTCTAGAGAGCTTCACCACCAGAGTCACCACTTGGATCACGGCTGGGATGCTTGTCACGCCCATGAATGAGTAATGTCACGCCCGTGACTCAATATGTCAAAACATTCCAGAAAGCTTCACGACCAGGGTCACCACTTCAGTCACGGCTTGGAAAGAACTGTCACCCCCGTGACCAATGAAAGAGAAAAATGTCAGACGCAATTTTTTGGTTGGTACAACGGCTAGTTTCTTATTTCATGCACCCCAACGGCTATATTCAGCCATGGGAGTATAAATGAAAGTCATTTATGTATTAAGGCACAAGCGGATGATAAGAAAAACAAAAGATTAGCATATACTTCAAATCACAAGCTATCTTGTACTTTCATACTTTGAGAACAAATCAATTCTCTGTAAAAATCTTTTTGCTCCTCATATTTGAGCAATAAAGATTTATAAGTGGTTCTCTCTGTAATCTTTACTCAAGTGAGCTTTGGGTAGTTCTGGATTAAGAGTAGAACAATTGTAAGGGTTAGTTGTGTAAACCTCTAAAACACAAAGTGTAGGTTGTTTGTGTGAGCCTGTAAAACACAAAGTGTAGGTTGTTTGTGTGAGCCTGTAAAACACAAAGAAATTGGTTATTGTGTGAGCCATTAAAACACAAGGGATTTTTGGGTTAGGTGTGAGCCATTGTGAGAAACACCATAGTTGGGAGTGAGCTTGTAAAACTCCATTGTAACACTTAGTGTGTTAGTGAAACTCTCAATTACGATTGGGGAGAGGAGTAGGGTTTGTTAACACCCGAACCTCTATAAATTTTTGTGTCTGATTTTCTCTATCCCCCCTAAAATTAACTATTTATTTCCGCACTTTAAAGTTTAATTTTTTGAAACTCCAATTCAACCCCCCTTCTTGGTCTAATATCTGGGCAACAGCCACTTTAAGAGTTATCTCCATTATTGTCTATTTTATAGGCAAGAGGCAAGTTATTTATAATCTAAACTAGGTCTATTCAACCGTAAGTACTCACAACTCAAGCTTTTATAGTATGTTGAGCATAAAAAGCTTTCCATTACAACCATTAACTTTCACTTGGTGTTAGTCAACCACCCAATACATGTTTTAAACACAATACTTGCAAACTTTACAAATCATCATTTTTAGTTATTGAAAATACAAAAGTGAAGATAAGAGAAAGAAAAATCTACAAAAATATTATTAATATCCATGCACTTATATTAAAGTTAGTCCCAAGTAGTTCATCATTCTCCAAATCGAATAATTTTATTTTTATCATATAATATGAACAATCATATTCATATTCATGCACTTAATGAAGTAAATTGTTTTATCCATTTTTATCATAAAATATATTTATATATTCAAGTTGTATCAATTATTAGTAAACCTAGTCAATATCAACAATATTAAGAACTAATAGACACTGTATAATGTGAAACACCTAATATTAATGAGACTACATAAATTAAAGGCAACCAAGTAAATAATTATAGATTTCATTAAATAGCTTCAAAAAAACAAAAATGTTGAGAAGGATTCAAATAAAGAATGAATTAAAGCTACAAAATTGATAGATTCACTTTTTTTCCTTTCAAATTCTATGGGAGAGTAGTTTCCCCTACGGAAATGTCTATTAGGATAGCTATTTTATTTCCACAAGTTAGTGCTAAAAATAAATACTTCCTCTTTCCCATAGGTTTATTTCTAATTACGAACAAATTAATAGAATAAAATTAATATGGTTTAAAATATATATTTTACCTAATATAATGACCCTATATTGATTAGAGGCATTATGAAAAAATTAAGATAAAAATTCATATTTGTCGATAACAAAACACATTAAATAGGGATAAAATAGAGAATTAATAACATAGAGAAACAATAACTTAGACTTGGAGGTTATCATTAAGGAGTTGTATTGTTATTCTTTTCATCCTAATTCAACAAAATTATTTATTTTTCTATTTTCTAAAAAAAAAAAGATAGTTCATTAAAAAGAAAAAAAAAAAAGAAATAAAGTCTATGAGCCCATCAACAGTGTCTTTAACATCTCAGGTCAAAATTGAGTCATCATCAGTCAAGTTTAATGGTTGTTGTGCCATCACATTTTGATGAAGCCAATTAGAAATGACCCTAACATTTTGCTCTTTCTGATATATTTTGAATTAGTCTTGGTCTATGCCTAAATTCTCCTCCACTTTTGGTTCCAGTGTTTTGGTGAAGAAAATAAAAAGATCCCAAATATTCCTTGAGGGACTCAGAATGGACCGGCTTAAAGTGCAAATTTTATCTACAATTTCCTGGACGGTATGAATTGCAATTTTCAATTTTCAATCTCGTCTAATTAGCAGCATAGTTTATAACAGGAGAAATAAACTTAGAAAACCTTAAACAAAAGTTGTGGATAGATTTATTAAACTAATGCATGAGTAAGTAAATTAACTAAGAAAATGATGTCGCAAGGATTTTTTTAATACAAATAAACAGACCTGAAAAATAAAGTTAAAAAAAAAAAAGTTCAAAGAATGGCTGAAGTTGATCAATATGGGTGGAATGGCGAACGGTGGCACCGGCGAGAAAAACGGGATGGAGGAGGTTAAGCCTATCATTATCATGAATAATTTCATAATATCACTATATTTTAGGATTTTTTTTTCTAGTATTTCTATATAATGTGTAATTCTATAATTTTACTTAATAATATACGAATGTTATTCTAAATTTTACAAATTTTGATTAGTTGAAATTCTTTTTCTTTCTAATTTTAATATTACGATTGGAAACTCTCTAAAATTTAAGATAAATAGAAATTTTATTTTTTCTTAAATTTAGAAAAATTCACATATGCACCACGTAAGAAAGAAATTAACTTTCTCTTTATTCTAGCTTTATATTATTTATTTGAATTCATTCTAATAATATTTTACTACACATTTTATTTGTCAAACCATATATATGTTCAATCAGTTAACTAGAATTACGTACTGAAACTAATCAATTTTGTGTCGGATTCCAATAGTTATTAAATCATTAATAGCTACTATTTAACAAAATATTTAATTAGTCAATATTAAAAATACCTTATTCCTTTACATTTCCATTCTAAAAATTCAAATATTAGTTGTCTTTTCAATCCCTCAAGTGTTCTTTATGAAATAAAATAATAAATTAGAGTTATTGTTGACCTTATGATGATTGATCTCTATTTTGATTTTGACACTCAAATTAATTGTTACTAATGTGTTTATTTTGTGATGTCCTACTTATATATTAGGAATAATCTCTTATATATAAATAGGATGCCACAAGATTTAATAAATAAATTTGTTCGAATTAAAACTTTTTCATTTTAAATAACTTAATCCATTTATTTATTTTAGTTTAAGCAAGTCATTCTAATTAACAATATATATTTATCATCATGTTGTATACACATATGACACTCGATTATATTACATAATTATTTATATATACAATATTAACATATGAGACGTGTCTACCACAATCCATATACATGGTCAAACTCAAAAAAAAACATGATAAGCAACCAACCCTCTAACTACGTCTTTAGTGTCTCCGCTGATATGGGTTTAGATTTTTTGTTGACCAACTTTACTATCTATTATCTACAGCTCCAATTCCTGCGTGAGAAGAACTCACGTTAATATCTATTATCTACAGCTCCAATTCCTGCGTGAGAAGAACCCACGTTAAGCTATCTCTAATTTAGTGGTATGTATAAGTATTAAAGTCTTCCCCAGGCAGTCATACAAAAGCATGTCTTAAATAAAATCATGACACATTAAATTTTATTATATATTTGTCATATAAAATAAATAAATATATAACATAAAATAATAAACATAATAATCGTATTCAATAATTAAATCCGCACCACCTCATATAAGCATTTAATACTTTGTTACTTATATCAATTAATATATTTTCATATTTCATTATATGGCTTATTAGCCCAAAATCTCGTTCCCGCACTGTCCGGATACGAAGTGTGAAATAGGGGGCGCTCACGAAGTTTAAGCCTTGACCTAGTATAATCATATTATTTGTGTATAATTAGGATCAGGGGCGCTCTCGAAACTATAGTCACCCTGTCCTTGAATCATATCAATATTGGTACTGCAATTTCCCCTTAATAGTGCACCATTTATTATATGTTAGTTCTCAAATAGAGAAATGGACAATTAAAACTATTAATTAATTTTTTTATCATGTCATTACTTGCCACAATCAACTCTCATTTCATATCAACATAATTACAAGTTCATAATTTATTTCAAACTCATGTAATAACATGATATTCCATCAAATATTATCATAGCATTAAATTTCTAATTAATAATATTTTTATAATTTAAAAGAATGTAATAATATATTATTTTATTATGATGACACATAATTTATGTTATGAACACACAAACATGCATTAGGGCAAACTATAATACATATATGTACAAACTTTGATAACTTTTTTTTTTCTTTTCCAAATCTAGACTCGAAGCTTGTTCACTTTTGTTGTTCTTTTTCTTGTTGAGATCCTAATTTGAAAATATAAATAATTAATACATTGACAAAATACTTCTTTTTAATATAGTTTAAATAAATAACTACAATTGCTTTTAAGCTGGAATATGACCTCTTAGGACTATTGGATCTATAACTTTTTCTATACTTATCCAATTTATATGATTCTTATTTCTAATTAAATTTAACATGTAATACTATAAAATACTAAAATTCAGAATTTTTCAACCATTACATAATATTTAGTATAATTTTAAATGTTGCTCTATTTTCTGGCCTTAGTCAGTTTTGGGGTACTATATTTAAAACTTTATATCTTTCACCATGTATATTCAATTATTATAAAACTTGTTAGACAGTTATATAAGTTAATTTAGAACATTTTTCATGTTTACCTCATTTTTAGAATCTACCTCTAAGATTCTCAAATACTAAATGGTCTATAACTAATTCAGAATAGAATAACAACCTGACCAGTTCATTTGTTAAGGTCATAACTCACAAAATAAATAAACTTTTAAGGTAAGGATATCTCAGGAACTTAGATAAGATATATAAATAAAACTTTTATGTTTTTAACTTTGGCTAATTCGATCTAAAAACAGGTCGAATATGAGAACGAAATTACCGGAGCTGCATAGGTATGTGAAACCAGCTCAATCAAGGAACAACCATAATTTATTTCACTATAACTCAACCTACACAAGAGATATTTATATAAAATTTGGCAGAGACCTAACAAACAAATAGGGATACAACTTTTATGCTTTAAGTCACTTTAGATTCAGCCCTTAAGATGATCAAATTAAACAAAAACCATGAAGTATCCTATTGATACTTTTTCAGGAACCAGTCTCACTCAAATGATCATTTCTCTTCATATACTCAAAATCATTTAATAAAATTTGGTAAACAGATAAACAATACATAAATAAATAACTTTTATGTTTGACACATTTTCAAATTTGGTTCATAAGGTAATAAAAAAATAGAGTGAAATGCACTACAGAAACATAATCCTAAAAGCTCTAATAATACAATAACTATGAAAAAAATATTACTTACCAAGAACAAATTTATTTGAAGCAATTTTGATACAAATCTTGAGTGAGAACATGAATAATTAGAGGTGCTATTAGAAATAAGGAAAGGGATGATGATGATAAATAGAAGAGTGTAGAAGTTAGGATAAAATGGGGCAAAGTCTTTAATTGACTTCCCCTCCCTTCTCCCTTCTCCCAATTTATTCTTTTTTTTTTCTTTTTTTTTCTTTTCCTTTTTTTCTATGCACTTTTCTATTTTTTTAATTATTATTATTTTCACATATTTACTTATATCTAGTCCCTTTAATTTTTACCAAAAGTACAATTTAATTATATGGTTTAATTTAATCAAATTTATCATATCAATCAAATTTATTTATTTTAATTTCTAATTTAGTCATTTATTCCATATATTTTAATCTTTATTGTCTATCATATTTTTTCTATGTATACCACATACTTATTCTAATTAAACTATATACTCCAAATCAATGTTTTTCCATTTTCATTGTTCATAAGTTTGTTTCTGAATTAAACTCAAAGGTTTATGAGTATAGTGAAATTTAGAATAAAGTTGGAATGGATGACAAACTCCAAATGACTTTCCAACTACCTTAATAGGAGTATATTCAGTAATGTGGCGCTTCTTGGGAGGTAACTCATGTTATTCCTGCTATTTTTAGTTTATCAGCTTCAATTTTCATTTTTATTTTTAGTTTTAAGTTTCTTTTTGAATTTTAACTCTAATTTATGTTTAGGAATACATTCAAAGAAGAGAATGCATACAGGAACGGTCAAAACAAAAAAAAATTGAAGCATAAGGGGAGGAAGAGATGGTGTCGCGGCTATGATGGATTCTCACATGCGTGACACCCCTATTTTTCCGTTTTAATTGCTCATGTGAGTATATATTTTGTGCAAATATCTCTTCTTCCTTCACAACCATGCCTCCCATTCCCAAATTTCTTTCTTCTTCTTCATTTTTCTCCCAACCATTTCTAAACCCTAACTCCTAATTCCCGTTTTTAGTCCAAATTACCATAAAATTTCGCAAACCCATTGAAATATCGGCCTCATAAACCAATTTTTACCAGAAATCAATGTGTCCAACACAAGAAGTTCATCTCAAAAGCATGGAGAGACCTCGCACATGCTTGACCCATCACCACCACCACATCACGAGTGTGAAGAGGAAGAAACAACACGTGACAGTGTTGAAGAGATTGAAGAACATGAGGAAATTGACATCTTCTTCAGGTATGATGCTCAATTTCCAATTTATTTGGTTGAAGAAGATGTAAGATATGAACATTATATATCAGGACAATGGTTGTTTGCAGATTCTTTGATTTTGAGACTTTAGAACAATTAACTAGTCTAGACACAATTAAATCTTATGTTAGGTGCCTAAGATGAACTGAATTCATTATTATGACAAACCCTAGTTTCAAAGAGCTTGTGTTAGAATTTTACAATACTTTAATAATTAACAGAGATATGTACTAAAAAAAATTCAGATTATTAGGTAGATGGTGCTTAGTAACCTATAAAACGATAAGAAGAATTTTTAAATTCTTTATAGAAAGAGTTTAAGAAATGTCTGATAATTTTAATGCTAATGAACTTTGGAAAATACTAATTGAAGAACCTCATTTTAGTCATAGGAATGACTCTACAATGAATTTTAAAGATTCGTGTGTTACTCTCTTTCATAAATTCATGTCATGTAATATTTGAAAATTTTGAGAGTAACAAGGTTTCTAAAATTGAGCTATATATGTTATTATGTATGCATTCTATAACTAGAGTATGAACATCTTCATTTATTTTTAAACATATCTATATATCATCAGATACCCTAGGACTACACTTGGTCTAGACCCCATTATCACTGCCTTCACTAGGCATTTTTGTGCTTTCAATATTTCAATTAATACATTAACACTAATTCCTAGCCAAGAAAATTTTGATAGCATTTTTTTGCAATAATCTAACCTTGTTATCAAAGAAGGAAATACTATTCGATGGCTAGTACTACCAAGTGATGGAGATGAGCCTTCACACTAAGAAGGTGATGAAGTGCCAATTGGGCAACAACCTTCATAATAGTCAAATGAACTTAGGCAGTCATCCATACCTAAGGTGTAGAGAGTAATGCAATGTCTAGAACATATGGATCATAGGATGGACCACTTGGAGCGCACCAGTGCCTAGCATACCATTCTTCTACACAAATGTTTAGAGTGTCTTCCACCTCCATCTCAGTGACATATTTTTCATACCATAGGAGTATTCCTTTTCTTTTACTTCTTTTATTTTTACTTTTTATTAGCCATCGAGAAAAATATCTAAAATAAGTATGGGGGCGGAATTATGTCTTATGGGGTTAAAAATTTTGTGTTAATGTGTTAATAGTTCAAAAAAATAATAAAAAAAAAGTGTGTTGTGCTTTAATTAATATCCTTGATTAAAAAAATGTGTTATGTCTTAATTAATATGCTTGATTTCTTTTCTTTGTTTTCTCATGGACAAGTTATTGAAGGACTATTAGATAATGATTTCATATTAAATTTGCTTAGTTTGATTATGTTTAAGATAGTTTTAATGTTAATCTCATACTTTAGAAATTAAAATCATTTCAGTTTAGTTATTTAATTGCCTCATGTATATAGTACCAGTAATTTACTTAAACTTTTTTATTATTAAATATTATTAAACTCATACATTAAGACCTTAAACACCTGAAAATAATTTTAAAAAAAGATAGTTTAAATATAAAGTTAATAAAAATAGCAAGATAGAGCATAAAATGCATTTGTCTTATCTACTTCTTTATCCCATCAAAGTTAAGAGTATGCAAAGTACCTTATATAAATGTAATGTGTTTCGAAAAGAAAAGAAAAAAAAAAGCAAGTTCAAATAAGAGAAATGCACTATGAATTAGGAAAGAATTGTTAAAGAAAAAAAGAAAGAAAAAATATCAAAAGCAAATTAAAAGAGCTATCAAAACACTAAGTGTGGGGGTTTAATATATAAGTTTTCGGATAATGGTAATTGATAGCTTATTTAGATTATTTTTCATTATATATGTTGAGGCAATAATGTGATTAAGTTGTTTTTATTTTAATTTTTGAGTTGGAATCTGTATTAAGATTGGTTTTTGCTTAGTTAAACCATATAAATTTGATATAAGTCAGGTCTGTACATTAGTGAAACTTAGAAATTATGAAGATTGGAATCGTACATATTAGTTAAAATATAGTGTTAATATTTCCTTAAGTTTAGATATTGCTTAAGGGCAAACATTATTTAAATGTGAGGGAGTTTGATGTATTTTGACCTGTTCTAGTTTTTATTAATATTTAATTATATATTTTTATTATGTTTTAGGTACTTAATTATTTTAATATTATGATTACAGTAAGAAGAGTTGAAATAAAGGAAAAGACTAAGTCCCTCAAGCATGTGAGGAAGCCTCACGCACGTGAGGAGGGAGAGCAAGCTTTGGACCTTCAGGCACATGAAAATGTGTCAAGGGCATGAGGGGTGCTTTTGGCCATGAGGAGTTTCTTCCTTCATTTATATTGCTAACGCAAAGTTTCTAAAGCTCAACCTTCTATTGCAGGCGTGTGGAATTGATTACGGGCACATAGCTATTTTATTTTCCTGTCATGATCTCATCACAATTGTGCTGAATGTTTTGCTGAAGAATGTGTCACGCTCGTGACACCTTGTCACATGCATGATAACCCGGTCATATGCAAACTCTATTCTGATCAAGTGAGGTCTAAACTTTAAAGATAAATGTCAATCAAAAGATCATCTATGGAGAAAATTATCTTTTAATTAGGAATAATTGTATCTTTAGAATTAGAGTTTAAGTAGTACTTCTTAGGTTATATAATCTAGTATTATTTTATGGAGATAGAGAGAGATACAGGTTCACTCAGAAGGAGAGTTGAGAATTTTGTGGCAATGTTCAAGAAGTTTTTTTTCATCTTTTATTTCCTTTTAATATTTAACTTAGCTATTAGAATAGACAAGATCATTGTTGTTAAGATGTTAAGCTAAACACTTAATTGGTGCTTAGTCAGCAACCCCGATTTGTACTATTCCTTTTTATCTAATTAATGAATGTATGATTTTATTCAGTTTCAATTGTGTTTAATAAGTTTTTAGTTTAATAGTTGTTTAATCACCAATTATTTAACTTTAAATGGAAATGTTAAGCCTCAATTATTAGACACACTATATGTAATTTAACCTAAAAATTGGACTGAAAACTAGTTAATTCATTAGTTTGATTAAGTAGTGCTTTAAATATGAGAGTCATTAAATCTACATTCATTGGTGTGTAATTCATTAAGGGATATGCAAATTGAGGGTTGTGAGCTAAGTTCATATTTATTTTCTTCTTGATTTCCTTAATTACTTTTTACTATTATTAGTTTCTCTTATGACTTAATCAATTCATTAAAAGTGGTTAGAGTGTTTAGGATTTTATTTCACTATTCATTGGTAATTTACAACTAACTAAGAATTTAGAACTACGTAATTCCTAAATAGATCAACTTCAAGAGTAAACTTATCATATTACATTGCTTCGTGCACTTGAAAGTACATTAGTTGGCACATGACTTACACATGATTGACAAATGACTCCTTACACATGACTTGTAGTCTTCAATTTTATAGATTGTTTCCTTGATAGCCCATTGGGATAGGCCATGTAAGGTTGATTTTAACACACCCCAAGGTATGTAATGGGTCTTGGATCTTCAAATAGCTCAACTGATGTAGAACCCTAAAGTCTGTGCCTTGAAACCCTTAATAAGACTGGGTAAACAAACCTTAAGTATGGTGATCAATTGTTGTAATTTGACCCAAGCTAAACAAGTAGCAATGACCAATATTATATGTTAACAATCAATAGTAAACGCTACATGCATAGGTACTTGATAAGTTTAACAATTCTTTAAAGTAATTAAAAGATGCAATCTTGCTCTCTCAATTATGAAGAATACTCAAAAGTTTAGTAATCATCAATCTATGAGTTACATGCCCCATATGAGTATTTATACCCCTAAAATAATTGAATCCTTTTTGGTAAAGTAAAACTAAATCATATTTTAATCCAAATACTAAAGAAATAGGAAGTTTTTCCTTTTTGAATAAGAGTACAACTCAAACCCAATCTAAATCCCTTAAAAGTAATGATATGACAACTAAGCTTCCTAAATCTTGTCCAATAAGGAAAATCTAATTAAAAACCTCTACAAATACTAATAGGTGGCGGCATAGGCTTTATCCATGTGGCCCACACACCTAAATAAGCTAGATAAACTAAAGATAGAATATAGACAACCCATATACATATTTAAGTTCAATTCAAATTAGTCAACTCATATAGATATTTAAGTCCAATTACAAATTAACCCAATAACCCATAACTAAGTACATGTGTGACACATGGTGTTAAGCACATGATGTCTTACACATGCTTGATACATGACTTGCACATGATTGACACATAACTTGTAATCTTTAATTTTATGGACTTTTTCCTTGCTAGCCCATTAGGCTTGGCCATGTAAGGTTGATTTGCATATGCCCCAAGGTATCTAATGATCCTTTAGTCTTCAAACAGCTCCTTCACCGCACTTAAGCACACCTCCTCCTTGATCTTCTTGATTACCAAGCTATGAACATAGTCTTATATTGCTTGCCTTAACTTATTAACTATTGATCTTGTGATTGCACCACTTGGCATGATATGTGCATCATCCTCCTTGCATGAAAACTAGATTATATGTCTTTGATCTACATCAACAACATTTAATGCATATCTTTTAGAACGTTAGAGAGAGTTATGGTCAATATTTGTAATGGCTAATTGGTGGGTAAACCTTATAAATAGCCCCAAAATGACCATTGAATGTAGAATTACTCTAAGTAGCCAAATTCTTGCAAACTTATTTCTCAATCCTCCTTGTATTAATTGTGAGTTATTTGGTTCCATTGTTAGCCTTAAAATACTTGGGTTTATTGTAAGGGTTGTGTGCGAACCTTTGAAAATACAAAAAATTGGTTATTGTATTAGTCATTAAAATTCAAGAGAACTTGGATTTAGTATAAGCCAATAGAGAAAAATACATACTTGGGAGTTAGGTTAAAAAACTTCATTGTAACTTAAATATTGAGTTAGTAAAATTTCAATTGAAAATTGGGGAGTAGACATAAAGATCTTTTTAGCCTGAACCACTATAAAATTGTATGTGTTCTCTCTTCTTCTCTCTTTTAATAGTTCATTATTTTACCTTAATCAAAATTTTAATTATCCACCAATTCATCTCATTTTTTGGTCATTGTTTGGGTAACAGTTACCATATAATATCAATGTTTTATTAATAAAGCGTTTCTTTTTCTTTCTCCTTTTTTCTTTCCATGTTTTATTTTTTTCATTTTTTCTTTTAAAATTTTTCTAAGATTATAATATTTTTAGTACTTCAATGTCTGCACTACATATAAAAGCATAACATTTTTTTTTTTATCTCAACTCAACTAATATAGCAAAACATCACTTTCATTTTTCTATGATGCTACACTTTTTTTGTCAAAAAAAAAAAGTAATGGTGATCTTTTTAATATCTCGTATATTTAAATTTAGTATTTTTTATTTTTGTCATAATCATCTAATTTGTTTTCTATCATTTTAAAAAAAATAAAACTTTAAAGGCAATACAATCCAGAATACCACAAAAAAGAAAAAAGTTGATGGAAAAATAATTATATGGACGAAATTGATCGTTTAATTCCAAACAGGAATAATGTCTTCATCTGGGTGTTCAACAAAGTTGACAAGTCACAATACTTTGTCTGTTACATTAATATTAATTGATAGTTACATTAACGTTGGAATATTCTAGGTGTGAAATTATGAATTCTTTCACCTTTGGCGGCTAATTCCAACTTCTTATTTCTTAATCAAGTCGAGGAATTTGTCTGTTTAAATTAATCGTTAATATTGAAAAATTAAAGGAAACAACAAATTAATGAAACTTTATATATACCTAGTAAATTTTGGCCCGATTCAAACTCGTCCGAAAAAGTTGATTCGAAATCGGATAAAATTTGAATTAATCATTCCAAAAAAATTTAAAAGGGACCCAAACATATCGTTAATTGATCGAACATAACGTTGATAGTAATAACTAATCAGTCCAATGTTAAAGTAATGACTAATTAGTCCCATGTTAATTTTGATATTTAAAATTTTAATCAATTATTTAATATCAACTTCTAATTAATTCAAAGTTAATTTCTATGAAATACTAACCAAATTAATATTAATGTTTTAAAACTATTAAATTTATTCTAATTATTAAAAATTAATAATTTAATTCAAAATTACCTTATATATATATATAAAGAAAAGCATTAATGAAAAATATAATTATACACATACAATTTTTACTATAATAAACCTTATAAATTGTAACTATAATTTATTACTTCATTATAGTTATATTTTAATTAAATTTTATACTATGTCTATATAATATATTTTATTTTATATAAAAACAAATTACAAAAAATTTTCCTGATATTTAACAAACTACAATTGTTGCCCCGATAATGAACCAAGAAGGGGATTGAATTAGATATTAAAAATTCTTAACTTTTAAGTGCGGAATAAAAAGTTAGATAGAGTAGGGATAGGAAGATATCACACAAGAAATTTATAGAGGTTCAGATATTAACAAACCCTACTCCTCTCCCCAATCTCAATTGGGAGTTTCACTAACACACTAAATGTTACAATAGAGTTTTACAAGTTTACTCCCAACTATGGTGTTTCTATCTATGGCTCACACCTAACCCAGAAACTTCCTTGTATTTTAATAGTTCACACAACAAACCAATTCCTTGTGTTTTATGACTCACACAAATAACCTTTACAAGTGTTTTACTCTTAACTCAATATACCCAAACTCACTTGAGTAGTAAATTACAAAGAGAAACACTCACCAATCTATAATACTCAGAAATTATGAGCAAATAGATTTTAACAGAGAATAAGAGTTTTGTTGAAAATAATTAATGCACAAATGGTTACAACAAGATTTTGATTCGAAGTAATTGCTTGTTCTCTTGTTCTGGATTTATAAATGACTTGCATTTATACTTCCTTAGCGAATTATAGCTGTTTGGATGCATCTAATGCGAAAATAGCCGTTGCACCAACTTTTAATTTTGCGTCTAACATGTTTTTCTTTCCTCATTCACGGTCATGAAATTGTGTGTCACGGTCGTGAATGTTCTTCCAAGTCATGGTCCAAGTGGTGACTCTGACCGTGAAGCATTCTGGAAGAATTTGAAATGTTTGATCATGGGCGTGACTTTATACTTTCACAGGCATGAATATCCTTCCAAGCCGTGGTCCAAGTGGTGACTCTAGCCGTGAAGCTCTCTGAAGAAATTTGACATGTTATCTCACGAGCGTGACTATCTTTCACGAGCGTGACTGATTTGATCATTCATAGTTGCTATGATCTTTTATGGTCGTGAACTTTAAATATTGGAGAGTTAGCGCTAAGCTATATCACGAGCGTGACATAAACAGTCACGGACGTGAATATGTTATTTCTTTATTTTTTTGTTGACTTTCAAAGGTAATCTTCCATTCTTGCATCATATTTCATACTCTGTTCAATAAACTTAGAACACAAGTATTGTTAAATATATTATTGCTATTTTATTTGTTAGCATCAAAATGACAAAAATACCCCTCAAGGTTCAACAATCTCCCCCTTTTTGATGGTGACAAATAATCTAGTAATATGTGCTTTTGATAAGTCTCCCCCCCAAAAAGATGCTTAAGACAAAAAATAATAGAGTGCAAGAATTGAGGAAGTATAGCATGGATCTTTGCTTATTAGTTTAGGTATATGCACGGTATATTCAAAGTATATTCAAAGTATATCAAGTTGTTTGCTTTTAACTAGTTAAGTATATGCAAAGTATATTCAAAGTATATCAAGTTGTTTGCTTTTAACTAATTAAGTATATGCAAAGTATATTCAAAGTGTATCAACACATTTGCATTCATGTATATTTGCATATTCATATAATTCATTTATATTGCTAGGTTCTCCCCCTTTTTGTCATCAACAAAAAGAACATAAAAAATAAATCATAAGGAAAAAAACCGATGCAATTATATTAATACCAAATGTAAAAGTACAAAGTTTGGAAAAGCAAATTAAAATCCTACATTTGCAATACTAGAAACTAGTAAACAAAATGAAATAAAAACTAAAGCTCTAGCTAGACTTAGAGCCAGACAACCCATCTCTAAAGTGTGCTACTTCTGTCTCGAGGCTATCCATGCGAGACTCCATGAAATCTTTGAGGATTTCCAACCTCTCATCGATCGAAGCCTGCAGTTGGTCAAAGCGAGGTGCTAAAAGATTAGCCACCTGCTGAGCCAAGTTAGATGTGGAGGCTGAGGATTGACCAACCTCTTGCTCAACCTCTGAGGTTGCCATCTCGACTCGAACTCATTTTCTTTCCTGGATTCCTTGGAGGCCAGCTTTGAATTCGTCTGAATCCTTGTCTTCCCAAATAATTTCACCAGCTAGAGTGGTGAAGTGGTAGTAGATGTTATTCTTATGAATTATATGAATCGATGCTCCCATCTTGATAAAAGACTCGATATCTAGCCAATCTCGAGGATGTGCTGGTATGAAGTTGAAGTTGTGCTCTTCTAGCTTCAGATCCCCAAGCTTAATTGCAAGGTGAGTCATGTACCCACCAATCAAAATATCTCCTAATGGCTTCGTTGCAATTGAGAAAAGATGGTTTGCAAACCATCGAGACAGGGCCACCGTTAGACCTCTTCGGGCCATCTCCAGGAGGAAAAGCTCAGATTTATGAATTGCACCATTGCTATCCCCTCTTGCAAAGATGCTATAGGTCAGAAACCTATGCAAATATTTATGCACTGGTGACTGAATATGGGTACTTTTCATCTTCTTCACGTCCTAGCTGCAGTCTTATCTAAAATAAGTCCATGTCGGATTGGCATAGAATTTCACCTCACTTTCAGTTAGGATACCATCTGAGGTAAATTTGAAGATGTCACCAAAATCCACTGCTGTGAGAGTGTTCGGATGCTTGCAGAGTTGAAATTTTACTGTACTGGTGGGAGAGACTTGCAAAGTGCTAAGGAACTCGAGAGTTGGTTCCCTTAGTGTTGGTTGATGGATATCTACAAACTCCTTGAGATGACAAGCTTGTAGTTGTTCCGTCATGCTTGTCTCAAGTCCGAGGATCCTGAAAGCATGCCATTCGAATGATCGTGAAGAAAGCAGTGGTCTTTTCTTAAGAATGGCACACCTCGGATGACAATGCTCTGGAATGATGTTGAGAAGGTAGTCTGTGTACCTTTTTGGAGCATGAGATTTCTTTCTTGTGCCTTTTGAGGAGCCGGGTTCCATTATTGAGTTGAGAATGAGTTTTGAAGAGAAATTTTCTGATAAGGATTTTGAAGAATACCTTGTGATGTTGAGATTTCTTATGAAAGAAAGTGTTTTCGAAGGTATTTATAGATGGAAAAGGATATTAGAGGGCTAGAATATGTGAGAGGTATTGAATGTGGTGATAAATGAGAGAATTTATAGAGTTAGAAATGAGAGAAAAGTGGTAGAAAACGTTTTATAGCCGACATCGTCACGGTCGTGAATGGTAAGTCACGGACGTGAAATATCATGGTCACGGTTTGTTGAAGAGGCGCTCTACCCGTGATGAAGGATATGAAATGATTCACGGTCGTGACATTTAATAGTCACATGGGTGAATAGTGAATTATTATGGTGGTGACAAAATGAGTCACGGTCGTGAAGTACAATCTTCACTACTTGTGATCGTGAGACAAAGCGTGAATGCTTCTGTAATTCTTTAGTGTTAATGTTCATGGTTGTGAAGAAGTGTCACAGTTATGAACAAAGAGTTTCACGGGAGTGACAAAAAAAGGTTATGGGCGTGAAACATAGTCTTCACTACCTTCAATCGTGAAGCATGTCATGAAGTAAGGTGTGAAAGCTACTGGAGTTTTTAGCGATTATGATCACAGCCGTGAATATATGTCATGGGCATGAATTGCCTAACATCTGCATTAAATAAAACTAAGTCTAAAACAAGAATAAAAGATTTCTAAGGTGCTTCTATCCCTTATAACATATATTTCCATCAAGTTTTGCCACTTCGTACCTTAAAAAATGAGACAATAACATAAGATAGAAATTAACATTCAAGGTTCGACAAATTTGACAATCATACTTAAGATAAAGTTAATCCATCAATCATATCAAGCTCTCTTCTTAAGAAGTTAAATGTTTCTTCATTAAGAGACTTAGTGAAAATATTTGCCAATAGATTGTCTGTATTGATAAATTTCAATACAACATCTCCATATTGAACATAATCTCTAAGAAAATTATGTCTTATTTCAATATGCTTACTTCTAAAGTGTTGAATAGATTTCTTAGATAGGTTTATAGCACTTGTATTGTCACATATGATATGTATATGGTCCAAACTATGACCATAATCCTTAAGTTGTTGTTTCATCCAAAGGATTTGAGTACAACAACATCCTACTGCCACATACTCTGCTTCAGTGGTAGAAATAGCAACTAAAACTTGTTTCTTGCTAAACCAAGAAACTAAGCATTCACCAATAAAGTGACAAGTATCTGAAGTACTCTTTCTATCCAAGAGACTTCCAGTGTAATCAGCATCTGAATATCCTATGATATGAAAGGATGAATTTCTAGGATACCATAAACCTAGATGCAATGAGCCATGTAAATATTTTAAAATTCTTTTCACAACATTCAAATGTGATTCATTAGGACATGATTGAAAGTGAGCACATAAGCATACACTATACATTATATCAGGCCTAGAGGCAGTAAGATATAAGAGTGATCTGATCATATCTCTATAGAGTTTTTCATTAATGCTCCTACTTTTTTCATCTTTGTCCAATTTTGTTGATGTGCTCATTGGAGTATTGGCATTTTTGCATTCTTTCAATCCAAATTTCTTGATTAAGTCTTTGGCATATTTGGATTGGTTGATAAAAATGCCCTCATTGCCTTGTTTTATTTGTAAATCGAGAAAATATTTTAGTTCGCCCATCATGCTCATTTTGAATTCCCTAGTCATACACTTAGCAAATTCTTGACAAATCAATTCATTAGTAGACCCAAATATGATGTCATCAACATAAATTTGAACAATTAGAATATCACGCTTATGTTTTTTAATAAATAAAGTAGTGTTAACATTTTCCTTTGAAAAATTATTTTCTAAAAGAAAAGAACTTAATCTTTCATACTAAGCTCTTGGGGCTTGTTTTAAACCATACAAGACTTGTTTTAAACCATACAAAGCTTTTGAAAGTTTAAAAACATGGTCAGGAAAATTATGGCTTTCAAAACCTGGTGGTTGTTCTACATAAACCTCTTCTTCTATAAAACCATTTAAGAAAGCACTTTTGACATCCATTTGAAAGAGTTTGAAATTCATATGGCATGCATATGCTAAAAGTATTCTTATGGCTTCTAATCTAGCTATCAGAGCATAGGTCTCATCATAATCTATTCCTTCTTCTTGATTATATCCCTTTGCAACTAACCTAACCTTATTCCTAGTTATTGAACCTTGTTCATCTAGTTTATTTCTAAATACCCATTTACTTCCAATGATTTGATGTTCCTTGGGTCTAGGAACTAAGGTCCATACCTTACTTCTCTCAATTTGGTTGAGTTCCTCTTGCATAGCAATCACCCAACTTTCATCATTAAGTTCCTCATCAATATTTTTAGGCTCAATTTGAGAGACAAAGGCAAGATTAGAATCTAAATGTTTAAGATGAGATCTAGTACTTACTTTCTTTGTAGGATCACCAATGATTTGCTCCTTGGGGTGATCTTTTGTCAATCTCCATTCCTTTGGGAGCTCTTGCTTATTTTCCTCTTGAGCTGGAGGTAGAAAGTCATCTTGATGTGAATTTTCTTGATCATTTTCTCCTTTTTCATTTTCAAGATCAAGTTCCTCCATTGTACCTACAACATCATCAAGACCACTACCTTTCACAAGATCAAGCTTACTAGATTCATCAAAAACAACATGCATAGTTTTTTCAACAATTAATGACTTTTTATTAAAGATGTTGCCCAGAAATTGAACCAATAAGGGGGGTTGAATTGGATATTAAAATTCTTGACTTTTAAGTGCGGAAAGAAAAGTTAAGTGAAGTAGGGATAGGAAGATATCACACAGAAATTTTATAGAGATTCGGGTGTTAACAAACCCTACTCCTCTCCCCAATCTCAATTGGGAGTTTCACTAACACACTAAGTGTTACAATGGAGTTTTACAAGCTCACTCCCAACTATGGTGTTTCTATCAATGTATCACACCTAACCTAGAAATCCCTTGTGTTTTAATGGCTCACACAATAAACCAATTTCTTGTGTTTTAATGGCTTACAGAAATAATCCTTACAAGTGTTCTACTCTTAACCTAATATACCCAAACTCACTTGAGTAGTAGATAACAAAGAAAAACACTCACAAATCTATAATGCTCAAAAAATAATGAGCAAAAATATTTTTTACAGATAATTAATGTTTGTTTGAAAGTAGTAAATGCACAAATGGCTACAACAAGATTTTGATTCAAAGTAATTGCTTGTTCTCTTGTTCTGGATTCATAAATGACTTGCATTTATACTTCCTTAGGGAATTTATAATCGTTTGGATGCATTTAATGCGAAAATAGTCGTTGCACCAACTCTTAATTTCGTGCCTGACATGTTCTCTTTACTCATTCACGGTCGTGAATATATGTGTCACGGTCGTGAATGTTCTTTCAAGCCGTGGTCCAAGAGGTGACTCTGACCGTAAAGCATTCTGGAAGAATTTGAAGTGTTTGATCATGGGCGTGACTTTATACTTTCACGGGTGTGAATATCCTTTCAAGACGTGGTCCAAGTGGTGACTCTAGCCATGAAGCTTTCTGGAGGAATTTGACATGTTATCTCACGAGCGTCACTATCTTTCACGGGCATGACTAATTTGATCATTCACGGTTGTTATGATCCTTCATGGTCGTGAACTTTAAATGTTGGAGAGTTGGGGCTAAGCTATATCACGGGCGTGACATAAATAGTCACGGGCGTGAATATGTTATTTCTTCATTTTTTTTTTGACTTTCAAAGGTAGTCTTCCATTCTTGCATCATATTCTATGCCCTGTTCAATAAACTTAGAACACAAGTAATGTTAAATAAATTATTGCTATTTTATTTGTTAGTATCAAAATGATGAAAATACCCCTCAAGGTTCAACAATCTTCCTCTTTTTGATGGTGACAAATAATCTAGCAATATGTGCTTTTGAGAAGTCTCCCCTTCAAAAGATGCTTAAGATAAAAAATTACTGAAGTGCAAGAATTGTAAAGAATGATGAAGTATAGCATGGATGCTTGCTTCCTAGTTTACGTATATGCAAGGTATATCGAATTTTTGCTTATAACTAATTAAGTATATGCAAAGTATAACTTGCATATTCATTTAATTCAATTATATTGCTAGGTTCTCCCCCTTTTGTCATCAACAAAAAGAACATAAGAGATAAACCATAAGGGAATACTAATGCAATTATATTGATATCAAATAAAAAATTACATAGTTTTTGAAAAGTAATTTAAAATCCTACAATAGAAATACTAAAAATTAACATAGCGAAAAAAAATATAGTCTAGCTAGATTTGGAGCTGTACATCCCACCTCTAAGGAGAGCCACTTCCGCCTCGAGGCTCTCCATGCAAGACTTCATGAAATCCTTGAGGTTTTCTAACCTCTCATCAATCGAAGCCTACAATTGGTCAAAACATGGTGCCAATAAATCAGCCACTTGCTGAGCTAAGTTCAGTTTGGAGGCCGAGGATTGTCCAATTTCCTACTCAACCTCTGGGGTTGTCGTCTCAACTCGAACTCTTTTCCTCTGCTGGATTCCTTGGAGGCCAGCTTTGAAGTCGCTCGAATCGTTGTCCTCCCAAATAATCTCACCAGCTGTGTTGGTGAAGCAGTGGTAGATGTTGTTCTCATGAACTATGCAAATCGCCGCTCCTATTTTGATAAACGACGCGACATCTAGTCGGTCTCGAGGATGTGCTGGTATAAGGTTGAAGTGGTGCTCCTCTAGCTTCAAATACCCAAGCTTTATAGCAAGGTGAGTCACGTACCCTCCAATCAAAATGTCTCTGGAGGGCTTTGTGGCAATAGACAGTAGATAGTTTGCAAACTATCAAGATAAAGCCACTGTTAGGCCTCTTCGGGCCATCTCCAGGAGAAAGAGCTCAGATTTCTGAATCAATTCGTTGCTGTCTCCTCTGGCAAAAATGCTATAGGTTAGAAACCTATACAACTACTTATGCACTAGTGATCGAAGGTGGGTGCTTTTCATCTTCTTGACGTCCCAGCTGCAGTCGAGCTTGAAATGAGTCCATGCCTGAGTGGCATAAAACTCCACCTCACTCTCATTAAAGATACCTTCAAAGGGAAGGTTGAACATGTCACCAAACTCTATGGCAGTGAGGGTGTTCAGATGCTTGCAGAGTTGAAATTTCACCGTGCCGGTGGGAGAGACTTGTAGGGTGCTAAGGAACTTTAGAGTTGGTTCCCTTAGTGTCGGTTGATGGATATCAATAAAATCTTTTAGATGACAAGCCTGGAGTTTTTCCGTCATACTTGTCTCGAGACCAAAGGTCCTAACAGTGTGCCACTCAAATGATCAAGAGGAAAGGAGTGGTCTTTGCTTGAGAATGGAGTACCTTGGATGACAGTGCTCCAAATAATGTTTAGAAGGTCGTCCGTGTACCTTCTTGGAGCATGAGACTTCTTTCTAGTACCTCTAGAGGAGATGGGTTGCATTTTTTATTGAGAAATAGATTCTTGAAGAGAGAAAATTTGATGGGATGTTTGAATAAAACCTAGAGAGTTTTAATTTCTGATGATGGAAATAGTTTTTGAAGGTATTTATAGATGGAGTGAGTTGCCAGGGGGCCGGAATCTATGAAATAGTATTGAATGGTGATAAATGAGAGAAGTTGGAGAGTTGGAAATAAGAGAAATAATGGCAGAAAATGTTTTATAACCGACAAATTCAAGGGCGTAAAAGCTAAGTCACGGACGTGAAATGTCGTGTTCACAGTTTGCTGAAGAGGCCCTCTACCACGATGAGGGATGTGAAACGATTCATGGTCATGACATTTAATTGTCACGGTCATGAATTATGAAATGTCACGGTGGTGACAAATGAGTCACGGTCGTGAAGTACAACCTTCACTCTTTGTGACCGTGAGACAGAGCGTGACACAAAGCATGAACACTTCTGTAAGTTTTTAGTGGAAATGTTCACGGTCATGAATAAGTGTCACGGTCGTGAACAAAGGGATTCACGGGGGTGACAGAAAAAGGTTATGGGTGTGAAACATAGTCTTCACTACCTTCAACCGTGAAGCATGTTGTGAAGCAAGACGTCAAAGCTACTGGAGCTTTTGGTGATTATGATCACGGCCGTGAATATATGTCACGGGCGTGAACTGCCTACAATTCTCCTTTAAATAAAACTAAGTTTAAAACAAGACCAAAGGATTTCTAAGGTGCTTTTATCTCCTATAACATATATTTCTATCAAGTTAACCACTTCATACCTTAAAAGTGAGATAATAACACAAGATTAACAATCAAGGTTTGACAAATTTGGCAATCATAAAGTTAATCCATTAATCATACCAAGCTCTCTTCTTATGAAGTTAAATCTTTCTTTATTTAGAGACTTAGTGAAGATATCTGCCAATTGATTGTCTGTGTTTATAAATTCCAATTCAACATCTCCATTTTGAACATGATATCTAATAAAATGATGTCTTATGTCAATATGCTTACTTCTAGAGTGTTGAATGGGATTCTTAGATAGATTTATAGCACTTGTATTGTCACATCTGATATGTATATGGTCCAAACTATGACCATAATCCTTAAGTTGTTGTTTCATCCAAAGGATTTGAGTACAACAACATCCTACTGCCACATACTCCGCTTCAGCGGTAGAAAGAGCAACTAAAACTTGTTTCTTGCTAAACCAAGAAACTAAGCATTCACCAATAAATTGACAAGTATCTGAAGTACTATTTCTATCCAAGAGACTTCCAGCATAATCAGCATCAGAATATCCTATGATATGAAAAGATGAATTTCTAGGATACCATAAACCTAGATGCAATGAGCCATGTAAATATTTTAAAATTCTTTTTACAGCATTTAAACATGACTTTTTAGGACATGATTGAAAGTGAGCACATAAGCATACATTATACATTATATCAGGTCTAGAGGTAGTAAGATTTAAGAGTGATCCGATCATACCTCTATAGAGCTTTTCATTAATGCTCTTACCATTTTTCGTCCTTGTCCGATTTTGTTGATGTGCTCATTGGACAAGGATGAACATGTTATTTCATATTCAAAGTTTTCATTTTCAAATTCTTTGCCATGATCACTTTTTATTTTTGAAATACAATATCCTTTTTCATTTTGAACTCTCTTAGCAAAGTTTTTAAAAGATTCAAAAGCATCACTCTTTTGAGCTAAGAAAATTATCTAAGTGAATCTAGAGTAGTCATCAACGATGACAAAAGCATAGTGTTTCCCTCCTAAGCTTGCAACTCTAGTAGGTCCAAAAAGATCTAGATGCAAAAGTTGTAGAGGTTTTGAGGTACTTACAATGTTTTTGGATTTGAAGGATGACTTGTGTTGTTTTCCTCTTTGGCAAGGTTCACATGTCTTGTCTTTTTCAAATTTGACTTTTGGTGGTCCCTTTACCAGCTCTCCTTTGCTGAGGCTTTGAATTAAATTCATGCTTGCATGACTAAGCCTCCATCAATACTTTTAATGATATTGAATAGTTCTTTGTCTTCGGTCGTATGCCCTGAGCATTCACTATCTACTAGGCAAGCATTTTCTTTTATTGTGAACTTGAGGCATACCTATAAGATCACAATTTAAGTATTGTTTTTAGGTACCCAAATGAGCTTGGGTCCTTGGGGGTTAGCACATGAAGGTTCCTAATGAGTCTTCCTTATCCAGCAATGTTTATTGATATGATCAAATTTCATACAATAATTACATTGTTTATCTCTAAATATGTTTTTTGGTCTTACCATGCTTACCATTTTCCTATTAGGTAAAGTTTGTGAGCAGTGGCATGCACATGCATGATGACTTTATACTTTCTTAGGTGCATGCTTTTTATACATAAAAGCATGATTGGCCTTTTGAGGTTTCCTTCTTAGGCTTACCAACCCTTCATCATTTCTTTTATGTAAAGAAGATTTAGTGTATGTTGTGTACTTAGCCCTTGGGGCTATTACTTCTAATGTGGAGATGTGGGGTTCACTTGACTTAACAAAAGTGGTCTTGTGAGATCAAGATGATATTCCCTTAAATCCTAGACCATGTCTTATTAAAGGTGGTCTTTGAGACATAATGAGAGTATCTAAACTCTCCTTGCCCTTGTGAAATTTTGAAATGGAGTTTCTAAGTTCCTCAACTTCATTTTTCAAAATATTGTTCTCTTTAAGCAAGGATTTAGTTGAGGGTCTTAATGAGTAATCATCTAATGATTTTTGAAGAGATTCATTATAAGATTTAAGCTCAAGATTTTCCTTTTCTAAAACATCCATTTTGTTTTTCAAACTAGAAATGTTATTTTTATAAGTATTTAATTTACATCTATATTTTTCTAGTTCTAGATTTAATACTTCTATTAAACTTTGCCCATCATCATCTTCACTATCACTATCATTATCTCTACTATCATTATTGAATGAGTATGATTAAAGTGATCCTACCTTATCCAAGACGTGATCCTCTATAGCCATGAAGCATAGGTTGACCTTTTCACTTTCATTATCATCTTTTTCGCTTGAAGAGCTTTCGTCATACCATGTGGCTTTGTGACTTTTCTCCCCATTGTCTTTTTGGTATTTGCTCTTGTGTTTCTTGAGCCTTGGACAATCTGGTTTGATATGTCCCTTTTTCCCATACTTATAGCACTTTACCTCCTTTTTATTCCTTTGAGAGTCATTTGAGGAGTGTTTGAGATTTCTTTGCTTGAATTTTCGAGAGTTGCCCATTCACTTTTCAATTATTCTTTTCAGTCTTCTCGAGAGCATTGATATGTCCTCATTTGCATCATCACTCTTTTCTTCATCATCTTAAACTTCTTCTTGAGATTTTGAAGTTGAGGCTCTTAGTGCTAGAGGCATTTTTTCTGGCTTGGCTTCAAGTTCTCTATCTCTCTTTACTGTCATTTCATGTGTTAGAAGTTTGCCAATAAGCACATCGGTATTTATGACGCTCATGTCTTCGTTGGCTTCTTCTATACCAGCAACTCTTGAACCATAATCTTTGAGAGGAAGGCTTCTCAGAATTTTATTGTTTACATCTTCCAAGCTCAAGTGTTTCCCAAGCTTTCTCATGCAATTTATGATAGCTAAAAGACAGTTTGTCATATCAGTGATTGACTCATTGGATTTCATCTTGAAGAGTTCATACTCTAAAATGAGAAGTTGAATCATTTTGAATTTAACTTGCTTTATTCCTTCATGATAATTTTCCAATATTTTCCACATGCTATACGCGGTTGGGCAGTGTTGTATTCTACCACATTCTTCAATGGATAGTGAGCTTCAGAGAATTGTCATTGCCTTTTTGTTTTTAAAATTTGCTCTACGTTGAGGCTTTGTCCAATCATCTCTTGACAGGATGTCTTCTTCACCATCAACTCCTCTTCTGGTTAGTGGTATCCATTCTTTCCAAAAGCTATTTCAAATTTCAATTCCTTCACTATTGAGATATGTCTCCATCCATAACTTTCAATGAGCGTAATTTGCTCCATCAAAATAAGGCTTGAGACTTTGGAATCCTTCATTGGCCATTTCTTGATCTTTGCTAGCGCTTTTTAGGCTTCAATGATAGACTAAGCTCTGATACCAATTGTTACCCAGATAATGAACCAAAAAGGGGGGTTAAATTGCATATTAAAAATTCTTAACTTTTAATAGCAGAATAAAAAGTTAAATAGAATAGGGATAGGAAGATATCACATAAGAAATTTATAGAGGTTTGGGTATTAACAAACCCTTCTCCTCTCCCCAATCTCAATTGGGAGTTTCACTAATGCACTTAGTGTTACAATGGAGTTTTACAAGCTTACTTCCAACTATAGTATTTCTATCAATGGCTCGCACCTAACACATAAATTCCCTTGTGTTTTAATGGCTCACACAATAAACCAATTCCTTGTGTTTTATGGCTCACACAAATAACTCTTACAAGTGTTTTACTCTTAACCCAATATGCACAAACTCACTGGAGCAATAGATTACAAAGAGAAATACTCACCAATCTATAATTCTCAGAAATTATGAGCAAATAGATTTTAACAGAGAATAAAAGTTTTGTTGAAAATAATTAATGGACAAATGGCTATAACAAGATTTTGATTCGAAGTAATTGCTTGTTCTCTTGTTCTGGATTCATAAATAACTTGCATTTATACTTCCTTAGCGAATTATAGTCGTTTGGATGCATTTAATGTGAAAATAGTTGTTGCACCAACTCTTAATTTCGCACTTGACATGTTTCTCTTTCCTTATTCACAGTCGTGAATATGTGTGTCATGGTCGTAAATGTTCTTCCGTGAAGCATTCTGGAAGAATTTGAAGTGTTTGATCACGGGTGTGACTTTATACTTTCACGGGTGTGACTTTATACTTTCACGGGCACGAATATCCTTCCAAGGCGTGGTCCAAGTGGTGACTCTAGCTGTGAAGCTCTCTAGAGGAATTTGACATGTTATCTCATGGGCGTGACTATCTTTCACAGGCTTGACTGATTTGACCATTCACGGTTGCTATGATCCTTCATGGCCGTGAACTTTAAATGTTGGAGAGTTGGCGCTAAGTTATATCATGGGCGTGACATAAAGAGTCACGGGTGTGAATATGTTATTTCTTCATTTTTTTGACTTTCAAATGTAGTCTTCCATTATTGCATCATATTACATACCATATTCAATAAACTTAGAACACAAGTATTGTTAAATATATTATTGCTATTTTATTTGTTAGTTTCAAAATGACAGAAATACCCCTCAAAGTTCAACAACAATCAAAAATAAATTTTTAAAAAATTTATACTTTACCCTCTATTATTAGATAAAAATATTGACTGGAATAACAATTACGAAAATTGTAGCTTGAATATACTGATTATTCTATAGTTATAGTCATTAGTAATAAGTAGAAACTCTAAATCCTTATAAAATATCATTAAACTGTATATGAAATATAAAAGAATTCACACAAAAATATCTCAAATACAAAAAACTTTATGTGATATATTACATTGTAATATTTAAAATTCCTATAATATCAAATTAATAAGTATTATTTCAAATAATAGAGAGGTAAACTGTTAGTTTTTTAAAAATTTATTTTTTTACTGTAATTTGTTAAAATTACATGAGAATTTTCTATAATTTGTTCATTTTTGTTTTATAATATATATAGAGAGAGAGTTAAATTTACACCTTTACCCTTTAGTTTTACTTTAAATTTATGTTGTACTATACTTTCTGCTTTATACTTTATTCTTTAAACTATATTACACCTTAGAATTATACACTTCGATTATCCTTTTAAATATCTAGTCACACCTGTTAGTAGGTACCTAATCAAATTATTGAAAATTTTAAAACATACAATATATTATTGTAGTTTAATACATTAAAAATTGAAAGTATTTTCATAAATAACTCAAAAAAATGTTTTATTTTATTATTTAAAAATAGTTTGACCCGATTATTCAAAAAATAAATAGAGCAGATTTAGTTGAAAAACATTTGATCCAACTATTAGAAAAGGATTTTAAAAGATGGGTCAACCTAATAACAACCCTTTAACCCTACCCGAATCCAAAATTATTGACCCGAACCTGACTTGATCTTGCCAAATTCCATAAATTATATTATGAACTCATGTTCATTGTGTATTGTAGTCTCAATTTTAAAATAGCATTACATTGTTGTTTGAGTTAAATGATTTGTAAATATTTTACTGTATTTCGTGAACAGAAATAATTATCATATCATTATTTGTTATCACCATCTTCTTCTTCTTCTTCTTCTTCAAAGAGATAAAAGAAAAAAAGAAGAAAATTGTTGCTCAATTGCAGAACTGTTTTAGAGAAAAAAAATTTTAATTTGCATATTTGATTTTATTTTTGTATTTTTGAATATTTTAGTTATTGTTATTATTGTTTGTGATGAAAAATAGTTTTAATATATTTATGGAATAAAATGGTTGAAAATGAAGATATTTAAACTAAAAATGAGTAATAGAAAGAGAAAAAATCGAGTTGTTAGAGGTTGAAACGATGAATTTGGTAGAAATAATGAACATATAAGTTATAAACGATAAATCTGTAAGTGATTAATCTATAAGTTTTAAATGGTGAACCTGTTGTTTCACTATGTTCAATCGGTCAGTTCAAAATGATGAACTTGCAAGTAGTAAACAACTGTAAATAATGAACCTGGAAAATCTAAATGATGCACCTGTAATTTCTAAATGATGAACCTGTATCTTCCCAAGGATGAATCTCTCAGTTACAATCGATGAACCTGAAAGTTCACAACGATTAACCTACCGGTTGTAAACGATGAATCTGTAAATCATGAAATAGCAAGTTGTAAATGATAAAGCTTTAAGTTATAAACGATGAACTTTTAAGTTTAAAATGATGCACCTACAAATTGTAAATGATGAACCTGTAACTTATAAATGATGAATATATAAATTCTAGATAATGAACTTCTAAGTTCAAAATGATTAATCTGTAAATTCAAAATGATGAATTTGTAAGTTATAATTATTGAACTTATAAGTTCAAAACGATAAACATATAAGTTATAACTGATAAATTTATAAATTCAAAAACGATAAATTGTAAGTTATAACTGACGAATCTATTTTATATTTATTAGTTTACTAAAATCAAATTTCAGAAAAAATGCATTTTTTTTTATTTCACACATGTGAAGAAAGTCCATAATCCAAAATAAATCTGAGCTTATGATATAACAACCTGCGAAACCCAATCCAATTATATATTCATATATGCACACATACTCAAAATTAAATAAATTGAAATAATGGGATCAAAATACTTTGATTTAATTCAATTGTTTATGTTAAATCAAATCAAATCATTTTTATTCTTATAAAGTTAGATACGTTGGATTTTGGTTACTTAAGGCAATTACTAGTACCAAATCAGGCCAAAGATACAAGTAGAACCTTACGCTTGGGGGCTTAAAATCAAATTGGTCCCTATAGTTATGCTTTGGACAATCAAGTCCTTTTATGATTTTAGGACAATTAGACCTCTAGAAGAATAACATCTTTAAGCTCTTGACATTGGTTACTGACTAGATTTATTATGCCCATACAAAATAGACATATGGTGCTAACCTACTACACATGACGAGAAAAAAATAGTGAATAAAAAGGGGCATTATTATTGAAGAAGGAAACCATGATTTTTTATTTAAAAAAGACGAGAATAGGACAATCTTTTTCTACATAGTAATCCAATGGGTTCATGATCTCAATGCTCCTTCGTCGAAAATGGCTAATGTTTCTTTATAACTAGCAACCTCCATATAGCTTCATTAGTTTTTCTCCTTCATATTCATCAACACCCTCCATAATATGCCCAACCACCATTGACGTGAGAAATCATTGAGCCACCAATCAACCGTGCAATAGCCAACTTCTGACACAAGGTCATAATTAATAGACCCAAAATTGTTCCCTTTTCGCTCTATTAATCACCACCAACAGCATTGTCATTGTTTCCAATCTCCCATTTCTACATAAACATATTTTGCTAGTTCTAATATACTTAGATATTCTATTGAAATTTTTATTCATAGTGATCATTACATCTCTTTTTATTGTTAATTGGTATAGGTGTTTTCTTTATTTATTTGATCATTCTTGCTCATAATTCACCATAAAGAAAATACAAATTTAGCGACTCTAAATATTGTATCGATAAATTGCAATGCGGTAGTGATGTTGTGCGACACAATGGAGACAGAAAAATATGATGCAACCATAGCGACACTATTGTGATAGATTAACTTAGCAACGTACAAATGATGTCGCTAAAATTAATGCCAAAAGTTGGGAGTAACTTTAGTAATGCTACTCTGACAATTTTGATGTCGCTAAATTCAGAGACAATGGGGATTCATATATAGCGATGAGGGTGTAGCGTCGCTAAAAAAATTAAAAAATTAACACATATTGTTTTTTTAGCGACATGCTTATTGCATCGCTAAATAGTAAAAGGAAAAAAAAACCATTTTAGCCTCTAAAATTTGGCCCAAGCGAGATGCCCGTGTATGTGTGATTACATTAATTCAGCCAAACCTCTAATCCTTTAACTAAATCAAAGAAGAAAAAGAAAACCCAAACCAAAATCCTCTATAAAAACATCATATATAAAAAGAAAGCCCTAACCTTAGGACTCATTTCTCTTCCTCTGTTTCTCTCCACCTCTTCCAGCTTTCTGATCCATCACACACTACACTATTTCAAGAAGGTGAGCTCTTCTTTCTTTTCATTCACTCTATGGAATTATTTTAATGTAATCCATTTTTCTCTCTTTGATTAGAGATGTGGCTCTAAGATTGCAAGTCCATTGTGTCCGAGTCGCTCTTCTCCTACGACTCTGCATCTATTGTATGTATTTTGCTTATGCTTGTCCAATATTGGATGCTTTTCTTTTTTTTTTCTTTTCTCTTAATATATATCCCATCTTAGCCTTGAATGAATTGAACTATTAATAATATTGTTATGTTTTTCTGCAACCTTTAGTATTTGTGGTTTTGCAAAATGTCTTATACGAAACAATATTCAAAACTATAGAAGTTGGTGTTTGATAGTATAATATTATAGATGTCACTTCAGATTAAAAAAGAAAATAAGTACAATAAGAGGAGGAAGAATTGCAGCAACTGTTCATTATAGAAAAAAACCAGGCTCTGGTTATTTCTTTTTTAAGGGGTTCAAAACTTGTTTCTTCTTATCTTTCTGCTTCAGGTAATTTCTTTCATTAGTTTTCATATTTGATTTTATATTCTAGTGTTTGATTGGGTAATAACTTCTTTTTCATTTTTCCAATCTTTTGGATCTGTTTAGTTTTAATGATTTTAATGCCAAAATTGTTGAAGTTTGATAGAAATAAACATATGTTCTGAGTATGTTTAATTTGGGACTCTATTTAGGCAGCTCGCCAATTTGATGAATAGCTATGGTACAATCTTTATTTTGTGACATTAATATTCAGATGGCTATTATGTAATTTTCCTGAGGCTTGTTGGCACTGGATAGATGTTATATGGTGTTAATTGGTTTGTTTAATTGAGCTTTATGACTAAGATAACCAATGAGACGTGGGTTTCATGTAAATAACAAAAACGATGAAATATAACTTTAGGAGGGTTTTTTTTATTATGTGATTTCCCTGGGGAGGAAATGTGCTTCTTTTGGATTATTGAAATTATAATATCCGCTAATTTAGATACCGAGTCGCACATGTCGCGAAATTGACGCGCATGACCGATCGGAATTTAAATTCGGATTTTTACAAAAATTGATCAAGTAATGACTAAATTAAATGATACATGCCTAATTAAGTGATTATAAAGTTTAAAGAAGTTGATTTACGGTAAAGGACTAAATTGCAAAATTTGATAACTTTTGGGGTCAAATTGCAATTTACCAAAAATTGGAGAATTAATGAAATTAATTGTTAATTAACATAGGAAATTTGGACACTTAAAATTTGGGTTGGCCGTCCATAGCATTAAAGAAAGAGGATTAATGTTGATTAAGTATAAATGTCAAGAAATGGTCAAAATGGTGGGTCCCATATGAAGACTTTTTGGATATCCTATTTAATGCTTTCTTTTCTTCTTCTTCTTCTCTTCATTTTCTGTCTTCTTCTCTCTCTTTTTTGCCAGTCACACCAGCCCCATTCCTCCATAGCCAAACCAAAAATTTAGAGAGAGAAAGGAAGAGAAGATAGGGGAAAGAGCAAGAACAAGTGATCTTCATGGTCCATAACACCTAAGAAAGCTGGAAATAGCAAGAAAGAGGAAGAAAAATCAAGTTTGATAGAGAGAGAAAATCTCCAAAGTTGTGATTTAGTGAAGAAAATAGTAAGGTAAGAAGTGATTCTTCTTCTTCTTCATCTTTTCTTATAAAAGTTTGAATTTTGAACTCATCGAAGACTCATATGGAAAGAGAGAGAAATTAGGGTTTTGAGAGAGAAAAAAAGAGTTTAGGGTCTTGAGAAAATAAGATGATAATAATAATTTATGATGTTGTAGGAGTTCCAAGTGACAAAGAACAAACACTAAAGAGCAAAGGGAAAGAGATAGCTACCTAGAAGAGTGAAAGAGAAAGATTAAGGTTTCTGCATAACTTAAGGCAATAGCCTATCTTTGTTTGAAATAATGCAAGCTGAACATAATTTTAGATAAATGATTTCAAGAATGATGATTATGGCATGAAACCATAGGTTTAGACATGTATGAATGAGATCCTTGTGAGACATTGAATTAATGATGCATGTTAGAAAATCTTGTATGATAAAGACATTTACATGTATTAGAAAGTAATAAGTTGAGTAAAGAACCTTAGAAATGCATGAAATAGAAATTTGGTATGATTTGGATGATATTAGAATGAATGAAAAGTGAATATGAAGATTTCCTGCTGAAAGTCATGGGCGTGACTATCGAGTCACGGGCGTAAACTTGATGGTTCACGGTTGTGACTTATGTGTGGAAATGGTATTATTCATTCCAGAAGCGTTCACAGTTGGGAATCATGGGCGTGAACTCATTCACGGGCACGAATGAGTATTCACGGCCGTGAATGCTTTTGTGCGATTCATTCCAGTAACGTTCACGGCTTGGAATCACGGACATGAATTGGTAGTCACGACCGTAAATGCTCTGTTTTCAAATAAATTATGAATATAATTTTTTATTGATGTATCTAGTTACACAAATGAAAAAGATGTTATCTAGTATGTGTGAGCATGACGATATGTTTGCAAAATAAGAGAATTGAGATGTCGATACATGAGAATATTGATGTATCTAGTTAAATAAATGAAAAATTGTTATCTAGTATGTATAAGCATGATAAGATGTTTGCAAAACAAGAAAATTGAGATGTTGATGCATGAGAATATTGATGTGTCGAAATTGAGAATGATGATGATGTGATGTATAATATGAGGATGATGAAATGGATGTAAAATAAAAATTTAATAAAGATATATGATTGATGTGAAAATATGAAGATGCCCATTACTCTACCTGCGGACTAGAATCAGGATAGATGACATGTCATTAAGGGGGTGAACGGTACCGTACTATATGAGATATTCCTCGATCAATGTGGCTTAAGCTTGGAGAGCGCCATTGGTCTGAGATGCTCGATCAATGTGGCTTAAGCTCAGAGAGCGCCATTGACTTGAGAAGCTTTGATGAGCACATACAAATTGAGGACAATGTGGCTTAAGCTCGGAGAGCGCCCTTGGTCTGATTATTCATCTATGATAAAATTATACTCAATCAATGTGGCTTAAGCTCGAAGAGCGCCATTGATTTGAGAAGCTCTGTTGAGCCAGATAGTGGACATGGTGGCTATAGCTCTGGGAGCGCTTATGATCCATAACCCGTATCCAGTCAGTCCAAAATTTAGAGTGATGTGGGCAAGATAATGAAGATATGTCGGAAAATAACAAAAGAAAAGAAAAAGAAAATGATTATGATATGAGATTGAGATATAATAATAAAGAGAATAACAGAGTAACTTACTATCAAAGATAAATGAAAATAACGTTGTATATGTGAGCATGATATGTATACTTGCATGAAATAGGAACATGTTGATAGAAATAGGATGCAAACATTTTAATGCATAAAATGATTCATGTTAATGCTTGTTGCATGATATAGTATATTGCCTTATCTATATGCACCACTAAGCTTAGAGCTTAGCGTGGGAGTTTCCTTCTGCACAGATATAGAAAGATAGCTAAAGGTGGTAGATAAAGCAAGCGGTGATCCTATTCAAATTAAAGCAGCTGATCTCGAAATAGTGGGTCATAAACTTTTGAACTCTGTATTTTGTTTTCCGCATTATATATACTTATAAGTTGTAAATTAGTTTTCAAAGTTTGTTAAATAGTAAATTGGTATTTGTAAATACTATGTTATGTAAATAAAATGTACATTATTTATTAAATAGAAAAAAAAATATATAGCTATTTAAAGAAGTAAAGAAGACAGGCAGTAGTGCCCCCGCATCCGGGCACGTACGGTTTGGGTGAGGGGGTGTTACAGTAGTTTTGGTATCAAAGCCCGGTTTGGGCGGTTTTGGGTTTTTAAAAAGTGAATTTTGAAAATGTTTATTTCTTGAAGTGTGCCCATAATTGAATTTTTGGAATCGCTGTTTTAATGAGTAGGGTCGTTACCTTTATGTTATAGGTAAGGTATGGCTTCTGGATCAAGATGAATAGTACTGGAAGAAGCCGAGAGTAATGAGCCCTCAGAGGCAAGAGCTTCATCGTGACCAAGTCATCGCCGAGCTGCAACACCAAGATTTGGTGCTAATTCATCCCGTGAGTAGTCAGTTACTAATACGGTTCAGACGGAGCTCATGAGAAATATGATAGAATTGCTACAGAGAGCATCATAATCAACCTCATCTGGATTACAATTTGAGAGATTGAGGAAGCTAGGGGCACCCGATTTCTATGGAAAAAGGGAGGATGATCCTTCTACAGCAGAATTCTGGTTGGAACGGATAGAGGGAGTTTTTTTATCAACTACACTATACAGATGAGCAGAAATATGAGTATGCAATATCGCTGTTACAGGAGCATGCATATGATTGGTGGTGATCTGAGTCATAAAGCACAGAGGCACCCGACCCTATGACATGGGAATTCTTTCTGGGGAAATTTAAAGAATAGTATATCCCTCCTATATACACAGATGACAAGAAGATAGAATTTTTGACTCTAAAACAAGGGAATATGTCAGTAACAGAATATGAGAGGGAATTCACACATTTATGTAAGTATGCTGAGGGCATTGTATCCAAAGAAACTGACAAATGTCGACATTTTGAAGATGGGTTGAGGGATACGATCAAGTTACAAGTTTCAGCCCTACGTCTGATGAGCTTTCCCAGTTTACTAGCATCTGCTAGAACAGTTGAAAGAGTCTTGGCGGCACAGCATCCTGTACAAGTAAGTGGGATTAGTAGACCTGCACCACAACCAAGTGTAGTACAGTCGAGTGGCAAGAGAGTCAGATCTTTTGGTGGCCGAATCCATGTTGGAGGTTCCAGCAGACCTCAGTCTTATAGGCGAGGACAAACCGCAAGGTCTACTTCATCGACAGCCAGTGCATCAACATAGGCATCTCATAGACCTATAACTCTACCAATGTGTCAACATTGTGGTCGTCCTCACCCAGAAGAGTGTTGGTGGATGACAGGAGCGTGCTTGAGATGCGGCTCCAAGGACCATATAAGAAGAGATTGTCCACTGCTACCGTTTGGCAGAGGTTCAGGGAGTATTGAGTCGGTACTGATATAGACTATGTGACAAGACAGAGGTTGAGGCTGAGGACAAGGAAGAGGAGGCCATGCAGGGCCAAGTCAGTTTAGGTCAGACACAGTGGAGAGGCTGGAAGGTAGTAGAGTTGCTCCAGCAAGAGCTTATGTCAAGCGATGCCAAAAAGGAGCAGGATGCACCTGACGTCATAGTGGGTAAATTCCTTCTCTTTGGCTCTTATATACATGCATTGATAGACCTTAGGTCAACACACTCATACATATGCACACCACCATCGGGTCGAGAGGGTTTAAAACCTGAGACTCTAGAATACAAGATTCTTGTGACTAACCCGTTAGGGCACTGTGTGAGGGTTAGTAAAATCTTTCGAGATTGCCTAGTTAAAATTCAAGATAAACAATTTCCAGCGGATTTATTAGAGCTGCCATTCCATGAGTTTGATGTGATATTAGGAATGGATTGGCTAGCTCGACACGAAGTGATAGTAGATTGCAGAAAAATAGAGATGAGGATTAAAGTTTTAGAACAAGAAGAGATAGTAGTAATGAGTGAGAATAGAGGATATTCAGACAATGTGATATCAGCGTTGAAAGCTCGAAAACTCATCAATAAGGGATGTGAGATTTACCTAGCGTATGTGATTGACACCCGAAAGAAAAGTTCGAAGTTGGCTGACATCCCAACTGTTAGTGAGTTTTCTGATGTGTTCCCTGAGGAGTTTCCAGGACTACCACCTAACGGAGAGATAGAGTTCGCTATTGAATTAGTACCTAGCATCGCTCATATATCTATTACACCATATAGGATGGCACCTATAGAGTTGAAAGAGTTGAAGATACAGTTACAAGAAATGTTAGATAAAGGATTTATACGACCTAGTGTATCACCATGGGGTGCTCCAGTATTATTTGTGAAGAAGAAAGACGATACTTTACGTCTTTGGATTGACTACAGGCAGCTTAATAGGGTTACTATTAAGAATAAATACCCACTGCCTAGGATTGATGATTTATTTGATCAACTGAAAGGTGCAAGTATATTTTCAAAGATAGATCTTCGATCAGGGTATCATCAATTGAAGATCAAAGGGTCAGATGTATCTAAGACGACATTCAGGACTCGTTATGGTCATTATGAGTTCTTGGTGATGCCATTTGGATTGACAAATGCACCGGCAGTTTTTATAGACCTGATGAACCGAATGTTCAGGCCATATATTAATCAATTTGTAGTTGTATTCATTGATGACATTTTTGTTTATTCTAGAAATCGAGTAGAGCATGACCAACATCTCAAAAACGTATTACAGAACTTAAAGGAGAAACAATTGTATGCAAAGCTGTCTAAGTGTGAGTTTTGATTGGAAGCAGTTAGTTTTCTGGGACATGTAATTTCAGCAGAAGGTATTCGAGTTGATCCTAGTAAAATCGAGGCTACTCTTAATTGGAGACCACCTCGCAACGTGACTGAGATGAAGAGTTTCCTTGGATTAGCCAGATATTATAGGAGATTTGTGAAAGAATTTTCATCTATAGTGAACCCTTTGACACGATTGCTATGAAAAGAGGTCCGTTTTGAATGGAAAGATAGATGTCAAGCAAGCTTTGATAAATTGAAGGCAATGTTGATTGAAGCACCAGTTTTGACTCAGCCCACTCTAGGAAAAGATTATGTTGTGTACAGTGATGCAAGTCACAATGGGCTAGGATGTGTTCTAATGCAAGAGGGAAAAGTGATCGAATATGCCTCCAGACAGCTTAAGCCTCACGAGCTTAACTATCCGACGCATGATTTAGAGCTTGCAGTGATAGTTTTTGCTCTTAAGATTTGGAGACATTACTTGTATAGAGAAAGATGCTACATTTATACGGACCACAAGAGTCTGAATTATCTTTCTTCACAGAAAGAGTTGAACCTGAGGCAGCGAAGATGCTTGGAATTGATTAAAGATTATGACTGTGTGATGGACTACCAGCCAGGCAAAGCTAATGTGGTAGCCAATGCGCTAAGCCAAAAAATTTTAGCTAAGATGCGAGTGGAATCCACATTAATGCAGAGAATTAAAGATGTCCAAAAACAATATGAGAAGCTAGTAAAGATGGTCGAAGCCTTGAAAAATGGAGAAAAGTCAGAATTTTCTTTAACAGAAGATGGCACTGTGTATTTCAAGAACCGGATTTGTGTACCAAGTATAGAAGAGTTGAGGTCAGAGATTTTAAAAGAAGCTTATGAAACGGTTTATACTATGAACCCAGGTGGGAACAAGATGTACCAAGATTTGAAAGCACAATACTGGTGGTCAGGGATGAAGAAGGATATCACTGAATATGTTGCTAAATGTCTAATTTGTCAACAAGTGAAAGCTGAGCATCAATTACCCACAGGATTACTACAACCGATTTCCATACCAGAATGGAAGTGAGAGAGAATCACGATGGATTTTGTGTCCGGCTTACCAGTAACTCACAGAAAGCATGATGCAGTGTGGGTGATAGTGGATCGATTGACGAAATCAACATATTTCCTACCAGTGCAAATGGATTATATTTTGAACAAGCTGGCTGAGATTTATGTGAATGCGATAGTGAGACTTCATGGAATACCTGTGTTTATTATCTCCGACAGAGATCCCAGGTTTACGTCGTAGTTCTGGAAAAGTTTACAACAGGTTTTGGGAACTCGACTCAGATTCAGTATGGCATTTCATCTGCAAACGAATGGACAATCGGAGCGAGTTATTCAGTTGCTAGAGGATATGATGAGATGTTGTGTACTTGAATTTGAGGGAATTTGGGATCAACATCTACATCTTATGAAGTTTGCCTATAACAATAGTCATCAAACGAGCATTGGTATGGCTCCTTATGAGGCTTTATACGGAAGAAAATGTAGGACACCAGTATGTTGGACCGAGTTAAATGAGAAAAAGTTAATTGGGCCAGAGATAATTCAACAGACTGAGGAAAAAGTTAAAGTGATCAAGGAAAGGCTAAAGGCAGCACAAGATCGATAGAAATCATATGCCAATTTAAAGAGACGAAACATAGAATATGCAGTAGGAGACAAAGTATTCCTTAAAGTTTTTCCTTGGAAAAAGGTATTGAGGTTCGGTAGAAAAGGAAAGTTAAGTCCAAGGTTTATTGGTCCTTATGAAATTCTGGAAAGGATAGGATCAGTGGCTTACCGATTAGCTCTTCCTCCGAAGCTAGACAGATTTCATAACGTGTTCCACATTTCAATGTTAAGAAGATATCGTTCAGACCTGACCCACATTATACCGATTGAAGAAATGGAGGTACAGACAGACATCTCTTATGAGGAAGAACCAGTGGCTATAATAGCATATGAAGAGAAAGTTCTCCGGAATAAGAAAGTCTCTTTAGTTAAAGTTTGGTGGTGGAAACATGCAATTGAAGAAGCCACGTGGGAAAGTGAAGAAGTGATGAAGAAGCAGTATCCCCAGTTGTTTAACCCAGAATGAACAAGCAAATTTCGAGGACAAAATTTATTTAAGGGGGAAAGAATGTAATATCCGCTAATTTAGACACCAAGTCGCACGTGTCGCGAAATTGATGTGAATGACCGATTGGAGTTTAAATTCGAATTTTTACAAAAATTGATCAAGTAATGACTAAATTAAATGATATATGCCTAATTAAGTAATTATAAAGTTTAAATAATTTGATTTACGGTAAAGGACTAAATTGCAAATTTTGATAAGTTTTGGAGTCAAATTGCAATTTACCAAAAATTAGAAAATTAATAAAATTAATTGTTAATTAACATAGGAAATTTGGACACTTAAAATTTGGGTTGGCCAACCATAGCATTAAAGAAAGAGGATTAATGTTGATTAAGTATAAATGTCAAGAAATGGTCAAAATGGTGGGTCCCACATGAAGACTTTTTGGGTACCCTATTTAATACTTTTTTTTCTTCTTTTTCTTCTCTTCATTTTCTGTCTTCTTTTCTCTCTTTTCTGCCAGTCACGCCAGCCCCATTCCTCCATAGCCAAACCAGAAATTTAGAGAGAGAAAGGAAGAGAAGAGAGGGGAAAGAGCAATAAAGAGGAAGAAAAATCAAGTTTGGTAGAGAGAGAAAATCTCCAAAGTTGAGATTTAGTGAAGAAAATAGTAAGGTAAGAAGTGATTCTTCTTCTTCATCATCTTTTCTTAAAGAAGTTTGAATTTTGAACTCATCCAAGACTCATCTGGAAAGAGAGAGAAATTAGGGTTTTGAGAGAGAAAAAAAGAGTTTAGGGTTTTGAGAAAATCAGATGATAATAATAATTTATGATGTTGTATGAGTTCTAAGTGACAAGGAACAAACACTAAAGAGCAAAGGAAAAGAGAAAGCTACCTAGAATAGTGAAGGAGAAAGATTAAGGTTTGTGCATAACTTAAGGCAATAGCCTATCTTTGTTTAAAATAATGCATGTTGAACATGATTTTAGATAAATGAATTTCAAGAATGATGATTATGGCATGAAACCATAGGTTTAGACATGTATGAATGAGATCCTTGTAAGACATTGAATTAATGATGCATGTTAGAAAATCTTGTATGATAAAGACATTTACATGTATTAGAAAGTAATAAGTTGAGTAAAGAACCTTAGAAATGCATGAAATAAAAATTTGGTATGATTTGGATGATATTAGAATGAATGAAAAGTGAATATGCATATTTCCTGCTGAAAGTCATGGGCGTGACTATCGAGTCACGGGCGTGAACTTGATGGTTCACAGTTGTAACTGATTATGTGGAAATGGTACTATTCATTCCAGAACCGTTCACGGTTGGAAATCACGGGCGTAAACTCATTCACGGGCACGAATGAGTATTCACGACCGTGAATGCTTTTGGGCGATTCATTCCAGTAGCGTTCACGGCTTGGAATCACGGGCATGAATTGGTAGTCACGGCCGTGAATGCTCTGTTTTCAAATAAATTATGAATATAATTTTTTATTGATGTATCTAGTTACACAAATGAAAAAGATGTTATCTAGTATGTGTGAGCATGACAATATGTTTGCAAAATAAGAGAATTGAGATGTTGATACATGAGAATATTGATGTATCTAGTTAAATAAATGAAAAAATGTTATCTAGTATGTATGAGCATGATAAGATGTTTGAAAAACAAGAAAATTGAGATGTTGATGCATGAGAATATTGATGTGTCGAAATTGAGAATGATGATGATGTGATGTATAATATGAGGATGATGAAATGGATGTAAAATAAAAATTAAATAAAGATATATGATTGATGTGAAAATATGAAGATGCCCATTACTCTACCTGCGGACTAGAATCAGGATAGATGACATGTCATTAAGGGGGCAAATGGTACCATACTATATGAGATATTCCTCGATCAATGTGGCTTAAGCTCGGAGAGCGCCATTGATCTGAGATGCTCGATCAATGTGGCTTAAGCTCGAAGAGCACCATTGACTTAAGAAGCTCTGATGAACACATATAAATTGAGAACAAGGTGGCTTAAGCTCGGAGAGCGCCCTTGGTCTGGTTATTCATCTATGATGAAATTATACTCAATCAATGTGGCTTAAGCTGGGAGAGCGCTATTGATTTGAGAAGCTCTGTTGAGCCAGATAGTGGACATGGTGGCTATAGCTCTGGGAGCGCTTATGATCCATAACCCGTATCCAGTCAGTCCAAAATTTAGAGTGATGTGGGCAAGATAATGAAGATATGTCGAAAAATAACAAAAGAAAAGAAAAAGAAAATGATGATGATGATATGAGATTGAGATATAATAATAAAGAGATTAATAGAGTAACTTACTATCAAAGATAAATGAAAATAACGTTGTTTATGTGAGCTTGATATTTATACTTGTATGAAATAGGAACATGTTGATAGAAATAGCATGCACACATTTTAATGCATAAAATGATACATGTTAATACTTGTTGCATGATATAGTATATTGTCTTATTTATATGCACCACTAAGCTTAGAGCTTAGCGTGAGAGTTTCTTTCCACGCAGATATAGAAATGTAGCTGAATGTGGTAGATAAAGCAAGCGGTGATCCTATTCGAATTAAAGCAGTCTATCTCGAAATAGTGGGTCACAAACTTTTGAACTCTTGTATTTTATTTTCCGCATTATATATACTTATAAGTTGTAAATTAGTTTTCAAAGTTTGTTAAATAGTAAATTGGTATTTATAAATACTATGTTATGTAAATAAAATGTACATTATTTATTAAATAGAGGAAAAAATATATATGGCGACTTAAAGAAGTAAAGAAGACAGACAATAGCGCTCCCGCATCCGGGCACGTGCGGTTTGGGTGAGGGGGTGTTTTAGAAACAGTAGTAATCATATTCATTTTATACTCTTAGGAGTTTATAAGGATTCCAGTCCTCTCACTGTAGGTTGTGGGTGTTAGCATATAACTCATATTTCTCTAACGACATGATATGGAGACACCTGAAGGAGCCTCTACAATTGTCTGGTATGTTCTAGTGAATTAAGTCACAAAGGCATGCATTCATGCATACTGGTTGTCTCTTATTCAACAACATTTTGACATGATATGTCTTCAGAGTAGCACAATAGCAATGATTATTTATTCAAGATTTTTGTAGATAAGATGATAGTAGGCCCTAGTTACATGATTTTTGCTTTCTCTATGTAGGTTCTGGGTATGATATGTGAGGAGCTACCTGCTGATGGAATTCTCTTAATATATTTGTCAGCTTCAAGTTGCATATTTTGCTTTGCTTTGAAATTATGGATACTGTTTTGATATATATATATATATATATAAACACTTAAGAATTAAGGGTTGAATTTCTCTAATTAAAGAACATGACATATCCTAATTAATATATATTTGTATATATCGAAATTGATATATTTGGGATAATAGAGATCATACAGATGTAAATTCATACAGATTGTCAGCTAACTGTTGCCTAAAAACTGAAAAACATAAAAAGCTAGCTAATTGCAAAATATATATCAAGCATATAAAACAACTCACACTAATATTGAATTAAGGTAATCTGCAATGAATTACATGTCACAATATATGGAGACAATTAAAGTAATCTTAAACCTACATCTTGGTTTCTTGTCCAATATTTCCATCCATGTTTAATTTCCCTTACAACTACCGGTTTTAAGCGTTGCATCTTTTCCGTTATGAATGTTGATCTCTTTAGGCGTTGTCTTACTGTTGAAATGAGGCATAATTGGTCAGATGCAATTGTCTAATGGCTAAATTTTGAGTGATCTGTCCACAAAAAATATAAAGAAATGTTTCTAGAAATAAAGAAAGGGAAAAAAGAGTGATGAAGAAAGTTTGATGCTAGAATTAGGATAATCTTGTTTACTAATTGCAAAAGATTTCCATTTTATGATAATCTTTCTCATTTACCAAAAGAACTCTTGTTTATCTGATTGTAAAAGTTACTTGAAATTCATTTGGACCGATGACTTTGCAGATTACCTGAACTATCAAGTAACTTAAAATGGTTTGGTTCAGTGATTTACTCATTATCTTTGTTCATACTTGGTCCATTTGAAACTCTTCTTTTTTTTGTGTGCATGATAATGAATTCTTTGTCCCATATAATATATATATATATATATATATATATATATATATATATATGAAATTATGGTGCATTTAACTTTGCGACCAAGTGTCAATGTATGTCTTTCTTTCTTAAATTATGATTATATGTTGCTTTCATTTCTTTCTTAATTTGTGACTTTTACTTGGAGATTTTGGTTTTATTTACTTTTATAATACTCCTCCTAAATGATTGATTTGCAAACAAACAGCTCACAAATCCATTTCCTGGTTTGCCGCTTAAATTTGGTAAAATGTGAGTCTTGTGGAGCTTCAGAGCCTGGAAAATGTGAAGGCAAGTAATTGCCTACCTTTTTTATGTAAAATAGTTGAAGAAATTATATGATATGGATAATTATTCAATTGCAAATTACTCGAAAAAATAACTTTAAAGTATTTTGTTCATTGTTACTTTCAAGTCATTTTGGATACATTGAACTACCAATTCCAATACTTCATCCTAGCCACATTATTCCTTTTTATTAATTTTTCTATATCTTTCTTGTCTATTTTGAGGCTGCATTTTTTTGTAAATTGGTGACATGAGATTCCCTTATGTATTTTTTTTACTTATATTGAATTTTTATTATTGTACAATTTTTTAGACATTGTTTAATTGAAACTTTGGATTAATAATGTTGTAATATAATTTACTATTAGAGTTTATTAAAACAATGAATTTTGAATTATGATGAAAGTTGCATAGTGCAAATATGATGAATAATATGATATCTAGGTTGATTAACATTTTATAAGCAGGTAATTTTTTTTCAAAATATCAAACAAAATTGCAACGCCCATGGCAATGCGAAAATCTGTCACTAAAAATAGCCAATTTCGTAAACTACCACAATTTAGCGACTCATATCTGTGTCGCTAACATAGGGACGCTCAGTTGTTGTTGCTACCTGCATCGCTTGTTTATTTTTGTCACCATCTTTTAGCGATACACTGTTTTCAAATTGGACGCAACTGTGGTGTCGCTATATAGCGCGCCAATCAGGAGTCGTTAATTAACGACGTTTGTTTTTATGGCGTCACTAAATTGGAGTTGCGACATTATTTTTAGAGACGCTGCTTTGATGTGGGTAAGGCGTCGTTAAATATGTTTAGCGACATCATTTTTCCAGGCGTTGTTATTTTGCAAAATTCTTATAGTAATTGTTGGTTCAAGTTTGGTTCTTTTAAGGCCTTTCTTTTTATTTAATCCTTCATTTTCATCAATTTGTGCATTTTCCTTCTTTTTAAAGATGTAATTAGAAATTATTGCTTTTAATTTTAGCATTTGGGATGAATAGTATGTGTAAGAAAATGGTGCCACATGTTGCTTTTGTAATGGAAACAATAAATCCAGTCAACAACAAATGTTAGAGTGTAAGGGTGTTAGGATGTTATTTTTCCTGATAGTGTAATTGTGCCAAAAGTATGTTAGGGATTTAGTTGATCCAAATTTAGTAGAAGGTGCAAATTAGCCCTGAAACAGGAGTCAAATTCCACCTAAGCTCCTATTATAATACTTGGTCTAAATTAACGCCTATTGTTTGCTTTGTGGACAAATAACCCCTTATGACGGCAGTCTATCATTAATGCCAAAATGGAGTTGTTGACATGGCAATTCTCCTATACAATGTTTCACACATGGCAGTCCATTTTAAACATTATAATCGTAAAAATTAATCTTATATTCTCTATCCATATATCTCTCTCTTCTTATCTCTCTTTATCATTCTTCTCTTAAATTTAAAAACCCAAAAAATCCTATTTTCATTATACACTCGAATGATGAGAAATAAAAACATCCACTTATGAAGAAATCGATGTCTAAAAACCATAAATTCACAAAACTCTAATTTCTATATATGGGATGGCGTATTCTGCTTCTTCTTTGAGCAATAGTGAATACCAACATGAATATGAAGTTTTTTCTCCTCTATTTCACTATAATTTATTGGCTAGGAAGCTCTATATTTTTCTTGAAATTGTCTTTCAATTTTCATGAAATTGTCTTTCAATTTTCATAAATACAACAAAAAATATTCAAAAATAGTTTTTAAAATAGTTTTGTTAAAAAAACCCATTTGTGTTTCATTAATAGAAACATGGTATTTGTTGACATATAGAAATTTATAATTTCAAAATATATAGTCGTTGAGAAAACGACAAAGTAATGGCTAGTTTATCATTTGAAATGAAATTTACACCTCTCACACTATAAATACCAATTGTTTTAAAGGTTAGGGTTGGAAGAAAATATTTAAGAGCAAAGCCAATATTTATTATTAGACAAGTGGTTTCTATTAAATGTTTTAAACTCCTATCTATTATGCATTCTTTGAAATCTACTCATTTTTCTAAGAAGTTATAGTTTGCATGTAAAAGATTGGTGTTGGGAAATATAATATTTTCAATATGATTTTTGAAATTTGCAAGTATTGTGCTTCAAAACTTATATTGGGTGATGACTAGCACTAAGTGAAAGTTAGTGGTAGTATTGGAAAGGTTTCCAAGCTCAACCTATTATGAAAGCTTGAGTGTGTGAGTGTTTAGTGTTGAACAGAGCTAGTTTAGATGTAAAAGGCTTGCCTTTTGCACGTAAAAGATACACTAGCGGAGATAACTCTCAAAATGGTCTTTGAGAAGTGGATGTAGGTGAGTTAGTGCAAAACTACGATCTTGTCTCTTGTTTGTCATTGCTTACTTTTACATTTTCAAGTTTATTTTGCTCTTTTTCCACTTCAAGAAACATCCATTATGATTTGTGTGACTTCTATCAGTTTAGACTCTGAGTTGCGTGCATGTACTAAGATTGAATGTACCGGACCGACTTCAGTCTAAATTTGAAAAAAAAAATTAGAGTGGAATTAAAAAAATTAAAAATAAATTAATAGTGTGGAGGATGTAATTAGTGGGAATTATTTAACTTGGTGTCTAAACTGAGATAAAGAAAATTAATCTACAAGTTTAATAATAATAAAACTTATTTATAAAAAACAAAAAAAACAAAATGAAGGTCGGTTGAATGCATGGCAAATTTCACCACCATTTATTTGACTATATAAGAAGATTGGACCCATTTCTTCCATGTTCTAAATTCATCCTCTTATTCCCATTTCTTGCCTCCACCTAAAAAAAATCTGCCATTTTTCTCTCGGAAAAATCAAGAATTCATGAGTAAGAAGTGAGCTTTGCAAAGAAAAGTAGTCTATCATGATGAATCAAGCATAAAAGCAAGTTTAACAGGACAGAAAAGAAAGAGTAGGGGGAGGAATATTTGTTTAGGCCATAACTTCATCAAAGGTGACGTGAAGGAATTTAACTCAAAATCACTCTTCTTTTACTTCTCCTACTTCCTTCAGATTTTAGTAAGGTGAATTTGAGTTTGAAATTAACAAATTTTAGACTAGGAGATTGCATAAGAAATAAAATAAATAAATAAAAATAATTTTGAATAAAGAGTACCGTAGCTTATGGAAGTAAAAAAAGAGGTATGTCCAAATTTAGTCGAAGTGCATAAATGAAGGAGATGTTGAGGAGTGCAAAATAGAGGCTTGAGAAAAAAAAAATGAACTAAAAGATTTGTAAAAAATTGGACAATTCTAAGATAGAGAATTAGTAACACCAACCGAGAATGGAATAATAATAATAATAATAATAATAATAATAATAATAATAATAATAATAATAATAATAAATAATAATAATAAAAAGTGATAAGAAATATGAAAGTGATAAAAGAAAAATTAGTAAATTATAATATATGAAAGTTTAAAATTTTAATCTAGAGAAAAACTATGAATCAAAATGGAAATTTATTTGAGTCTCTAAGTGAATTAATATGAAAATTTTAATTTATTTATTTTAGGCATATCCACTGTTAAAGAGATGACCCGTGATGGTGGAAAAGACAAGGGTAAATCGAGTTTAGGAGATCGGAAAGACGAGTAGAAGGAAGACTTTTTGTTCAAGGTTTGTGCATGCTTCTTGGCAATTAATTTTATTTGATTCTACTTTATACTGTATGTATTGTGTTAATTTATTTGCATGAATGAGTAATTAATTACTAGTAAATTATTTACATTTTACTGGGTTTAAAATATAATGAAATTTTCATTTTTGCTAAGAGTTTGGCTCAATACTTGGAATTGGAAAGAAATATATGAGTTTGATAACCATTTGATAAGATGAAATTTAATAATGTTGTAAGGAAAAATGAAACAAAAGTGGAAAATTGGATTAAAAAATGAATATTAAGCCCGTATCGTACCTAATCTATAACTAGTGGATTAGATAGGTTGACATTCCAATTAGAGAATTGTAAGGTGTGAACCATGTCATAACATTGATATTTCATAGACACAAAATAAGTCGGACTGGTCATTCAAGAGATGCACAATGTTGATATATTACCATTATATAGGTGCCGAGCTATTCATTGAAAGACTGTAACAGCAGTCGAGACTGTAAAGATAGTCGAATTCTTTGTGTCTTTCTAGTTCTAGTCTAAGGTATTATGAGTAATATATCAAATTAAAATCAATATAAATTAATATATGAACACTTAACTGTTATATATATGTAATAATTGTTTTCGCTAATAAATTTTTATCTTGAATCTATTCTTTATCTACAACTTTGTTACTCAATACTTTAAATTTTTATTACTGAATTATTATATGTTGAATTTATTTTTTTGCATTTTATTACTATGAAATTATATTGCCAAAAAGCATATACTACTAAGCTATATGGTTTGCACGTGAGTTTTCTTATCTCACACGTAGATAAGGAGCTGAAGGAGTGGGAAGGTTGTAGATAGTTTTGGAAGCTTGTAGATAAAGTTTGTCAAATAGTATTATGGGCTCGACATGGAGGAATAGCGACAGCTTTGACATTTATTTCGGTCGGTTTTATTTTTTTATCCTTTCTTTAAGTTGTGCATCTCATTTTGTATGTAAATATATTCAGTTTTGTATATATTTTTAAAAAATTAAATTAAAATTAAAGTTACTATTATCTATAAATTGGTCTAAAAAAAACTTAGGCAAATGCTTAAATTGGTCTATAAATTAAAGTTACTATTATCTATAAATTGGTCTAAAAATTGGTACATAGAATAGTTGTACAAAACCCCATCCAGTACGATACAAAAAATGAGTAAAGGGAAAAGTGAAGAAGATGTGGTAGAGATGAGTAATCAATTTTTGTATTGCAAGAGCGATGGTTTAAGTGTTAGATATAAATATTTGGGAACAAGGTTTAAGAATGAACCTAAATAAAACACTTGTAAGAGTTGAGAGTTAACCTTGAGAAAAATACTAGTTGGAAGGGATTTTAGAGCGAGTCCTAGAGAAAAATTATTGTTAAAGGATTTTAGAGTGAGCCTTAGAAAAAAACTATTGTAAGAAATTTAGAGTGAACTATTAGAAAAATTCTAGTTGTCACATCTATTAATTTAGATTTTGGTTGATATGCGTGTTTTATGATCATATGTACCAAACCGATAGAAAAATCAAGTGCATTCATTATCGAAACAGAGCCAATACGATCGGAATCCAAATTCGAAAACACGTGACGTAGAAAATATTGAGATGAACTTATCAATATAATTTCATATCCACCAGGACAAGGTGTTTATTATTGTCATCTTTCTTATCTAAATTACTTTATTTTATTTATTTTTTTCTCAATTTAAAGAAACTTTTATTATTAATTAATTTTTGAAAAATATTAACCATTTTTTATATATTACTTTTTTCATAACTTTATTTATTATTTGAATGAGATGTATCATCTATTTTTTTATATGAGTTTTATTGTCTTAAAAATATGCATATATATTATTCAAAAAATAAAAAAAAGGTATAAAAAATGCTTTATTGATGATATTTTTTAATTTGATATTTTTAAAAATAGCAATAGCTTTAGTGTTTAGAAAAACAAAATAAAAAATTAAACCATCAATTTTTAAAATTTATATTAAAAATTGGTTTTTTTTATCAAAAACTGAAATTTTAGGGTCTGTTTGTTAATGTCACATGTTTTTTTTTAAAAAAACATAATTTTTGTTTTCTAATTTTTTTTTGAGAAATTATTCTTTTTTCATTTATTATTTCAAATTAACATATGTCTCTAATAATAATAATAATAATAATTTATTATTATTATTATTATTATTATTATTGAAAGTGTTAAAAGCATTGAGAAGAGTGTGTGGATGCTAAAAAAGGCAGTAACCCAGTAGCGTGGCTTCCTGGACGACGTGGAGGAGTTTGTGTTTTTGAAATCAAAACGAATTGCGGAAACACGATACGTGTTTTGATTAACTTGATTTTTATTTAATAAATTGTTTCCACAAATATCAAATTTTAAATTTTAAATGGATTATAACAACAAGCACGTTTTGTTTAATTTTGAAGGAAAAAAACTAAAAATAAAAATAATAACTAACGGCCCTTAGTTTTTTATGTCGAAAAAGTTAGATTTAAGTATTTAATATCTAAAATAATTTTAAATTTTTTTTTATGTTATATATGATATATATTTTTAAAAATAAAAAATATATGTTTAACATAAATAATATAATTCGAAAATCTTTAATAACTACTTCATAAATTAAAGTTAATTTTTAATAGAAAAATTATTAAACACTTTTTAATTAATTATAAATTGCTACATCCTAATTAATAACTAATTTTTATCAATCACTTCTAGGAGAACATTTGGTTTAACTATTGGATGCAATTGATAGCTATACTGGTAACTGATTGATATTAATATTTGATAAAATTAATTAAATTATTGATATTAGAATATAACATTATTATTAAGGGTATAATTTATTTTAAAAAAAATATTTTTGTATGATATATAAATAAACAGAAAAATAAAATATTATGTATTATTGATATAATTATATATTTTAATGATTAAAATAATAACAACAATAGCATATAATAAATTATAGATAAACTTTTTTACAAATGTATATCTATAATTTATAAATATAATCAATTAATTTAATATATATTTAATATAACATATTTTATATTGAATAAAGTGATTTTAATCTATTTTATTTTTAATAAAAAAATTTACAATATGATTTATTTTATTATAAATAGGTTAATTTTATCATTTTATTAGAAAAAATACTTCTTTTGAAAAAAAATTTAAAATTAAGTTTTTTCAATTAACAGTTGTTTGAATTTTTATCAGCTATCAGTTAAAATGATCAAATATTTATATTCAACTATTAAGGATCAAAAAAATATCAGCTCGATATATGTTTAATGAAATTCAAACTCGAAATGTATTCCAACTAATTCAGTACGTATTGTTAAATCAGCTATATCACGTGGGTTAAATACTTTATGGAATAAGTATTTTGAAAATTGTATTTAGTCTAGATCAATATAATATATATATATATATATATATATATATATATATATATTTATATATATATATATAGCCAATTTGGTTTTATTTACAAGAAATGGAGATTGAAAGGCAAAGAAAAGTGGGTGTCAAAGGGCTACGCTACGCATGTAGGATGCACAATTATAATATTTCATTTGGGTTTTAGTCTAATTACATTATCCAAGTCATTGAAGTGTGTAAACTTTACACTATTATAAAAACAAGACATGAAAGGAAAGTAGTCCTTGCCCCATTATCTCAGCTCTCTAAACTTTTAGGTATTGAATATTTTGAATAAACTTAAATGGTAATTAATTTGGATTTTGCTGTCTATGTATAGTTTAACTTTTTTGTTTAAAAAAAATATGGCTTACTTTAACTAATTAAGATGATGATTAGTGGAGATTGGTCATGTTTTGCAAGGAAAAGTGGTCAAAGATAAGGATTGAAGTCATCCCCCATGTTTGCTTCTACTTTGCTTTTCCCCAAGTGGCAGTGTTAGCTTCATTCTTTTGGTTATGTTGTTTACAGTATATTTCTTTTGCATTTACTTAAGCCATTTTACATTTTTATAAGTAAGCTTTAGCTGATACTTAAAACATTCATCATAAGAAACCAACTCGAAAACAGACTACTTAATTATGAGAAATCAATTAAAAACTCATTCGATAAAAAATTTGAACTTTACATACTAAAATATACGTTTAAATTATGCTGTCTGAAATTGAATAAATTTTAAAATTAAGTTTTATCATTTTTTTTCTTAATTATATTTATACTGTTAATTATCCATTAAGTGTTACAATTAATACAAAAATAAAGAAATTTGTGACAAACTAATAGTTAAAAAAAAAATAGAAAGAAAAATTGATTCTTAGTAGGATTACATCCAAAGAAAATACAAAACTCATTATAATTCAATTCAATGCCAACGGATTCTACTCTAGCGGCATAACCTGGTGAAGAGTTTTGGCTGCAGTAGGTTGAAAAACAACTCTCCTTCCCAGATAAAAAAAGAAAAATTATAATTCAATTAATCTAATGCTTACGGTACAAAATCAAAGAAATAAAATGTTAAGGGTGGTTCTGCAAAAATATTGGAAAATACGATTTTTTTTCTCTGGTACTCTAATTGTAAAACCGAAAGTAACAATATGTAGAATAAATTATTTCGTGAATTTTGGTATATTTAATTATAAGGGATTAAGTTATTTGGAATTGTGGAATTTAAGAATTATGTGTAAATTAAATTCAAATAATATTAATGATAATAAAATAATAATAATAATCTATTAAGAAAAAAAAAGGAAATGAATGATGTGCATCTGCTCAAAACATTGAAACTAATACCCAACCTTCACATGTCAACTTTGATGTCTAATTTAAAGAATCAAATGTCAAATGGATGTAAGTAATAGGTACAGCAGGCCACAACCTTCACTTATTCTCCCAATGTGTTATACATCCTTCTTCTCCTTTTTCTTCTTCTTTCCTCCATCCTAGTCGATCACCTCTTAAGTTCATTAGTTTTATCTTTTGTTCTTTTAATACCTCTTACCCTTCCATATATTCAATCGTATACTAAACCGATAAAAAATATTACAGAAAATAAAAATCTTTTCAAAAATATTCATTTAATTTTAAACATATCTAATATAAGAAATTTAAAATATATAAAATAAAATATTATGCATACGCAGCCTAATTACAACTCATTTTTTTTATATGTATATACATGTCATAATGAAATTTTAAAAGCTTGTATATATATATCAAAATACAATAAGAAGACCAACTTACTCAGGGTAGCTACCGCTACTACTACTAGGCTCCATCAATCAGCATTTCTTATCTACAAAGCTACTCTTGTAACCTACGTAAGAGAAAACAAACTTTCGCGCTGAGTATATAATTCAGTACTGCAAAAGCCTTATAATAACAATCATTAAAATAAAACATAAATTTAAAGTGAAACTAATTCAAAATTTAAATCACTTTTTGTATAGACAATAATATAATATTTCTAATTTTTTAATAATATGTTTTTCATATACCCACATATTATAAGATTCTAGATTTACTCCTAGGGAATCAAAGGGGTATCATATCACATATCAACTCAGGATCCATAGAAATGCACATGATCCAAATATAATATTACTCCGTCCATAAAAATGCACAGAACTGAAAAATATATCAGGTGATCCACAAAAATGTATAGGATCACACTATTTTATTGGTCCACTGAAATACACATTATCGTAATTTCTACCATATTGGCATGCTAACAATACCCTAGTTCAAGTCTAGGCTAACATGTGGATAAAATTTCTCATATTCATAATTCAATTCATTTTTACATTTCAAAGTATAAGATTAATTCCAACAAAAATATTACATCGAAAAATTTAAATCTTGTTAGATTTTATATCGTGTGAGATTCAGTAGTTAATTGAAATTGTCTATCTTTAGGCTCGACGTCGGGACAGACGTCATCTCAAGATAAAGAAAAAAAGTCGGTAGATACCGACAAAATATAAAGAGGTTAGTGCAATTGTCTTTATAATATTAGCTATATATATATATATATATATATATATATATATATGTAATTAAATAAATTGAAAAAGTATAAAGTAATAAGAAAATTCTTATATTCAAATGATTTACGATATTACATAGAATATATTTTATATTTTATGTAAAAAAATTTGAGTTTTTATTATTTATTAGTAAAATTGATTAACAATAGTAATTTAATTATTGTTCAATTAAAAATAAATATAAAACAAGAAATTGATTCTCATTTTTATTCTAATGTTTAACCAAACATATACAACTAGAATTTTATTTATATTCCTTAATATATAAAAATAAATCAAACATAATATTAAAATCAATCACTTTCATTTCTATTCTCATTTACAATTTTGAACCAATCGGATAAAAAGTGGACTATATTTTTTTTTTAGGTATTCATGAGTAAGAATTGGGGCATATGCATTTGTTTTTACTTGACACAAAAAATTATCTTTAAAATTGTAGGACTTAGACGCTAGCTCCTCCATTTCGAATATTGAGTAACTGTAATATAAGATTTTTGCTATTTTAACCCATCAATTTCTACAATAATTTTCTTCATGGGAAGTGGCATTAGGTGGTCGCTCATTGAGATTCAATTATTAACTCTAGCATTGATGGTGGGTGACTGGGTGTATTATGTTTATCATCACTTTTCTTTATTGATTATATTTCTACGCATTTGACACACGTATATTGAGATATTATAATTAAAATTTTTTTCATTATGCGTATTTAACGCATAAATTACGGTTTTGGTCGTCAATACGCTTTTCCATGTGACCAAAAATTTCAAGTATTATTTTCCTTTATAATATTTTATTTTCTTTATTTTTTTCTCCAAAATTATTTTTCTCAATTTATTTCTTTTTTTCCTCTTAAAAATTCATATTAATCAAACAAATGCTTCAAAGAAATTCCAAATATATTCATATCATCACTTTAACTCATCTCAATATAATTCAATACTTTCGGGTCTCCAAATATATAATACACTCGATCAACATATAAAATAACTCCATAATTAATAATTCTCAATTATTAACTTAATTATCTAATATATTAATATTCTAACTTAACTAATAATCACCTCCATTTAATAATATAAAATGCAATTATTCACCAAATAATCTCCAATAAACTCCAATAATTATGCAATTCAACTAAATTAATTAATCACATTAATAATAAAAATATATTTAAACTTCACAAATAAATTCATATCTCACTATCTAAAAATAACTAGAAGGTGTGGTTTGTACCGGATAACTTGGTTTAACAAGCTGAAAATTTTGTCCAAAATACCCGATCAGTGGTCGTTAGACTCCGGTCACCAGAAAAATTTTTACGGCGGTGGATTGATGATCGGATGGTACCAAAAGAAATTTTGAGGTGTGCGGAGTCCAAATATATAAGTTTCGTGGCCTGAAAATGGCTGGAAACGTGTAGATCTATAAAAATTCGTGACGGCTCCAACAATAGATTCTGGCTCTGATTAGTCCTCAAACCGCGGTTCCTGGGGCTCAAATTATATAGACTAAGGTTTTTCAATGTCCTGAGTCCATTTCCAGTGTTAGATTTGAGAAAAGAAGCCAGAAAATATGAGAAATGGAAGGGTAGCCCCGAAATCCAACTTTCTCCTTTCTGAGTCTAAAACTATGGTCAATTTTTGGAAAATTAGATTTCGCCGAAGTGATAAGAACGTGGAGAACTACTTCTGGTTCAAATTTGGTGAAGATCGGATATTGTTTGGTTGATGAACGTAAATAGTGATGGTATAGGGAGAATGAGAGAGAAAATGAATTTTTATATCATTTTAATCTTTGAAATATATATATATATATATATATATATATATATATATATATATATATATATTCATGGGTAATTTTATAATTTTTTATAAATCTCATATTTTTAATAAAATTTTACTCAGATAAAATTATTAAGTCACAAAATAAATTGAGAAAAATAAAAAATATGGGGTGTTACAGTTCTCATCTAACCCAAGCCATACTTCTTTAAATCCCCTCAAATTTCTCTTGATTTCTTGCTTCATAAGTGTTATTAAGCTAAAGAAATTAGTGATCTAAGGCAAGCAACACCTCCCCCTCCTTCTCTTAGTTCTACGTTTTCTCCACTTTATTCCTTCGGTTATACATGATTTTAAGGTAAGAAAATATGATTTTAGGTGATGATCTTAGGGTCTTTGAAGGAAATATTGTTACCCCAATCCTTTTTATAGGCCAAGACTCAAAGAAAAGAAAGAAAATGGAGATTGAGTTTGGCAAAAAAATTGAGTGGGATAAGAATTCTTGTATGTAAGAGATTAAACTAAAGGGAATAGGAGTGGAGTAAAGAGAACATAAGATAAGCCACAAGTTATCTTATTCAAAATCTAAGTATGGTAATGAGTTTTCCATTTCATTGAAATTTTTTATTCATTGTTTTCCATGACTTGAGAAAAAATGTTAGTGAAGCTTAGTTTTTGGTAGATAGTGATTGTTTTTGGTAGATAGTGATTGTTTTGGCTTCGCATGTCTTAGTAAAGGCATAGAGAAATGTTACATGTGGGAGATTCAGGCAAAGGTAGAGAGATTAGGTGGTAAAGGGTCTCGGTTGTGAAGAAGTATTCAAAGGTGAATTTAATTTTGTTTTAGCTGAACTAATTCTTTGTGGTTCTCTTCCCAATTTCCTTTATTCTACATTTTGAATGATGAAATCCTAACTTTCTCCTTATCCATTTTCTTTTTTCTAATTCTATACAATGTGTTAAACCTTGAAGGGTATTTCCGTCATTTTGATGATAACAAATAATATAGCAATATTGTATTTAACATATTTGTTTTGTCTAAGTATATTATACAGGACATGGATTAAAATAGCAAGAATGGATAATTGGAAGAATAATCTTTGAAAGACAAAATTCAAGTAGTAGCATGTTCACTGCCGTGACTCTATGAGTCACTCCCATGAAGGAAGCTAACCGTTACCAAAACCAACATTTGAAGTTCACGGCCATGAAGGAAAAATAAACCATGAAGTGGGCATTTCAGTCACCCCCGTGAATAAATGTGTCACCCCCGTGAAGATTCATGCAATTTGATCTAGAGAGCTTCACGACCAGAGTCACCACTTGGATCATGGCTGGGAAGCTTGTCACGCCCGTGACTCTATATATCAAAACATTCCAGAGAGCTTCACGACCAAGGTCACCACTTCAGTCACAGCTTGGGAAGAAATGCCACCCCCGTGACAAGCATAGTCATGTCCGTGAACAATAAAAGAGAAAAATGTCAGGCATGATTTTTTGGTTGCTACAACGACTAATTTCATATTTAATGCGCCCCAACGGTTATATTCAGCCATGAGAGTATAAATGGAAGTCATTTATGCATTAAGGAAAAAGAGGATGAAGAGAAAAACAATAGAATAACATATACTTCGAATTTAATCCTTATTACAAGCTATTTGTACTTTCATACTTTAAGAACAAATCTATTCTCTATAAAAATCTTTTTGCTCTTCATATTTGAGCAATTAAGATTTATAAGTGGTTCTCTCTGTAATCTTTACTCAAGTGAGCTTTGGGTATTTCTAGGTTAAGAGTAGAACACTTGTAAGGGTTAGTTGTGTGAGCCTCCAAAACACAAATTAAAAGGTTGTTTGTGTGATCCTGTAAAAACACAAAATGAAGGTTGTTTGTGTGATCCTGTAAAAACACAAAGTGAAGGTTGCTTGTATGATCTTGTAAAAACACAAAGTGAAGGTTGTTTGTTTGAGCCTGTAAAACACAAGGAATTGGTTATTGTGTGAGCCATTAAAACACAAGGGATTTATGGATTAGGTGTGAGCCATTGTGAGAAATACCATAGTTGAGAGTAATCTTGTAAAACTCCATTGTAACACTTAGTATGTTAGTGAAACTCCCAATTGCGATTGGGGAGAGGAGTAGGGTTTGTTAACACCCGAATCTCTATAAATCTTTGTGTTTGATTTTTTCTATCCCTCCTAAAATTAATTATTTATTTCCGCACTTTAAAATTTAATTTTCTTGAAACTCCAATTCAACTCCCCTTCTTGGTCTAATATATGGGCAACAATTGGTATCAAAGCCTTGTCTAGCATCAAAGCCTAAAAAGCGCTAGTAAAGAGTAAGATATGGCCAGTGAAGGATTCCAAAGTCTCAAACCTTACTTTGATGGAGCAAATTATGCTCATTGGAAGTTTAGGATGGAGACATACTTGGATAGTGAAGGAATTGAAGTCTGGGATAGTGTACGAAAAGAATGGACACCACCTACCAGAAGATGAGCTAATAGTGAAGAAGAAATCCTATCAAGAGATGATTGGATAGAGCCTCAAAGAAGAGCAAATTTCAAAAACAAAAAGGCAATGACAATCCTATCAAGCTCATTATCTATTGAAGAATGTGGGAGAATACAACACTGCTCAACAGTATACAACATGTGAAAGACATTGGAGAACTATCATGAGGGAACTAAGCAAGTCAAATCCAAGAAGATTCAACTTCTAACCTTAGAATATGAGCTCTTCAAGATGAAATCCAATGAGTCAATTACTGACATGACCAACCGACTTCTATCCATTATAAATGGAATGAGGAAACTTGGGAAGCATCTGAGTTTGGAAGATGTAAACAATAAAATCCTGAGAAGTCTTCCTCTTAAAGACTATGGTTCTAGAGTTGCTGGCATAGAATAAGCAAATGAAGATATGAGCATTATGAATACTGATGTACTGATTGGCAAACTTCTCACACATGAGATGGCAGTGAAGAGAGATAGAGAGCTTGAAGCAGAGCCAGAGAAAAGAAAGCCCTTAGCACTCAAAGCCTCTACTTCAAAATCTCAAGAAGAAAGTGAAGATGATGAAGAAATGAGTGATGATGAAAATGAGGACATTGCTATGCTTTCAAGGAGATTAAAAAGAATTATTGAGAAGAAAATGAGCAATTCCAGAAAATTCAAGCAAAGAAACCTCAAACAAACTTCTAATGACACACATAAAAGCATATGCATGTCACATGAATTTCAAACTTTTTCAAATGGATGTGAAAAGTGCATTTCTAAATGGTTATATAGATGAAGAAGTGTATGTAGAACAACCACCAGGTTTTGAAAGCTATGATTTGCCAAATCATGTTTTTAAACTTTCAAAAGCTTTGTATGGTTTAAAACAGGCTCCAAGAGCTTGGTATGAGAGACTAAATTCTTTTTTATTAGAAAATAGCTTTACAAAGGGAAATGTTGACACTACACTATTCATCAAAAAGCATAAGCATGATATACTAATTGTTCAAATTTATGTTGATGATATAATATTTGGTTCTACTAATGAGTTGCTTTGTCAAGCATTTGCCAAGTGCATGACTAGGAAATTTGAAATGAGCATGATGGGAGAACTTAAGTATTTCCTTGGTCTACAAATAAAGCAAAACAATGAGGGCATATTCATCAACCAATCCAAATATTCCAAAGATTTAATCAAGAAATTTGGTATGGAAGGATGTAAAAATGCCAAGACTCCTATAAGCACATCAACAAAATTGGACAAAGATGAAAAGGGTAAGAGCATTAATGAAAAGCTTTATAGAGGTATGATAGGATCACTTTTATATCTTACTGCTTCTAGACCCGATATTATGTATAGTGTTTGCTTATGTGCACGATTTCAATCATGTCCTAAAAAATCTCATTTAAATACTGTAAAAAGAATTTTAAGATATTTACATGGATCATTGCATCTAGGTTTATGGTATCCTAGGAATTCATCTTTTTATATTATAGGATATTCAGATGCAGACTATGCTGGTAGTCTTTTGGATAGGAAAAGTACTTCAGATACTTGTCACTTCATTGGAGAATGTTTAGTTTCTTGGTTTAGCAAGAAACAAGTTTCAGTTGCTCTCTCAACTGCTAAAGCTGAATATGTAGCAGTTGGATACTGTTGTACATAAATTCTTTGGATGAAACAACAACTTAAGGACTATGGTTATGAGATGAACCATATACCTATAAAATGTGACAACACAAGTGCTATACATCTTTCAAAGAATCCTATTCAACACTCTAGAAGCAAACATATTGACATTAGACACCACTTTATTAGAGATCATGTTCAATATGGAGACGTTGCATTATAATTTATAAGCACAGAAAATCAATTAGCAGATATTTTCACTAAGTCTCTAAATGAGGAAAGATTTAATTTCATTAGAAGAGAACTTGGTATGATTGATGGATTAACCTTGTGATTGCAAAAATATGAAATTTTAATTGTTGATCTTAAATCATATCACAAGTTATAAGATAGAAATTTTGATGAGAATTCATGTTTTAAGGAGTAGAATCTTTGTTGAAATGATTTAGTCTTGTTGTAGGACTTAATTTTAATTTGATGAAAATTTTAAGGGAGTCACGCCCGTGACTTAAATGACCCAAAGAGGCAATGTCATTCACGATATGGTTCACGGTTTTAAGTGGTGAAACTTATTTTCATGGCTTGAGTCACGCCCGTGAAAAGAGACTTTCACGCCAGTGACGAATTTTCACTCCTGTGAACAATTACACCTCAAAACTCACAGAAGCTTTCACGCCTTAAGTCACGGCTTGCTTCATGGGCATAAGTGGTGAAATTCAATATTTCACGCCCGTGACCATTGGTCCACCCCCGTGATTGATGATCATGCATGCCCGTGATGTTCAACGATCACGCCCGTGAACTTATTCAAGCCTTTATTCACGGGTGGAACACTCATTCAGCAAACCGTGGACACGACCATTCACGCCCGTGAATGTATCGAATATATAAGAGAACAACCTGTTACAATCTTCATTTCAACTCTCCATCTCCCAAAATCGCTCTCATTTACTCTCATTCATTTAGACATTGAAGATTCCGGCCCCAAAGACTTAAACTTTGCCTATAAATACCACCAAAAGTTCGAATCTTCAGCAAATATCATACATTTCTAGGGTTTTCTATAAATTTTCTGTCAAAAATCTTTCCAACTTCATCTTCAACAAATCTCTTCAAAAATGGAGTCTGCTTTATCAAAGGGTAAGAGAAAGAAGTCCCATGCTCCTAAGAGGTATGCAGATTACCTCATGAACCGCATTCCGGAGAATTGTCATCCTCGGTATGCAACTTTGAAGAAGAGACCTCTTTTTTCATCAAGGTCCTTCGATTGGCAGACAGTCCGAAGTCTCGGGCTTGAGACGGCTATGATAGAGCAACTACAAGCCTGTCATCTCAAAGATTTTGTTGAAATTCATCAGCCGACTCTGAGGGAGCCAACACTGGAATTCCTCAGCACCTTGCAAGTTTCACCTACTGGAGTGGTGAAATTCCAACTCTGCAATAATCCCAACACCCTCAGTGCCATCGAATTTGGGGAATTGTTCAGCCTACCATCTGAGGGCATCCTGAATGATACTGAGGTAGAATTCCTTGTCCCTCCAACCTGGATACATTTTGGCACCAATTGTAGCTGGGATGTCAAGAAAACAAAGAGCACACATCTCAGGGCCCCAGTGCATAGGTATTTGCATAGGTTCCTGACCTATAACATATTTTCTAGGGGAGAAAGCAATGGGACTATTAGGAAGTCAGAACTCTTCCTATTTGAGATGGCTCAGAGAGGACTTACAGTGACACTTTCTAGATGGTTTGCTAACCATCTTCTCTTCATTGCCACCAAGCCCACATGAGATATTTTGATTGGGGCATATGTCACCCATATCGCAGTGAAGCTCAATTATTTGAAGCTGGATGCACATCACTTCAACATCATCCCTGCACATCCTAAAGATCGCTTAGATATCGAGTCATTCATCAAGATGGGAGCGGCTGTCAGAATCATTTTCTAGAATGCTATCTTCTACCGCTTCACTGACACTGCTGGGGAGATTATCTGGGAAGATAATGACATAGAGAATTTTAAAGCAGGCCTCCAGGGAGTCCAGTAGAAGAAGAGGGCTCGGGTTGAGGAAGCACCTCCAGCAACCGAGCAGGACATCGAACAGTCATCAGCTTCCATACTGTCCTTAGCTTAGCAGATGGTTGACCTCTTGGCACCATGTTTTGAGCAGCTGCAGATTTCAATGGATGAGAGGTTGGAGAACCTCAAAGACTTCATGGAGTCTCGGATGGACAGCCTTGAGGCTGAAGTGGCTAGGCTTCGTGATAGGATGTCTGGCTAGGAGATAGGCTAGAGTGTAGCCTAAATTTGATTGTTTTTTAGCTTGTTTGTTATATTTATGTTTGCTTGTGTAGGAAATTTTTAAATTTCCTTTCTGAATATTTTAACTTAGTTTGTATCCTTTCCTTTATGCTATATATATTTGCTTTTGTTTACTTCAATTTTCATATCCTTTTTGATTGATGACAAAAGGGGGAGAAAACTAGCAATATATGATAGGCAATATATGATAGGGAGAATGGTATCAAACTAGCAACATAAGATCAAACTAGCAATATATATTAAGGTAAATGAATTTTGAATCAAATAATTAAAATTGAAATGACTTTGAAATGGATTAAAAATCTTGATTCAACATTTCATATGCAAAGTATATAATTGAAAAATTGAGCTTTATATACCTTAGATATACCTTAAGTATACCTTGCAGCAAGTTACAAATATAAATATGCCATGATATACCTTAAATATACCTTACATATACTTCATGTCTTAAAAAGGAATTATGGTATATATTGGATATACTTCTCATATAACTTGCATATACTTAAAAATCTAGTTTAATGCTACATCATTATTTACTATTCTTGCATATTATAATTTTTATCCTAAGTATATTTTGAGGGGGAGACTTCTCAAAATCACATATTGCTAGATTATTTGTCACCATCAAAAAGGGGGAGATTGTTAAACCTTGAGGGGTATTTCCGTGTTTTTGATGGTAACAAATAATATAGTAATATTTTATTTAACATATTTGTTTTGTCTAAGTATATTATACAGGACATGGATTAAAATAGCAAGAATAGAGAATTGGAAGAATAATCTTTGAAAGACAAAATTCAAGTAGTAGCATGTTCACTGTCGTGACTCTATGAGTCACTCCCGTGAAGAAAACTAACCGTTACCAAAACCAACATTTGAAGTTCACGGCCATGAAGGAAAAATAAACCGTGAAGTGGGTATTTCAGTCACCCCCGTGAAGATTCATGCAATTTGATCCAGAGAGCTTCACAACCAGAGTCACCACTTGGATCACGACTGAGAAGTTTGTCACACCCATGAATGAGTATGTCACGCCCGTGACTCTATATGTCAAAACATTCCAGAGAGCTTCACGACCAAGGTCACCACTTCAGTCACGGCTTGGGAAGAAATGTCACCCCCGTGACAAGCATAGTCACACCCGTGAACAATGAAAGAGAAAAATGTCAGGCGCAATGTTTTGGTTGGTACAACGGCTAGTTTCATATTTAATGCACCCCAACGGCTATATTCAGCCATGAGAGTATAAATGGAAGTCATTTATGCATTAAGGAAAAAGAGAATGAAGAGAAAAATAATAAAATAGCATATACTTCGAATTTAATCCTTATTACAAGCTATTTGTACTTTCATACTTTAAGAAAAAATCTATTCTCTGTAAAAATCTTTTTGCTCTTCATATTTGAGTAATTAAGATTTATAAGTGGTTCTCTCTGTAATCTTTACTCAAGTGAGCTTTGGATATTTCTGGGTTAAGAGTAGAACACTTGTAAGGGTTAGTTGTGTGAGCCTCCAAAACACAAATTAAAAGGTTGTTTGTGTGATCTTGTAAAAACACAAAGTGAAAGGTTGTTTGTGTGATCCTGTAAAAACACAAAGTGAAGGTTGTTTGTGTGATCCTGTAAAAATACAAAGTGAAAGTTGTTTGTTTGAGCCTGTAAAATACAAGGAATTGATTATTGTGTGAGCCATTAAAACACAAGGAATTTTTGGGTTAGGTGTGAGCCATTGTGAGAAACACTATAGTTGGGAGTAAGCTTGTAAAACTCCATTGTAACACTTAGTGTGTTAGTGAAACTCCCAATTGCGATTGGAGAGAGGAGTAGGGTTTGTTAACACCCGAACCTCTATAAATCTTTGTGTCTGATTTTTTCTATCCCTCCTAAAATTAATTATTTATTTCCGCACTTTAAAATTTAATTTTCTTGAAACTCCAATTCAACCCCCATTATTTGTCTAATATCTGGGCAACACAATGGTTGTAGCTAGATGACATAAATGAGAAGTTTATAGTCATGGAGAAGAAGGGGGCTATCGATTTCTACTTTAGAATAATAAAACTAAAATATGTTGGAAACAAATATAAACTACAAATATTAAATTGGGTAAATGTGATATTAAACAACTAAGAAATGAATTTTTTGAATAAGACAGTTGATAGAACTTTGAGTACTCGAAACAACTATAAAAGGAATAGAAGATCTTTTAAGGTTATGCCACAGCTGAGGTGTAATGCCAGCAAGTTAGAGCTTAGAAATAACATGTTAATAAAGGTATATAAAGGATATATGTGTGGTTATGGGTATTAGAAATATGAAAATAATAAAAAAAATATAAGAAAAAGTGAAGTTCCCAACATTCATGCCCATGACAAAGGTAATCAGGGTCGTGAATGTCTTGAAATTCAGATTCTAAAACAGAGGATCTTCACGGCTGTGACACTTTGTGTTCACACTCATGAAGCCCTACAGTTTAAATAAAGCAATTTCGTATTTTTGATAGAAACTCACGGAAATTAAATCCTAAACCCTAACTACCAGACTCTAAAATCCCTAAAACCAATTCTCCCTCATTCACTCTCAATTGTGATTGATAGAACACGAAATCCTCATCATAAATGAAGATAAAATAGATTAGAAATAAGGATTTCAATATAGAAATCAAAGTTAGAACCAAAGAGCATAAGAATGCGATTTTGGGACGAAAACCCTTCTGAAATCGTCAATACAAAGGTAAGGGATGATGTTTCCATTAATCTTTGATTTGGTTCATTTAATATTAAATGGAGATTAAGGTATATAGGCTTAAAATCAATGAAAAGTTAAGATTTTTATAGTTTATGGTTTAAATAGATTCGATGGCAATATTAGACGTTAATTTGGTCTATCATTTAATGTTTGAGATCAAAACAAAGGGTGGAGATAACCTTCAGAGGTAATAGACGTGAGAGAAATTGAGTGTTAGGCTCTAAGTAACGAGGTTCGTTTATATACACATTTTTATTCGAATATATTGTACTTATGATATGTAATATGAATTCTAATATGTTATGTGGCATAAAATGTTCTTATAATAGTTTCTAAAATAAAGGTAATTAGTTTATTGAATATTGAGATGCATAAATAAATTGATATAATGACAATTGAGTATAAATGGTTGTTATGGTATTGATAAATAAGGCATAAAGCCTAGTTTAATTGATGAAGTATGATAGTATGCATGTTTATAGTTGTTTTAAATGCTGAAATTATTGGAAAGTGTTAATAGGAGTGACTAACATTGGTTAGTCTTAGAACCATTACATGTTGTATATGAAATTGGCTTAAAACAGTGTTAGAATTTTGTTACAGATTGATGTGTCATATCCGTGAAGTCAAGCTTCACACCCATGATTGTATGAACACACAAAAGTCACGTTCATGAACTAATGTTCACACCCGTGAATGATCACAAAGCGAGTCACAGGTAGATAATTCGTGATAGAAGGCTTCATGCCCATGAATTACCATTCATGCCTGTGAATGTCCTGTATCTAGAATTGGTTATTTGAATGTTATGATTGGATTACATGAGTATGATTTGCACACACACTTGGCATGATTGACTGAGATATTATACAATATGATAACATGATTTGAACAAAGAGTATGCACTTGATACTCTAAATTATAGAATGACGTGATGATTATGTGAAACTATGGAATGTGACATAAATTATATTGGTACACTGAATGTAATTAAATATGTCCATTCTCTATTTGAAAACTAGCAAAGATAGGTGATGTTCCATTGAGGGGATTACACTACCATAATTTATTATTATTATATTAATCAACGTGGCTTAAGCTCAGGTAAGAGCGCTTATGATTATTTAGGGACAAAGTAGCTTAATCTCGGGTAAGAACGCCCTTATGCCCATATACATGCAGATATTATTTTTACTCATTTGGGTGGCTTAAGCTCGAATAAAAGTGCTCCTAATTTGAGAAGCTCATTAGTAACGATATAGATAGATACATAATTGAGCAGAGTGTTTTAAGCTCGGGTAAGAATGCTCATATTTTACAACCTGCATCCGGATAGTTTGATTCTAAAGTATTGGGCTAAAAAAAACAGTAAATGGGGCTAAAGAAAACAATAAATGGATATTTAGGAAACAATAAATGGTAATTTAGAATACAGTAAATGGAAATTCATAATATAGTTATTTGAATGCAGTGCACAATGATACTATAAACCAATAATATAGAAGGTAACTCAGAATGATGAAAATCATATTATAGTTACATTATAGAAAAGGAAATATAGAAACTAGTAGTCAGTTATATATACAGAACCACAAATTGGATACTTGCAACCTATAATGAAAATCACTATGACTGGGATGATATAAAAATGTTAAGAATGAAATGTATTGTTAATATGATGATGAAATTACTTATGTTATATATGTCATGAATGTATTGAAATTAAATCAAATTAGAATGAATGAGATCTTATGTTGATATAATACATTTATTTATACATAATGGTATGGTCAAACATACATGTTTGATTGTGAATTTGAATGTTATGTAAATATGTGAATGCGTGTTAGAATTCCAATGCTTATATGCACCACTAAGCTTTCAGTAGCTTAGCGTGTGAGTTTCCTTGCATGCAGGTTTAGAGTATTTAGATTGCTAAGTTGATAAGAAGGGAAGACCAAGCCAATCAGAGTTGACTAGAGTTGGGTTTGTTTTATTATTTTATTCATTTATTTATCATGTTATGGGATAGATACAAATAATTAAAATATTTTTAAATAAAGATGTGTAATTGCATTGATTCTTTTTTAAATAAGAAATGATTTTTTGTAATCAAGGCTAATGTTGCCCAAACCAGTTTATGATTTATTATTCAGATATCGATGAGAATTTATGCAGTAAGTAAGATTTGATTATTTTAAAGTATATGTTAAACAAATATAATGTTTGATAAAGAAAAGTTTTAATATAAAATAGTTTTAGATAGATTTATTTATGTGACATCTGTCTGTATTGTGAGGTTTGCCCTGACTGTATAGATAGGTGTTGCATGAAGAGTAAAAATGATGCCAAATTCATATTTTGTTAAAGTTAAGAGATTAATTATGGGAAATTTCCATACCAAAGTGGGGAAAGCAACTTTTAAGACACTTGTTATATTGAAGAGAGTGAGACAAAAGGACCAAAATTTTTACCAAAACTTAAATGGAACTTCGGACCTTAATAGGGACCATGAAGCATTAAACGAAACACAAAAATTTGTATTGAGTTAAATGTAATTGAGACACCATTAATAAAAGAAAAGTAAGTAGAGGTTAAATAAAAAGAAATGTAAGTTAAATTTGGAAGAGACAGAAAGAGGGATGAAATTAATACGTTAAATATTTAAAATTGTGAATTTTTAGAGGATAGACACACCTCAAAAAGCATAAAATATAACTGTATCGTGATAAATATTAGACATAGACACGTGAACCATTAATTCATCTAGTCGTGAGACTATGAATTTTCATAAGAGATATCAGGTGATTTTAAAAAGAGACAGTATTATAATTACTAAAAAAATTATTATGTTTCTAGATGTCTAATATTTAATTACATATATTTTATTAGGAGCATCTTCGATACAAGTACCTGTACCGGATAAAAGAAAATGGCCAACAGATGCGATAAAAGTGTAGAATAGATTTGTGCAATTACTAATGATATTGACAATTAAAAAAATGAGTTTGATTTTTGTATGACATTTGAAATAAAAAATAAATGAGTAAGAAAATATTTTTGTACAACATTTATGGAAATTCAAATATTTATTCAGAAATTTGTATATTTTAGCCTAAATATGGCTCAAGGATTTATTGGTATGCCAATAGTGTAGTAACTCCATGACCTATAGTCATCTTAGTCATGAGAGGTATTGTATGACTCATGTGGTTATATTGGATCATACATATTATTAATTTACCAATCATGTGGTTATATTGGATCGAGACTGATCCTATAGTTATCTTGAATCAGATAATATTATTTTGAATTATGTAGTTATCTTTGACTCTGTTCCTATAGTTATCTTTGACTTTGACATTTCTATTGATTGACAATACTCTTTGTTTTTCTAAAATTATGTCTATATCATCTTAATACATGTGTTAGAGAAATGTTTTATTTAGTAATTGGATGTAATTTATATATATATATATATATATTGATTATATGCTTGTTATATAGCACACTAATGGATTTACCTTTGAAACAATTTTATTGTTACATCCATTTACTAGAAATATTTTAGGCCTATTTTTGTACATAAACATAAGAAGTTATTAATGATTTTTGTTTCATGAGAAAAGAACAATATTAATTTTGAGCTTTATATATTTTTTCAAAATGACTATTATTATAAATTATTGCATCGCTAAGCTAAAACTCAATGCGAAAGTTTATTTTTCTCTAGTGCAGGTATCAGGACAATGATCGAGAGCAACGAATTAGCTGAGAGAGTCATTAAACCAGTGGACCCCACTTATGAAGCACAGTAGCAGTGACAACCAATTAGATAAGACTAATTTCCTTTTTTGTTTTTGTACCAATTATATATGTGTACTTAAATAATCTGTAAATATTTATGATCTGTTATATGAAATTTTGTACAAATATAAATATGTAAATTAAATGTTTTCCTCATGAATATATGAGATGTATATATTATAATATACATAGATTTGTGAATAGAGATAAGTACATAGATATATATGTATATATGATGATATATATTTTACATGTTTGACTAAGAAGGTAAATTGTGATATTAACTTACTTGATTGTTACGTAGGAAAGTAAAGAGTGTTATACTAATTGGATTTAAGAGAGAACTTTAGAAAAAATTCTTGAAAATATTTGGTGTGAGTTTTGGAAAACACTAGATTGAAAGTGAGTCTTGTAAAACTCTTGTGAGGTTTGGTATGAGCTTTAGGAGATACTAAATTGGGAGTGATACATTTTAACTATTTGAGTTACAGTAAAAATCCTAATTGAAAAGTAGAGAGTAAATGTAAAGTTAGTTAACACCCAAATTATTATAAATTTTCTTATGTCTTTGCATTTACATTTCATTTTATACTTTTTGTTAGTCTTCTCCTATCCCACATTTTCTAAGCAATTGCTTATTGTTCCAAATTGAAATTATAATTTACTACCAATTCAACTTCTCTTGTTCTTTTTATTTTTGGAATAACATAACTTTTCAGGAAGAAGAAAGTATTTAACGGATAAATTATTTATATTATCGAATTTTTTAAGTTAAATTTTATTATTTTCCTAATTGTATTTGACATTTAAATTTTAAAAGCTAACTATTTTCAATGTCTCCTTGTATCCAAAATTTTAATACATATGAAAGGGTGAAACATTAAAAAAAATAAGTAATGCATCAGACAATTTAAATATTAAGCTGAATAAAATAATCCTTCTATAGCCGAAGCCATTTGTATTATAGAGGCTTTGAGTCGGTTAAGCGTTAAGGCTCATTATCTTCTGTTAGCCGCATTAGCTCTATATTGCTCAAAAAAAAAAAAACAAACTGTAAAACAAAAACAACCCAAAAATCAAGCAGGAAATGACAAAAACGAAAATAAATAAATTGGGGCAAGCGGGGCCCAGCTGATATATCACGAAGGGCACGTGGTACTGTTGTTGCTGGCCTGTCTATAAATGTAGGCTACCGATTTACTGTTTTTGATCCCCATTTTCCAATTCACCCTCATCTGCTATTAGTCAAACTTGGAGACCCAAACACCAAAACAAAAAGCCCCCCTTTTAGTCCTTTTTCCAGATTTTCAAAGAAGGCAAAGAGATGGTGACTTTCAAATTCTCCAATTTTCATTCAAGTGTGAGTCAAATAATGCGTTCACAGAAAGGCCAGCATCTTTGAAGCTCAGGGTTTCTCTTTCTTTCTGGGTATTACTTCCTTTTCTTTCTTTCCTGTTCACCAATTTTTATTTTTGGGTTTCTTTTTTTTTTTTATTGGTTTTCTTTCAATTATTTATCTTTTTCTCTTTTCCTGTGTTATTTGCATGTCCTTTCATGTTTTAAGCGAGGCTCTTTACTCTCTATTATCTTTTTGTTTTTTTTTCTTTATTCTGATCTTGGTATTCTTTGTTTGGCTGCTCGGAAAAGGGCAAGAAAGCTTACAAAGGGTACAGAAAATGAGGAATTTGTTTTCTGATATCCCCCCCTTTTTTTTAATTATATTTTTAAAGACTGAAACTTGTTTTTGCCCCCTAGACCAATTATTTGACCAGAATTATAACTTTGAGTGCTTCTTGTTGTGTGTTATTTTCATGGTTGTATCTCACTTAACCGTTTTAATTTTTTTGTCATCATATTTAGACGTTAATTGTTGATAATTACTTATATTGGGAAGATTTTGTTGATTGTTTTTTTCTATGTATCTAACAAATTTTTGAAATTATTTTAATAATAGAAGATTTCAAGAAGTTTTTCAAGTACTCAAATCCAAAAATTTGATTTTTCTTTTCTCCTTGTTAGAGGATTTTATTTAGTTTTTGATAGTTTTGTTGATTGATGCATTGAATTCAATATATAGACTTGAGTTACTATTAGAATTGATTTTATGAGCTAAAATGGGAATTTAAATAAATGTGTACTTTTCTGTTAATCATATTTGTGAAGTGAGTAAATCATCATGAATTTTGATTGATTGTGCTAATACTGTTTTGGGTTTGCAGTGCTATAAGTTAACAAGAAGATGGCTGATAATGGAAGAGTACATCCAGATTGCGTTAATGCTTCTAATCCATACCATGAATGTGGTGTAGCTTGCCTCGAAAAAATTGCACAGGGCCAGGTACGGAAGGACAAGAAAAAGTCAGGTAATTGCTTCTATTAGGATTGTGAATTGCGATTTGTTATTTCCAATCTTATTATCCTTAGCATCAAGTCTTTATACATTTGTGTCCATGCTACTATTTGCTCCACAATTTTAAAACAAACCAATTTGTCCGGGGTCTATGTAGTAAACTAGAAAACGATATTTTTAAGAAATATAAGACGGATAAAAAATATAAGACACAGTTATATATATATATATATATATATATATATTAAAAATATAGGATAAATTTATAAATAATTAAATTTAAGGAAATGATTGTAAATTTTTATTTTTTTTTATCTAAAATTAAATAAAAATGGCATATAATTATTATTTCAAGTATAAAAGAGAATAAAAAAAATTAGGTGCTAACAAAAATTATTTCAAAAAGTCAAAGGAGTAATTTTTAAAATTCATATTTATTTATATGCAAATTTTTTTAAAAATAAACCAAAAAAAAAAGAGCTTGCAAAACGGAAAAACACTCAATAATGGAGTAGAAGTATGGAGAGCCGTTGGATATTGCAGATGCGAGAGAGAGAGAGAGAGAGGAGAATAGTGAGAAGAATGGAGAATCCCAATGCTCAATCCATAAGACGACAGTCTGCTCTTCACTCTTGTCACCAATTATACTACTAAATTAGTCTCTCCTCACATTTCAATTCATCGCTTCTTGCTTCTCGTTCTTTCTTTTTTCATAAAAGTTTGCTCCCTTTCTCTCTCTCTCGTGATCTGAAAAATTTGGGAGATAATCAAAGTCGATTGCATTTTTTTTTTTTATGTTCATAAAAAAAACCCAGATCAGAGAGTGACTCTCAAAACCCAAATTTCATGAGAGGATCGCACTGAAATGTCTGAAGGCGACGATCAATTTCTCCTGCCTTCAGATTCCATTGCTATTGCAGATTTGTGTCCTAACAAGACACAGACTTGCACTGCTGGGTCTGGGTTTGGGTCTGGACACAGCTCTGTGCTGGATTTCTGAAGGAGAAACACGTGAGGTTAGGGATTTCTGAACTGAAAAAACGCGTTTCACCCTGCAGAAATGCGTTTCTTATTTTTGGGAAATTAGGACACCGGGCCCAGAAAGTTTTGTGTCTATGTCTGTGTCCGTGGGTGTCGGTGTCGGAAACGTTTCCGACACGCCGATACGCCATGGTGCAGGCGTTTCCGTGCTTCATAGTTCCTTCCTCTCTCAGAGTGAATTCAATAATTTTGTTACAGTCTGGTTATCATCTTTCCATCGCTTGCTTAATTGATAGTTTTGTTGAGTTAGCCTGTGGTCAGTGCCAAACGAGTGCAGAACCAATCTCTATCCTATTTAGCATGGCTATTGGCTACCTTTTCACGCCATAGCTTCTTCTATGTGAAGGGTACGAGGGCCATTTTGGCTTAGCTGTGCACAAACTCACGGGCCATGAATCTAGGCTTATCGAAGAAGCTTACCATCTTCAAATTTTTGTCAAATTGCAGTTTTAGCTTGATAGCAGTTAGTAAAACAATTATGTCCCTGCTCACCGGAAAGCATGCGTATACATTGTCAATTAAAGTTAATCATTAAAAAAGGTTGAAATGCTAGATTTCGGGAAATAGATTTTAGTCACTTAATTTATTACAATCTATATAGAGTTTTTTTTTTCCAGTTAATATTGAATCTATTTTAATTGAAAAATCTGTTCAGTGATTAATCTAGCCATTGCATGTGCCATCTTTTTCTGTGTGAACACAATTTCGGGGGAAAAAAAATCACATTGAAACTTTAGATGCCATTGTTGAGTTCTTCAAACGGTGTCTTCAGCCATTGAAACATTGTCCACTTCGGGGCTTCTTTGTTTGCTCTTTGTCCGGTAACTGCCCTGCAAGAGGGAAGGAGTCTTTTGGATTTTAATATAATAAATTCTTTTGACTCTTTTAACTGTGTGAATTTGTTACAATTACTCCATGATAAACAAATAATGACTCAAAGTCTTCCACAATGTTAACACATTTGAAAAAGATGAACCATTGGACCCTGGATCCTTGAATTAATGGTAATTCTTTAACCCCCATCTTGATATTTGAGCCTCGGAAACGAAATATAGTATCATCAAGAGAATACTATAATGACTTTATTTTTATTGGTTCAGAGGATCTGTGATCTGTTAAACATTTTCTAAAAGCATGTGTAGAGATTATCACAATGGCATAAATGAAGGGCTTAGCAAACAGATGGATGGAGAAAGAAGGGCAGACTCAACTTGCCCAGAGGCATCTAATTCCTACCATCAATGTTACAAAATTTTGCTCTTCTAGAACTGCTGAGGCCAATTCCCGGGGGGGTTAAAAGGGTATCAGGTTTCTCCCCACTTCCAAATGCTAATGTTCATTTGATCATTTGGAATGGCTTTAGAGACACTATATCCTTTTGGGTTGTCGGCGATCGTAACATGCATTTGTGATTAGAGAAGCTACAGTGTTGAGCAACTATTGTGTAAATTACATAAAATGAATTATAATATAATTGACAATTACAATAATGGGAACCAAACAGGAGAGAGGAGTGCAAATGACTCTAAAAGACCTTTACATGATCAAAAGTAATCTTGTTTACTTTACAGTTCAATAAACTTAAGGGAATTATGGAATCAACTCTTGATAGTGGTGTCTGAAAATTGTAGGAAATTGTATTTTGTTTTATCTTTTTCTTGGCAGTGGTCATTGATTTAGGGTGACATTTTTAGAAGTTAAGAAATTCTCAAGCAGTGATGTAACTTCAGGAGCTTGCATATTTTTTTGTTAATTTATCTATTCAATCTCTGGTAGTCTGAATTTGGCAGGACATTGATTTGTCTGTTAAATAAAGGGAGGGAGAGTAAGTACACAGTTTCTTTAATTCAGACTTTCCTCATTGTAGCCCATTGTTATTGCAGGGTCCATCCTTGAAGCTTCTCTTAGCTTTGGCAGAAAAAAAAGGGGATCTGAATCTCAGCCGAAATCTCCACAAGTGGTCAACAGTGTTTCTGCTGCAAAAGTGGTGTATCCTGCTGACACTTTGTCACCTCGATCACCCTTTCCTGCAAAAAAAAAGGTGGAATCGGAGAATAGTCAATCTTCTTCTTCATCTGGGCAACATTCAGAAGAACGCTATTCCCGAGACCATTCGTATGACAAGGGACAAATTCGATCCTCTGAAATTGTGCCTGCATCTGGGAACTTAGTGGTGATATGCATTGTTTCTTTCTCTTATAGACACAGACACAGACACAGACACACACAAAGAAAGAATTGCTAAAACTTTAGTTTCAGTATCCATTTGACACCTTACCTTGTTCTTTCTCTCGCAGCCTAATGGCTCTAGACGCCTTCCACTTGGTAGTTTTACCTGTTTTGCCATTGCACCACCGGGAACCAAACCGGATGACAATGAAGAGCTTCATACTTCAGCTGAGGCAGCTTCATCTCCAACTGCTAAGAATGCGGAAGTCAGTAATGGTCCAACCATGGGGTCTCTGAACTTCACATTCTCAGGCATTTCCCGTGCTTCAGAAGACAGTGATGATGATGAAGTTCAATCTGTCATTTCTGATTCATGTGTTTCAGTAGGAAAATATCATGTGAGAGCAAATACAGCTTCCATTTTACAGTCAATCCTTAACAAATATGGTGATATAGCCACGAACTGTAAGTTGGAATCAACTTCCTTGCGTGCATATTACCTAGAATGCCTTTGCTCCGTGGTTCAGGAGTTGCAGTCCACTTCGTTCAATCAACTTACAAAATCAAAAGTAAAAGAATTGTTGGCTGTTCTTAAAGATGTAGAGTCTGCACAAATTGATGTTAGCTGGTTGCGAAGTATACTGAATGGACTTAAAGAAGCCTTGGAGCTGCATACTCAACAAGCAGCTGCGGAGGAAGCAAAAGCCAACTGCAATCGTATAATTGAATCAACAAAGAAAGAGCTTGAATCTATTACGGAGGATTTGACACAGAAAGAAAAGGCAGTTGCCGACACTAAAGCTCGATTAGATGAAACTAGAGGTCGGTTGTGCAAGCTCGAGCTCGAATCTTCCCAGTTGAGTGAAACTATTTCGTTCCTTAGCTCCAAGGTTGAAAAGTTCCAATCAAAACCATTGGCAGAACGGATCTTGTAATGCGAGTGCGAGGCAAAGCAGGTGCCTTGATATATTGTTTGCCTCAAGTAATTGTATGATATAAAAACAAGTGGGTGATTTTAGGCATTTTTTTTCCTTCAACATTTCTAGTATTTAAAATAAGCTGTTTGATGTAAAACTTATAGCTGATTTGAGTCATGTAGTCTATAACATGGGATGATTGTTTTTTTTTTTTTTTTATAATTTTTTTTACCTTTCATTATTCTGATTCCTATCCTTCGCAATTTTAATGAATGCAGATCATGGTCTTTATAATGGTTGCAAAAATCATATTGAAACTTGAAAGCATCACTATTGCATCACTAAACGTTCGCTTAGGATGCTTGATTACTGTTATCCTAATATAATTAGGAATCATTTTAAAGCTAAAAACTATGATCGGTGAAAATGTGGATTTTTGTTTTAAGCTAAAAACTATAATCGGTGAAAACGTGAACATGCGGAATTTTGTTGTTATTCACTTTTTTATGCATACATTTTTCTTTGTTATCGGAGTCCTTGTGATTTTTCTGTTCATGACCGTGTTCTTATGAATTAATTTGTATAAACTTTAACATATTACTGTAACTTTTATTTCAACTGAGTTGTCATTTGTTACATTGGAATATATATATATTCTCATTTTTTACATTTCTTTCTTTCTTTCTTTTATTTTATTTTCTTTTAGCAATTTAGAGAAGTCTTTGGTTTCATTTTGAGGACCATATATAATGGTTTTTTTTTTTTGTTTTTCTCTATATCGCAAGTCGGTGACAGGTTGATTTGATGGTAGTTCTATAGAAGCATTTGGAATTAGAGTGTTGAGTTGGTTTGAGACTTTGAGTCCAAGTAGAGGTCTCATCTTCTTATTGAATTAAATGCTCAAGAAACGATAAGGGCATTGAATGCCACTGCTACCTGATACTTCTGAACTTTCAGGAGGGTTTGGTTTAAAGTCAGGATTTATACAATATTAAATTTATATTTGCTAGACGAAATGCCAAGGCCACAAATTAGCTAGAAGTTGTTGCAATGTGGGACGTCACTCCCCTTAGTAGAATCTTGCAAATAATATTATAGTATATACGTGTAAGGTAATCAATCTTAAAAATATAAAAGAGTCTTAAAAAATAAACAATACAAAACTGGAATTAAGTTTTGGTTTTTAAAAAATTAAAAAATACAATAATATCGATTTAACCAAAAAAAAGGAAAAAGAAAAAAAATTCCTCTTTCACCGCCTTCCCACAATAGCTTCCCTGCAACACACTCTGATCACCACATCACCGGACTGCCTTTCCCCTCCGGTTACCACACAGCTCCTATTTGCAATTAGTAATGAATATGAGAAATATGCTTATGATTCCAAGACTTTCCTCATGCTTCCAAAACCAATCCCAATTGCCAGTAAATGACCCAGAAAAAAAACAAATTCAATTTTACAAATACCCGATTTTGATCTGATTTTAAACTTCACCTAGAAAATGATAAGTACACAAACAAAAAAAAATTAAAGGGAAAGATGATTTAGGTTCCTTCTTGCAGGTGATGAAGAACAGTTTTTGACTTTTGTGGATTTTGCAACTAATGTGACGAATCCAAAAGCTAATTAATTGAATAGGTAAATACACCGATCAATTGAAAATATAAATATGTTAAAGAATCTTTGTTAAAACATAAACATATTTTCACTCACTTATTTATCCATTTATATATTCATTTATACAAACTCAATACTATTAATGCCTATATATATATATAGTAATACCAAATGAACTTTTAAATCCCAAATGACTCTTCAAACTTACACTCTTATTACAATTCATTAATGTATCGTACAATTCTAAAACTTAAAATTAATTAAATTTAATCTAGATACATTAATTTAACTAGATTCATTACAGATATACGAGCCATAATTAATATTTAATTAATTCATATAACTCTTCAACTTTCTAATTATTAAACTTAATCATTGAACAATTCTTAATTAATATTCTCCTCTTTGGGAATTGCTCCATGTATTCCTAATATGCTTATCATCTTCTCAAACTTTGTCTTTTAAAGAGTTTTGGTCATAACATTTGCTACTTGAGCATCATATGAACAATAATACAACTTAGTTTATTTATTTGACACCATCTCCCTTATCACAAGAAACTTGATTGGAATATGCTTGATAATACTATGAAAAACTGAATTTTCTGCAAGAAAAATGACAAATTTGTTCTCCACATTTAGAATTATAGGTGAAATGACATTTATGCCTAAATCTAAAAGTATTTTTTTGAATCCAAATATCTGGATTTGGAGCATTGGTAGTTGCAATATATTCAACCTCAAAATAGAGCATTGGGCAACAATTTATTATTTCTTTGGGCACCATGAAAATACACCATTTCCAAGGGTAAATGCATAACCTAAAGTACTTTTGTTGTCATCTTCATTTCTAGCCCAATTTGAGTTTGAAAACCCCATTAACACCATTGAGTTTCTTAAGCTGAACAATATACCATAACTGATGGTTCCTTTCACATATCTCAAAATTTACTTAGCACATTTAATATGATTCTCACATGATTCATGCATAAATCTTGATAAATAGCACATGAAAAATATAAAATTTGGCCTGGTATGTGTGAGGAACAAAAGATATCCAATAATACTTTTGAACACAGTTGCACCAATCTTCTCACCAACATTATTTTTTGACAGCTTCTCATTACAAGTCATTAGTGTTTAGATTGGTTTGCAATCTTTCATCTCATATTTTTTTTCAGCAGATCTTTTGCATGTTTGGATTGAGATATAAAATACCCATTTTTGTTTGCATGATTTCCATTCAAAGAAAGTAGTTTATAACTCCAACATTTGACATCTCAAATTGCTTTGCATTTTAGTTTTGAATTACTAAATTGCATCTTTATCATCACCTGTTACTAACAAATCATCAACATACATAGAGACAACAAGAGTTCAGTTGTTGAAATATTTCTTGACATGCAATGTTGCCTCCTTTGAAAGCTACATTTGGATAAATAACTATCAATTTGACCATACTAGGCTCTTGCAGCCTGTTTCAGTTCCTCTAAGGCCTTATGAAGCTTTAAGATTTTATCATTTTTTATCTTTGCTAGGAAACCTTGAGAAATGTCCACATAAATATCCTCTTTCAAATCACCATTGCAAAATGCTGATTTCACATCTAAATGTTATATTTCCTAGCAAAGTTTTGCAGCTAATGCAAGCAGTAGCCTGACTGATCCTACCTTGCAACAAAGTAAATGTTTCTCCATAGTCTAAATAAGATTTTTGAGCATATCCCTTTACAACTAATCTTGCTTTTAGCTTGTTGACTGAACCATCTGGGTTTCTCTTCACTTTATAAATCCATTTTAAAACAATTGGATTTCTTCCTTTAGGTTTGCTCACAAGACTCCAAGTTTGGTTCTATTTAATCATGAACAACTCCTCTTCCATAGCTTGAACCCATATAGGATCTTGTGATGCCTCTTCACATGAATCTGGTTTAGAGATAGCCATATTACAACTCTCATATATATTAGCAAGGCTTTTGGTTCTTGGCTTCAATGGTTCATCTTGGTCTTCATCATCAAATTCATCTTTGACATCTACATCTTCATTGTTTTACTGCTGAAATTGCAGTTCCTAACTAAGTTCATGAATAATATATTTTTACTGCTTCAATTTGTTTTCATCAAAATTCCAATATAAAATCTTCATCAATCACCACATATATACTAATAAGGACATTCCTTCTTAGACATCATAGACTTTGTTGCCTTTGGTCATAGGAGTATAGCCTAGGAGTCTCCTAAGTAGAGATTATTTATCTAATTTGTATTTATTGATTGCTAGCACATGAACATAACATCCATAACTAAAAATTCTCATATGCTTAATAGCAGGTTTATGACCAGTTCATGCTTCAATAGGTGTGACTCCTTTCTGAGCCGAAGTTGGAAGTCTATTCATTAGATAAACTACTGTGTAAGTAGCTTTTTCTTAGCCAACATACATCTTACCATCTCCAAGGCAAATATATTTTTCCTCTCCATTATACCATTTTGTTATGAGGAATACGAAGTTATGAGTTGATGTGAAATACCATACTTACTGCCAAAATCTTTGAATTATAAGGAATTAAATTCAAGACCATTATCAATCCTAAGAGTTTTGATCTTTCTACCATTTTGAGTTTCAACCATCTTTTTAAACTTCTTAAAAACATCAAAATCTTATGACTTAATTTTGATGAAATAGATCCAGGTCATCTAGGGTAATCATCCATAAAAAGAACAAAAAATTTGTTCTTATTCAAGGATTCCTCCTTCATAGGGCCAGAAAGTCACTATGAATGAGTTCAAGCTTTTTTTTTTTGCTCTCCATGTGGCTTTATCAAGAAATGGAAATCTATGTTACTTCCCCATTTAACAAACTCCCCACACTTCATTTGAGATCATTACCTCTAACATATTCTTTGTCATGCCTTCCTTATAAAATTTAAATAGGGGATTAAAGTAAAAATGACCAAATATACAATGCTACAACTTGGACTCATCAAGAGTTAAACTACATGCATCTTCCTTTTGAATATTAAAATTTAACATGAAGGACTTATTGATCATAGGCATCCTTACAGTTATAGAGCATTTCTTATCATTAATGTAACATATATTTCTTTTAAAAAGAACAAAATAACCATTCAATAAATCTGAGGCACACTTAGGTTATGAAAAAGTGAGAAGACATAAAAAAACTGGTTAATATGCCTTGATCCCATCTTGGTTTGAACCAAAATAGTTCCCTTTCCAGTAACCTCTATAAATTGACCATTTACAAATTTGACCTTAAGCTTGACAGAATTGTCTAGGCTTTAGAGTAGACTCTCCTATTTTTCTATATGATTTGTGCATCCACTATCAACCGGCCATGTATGCGAATTAGATTCAGGCAATTGAGAGGCAAGAAATACTTTTGATTTGAGCTTTTCTTCTTCTTATTCTTCTATGACATTTGCATGTTGTTGGCCCTCATTTGCCTTGAGCTTTCTCTAGTGTGCAACTTCTTTCAAAATGGCCCGCCATTTTGTAAAATCTATATTATATAGAGGCTTGCCTTTGTATCTACAATCTTCCTCCTTATGGTTTGTTTTAGTGCAGTGATTGCATAGTGGATAACATGACTTTTTGTTTGAATATGTAGAAATCTATACACCTTTTCCTTTGTCTAAACTTCCTTTTGTAGGTTTCTCATCATCTTTTTTATTTTGCTTGCCTTTGCGACTTGTTTGTAATGCTCCTTCAACATCTCCTTCATTTTTCATGCTAGCCTTTTTCAAAGGCATAAAGCCTACTAATTAGTTATAAAATACTAAGAGTTTTGGGATCAATAGCTCTACATTGGCATAAATCATTGATTCATATTTCATTGGTAGGTTGACAAAAAGCTTTTCAATAAATGTTTTCATATAGAAAATCTTAGCCCAAAAATCTAATCTTGTTGGCCACATTAAGTACAAAGTGTCTCTTCCGCATTTGACCTGAGACTGGGAGTGGAACTCTATCGATACGGCTAGGAAGATGAAGGAAAGAAGCATGTAAGCCTATTTTACCAAGGAGAGGTAACTCTCTCTTCAAGAGTTGTTTCGAAACGAAGGGAGTAGAGGAAGGAGAGCTTCTTTAGCAACACCTAGCAGCCTCAAGCACAGAATGGATACTGGCTCAGAAGAGGTTGATTTTCCTTTATGATCTGGAATTGGTCATAGTCTGCTAAGAGGGCTTAAAAGCTCATAAGGCTTTCAAACTGACTCGTCGAGAAGCTTCATCTCAAAAACATGAGTTTCTGGGATCAGAAGGAATAGCTATAATGACCACAGGTCAAAATCTCTCATTTTTTGCTATCTTGATTTTAGGCTTGATCTTTTTGTTTCATCTTTTATGTTTGAAAAAAAAGGCTATTGGCAATATCCTTTGAGCCTTGAAGCATAGTCCTTAATAGTTTCTTCTTCCTTCATTTTCATGAGATTAAGTTTTTAAATTGACAGACTTCACTTTGTCATTGCCTTTAAATTCTAACTTCAATTTGCCACACACTTCTTTTGGAGAATTAATATTAATGATTCTAATAAAAACTTGATTAATGTAGGTCAAATATTTTGGCTTTCTATACTTTGCCTCTTCATGTATTCTAATTTGATTTAAAGTGGAATTTGTTGGTAGAAGAGGTGAATTAGAATCAAGCTCCACTACTTTCCATAAATTGAAGGCTTTGAGATATGATTACATCTTGAAAGCTCATAAATGATAGTTGCTTCCATCAAAGTTTGGAGGATGAGAATCACTATGATCATTTGAAGACATCTTTGATTGGATTCATCAACAGATCCCTTAAGAATACAACTCTAATACCACTTGTTGATTTCAGAATATGACAAATCCAAAAACTACTCGTTAATTGAACAAGAAATATGCTGACAAAAACACCCAACAATTGAGAACATAAATATGATAGGAATCTCTGTTAAAACATGTTGCCTTGATATTGAACCAAGAAGGGGGGTTGAATTGGATATTAAAAATTCTTAACTTTTAAGTGCGTAAAGAAAAGTTAAGTAAAGTAGGGATAAGAAGATATCACACAAGAAATTTTATAGAGGATTTTTGCAAATATATAATGCTCAGAAATAATGAGCAAAAAATATTTTTGCAGAGAATTAATGTTTGTTTGAAAGAAATTAATGTACAAAAGGCTACAACAAGATTTTGATTCAAAGTAATTGCTATTCTCTTGTTCTAGATTCATAAATGACTTGCATTTATACTTCCATGGCGAATTATAGCATTTTGGTTGCATTTAATGCGAAAATAGCAGTTGCACCAACTCTTAATTACGCGTCTGACATGTTTCTCTTTCCTCTTTCACAGTCATGAAAATGTGTGTCATGGTTGTAAATGTTCTTCCAAGCCATGACTCGAGTGGTGACTCTAGTCGTGAAGCATTCTAGAAGTATTTGAAGTGTTTGATCACGGGCATGACATTATTCTTTCACGGGCGTGAATTTCTTTCCAAGCCGTGGTCCAAGTGGTGACTCTAGTCGTGAAGCTCTCTAGAGGAATTTGACATGATTTCTCATGGGCGTGACTTTCTTTCACTGGCATGACTGATATGATCATTCATGGCCGTGAACTTTAAATATTGGGTAGTCGGCGCTAAGCTACATCACAGGTGTGAACATGCTATTTTTTCATTTTTTGTCTTTTTAAAGTTAGTCTTCTATTCTCCATTCTTGCATCATATTCCATACCCTATTCAATAAACTTAGAAAACAAGTATATTAAATACATTATTGCTATTTTATTTGTTGGCATCAAAATGACGGAAATACCCCTCAAGGTTCAACAATCTCCCCCTTTTTGATGGTGACAAATAATATAGCAATATGTGCTTTTGAGAAGTCTCCCCCTCAAAAGATGCTTAAGATAAAAAATTAGTAAAGTGCAAGAATTTTTAAGAATGATAAAGTGTAGCATGGATGCTTGCTTCCTAGTTTAGGTATATGCAAGGTATATCAAAGGTATATTCAAAGTATCAACATATTTGCATTCATGTAACTTGAATATTCATTTAATTCAATTATATTGATAGTATTCAAAGTATAACTACTTGCATATTCATTTAATTCAATTATATTGCTAGTATTCAAAGTATAACTACTTGCATATTCATTTAATTCAGTTATATTGCTAGGTTCTCCCTTTTTTGTCATCAACAAAAAGAACATAAGAGATAAATCATAACGGAAAACTAATGCAATTATATTAATATCAAATGAAAAAGTAAAATTTTTTTGAAAAGTAACTTAAAGTCCTACATTAGCAATACTAGAAACTAACAAGCAAAAAAGATATCTAGCTAGATTTGGAGTCAAACATCCCATCTCTAAGGCAGCTTACTTTTGCCTCAAGGCTCTCCATGCGAGACTCCATGAAATCTTTGAGCTTCTCTAACCTCTCATCAATCGAAGCCTGCATTTGGTCAAAACACAGTGCTAATAGGTCAGCCACCTGCTGAGCCAAGTTCGGTGTGGAGGCCGAGGATTGTCCAATTTCCTGCTCAACCTCTGGGGTTGCCATTTCGACTCGAACTCTTTTCCATTGCTGGATTCCTTGGAGGCCAGCTTTGAAATCGTCTGAATCATTGTCTTCACAAACAATCTCACCAACAATGTTGGTGAAACGATAATAGATGTTATTCTCATGAACTATGCCAACCGTTGCTCCCATTTTAATAAAAGACTCGACGTCTAGCCGGTCTCTAGGATGTGCTGGTATGAGGTTGAAGTTGTGTTCTTCTAGTTTTAAATAACCAAGATTTATAGCAAGGTGAGTCACATACCCACCAATCAAAATATCTCCGGAGGGCTTCGTGGCAATAGATAGTAGATGGTTTGCAAACCATCGAGATAAAGCCACTATTAGGCCTCTTCAGGCCATCTCCAGAAGAAAGAGCTTGGATTTTCCGAATTGAGCCATTGTTGTCCCCTCTGGCAAAAGCTATAGGTTAGAAACCTATGCAAGTACTTGTGCAATGGTGATCGAAGATGGGTGCTCTTCATCTTCTTGATGTCCCAGCTGTAGTTGAGTCCGAAATGAGTCCAAGTCTGAGTGGCATAGAACTCCACCTCACTTTCATTAAGTATACCATCAGTTGGAAGGTTGAACATGTCACCAAATTCCATTGCAGTGAGGGTGTTCGGATGTTTGCAAAGTTGAAATTTCACAGTGTCGGTGGGAGAGACTTGTAGGGTGCTAAGGAACTCGAGGGTAGGTTCCCTTAGCGTTAGTTGATGTATATCAAAAAAATCTTTTAGATGACAAGCCTAGAGTTGTTCCATCATGTTTGTCTCCAGACCAAGGGTCCTGATAATGTGCCATTCAAATGATCAAGAGGAAAGAAGTGGCCTTTTTTTGAGAATCGAGTACCTCAGATGATAATGCTTCGAAATGATATTGAGAAGGTAGTCCATGTACCTTCTTGGAGCATGAGACTTCTTTATGGTGCCTTTGGAGGAGTCGAGTTCCATTTTTGGTTGTGAAATGGACTTTTGAAGAGAGAAAAAATCTAATATGATGTTTGAATAGTACCTAGCAAACCTAGCAATTTTTTGATTTATGATGATTGAAATAGTTTTTGAAGGTATTTATAGATGGAGAATGTTGCTAGGGGGCCAGAATCTATGAAATGGTATTGAATGGTGATAAATGAGAGAAGTTGGAGAGTTAGAAATGAGAGAAATAATGGCAGAAAATGTTTTATAGTTGACATGTTCACGGGCATGAAATGTCGTGTTCACGGTTTGTTGAAAAGGCACTCTACCTGTGATGAAGAATATGAAATGATTCACGGTCGTGACGTTTAATGGTCACGGGCGTGAATGATGAAATTTTACGGTGGTGACAAATGAGTCACGGTCATGAAGGACAATCTTCACTACTTGTGACCGTGAGACAAAACATGATTCAAAGCGTGAACGCTTCTATAAGTATTTAGTGGAAATGTTCACGGTCGTGAATAAGTGTCATGGTCGTGAACAGAGAGTTTCACTGGAGTGACAGAAAAAGGTTATGGTCGTAAAACATAGTCTTCACTACCTTCAACCATGAAGCATGTCGTGAAGCAAGGCGTGAAAGCTACTGTAGCTTTTGGCGATTATTATCACGACAGTGAATGTATGTCACGAGCGTGAATTGCCTAAAATCCTCATTAAATAAAAACTAAGTTTAAAACTAGACCAAAGGATTTTTAAGGTGTTTCTATCTCCTATAACATATATTTCTATCAAGTTAGCCACTTCATATCTTAAAAGATGAGACAATAACACAAGATTAACAATCAAGGTTCAACAAATTTGGCAATCATAAAATTAATCCATCAATCATGCCAAACTCTCTTCTTATGAAGTTAAATCTTTCTTCATTTAGAGACTTAGTAAAGATATTTTCCAATTGATTGTCTGTGTTTATAAATTCTAATACAACATCTCCATATTGAAGTTAATTCATCAATCATACCTGGTATGAACCTGGTTCGACTCTTGCCTCCAACAACCTACTGTGGCAAACACCTTGAGTGCGATTCCAGTGATGGGTTGGAGGTATTGGGCCGGCAGCCCGTTTGTCTCAGTGAGACGATGGGTGGACTACTGTGGCAATGGGCCAGGACCCGGATTCCAGTAGATCCAGCCGTTACACTTAGTCTTTCATACCAAGCTCTTAGAACTTGTTTCAATCCATACAAAGCTTTTGTAAGTTTAAAAACATGATTAGGCAAATTATGGCTTTCAAAATCCGGTGGTTGTTCTATATAAACTTATTCTTCTATAAAACCATTGAAGAAACCCGGTGTGTTGTGCACTTAGCCTTTGGGGCTATTACTTCTAATGTGGAGATATGTGGTGCACTATACTTAACAAATGTGGTCTTGTGAGATGAAGATGATGTTCCATTAAATCCTAGACCATGTCTTATTAAAGGTGGTCATGTGAGATGCAGTATCTAAACTCTTCTTGCCTTTATGAAATCTTGAAATGAAGTTTCTAAGTTCGTCAACTTCATTTTTCAAAACATTATTCTCTTTAAGTAAGGATTTAGTTAAGGGTCTAAAGGAGTACTCATCTAATGATTTTTGAAGAGATTCATTAGAGGATTTAAGATCAAGATTTTTCTTTTGTAAAACTTCTATTTTGTTTTTCAAATTTAAAATATTATTTTTGTAAGTATTGAATTTACATTTATATTTTTCTAATTCTAGGTTCAATACTTCTATTAGACTTTGCTCATCATCATCTTCATTATCACTATTATTATCACTACTATCATTATTAAATGAATATGAGTAAGACAGACCTACCTCATCCGTGAAGTGATCCTCTAAAGTCATGAAGCATAGGTTGACCTCTTCACCTTCATTGTCATCTTTTTCACTTGAAGAGCTTTCATCATCCCATGTGGCTTTGAGACCTTTCTCCCCATTATCTTTTCGATATATTTTCTTGTGTTTCTTGAGCTTTGGACATTCTGATTTGATATGTCCTTTCTTCCCACACTCATAATATTTTACCTCTTCTTTATTCCTTTGAGAGTCATTTTAGGAGTGTTTGAGGTTTCTTTGTTTGAAGTTTCGAGAGTTGCCAATTCTCATTTCAATTATTATTTTCAGTCTCCTTGAGAGCATGACAATGTCTTCATTTGTATCATCACTCTTTTTTTCATCATCTTCAACTTTTTCTTGAGATTTTGAAGTAGAGGCTTTGAGTGCTAGAGGCTTTCTTTTTTCTGGCTCGGTTTCAAGTTCTCTATCTCTCTTTACCGCCATTTCGTGTTTTAGAAGTTTGCCAATAAGCACATCGGTATGCATGACACTCATGTCTTCATTGGCTTCTTCTATACCAGCAACTTTTGAACCATAGCCTTTGAGAGCAAGGCTTCTCAAAATTTTATTGTTTACATCTTCCAAGCTCAAGTGCTTTCCAAGCTTTTTCATGCTATTTATGATGGCTAGAAGATAGTTCGTCATATCGGTGATGGATTCATTAGATTTCATCTTGAAGAGTTCATATTCTAAAGTGATAAGTTGAATCTTCTTGAATTTAACTTGCTTTGTTCCTTCATGATAATTCTCCAATGTCTTCCACATATTATATGCGGTAGGGCAGTGTTGGATTCTGCCACATTCTTCAGTGGATAGAGAGCTTGTGAGAATTGTCATTGCCTTTTTGTTTTTGAAGTTTGCTCTACGTTGAGTTCTGTCCAATCATCTCTTGAAAGGATTTCTTCTTCACCATCAACTCCTCTTGTGGTTGGTGGTGTCCATTCTTTCCGAACGCTATCCCAAACTTCAATTCCCTTACTATCGAGATATGTCTCAATTCGGAACTTCCAATGAGCATAGTTTGCTCCATCAAAGTAAGACTTGAGACTTTGAAATCCTTCATTGGCCATTTCTTGATCTTTGCTAGCACTTTTTAGGCTTTGATGCTAGACTTGCTCTGATACCAATTGTTGCCCAAACAATGAACCAAGAAAAGGGGTTGAATTGGTTATGAAAATAAAAAGTTCTTAACTTTAAATGTGGAATTAAATAGAGTAGGGATGAAGAGATATCACACACGAGATTTATAGAGGTTCGGGTATTAACAAACCCTACTCCTCTCTCCAATCTCAATTGGAAGTTTTACTAATACATTAAGTGTTACAATGGAGTTTTTACAAGCTCACTCCCAACTATGGTGTTCCTCTCAATGGCTAACACCTAACCCAAAAATTCCCTTGTGTTTTAATGGCTCACACAATAAACCCTTACAAGTGTTTCAATTTTAACCCAATATACCCAAACTCACTTAAGTAATAGATTACAATGAAAACACTCACCAACCTATAATGCTCAGAAATTATGAGCAATTAGGTTTTTACAAAAAATAAAGGATTGTTTGAAAATAATTAATGCACAATGGCTACAACAAGATTAAAGATTCAAAAGTAATTGTATTCTTTTTTTAGGATTCATAAATTACTTGCATTTATACTTCCTTAGTGAATTATAGCCGTTTGGGTGCATTTAATATGAAAATAGCCATTGAACCAACTCTTAACTTCGCACCTAACATGTTTCTCCACCCTTATTCACAAGCATGACTATATGTGTCATGGTTGTGAATGTTCTTCCAAGTCGTGGTCCAAGTGGTCACTCTGACCGTGAAGCTTTCTAGAAGAACTTGTAGTGTTTGATCGCGGGCGTAACTTTATACTTTTACGGGCATGAATATTCTTCCAAATCGTGGTTCAAGTGGTGACTCTGGCCATAAAGCTCTCCGGAAGAACTTTGACATGTTATTTCACGGGCGTGATTGATTTGATCATTCACTATTGGTATGATTCTTCATAGCCGTGAACTTTAAATGTTGGAGAGTTATCGCTAAGCTATATCACGGGCATGACATAAGTAGTCACGGGCGTGAACATGCTACTTCTTTTTATTTTGATCTTAAAAGTTTATCTTTCATTCTTGCATCATATTTTATTCAAGATATATCTTGTTCAACAAACTTAGAAGACAAGTATTGTTAAATACATTTTTGCTATATTATTTGTTAGCATCAAAATGACAGAAATACCCCTCAAGGTCCTCAAGGTTTAACATGATGCTAGACTGATAGTTGTTGTTGTAAGCAAACTCGGCTAATGTCAAATACCTTTTCCAACTGCTTTCAAACTCGAGGACATAACTTCGCAACATATCCTCAAGTATTTGAATCACAGACTTTGACTGTCCATCAGTTTGGGGATGAAAAATTGTACTAAAATGAAGTTTTGCCCCTAATGCTTTTTGCATCTTCTTCCAGAACTAGGAAGTAAATCTTGGATCCCTATCCGAAATAATGGAGGATGGTACTCCATGGAGTCTCACTATCTCATTAATGTAGATTTTTATCTACTTAGTCAGTGGATAGCCCCTCTGTACTGGTATGAAATGAACTAATTTCACGAGTCTATCAATGACTACCCAAATAACATCATGCTTCTTTCCAGTCAGAGGTAGATCTGTCACAAAATTCATGGTAACTCGATCCCATTTTCACTTTGGTATCACGATAGGCTGAAGTAAACCTGATGGAACTTGGCGTTCAGCTTTCACCTACTGGCATATCAAGCATTTGGTCATGAATTCCGTCACTTTATGTTTCATTCCTGACCACCATTAGTGTACCTTCAAGTCCTAATACATCTTGTTACCACCAGGATGCATCACGTGGCTACCATGATAAGCTTTTATGAGAATATTCTTTCTCACTAATCAGACACACATAACCTTAAGTTGAAATAAAGACTGTCATTTTCACCCAAGGAATAATCACCTTCATTGCCCTCTTTTACCCTGTTCACTATGGCAATCAAATGATCATCTAGCTTTTGTGCTGCTTTCACTTACTAAAGAAAGTCTGGTTTTACTTGCATTTCCCCTATTATCGCTCCATCTTGTGCCATATCCAATCTGACATTCATCACATGAAGGGCTGCCCTAAATTTTCTACTAAGTACATCAACTACTACATTCGCCTTTCTTAGATGATAGTTAATTAAGCAGTCATAGTCTTTTATCAATTCAAGGAAATGCCTCTATCTCAAATTAAGTTCTTTCTAGGTGAGCAAATATTTCAAACTTTTTCTATGTAAATGTAACATTTCACACCATAAAGATAATATCCCCAAATCTTCAAGGCAAGTATAATTGCTGGAAGCACAAGATCGTGAGTAGGATAGTTCTTTTCATGAGTCTTGAGTTGTTGGAAAGCATAGGCAATCACTTTACCTTCTTCATCAATACACAACCTAACCCATTCCTAGAGGCATCACTATAAATCACAAAATCTTTGCCAGATTCTAGTTGAGTTAACATTGGGGTTTCTGTTAACATGTTTTTAAGCTTCTCAAAACTTCCTTGAGATTTATCTGTGCATTCAAACTTAATATGCTTCTGTAACAGTCAAGTGAGCGGTGCTACTATAATGGAAAAACCTTTTATAAATCTCCTATAATACCCTGCTAAACCTAAGAAGCTTCTGACTTCTATAACACTCTTAAGTATTCTCCACTGTAAGATTGCTTCAATCTTCTTTGGATCCACCTTTATCCCTTCAACTGAAACTACATGACCCAAGAAGGATATTTCATTCAACCAGAAGTCACACTTGCTGAACATTGCATACAGTTACTTCTCTCTCAATATCTGCAAGACAATTCGTAGGTGTTTGTCATATTTTTCTAGTGTCTTCGAATACACTAGAATATCATCGATAAATACTACCACAACCTGGTCTAGATAAGGATGAAAGATCCTATTCATTAGATCCATGAAAGCTGCTAGGGCTTTCGTAAGTCCAAATGGCATGACTAAAAATTCATAATGGCCATATCTTGTGCGAAAAGCAGTCTTGGGCACATCTGCTTCTTTTACTTTCAATTAATGATAGCCTGATCGTAGATCAATCTTTGAAAATACATTTGTTCCCTTCAGCTGATCAAATAAGTCTTCAATACATGGAAGGGGATACTTGTTCTTGATTGTCACCTTATTCAGCTGTTTGTAGTCAATGCATAGTTTGAAAGATCCATCCTTATGCTTTACAAAGAGTATCGGTGCTCCCCATGGGGAAATATTGGGTCTAATAAAGCCTCTATCAAGCAATTCTTGTAGCTAAATCTTCAATTCCTTAAGTTCTATAGGTGCCATCCTATAGGGTGCAATCAAAATAGGTGTCGTGCCTAAAGCTACATCAATAATGAATTTGACTTCCCTATCAGGTGGTAAGCCTGGTAGTTCATCAAGCAAGACATCTGGAAAATCTCTCACTATAGGCACATTTGAAATCCTAAGATCTTTCTTTTTAGCTACCACTACATAACACAAGTAAGCAATGCACCCATTTCTTATGAGTCTTTTGGTAGCTGTAGCTGAAATCACATATGATAGGAAGTCTGTCCTTTCACCCACAGTATTGATTTCCCAATCATCGAAGAGTTTAAATGTCACCTTCTTTCGTTTACAATCTACTGTCGCTTGGTGGGCGGATAACTAATCCATCCCCAAAATCACATCAAACTTGCGAAATGTGAGTTCAATTAGGTTAGCTAGGAATTCATAACCTTGCACACTAATGGAACAATTCCTATACACCATGTTCACGACAACACTATTTCCTAAAGGGTTGCTCACAATGATGATCTGGTCTAATTGTGAATCTTTTAACCACTTCCCCCGTGCAACATCAGTATTTATGTAGGAATGAGTAGAACCAGGATCAACAAGTGCATAAACAAAATTAGTCATAAGTATGAATTTACCTACTATCACATCAGAAGCATCCTCCTGTTCTCTGGCTCTCACTGTATATGTACCGCCTGTAGCTCATCCCTGACCCTAGGGTTGCTGTGCAGAAGGTCTAAATACTGATTGGCTAAGGGCTGCCCCCTACCTCGGCCTCTTGATGGTAAATATCCAATACCTGGTGTTGGTGACATACCCGTAGAAGCTTGAGCCATTGGACAATCCCTGACCTAATGATCTTTTGAACCACACTTGAAACAAGCACTAGTCAAATATTTGCACTCTCCTAGGTGAGATCTACGACAATGGCTACAAATCTAAACTGTACCTACCCCTCTGCCTCTAGGTGTACTGCCTACAGAAATGACCAGGGCATTGCTATGGAATGTATTTTCTTGTCCACGCCCTGGTGCAACTAATGTGCGGCTCTGTGATGGAGCTAGTCCCCTAGACTTATTACTCTGAGTCTCAAACCATTGAACTGTCCTAGCTTCCTCTTCTACTGAAATTGAGTTTGTTTATTAGCCTCATCTGATTGAATACTTTCCACTTTAACAGCCGTTTCTACCAAGGCATGCAAATTTGGATGTTGTTGTGCACCCACCATATGTCTAATCTTGTTATGGAGACCCTTCTCAAATCTCTAATATAATTTATCCTCTGTCAACTGATAGTCATCAAGGTAGGCACTGAGGCGCTCAAATTCGCGCTCATATTCTGCTACAGTCATATTTCCTTGCCTGAGTCTCCAAAAAGCATCTTGCATCTTTGCTTTATATTCCAACCCTATGTATTTCTTTTCAAATTGGGCCAAGAAGAAATCCCAATTTAACTGTTCACCTGGTGTATGCTTACGTACTGAATCCCACTAAATAAATGCAGGACCTTAAAGTAATGCCACAGTACCTTCAAATTTCTCTTCAGGTGGGTTGTGAGTAATTTCAAATAATCTCTTTATCTTAAATAACTATTCTTCAACTTGCACATGTGTCAATGGATCACGCTCGTAGAAATCTTCAGCTCTCAATTTCTTCAACTACTCTAAAATAGGCTTCTTTTTAGGTGGAGCTGGAGTTTGTGCCTGTGCCGCTGGTTGTAGCTGTTGAGCTTGTTCAGCTTGCATTCTGTGTTGAATATAATCAGCCATAAGATTAAGAAAATCCGGCTGTAGCGGTGGAAGTGGTGCAATTGGTGGAGTGACATTCTGTTGTGAAATTTCATCTTGCCCAACACTAACCTACAGTTCACTTTCACCATCCTCAACACCTTGACCTTGTTGGGATGCCATCATTCACTATAAAACAGGAAATGAGCAAGCATACATTAGACTTATAACACATTTCATTCATCAATTGACATGTATATACATATAATTCATTCACTTAATTCTCACTCCGATCTTAGAACCGCCTTAACCACGCTCTGATACCACTAAAACTGTGATACATTTATAACAATAATTTTATACGTACGTTATGTGAATTAGTATGATTATAGCCGATGTGCCAAAAAAAAAGTTTCTTAATTTAATTTGATGACCATAACATTATTAGTACTTAATTAATCATTTTTATTTTCCAAAAAGTTCGACAGCATAACGACTATAAATGAACTTCTCTCCTGCACTACAAACGATCCACAACCCATTTTTGGGCATAACAATACACATATAATACAATAAATTTTTTATTCAACTACAAAACAACGTTTCATTCTTTAGACATATAATTCATAAATATTCTTTATCAAAATATATACATAATTTCATTCCTATCACTCCATATTCATACATATATATACACGTCATTCTTAATAATAACCTACTATTATTTTGATCTTATGTCTGCTCCCAAAATTTGTACCCTTGCTCTTGTGCTTTTTTCAGCTACTACCTACACGCAGTCAAATAATTATGTGGTGAGCATTGAAATACCCAATGATAATTACTAATTTAAGAATTCTCATTGACTTATATTTTCATACATACATGCAATATTATATTTACTATACTATTCAAATTTTCTTTTTAATATATTTATTATTTTTTTTTATCAATACTTTAATATTTTTTTACCTTTAATTCACTATTTAATATATTAATTAAATTTAACAATTTTTCTCAATTAATCTTATAGTTTTTTTTTTCAATTTACTCATAAGCTTTCATTTTCTTTCAATTTAGTCCATTTTCACCTTACGTCTTTAATTAACTCTTCTTTTCTTTTTTTTTTTTCCAATCTTCAATTTAATTAGCTACAAATTACACTTTGGTTCCTAAATTTCCACTTATTTACAATTACGTAACTACTTTATATTTATTTACACTTTTGCCACTAACTCTCTCTCTCTCTCTGTGTATATATATATATATATATATATATATATATATATATATATATATATATATATATATATATATATATATTTATTTATTTTCTTTTTATCTACAAAATTTAACATATTTCTTCCACTTATATTTTATTTTACAATTTTACCCTTTTGTCATATTTACCACTTTTATCATTATTATTATTATGCAATTTTTTATCATATTTAACACTTTTATCATTTTTATCATATTTATCACTCATATCATTTTTATCATATTTTTTATTTTATTATTTTTCTCATATTTTTCTTTTTTATCATTTTTATTCACATTTGCTACTTTTATCATTTTATTCACATTTGTCACTTTTATCATTTTTACAATTATTCCATTTTTATCATTTTTATCATATATATCATATTTATTACTTATATCATATTTATAATATTTTTCACATTTATTATTTTTTTCACATTTTTCACATATTTTATTTTTACCATATTTCTACTACTTTTATTCACATTTGCCCCTAGTTTCAATCCGATAGAAAATTTTCGGACTAGATACATGGGACATGGACCCCAAAAGTCCACTATACTGAAAATTATTCCCGAAGGACCACTCAAGCACTGCATTGTACACTGATCATTGAATTACTCTCACTATAGTAGATCATCATTGGCCTACACAAGCGAGTTACCATGACCCGCACCACAGTAATGTTGTCCCTATGACTAGCCAATTATATCCTGGACTAAATTTAACCATCAGAAAAATAACTAAGGACATAATCTTATTCCTTTAATCCAATTTTCATTAAATTCATAAACTCCATTATTTTTACATTAATAATTACTTAATATTTTATTCATTCATAAAGATTTTATCACTACCATAATTTTTTCATATTTTCCATACTACTATATTAATGTTTCATCATTAATAATCAATTAAGTCATTAAACTCACTAAATACACTTTATTCATTATTTTTCATTTCATGCATAAAATATCAATAATTAGAAAAATATTCAATACATATTTTAAAAATTTGCAATAAATTTATACACACTTAATATCTTACTTTCTTACATTTTATGACTTAATTTTCATTTAATTAGCAAGAAAAATAATAATTTTCTTTTTTTTTTTTTCATATTTCAGCCACCATTAAATTTTCATCATTAAAGTTTTTCTTTCACCTTCTAATTATTCATTTTACTAATTTATACATTCATTATTCCATATATATATATATATATCATAATATTACAATAAAATGTAATTATACTTTAATTTACATTTTTTACATAATAAGGTTATATTTTCCAATTTCCACTAATTAATTTTTTAATTGAAATTAACCATTCTGATTCACTTTTTATAATTTCTTAATCATATTTTAAGCATCAATTATCAATTACATGCAAAACACACAAAATTCCTAATTACCATAACCCTAAATCATGCTTAATCAATAGAAATAAGTAGATTTTGAAATTACAAACCTTATTTTCTTGCTTTTGCCTTCCTAAGCTTCCTTTTCCTTAGCCTTTCCTTTGGAAGTACCTTCACTTCCCTTTGAACCTACCATGGCCGAAAATTACACTCCATCAATCCACCAATATTTTGCTTCCTTAACTCAAATAAACATCATATTTATTATCTACATACCTTAAACTACCTAGTTGAACCATTAAACTAATTTAAAATTATAAATTTCACTTACCTCAAATATATATTCTAACTTGTCTCCTTTGATTTTCTTCCACTTTAGCCCTCGAAATGAAGAATAAAGGCTTCTACTAGGTACTAGAGATGCTAAAATTATTTTTAGGTGGTTGATTTTGGTGTAAAAATTGAAGAAAATTGAAAGAAAAAAAGGGAGAGATGGTTCAGCCAAGAGGGAAATAAAGAGGAAGAAGATGAAACAGAATTCTCTCTAGAGAATTCTGTTTCTTGAGCCTATTTATAGTGGTTTAAGTTGAGTGGGCTTGGGCCAAACAAAGCACGACCAATTTAAGCCCAATTAAGTACTATAAATTATTTATCTCACTTTTCAAGCTCACTTTTACCCAAATCTAATTCCATAATTCATAAAATATTTATATATACCCACATAAAATTTTTTAAATCAATCGAAGTCTATTTCCTGTCCGGCTTACTCAAACCGATCTGATTAATAAATTTTTGGTGTTACTGTAAAATTCCTTTTTCACTGCCAAATAATTCTAAATATTATTTAGAGTCTATCCATGCCTTAAAATAAATTTTTAGACGTTGTTTGCTATTTTTCATAGCTCGGTCAAAGTATGGTCAACCAATTATTTAATTAAACCAAGTTCCGTTTTTTTCTTAGATTTGACTTTGGAGGGCATATTTGACCTCATTTTCACTCCAAATTTTACCCCCAGACTAGTCATAACCTATATTTTCTGATGATCAAATAAAATATTTTTCACCCACTGGTATATTTTTCACCCCCGAGTATTCTGATCAATTTTGGAAACAACAGTTTATGACTAACCCGGTATTTGGGTTATTACAGAGACCCAACAAAAGAAGATGAAGAAAAAGGTCACAAAATCACTTGGGATGATGACACCTTAACATTCATTGAAGAAGAAGAGAAGGAGGTGGCTAACTTATGCTTCATGACTATTGAGGATAACTCCATTGATGAGGCATGCTCTACATCCCAATCTTGTGATGAAGTGTGTGACTTAATTGATGATGATGATGATATAGTTGATGTCTTAAACCTAGAGATAAAAAGTATAAAATGAAACTTGACCTTTATAGAAAAAAATAGCTTTAAACTTAGAAATGATTTTAATGACCTTCAAAAGATAGTTGAAGAGCTAAAAACCTCAAATGACTCTTTAAAGAAGTCATTGGATGAGCTTTCCTCAAAACTTTCAACAATTTCTCTATCAAAAGAAAACAATGCCTTAAAAAATGAGGTTGAAGAGTTTAGAAATTCTATCTCTAAATTTCACAAAGTGAATGAGATTTTGGATACCTTAATTGTATTTCAAAGACCTCATTTGGTGAGACATGACTTAGGCTTCAATGGAGCATCATCATCCTCCCCACCTAGAACTATACTGTCTATCACTCAACAAACCTCTTATATTGAGGTAATAACCTCAAAGGCTAATGGGAAAGCACACATAAAACCCCCTACTTAAAAGATAAGTAGTGAAGGGTCACATGACTCAAAAGGAAAACTTCAAAAGGCCAATCATGTCTTCTTATATAAGAGGCATGCACCTAGGAAAACACCCATTACATAGGTTTGCTTATGTTCTTATGTGCATGATACCACTAAAAAGGTTGTGAGGCCTAAACATCATGTAAAATGGCAAGGTCATTTTAAATCTAAACAATGTCATTATTGTAAGAAGCTTGGGCACATAAACATTCATTGTTTTGTGAGGAAGGCTCATTAGGAACCTTCCAAAGCTAAATTGTTGTTTTGTAGGTATGCCTCAAGTCCACTTCAAAGGAAAATATTTGGCTAGTGGATAGTGGATGCTTAAGGCACATGATCAAAAATATGACCCTTTTCACCCAAGTTAAAAGAATTGATAGTGGTAAGGTAACATTTGGAAACAATGCCAAGGGTAAGGTAATTGACATTGGTTCAATTGGTTTAAATGATATTTCTTTAATTGAAGATGTTTTACTTGTTGATAGTTTTAAACACAACTTTTTAAGTGTAAGTTAATTATGTGATAAGGGAAACTAAGTCACCTTTAGCTCTAATGGATGTCTTGTACCACCCTAAGTGGCTAAGAGATTTTCAAAGGAGAAAGAGATGACAATACTTACATAATTGACTTACACAAGTTGACTAATCTTTCCTCTAAGTATCTTATGTCTATTAGTGATGAGTCTTGGCTATGACATAAAAGGCTTGGGCATGTAAGCATGGACTTAATTCAAAGCCTTAGCAAAGAAGAGCTAATGGATAGGCTACCTAAAGTAAAATTCACCAAAGATAAGACATGTGAGCCTTGTCAAAATGGAAAGCAACATAAAACATCTTTCAAGGCTAAGAATGTTGTAAGTACTTCTAGGTCTCTACAACTTTTGCATCTAGATCATTTTAGATCTACTAGAGTTACTAGTTTAGGAGGCAAGCATTATGCTTTTGTAATTGTTGATGATTACTCTATATTTACTTGGATAATTTTCTTAGCTCATAAAAGTGATACTTTTTAATCTTTTAAAAATCTTGCCAAAAGAATTCAAAATGAAAAAGATTATTTTAGTTCCAAAATAATAAGTGATCATGGAAAAGAATTTGAAAATAAGCATTTTGAAAACCTTCATTTGGAATATGAGATTTCTCATAATTTTTGAACTCCTATAACACCTCAACAAAATTTGGTTGTTGAAAGGAAAAATAGAACATTGGTAGAGATGACTAGAACAATGCTCAATGAGTATGGTTTACTAACCTACTTTTGGGCTGAAGCCACCAATATCGCATGTTATATTTCTAATTGTGTTTTCAAAATGCCTATGTTAAATAAAACCTCTTTTGAGCTATGGAATGAAAGAAAACCCATAATCTCATACCTTAGATATTTGGATGCAAGTGTTTTATATTGAATACCAATGACAACCTTGGAAATTTTGCTTCTAAATCCAATGAGGGTATCTTATTAGGATACTCCACAACTAGCAAGACTTATAGAGTCTTTAATAAAAGATCATTAGTTGTAGAAGAGTCTATGCATGTTGTTTTTATGAATCTAGCAAATTTGATCTTGGAAAAGGTATTGTTTTTTAATGATATTATAAGATCAATGGAAAAACTTGACCTTGATCATGAAGAGGATGGTGAAACCTCAAAGAAAAATGATAATGATGATCAAAAGGAGAATGAGAAGAGCATCAAGAGAAACAATTACCTCAAGCTCAAGATCAAGTCACCTATGAGCTACCAAAGGAGTGGAAGTTCAGAAAAAAGCACCCCATAGAACAAGTCATTAGTGATCCCACTAAGGGTGTAAGTACTCGATCATATCTTAAATTTTTAGATTCTGATATGGATTTTGTCTCTCAAATTGAGCTAAGGACTATTGAAAAGGCTCTTGGTGATAAGATTTAGGTTATTTCTATGCAAAAGGAACTTAACTAATTTGAGAGAAATAAGATTTAGACTTTAGTTCCAAGACCTAAGGACTACCCAATTATTGGTAGTAAATGGGTCTTTAGGAACAAGTTGGATGAGTAAGGTTAAATCACTAGGAAAAAAGCTAGATTGGTTGCCAAAGGATACAACTAAGAGGAAGGCATAGATTATGATGAGACCTATGCTCCGGTTGCAAGATTAGAAGCCATTAGGATTCTTTTAGCATTTACATGCCATATGAATTTTAAAATTTTTCAAATGGATGTTAAAAGTACATTTCTAAATGGTTTTATAGAGGAGGAAGTTTATGTTTAGTAACCTTCCAGTTTCAAAAGTCATGCATTGTCAAATCATGTGTTCAAACTCACTAAGGCCTTATATGGTCTAAAATAAGCTTAAAGAGCTTGGTATGAAAGACTGAGTGCATTTCTCTTAGAAAATGGTTTTTTAAAAGGACATGTAGATACTACTCTTTTTATGAAAAAACATAAGTATGACATTTTACTTGTTCAAATTTATGTTGATGATATCATCTTTTGATCTACTAATGAATTATTTTATCAAGAATTTGCTAAGTGTATGACTAGGGAGTTTGAAATGAGTATGATGGGATAGCTCAATTTCTTCTTTGGTCTTCAAATCAAACAAAGTCAAGAGGGCATCTTCATCAACCAATCCATGTACACCAAAGAGTTGCTGAAAAAATTTGGAATGGAAGGATGCAAAAGTGCCAAAACTCCAATGAGCACATCAATAAAGTTGGACAAAAATGAGAAGGGTAGGACTATAGATGAAAAGCTCTATAGAGGTATGATCGGATCCCTATTGTACCTTACCGCTTCTAGACTCAATACAATGTTTAGTGTATACTTGTGTGCTAGATTTCAATCATGTCTTAAGGAATCTCATCTGAATGTTGTGAAAAGGATTTTAAAAAATATTAATGGCACAATGCATTTAGGCTTATGGTATCCTAGGCATACTTCATTTAATATAATTGGTTTTTCATATGCTAATTATACTAGTAGTCTTCTAAATAGAAAAAACACATCTAGAACTTGTCACTTCATCTATGAATATTTAGTTTCTTGATTTAGCAAGAAACAAGTTTCGGTTGCCTTATCCAATTCTGAAGTAGAATATATGGCAACATGTTGTCATTGCATTTAAGTTCTTTGGATGAGATGACAACTTAAGGACTATGGTCAAGAGATTGATCATATTCCCATCAAATGTGACAATACAAGTGTTATAAATCTTTCTAAAAATCTCATTCAATACTCTAGGAGCAAAACATAGACATTAGGCATCATTTTATAAAAGATCATATCCTAAATGGTGATGTTGTGTTATAATTTTTTGACACAAATAATCAATTGGTCGATATTTTCGTCAAGACTCTTAATGATAAAAGGTTTTATTTTATAAAAAGGGACCTTGGTATGCTTGATGGGAGCACTTTATCTTAAAAAGGGTTTAAAAGGCATACATTGCATTCATTATGCATTTTGATGTTTAATTATGAACCTTGAGTGCTATGCCATGTTTTGATGATATACTGGTTCAAATTATATGATACATGTATGTATGACATGCAAACAATATGTTTTATTTGTTTAGGAGGATGTATAGTAGAACAAAAATTCTTTTTGGATCTTATTTTTATTTTCTGTATTTAGGACTTCACACCTGTAAACGTTGTTGAACCAAAATGTCCAGACTGTTCACGTTTTAGTTCACACATTTTTGCATAATTTGAAACCATGAATATCGTTGTTCATGCTTGTGACACTTATGAATCTCTATTTTCTAGATTCATTCATGACCTTAGTCACGGTCAGTGTCATGATTTATCTTTCTCGTGAATATTCAATATTCACGCCCATGAACTTTCATTCACAGTTGTGAATCGCGCAATATAAAGTTTGTTTTTACTATTTCTCTCTCTATTTTTTCTCTAATTTCTCACCGACTATTGCGATTCTCTGTGTTTTTCGATCAAATATGACCTCCAAGGCACTTATTCACACTAAATTGTTGTTGATTTCAGCCTCCAAACATATCAAAAACTGTTTTTACCAAATTTCTTCAAGGTTTAACTAGATTTTTCGAGCCTTTTTTTCTAAAAGTCCTAGGTTTTTTCAAATCCGACTTCAACAATGGCATCCAGAGACAGGTTTTCCAATGGCAAGGAGAAGAGCACAACTCTCAAACTCTACATAGACTATTTACTCAATGTCTTACCCCAGCACACTCATCAAAAGTACTATGCCCTCAAGAAATGACCCATTATGCCTATAAGAACTTTCGATTAGAATTATATCTATGCATTGGGACTGGAACCTAAAATGAGAGTTTGGCTTTGAAAGTGTGGCATCCTCGAGTTTATTGACATCTATAAGCCCACATTCAAATAGACAATACTGTAGTTTCTCAAAACCTTGCAAGAGTCTCCAGTGGGTAATGTTTCTTTCCAACTTTGCAAGCAAGAAAAGACTCTCACAACCACTGAATTTGAGATTTTTAAGCTACCATATAAAGGTCTGATCAATGAAAATGAGGCACAAGATTTTTGGTCTTCTTCGGTATGGCACACTTTTAGCAGCAGTTGTAGCTAAGATGTTAAGAAGACCAAGAGTACTCATTTGAAGAATTCGGTTCTCCGCTACATTCACTGATTTTTAACATACTCTATCTTTGCCTGAGGTGATAGCAACAACTCAATTTGGAAGTTTGAACTGTTGCTTTTTGAATGGGCTATATTAAATTAACCAGTTGCCTTGTCCAGATGGTTTGCTTCTCATCTCCAGTCGATCACAACAAAGCCTTTAGGTGATATCCTTGTTAGAAGCTACGTCACTCACTTGGCTATGGAGCTAGGACTTTTGGATCTTAATGATCAAATCTATACCATCGTCCCAGTTTCCCCTAGAGATCAATTTGATGTTAAATCCTTTATCAAGATGAGAGTCTCTATCATAATCATCTACTAGGATGATGCTTACTATCACTTCATCACACCTGAAGAAGAAATAGCATGGGAACTAAAGGATTCTGAGGCATTTAAAGATGGTCTTCCAAGGACACAGTAGAGGAAAAGGGCTAGAATTGAGCCTCCTCCAGATTCAATAGATATCCTAGATGCCCCAGCGGCTAGCGTGATTCTTTAGCATCTTAGACGAACTTGGCTTAATAACTCATGGCTTTTATCACTCCTGGATTCGACATGCTTCTAGCAAGCATGGATTCCTTTAAGCAATCAATTGATAAAAAGTTAGAGGACTACAAAAATTTTATCAAGTCTAGAGTTGACACCTTAGATGAGGAGATCACTAGTCTTTGTAACAAATTATCTGGCTTCAAGCCGTGAACTATCCTAGCTTTAAGTTTTTTTTTTGTATTAGGATCATTAGGATAGAAAAACATCTTTTGTTTGAAATCAAACTCTTGCTTGTAATCTTTTGGCTTAAGTAATGTATATGAAATTTGCTTTCATCTTGTTTATTGCCCTTTTCTTTGTTTGTTTCTTTTTTATCATAACAAAGAGGGAGAAGAAATAATAAACATATCTTGATTTATGCAAATTCAAAATGTGTCTAAATGTAACATATACTTGACATATACCTTCCACGACATATGTTGTGGTCAATACTTTGATTGAATCTCTTTTGAACTTATTCCTTTATGTACTTATAGTTTAAAATGTGGCATTATTGTACCTTTTTTTTTCCACTTTTTGATAAGCATCTTTTGAAGGGAAGAAATTCATTTTGCCTTAACCACATATTGCAAGATTATTTGTCACCATCAAAAAGGAGGAAATTGTGAAACCTTTAGGGGTATTTCCATTATTTTGATGATCATAAATAATTGAGCAATAAGGAATTTGTTGTGTTCTAGATAGGTTATATTTTCCTAAGACCTTCAAGCAAGTTGATTCAAATTAATTAAAGTTCAAAAGATTGAAAATCAGCAAAGATTCACGCGATAAAGTTCATCACTCCTATGAATAAAGTAATGTCTGTGGTCAATAATCACCACCACTATGAAACTTCAGTTTCACACCCGTATCTTTCATAGCCACACCTATGAAATTCTTAGCACCAATTCTCTTAGGTTTGAATGTTCACAGTTGTAAAGCATTGGCCAAATCGTGAAGCAAGAACAGTCACACCTATAAAAGATCATGCATTCTTGGACAAAAGCGTTCACATCTAGCTTCACTACTTCATTCACGAATTTACCAAGAATATTCAGGCCTATAAAGTTGAATAATTAATGTTGATAGGCATGAATGGAAAAGTAGTTCAATGGCTAGTTTTGCATTAATTGCATCCAAAACAACTTTATTTCTTTTATGAAGTATAAACATGACTCATTTTTTAACTTCCCAGGATTAGCCAATAAGAAATTAATCATTTAATTTTTGTAAAGCCATTTGTGCAATTATTAAAATTTGATTTTTATATTCTATGTTGTGAAAACTACTTTAGCTCAGTTAGTTGAGCTATTTTAGTTAGTGAGTGATTTCATTCCTTTAATCAAATACTCATTAGTGAATCTGAGTGATTTAGGTAGTAAATGAAGCATTTGTAAGGGTTTTTGTGTGAGCCATCAGAAATACAAGGATTTGATTGTTGTGTTAGCCATCAAAATATAAAGGTTTATAGGTTAGGTGTTAGCCAAGAGAGTAAAACACCATAGTTGGGAGTGAGCTTGGAAAACTCCATTTTTAACACTTTGAGTGTTAGTGACATACCCAATTGAGATTGGGGAGAGGAGTAGGGTTTATTAATAACCGAACCTCTGTAAATCTTGTATCTTCATCTCTCTACTTTTTCTCTATATATTCTTATTCATTTGCTTGAAAGAAAATTTTTATTTGGGAACTAATTCAACTCCCATTTCTTGGTTGTTGTTTTAGGCAGCAATATTGATTACAAACAGCTAAATAAGGTGACCATTAAGAATAAGTACCCATTATCCAAAATGATTGATATGTTAGATCAGTTGAAGGGGTAGAAGTATTTTCTAAGATAGAACTCACATCAGGGAACTATCAATGGAAAATAAAGAAGCAAGATGTTCCTAAAATAGCTTTTAGGACATATTATAGCCTCTACGAGTTTCTAGTTATGCCATTTGGCTTAACGAATGCATTAACAACATTGATGAATCCAATGAACAGAGTTTTATGATCTTATCTTGATCAATTTTTGTAGTCTTTATTGATGATATACAAGTGTATTCCAGAGATAAGAGGGACATGATTAACATTTGAGAATAGTGCTTCATACTTTAAGGGAAAAATAGTTATATGTAACTGTCCAAATGTGAATTTTGGTTGGAAGAAGTGGGCTTTCTGGGGCATATTGTGTCAGTTGAAAGAGTTCAAATAGATCCCAATAAGATAGAGGAAATAATTGAGGTAGTAAAATAGGTGGAGAGACTTAAATTTATGGTGGAATTCGATGGAAGTGTGTGTTACAGGAATAAATTGTGTGTGCTAAAAGTTAGTGAGTAAAAATATAATATCTTAAAAACATCATATGATACAACCTACTTGATGCACTTTGATAGTAACAAGATGTATCAAGATCTAAAAGTCTATTATTGGTGATAAAAATGAAAAGGGGACATCACAAAATATACCATTAGATGCAAGATTTGTCAATAAATGAAAATAGACCATTAACTACCATTAGGTTTGTTGTAACCCATCATAATCCCAGAGTGGAAATAGTAGAGAATGACAATGGATTTTCTGTATGGGTTATCACTAACAGAGAAGAAACATGATGTCATATGGGTGATAATATATAGGCTCACTAAATTAGCACTTTTTTTACCTATTAACATGAATTATTTGATGAACATATTAGCACAAATATATGTGAATGGGATAGACTGATTACATGGTGTGCTTATCTCAATTATTTCTGATCAATACCCTCTATTTGCCTTATAATTCTAGAAATGCTTGCAATAAGCTTAGGTACTTAACTTAATTTTAGTATTGCTATCCATTCTCAAACTGATGAACAGTCCAAGCAGGTGATATAATTATAAGAAGATATGCTTAGAAGTTGTGTCATAAAATTTAAAGGTAGTTGGGACTGATATTTACCACTTATGGAGTTTTCCTACAACAATAACTAAAAGACTAGTATAGGTATGACACCTTATGAGACTTTGTATGAGAAAAAGTGTTGAACACCATTATATTGGATGAAACTCTATGAAATAAAACTTATGAGTTCGGATTTGGTATAATGGATGGAAGAAAAAATGAGGAACATTAAACATAGGTTAAAGGTAATAGTTGATAGATAAAAATCTTATGCATATCTAAAAAGAAAAGATAGTGAATATGTTATTGAGGACAAAGTGTTTTTAAAAGTTTCACTCTAGAAAAAGGTACTCCAATTTGGCAGAAGGGAAAACTATGCCTTAAGTTCATCAACCTATATGAAGTGTTACAATGAGCGTGACCAATGGCCTACAAACTAGCTTTACTACCAAAGTTTGATAAGATTCATAATGTCTTCCATTTGTCAATGTTAAAAAGATATAAATCACAAATTTCCCATTTAATACAAGATGAAACCATAGAAATTCAAACTGATCTGACATATGAGGAAGAGCCAATGGCCATATTAGCTCAGGAAACTAAAAAGCTAAGAAACAAAAAGATGGATTTAGACAAAGTTCTACGACAGAATCACACGATACAAGAGGCCAATTAGGAGAGTAAAGAAATAGTGAGGAAGCATTACCCTCAATTGTTTAGAGACAACCAATCAGGTAAAATTTCAAGGACAAAATTTCTTAAAGGGGAGAGAATTGTAATGCCCGTTAATTTAAGCCCTGAGTCACATGTTTCCCTTTTTAGAAATATTGGACCAACCAGAATCTAAATTTAGACTAACATCAAATATAAGAAATAGCCAAAAATATAATTGATGAAAACTATAATGGGTGGTGTTTGAAATGAGAGAGAAAATTTAAATACGGACCTAATTGCAAGAAATGGAAGTTGTGGAGCAAAATGGTGAAACCAAGGGAAATAAGGGACTTATACTCAACTTTGCCATTATTATATTCATTAAGTGGAATTGTCGCCATAATGCCCAATAAGAATACTAATTCTCCACTCATTAGATTAATCAATCATTAATAGGAATATATATAGTTGAAAAAGGCCTAATTTATCCTTTCTTTGAACATTCTAGATATACCTAAGTGCCATCATCTTCATCTTCTCTAAATCCCCCACAGTTAGCCCCAAAACCACTATTAAAATGTTATAACTAAGTTTAGGTTCAGAAAGAGAAATGTGAGAAGAGAGAAAGAGGACTGATGTTACCAAAATTAACTTGCAAGTATACGAGCCAATTGTAGAATTGTAAGATAACCCCGAGATTGTTCCCCCATGAAATTGTTTAGCTTAAACTCTTAACTAATCTTACATTACCAATAAACAAGAAAATTAAATCTTGAACACTCTATAAAAGTTTAGTGAATTATTTAGTTAAACTAATTAAACTAAAACTAGGTGAACGAGATAACAAACAAATCTTAATGAATTAAAACCAAATAGATAAAGCTGGTATTTAGCCCACCTCACTAATTTGTAATCCCTTTCCTAATTCAATTAAGCATGATGAAATAAAGTTTCTAATGACTATCACCTTAATTCACCTAGTGTAATTAGTGTCCAACCCAATTTTTAGATTAAACTAAAGATGATGTTTCTATTAATTTAACCCCAACATGTTCATTCCAAATTTAAAAAAAAGGTGGTCAGTTATCCAATTTGAAATTAAATAAACACAATTGAAATTGGAGAAGGAATCATACTTCATTAATAATAGACGAAAAAGTTCATACAAATTGGATTAGCTTACTAAACACCCAATAAAAGCTAGCCTAGCGTTGCTACTACCATAATAAAGTTAATAACAAATCTTAAACTAAACATATTATAGTAAAAAAGATGTCACCCAAACAATGAACCAAGAAGGGGGGTTGAATTGGTTATAAAACAAATTCTTAACCTTAATTACGGAATAAAATTAAATAGAGTAGAGATGAAGAGATATCACACACGAGATTTATAAAGGTTTGGGTATTAACAAACCCTACTCCTTTCCCTAATATTAGTTGGGAGTTTTACTAACACTCTAAGTGTTACAATGGAGTTTTACAAGCTCACTCCCAATTATTGTGTTTCTCTCAATGGCTAACACCTAACCCAAAAATTCTCTTGTGTTTTAATGGCTCACATTGTTAGAGGAGTGCTCTAAAGGCAATCACCTTTAGCACTTATTGTACAAATTTATTTGATTAATAAAAGGCTTTTTCATTATTTTGATATTCATTTGATATGTGAATTGATAAGTGATCTTAAATCAACTAATGAAGTCCTTGATACATAACATATCATCAAGGAAATCATTATGTGATCATGATATTGAGATTCGTATCATGTGTAATTATGTTAGTATCAAAATTATCCCTAGTCATAGGATTAATGAGACGAGACATTATTAATCAAGACAAACTAGCACATGTTACATTTGGGTTCATCATAACTTAAAATATATAAGTAATATTTTTCATGTTTTCAACTTTTATCAATTATGTCTCTAAGGTCTTCAAATTGTAACAAACATTTTACTGGTCCAGAATAGAATTGGCTTTTGGACTAGTATGACTTCCAAAGGCCATAACTTAGTCTATATATCCGATTAAGCTGTAATTAGTAGAAATATTTAGCTAAGATATATACCTATAACTCTTATGTTTTGATCATATATAGAATCTAGCTCTAATGAGCTCCAATTAGCCAAACAAGTTTCTAGAGCTGCCCAGGGCATTCAGTAGGCAGTTCAAACCATGGAACAGTCATGGTTCCATTCCACATAACTCAAAATTTACAAAACCTATATACCTGAAATTTGGTATAAAGATACCAAACACATATATCTACAACTTTTATGTTTTAAGATACTTCACATAATGGCTTTAGCATATTCGAAATCAAAGCACACAGTAGCTAACTTGGTTAGGGTTCACACCCTGACCAGTTTCAGTAGAGAGAGGATTTCCCTTCCTATACAGCAAATCATGCAAAAAATTTTAAATATCCATAAATATGAGACATAAAGGAACAACAGTTGTGTTTTAAACTTTTCCAGAATCAATTTCTATGTGCATCAAAATCGGGTTGCAATTCAGTGCCTATTAATGAACCTAAGCAACTCAAATCAACCCTATAGCAATAAGAATTGATTACTTACCAAGAACGACCTTGTAAGGGATCAATATGCTTCAAAAAATAAGTGAAAAAAGGATGAATTGAAGTCTGAAATGGAGGAAATTGAAGAAGAAGTCGGGCTGGAGAAGAAGGCAGAAATGGGAAGATAAAACTAACTTTTTGTTTTTTTATCTTTATATCTTTTTCTCATCTCTTTTCTCATCTCTTTTCTCCTTTCTCTTCTCTTTTCTCTTCTCTTCTCTTTTATTTCTCTTTTGTTTCATTTTCATTTTATTTTATTTATATTATTATTTACATATATATATATATAATTCGACTAATTGACACAATAGTACAACTTAATCATTTGGCCCGATTTAACTAAATTAACAATGTAAAATGTTTACTAATCTTAATCTAATCATTTTTCTTACATTAATTTGGTCACCTTATTCAATTTATTTCTAATACTTTGTTATCCTCATTTAGGTTATAATTACACAAGTGCGACTCGATACAAGTGCCAAATACTAGGACACGTAGCTAGTGCGTGTCATAAACTTGTTCCTACGAAAATACGTATGAAATGCACGTGTTCAATTGAATTGTATGCAAGATGCTTATGTTCAATGAAATGCATATGGGGAAGGTCAAGGATGTTACAAACAAAGTTGTTGCCCAGATATTGAACTAAGAAGGGGGGTTGAATTGGATATTAAAATTTCTTAACTTTTAAGTGCGGAAAGAAAAGTTATGTTGAGTAGGGATAAGAAGATATCACACGGGAATTTTTATAGAGGTTCGGGTGTTAACAAACCCTACTCCTCTCTCCAATCTCAATTGGGAGTTTCACTAACACACTAAGTGTTACAATGGAGTTTTACAAGCTCACTCCCAACTATGGTGTTTCTAACAATGGATCACACCTAACCCAGAAATCCCTTGTGTTTTAATGACTCACACAATAAACCAATTCCTTGTGTTTTAAAGGCTCACACAAATAACCCTTACAAGTGTTATACTCTTAACCCAAATTACCTAAACTCACTTGAGTAGTAGATTAGAAAGAGAAACACTCACAAATCTATAATGCTCAAAGAAGAATGAGCAAAAAGATTTTTACAGAGATTTAATGTTTGTTTTGAAAATATTAAAATGCACAAATGGCTACAACAAGATTTTGGTTCAAAGTTTTAGCTATTCTTTTGTTCTGGATTCATAAATGACTTGCATTTATACTTCTATGGAGAATTATAGTCGTTTGGTTGCATTTATTGCAAAAATAGCCATTGCACCAACTCTTAATTTCGCGCCTGACATGTTTCTCTTTCCTCTTTCATGATCGTGAGTATGATTGTCACGGTCGTGACTGTTCTTCCAAGACTTGAGTGGTGACTGTTCTTCCAAGCCGTGACTTGAGTGGCAACCAACCTAGCTTTATTCCTAGCTATTGAACCTTGTTCATCTAGTTTATTTCTAAATACCCATTTGCTACTGATGATTTGATGCTTATTTACTTCTCTCAAATTGGTTGAGTTCCTCTTGCATAACAATCACCCAACATTCATCATTAAAAGCCTCATCAACATTTTTAGGCTCAATTTGAGAAACAAAAGCAAGATCAGGAACTAAATGTTTGAGATGAGATCTAGTACTTACTCCCCTTGTAGGATCACCAATGATTTGCTCTTTGGGGTGATCTTTTGTCAATCTCCATTCCTTTAGGAGCTCATGCCTGTTTTCCTCTTGAGCTGGAGGTAGAGTATCATTTTGATGTGAATCTTCTTGATCATTTTCTTCTCTCATTTTCAAGATCAAGTCTTTCCATAGTACCTACAACATGATTAAGAACACTACCTTTCACAAGATCAAGCTTACTAGTTTCATCAAAAACAACATGAATAGATTCTTCAATAGTTAATGACTTTTTATTAAATACCCTATATGCTTTGCTAGTTGTAGAGTATCCTAAAAAGATACCCTCATTAGATTTAGAGGCAAATTTTCCAAGGTTGTCCTTGGTATTCAATATGAAACATTTGCATTCAAATACTCTAAAGTATGATATTAAGGGCTTTCTTCCATTCCATAGCTCAAATGAAGTTTTGTTTAAGAAAGGTCTTTTGAAAACTCGATTTGAAATATAACATGTAGTATTTGTGGCTTCGGCCCAAAAGTAAGTTGGTAAACCATACTCATTGAGCACTGTTCGAGCCATTTTAATTAAAGTTCGATTTCTCCTTTCGACTACCCCATTTTATTGAGGTGTCCTAAGAGATGAAAAATTCTGCAAAATGCCATGTTCTAGACAAAAATTTTCAAAGTTTTCATTTTCAAATTCTTTGCCATGATCACTTCTTATTTTTTAAATATAATATCCTTTTTCATTTTGAACTCTTTTAGCAAAGTTTCTGAAAGTTTCAAAAGCATCACTCTTTTGAGCTAAGAAAATTACCCAAGTAAATCTAGAGTAGTCATCGACGATGACAAAGGTATAGTGTTTACCTCTTAAGCTTGCAATTCTAGTAGGTCCAAATTGATCTATATGCAGAAGTTGTAGAGGTTTTGAGGTACTTACAATGTTTTTGGATTTGAAAGAGGACTTGTGTTGTTTTCCTCTTTGGCAAGGTTCACATGTCTTGTCTTTTTCAAATTTGACTTTTGGTAACCCCTTTACTACCTCTCCTTTGCTGAGGCTTTGAATTAGATCCATGCTTGCATGACCGAGCCTTCTATGCCACAACCAAGATTCATCACTAGTAGTCACAAGAAACTTAGAGGAATGGTTAGATATTTTGTGTAAGTCTATTATGTAGGTATTGACATCTCTATTTCCTTTAAATATCTCGACTGTCAATAGAGGTTACAAGATATTAGTTGGAAGAAAAGGTTACTTTGTTTTCTTTATCACATAATTAACTTACACTTAACAAGTTATGTTTCAAGCCATCAACAAGTAACACATCTTTAATGAAAGTAGTACCATTAATACCAATAGAGCCAATGCCAATTACCTTACCATTAGCATTGTTTCCAAATGTAACTTTACCTCCATCAATACTTTTGATTTCATTGAAAAGTTCTTTGTCTCCTATCATATGCCTTGAGCATCCACTGTCTACTAGCCAAACATTTTTGTTTATTGTGGACTTGAGGCATACCTATAGAATCACAATTCAAGTATGATATTTAGGTACCCAAATGAGCTTGGGTCCTTGGGGGTTAGCATATGAAGGTTCCCAATGAGCCTTCCTTATCCAATAATGTTTATTTATGTGACCAAATTTCATACAATAATTACATTTTTTAGCTCTAAATATGCTTTTTGGTCTTACAATGCTTTTGAATGCCATATTTCTATTAGGTTGAGTTTGAGAGCAATGGCATGCACAAGCATGATGAATTGGTGCTTTTATAGGTGCATGCTTCTTATATATAAAGGCATGATTAGCCTTTTGAGGTTTCCTTCTTAGGATTACCAATCCTTGATCATACCTCTTAAGTATAAAAGATTTAGTGTATTTTGTGCACTTAGCCCTTGGGGCTGTTACAGCAAATGTGGAAATGTGAGGTTCACTTGACTTAACAAAAGTAGTCTTGTAAGAAGATGATATTGTACCCTTAAATCCTAGACCATGTCTAATTAAGGGTGGTCTTTGAGACACAATGAGAGTATTTAAACTCTCCTTTCCCTTGTGAAATTTTGAAATGGAGTTTCTAAGTTCCTCAACTTCATTTTTCAAAATATTATTTTCTTTAAGCAAGAATTTAGTTGAAGGTCTTAAAGAATATTCATCTAATTACTTTTGAAGATATTAATTAGATGATTTAAGCTTAAAGTTCTCCTTTTCTAAAGCATCCATTTTGATTTTCAAATTAAAAATGTTATTCTTATAAGTATTGAATTTACTTCTATATTTCTCTAGTTCTAGATTCAATACTTCTATTAGGCTTTGCTCATCATCATCATCTTCACTATTACTATCATTATCACTACTATCATTATTGAAAGAGTATGAGTGAAGTGATCCTACCATATCCAAGACGTGATCCTTTATAGCCATGAAGCATAGGTTGACCTCTTCATTTTCATTGTCATCTTTTTCACTTGAAAAGCTTTCGTCATCCCATGTGGCTTTGTAACCTTTCTCCCCATTGTCTCTTTGGTGTTTACTCTTGTGCTTATTGAGTCTTGGACATTCCGGTTTAATATTCCCTTTCTTCCCACATTCATTGCACTTTACCTCCTCTTTACTTCTTTTTGAGTCATTAGAAGTCTGTTTGAGGTTTCTTTGCCTGAATTTTATATAGTTGCTCATTCTCTTCTCAACAATTCTTTTTAGCCTTCTTGAGAGCATAACAATGTCTTCATTTCCATCATCACTCTTTTCTTCATCATCTTCAACTTCCTTTTGAGATTTTGAAATAGAGGCTTTTAGTGCTAGAGGATTTCTTTTTTTTTTTGGCTCTGCTTCAAGCTTTCTATCTCTTTTCACTGTCATTTCATGTGTAAGAAGTTTTCCAATAAGCACATCGGTATTCATGATGCTCATGTCTTCATTTGCCTCTTCTATACAAACAACTCTTGAACCATAATCTTTGAGAGGAAGACTTCTCAGAATTTTGTTATTTACATCTTCCAAGCTCAGGTGTTTCCCAAGCTTTCTCATGCTAATTATGATGGCTAGAAGACGGTTGGTCATGTCAGTAATTGACTCATTGGATTTCATCTTGAAGAGTTCATATTCTGAAGTGAGAAATTGAATCTTCTTGGATTTAACTTGCTTTGTTCCTTCATGATAGTTTTCCAATATTTTCCATATGTTGTAAGCAGTTGGGTAGTGTTGTATTCTACCACATTCTTCAATGGATAATGAGTTTGAGAGAATTGTTATTGCCTTCTTATTTTTGAAGTTTTCTCTTCTTTGAGGTTCTATCCAATCATCTCTTGACAAGATTTCTTCTTCACCATCAACTAATCTTCTAGTTGGTGGTGTCCATTCTTTCCAAACACTATCCTAGACTTCAATTCCTTCACTATCCATATATGTCTCCATCCGAAACTTCCAATGAGCATAATTTTCTCCAACAAAGTAAGGCTTAAGACTTTGGAATCCTTCATTGGCCATATCTTGATCTTTGCTAGCGCTGTTTAGGATTCGATGCTAGACTAAGCTCTGATACCAATTGTTGCCCAGATATTGAACTAAGAAGGGGGGTCGAATTGGATATTAAAATTTCTTAACTTTTAAGTGTGGAAAGAAAAGTTAAGTTGATTAGGGATAAGAAGATATCACATAGGAATTTTTATAGAGGTTCGGGTGTTAACAAACCCTACTCCTCTCCCCAATCTCAATTGGGAGTTTCACTAACACACTAAGTGTTACAATAGAGTTTTACAAGCTCACTCCCAACTATGGTGTTTCTAACAAAGGATCACACCTAACCCAAAAATCCCTTATATTTTAATGGCTCACACAAAAAACCAATTCCTTATGTTTTAAAAGCTCACACAAATAACCCATACAAGTGTTCTACTCTTAACCCAAAATACCCAAACTCTCTTGAGTAGTAGATTACAAAGAGAAACACTCACAAATCTATAATGCTCAAAGAAGAATGAGCAAAAAGATTTTTACAGAGATTTAATGTTTGTTTTGAAAATATTAAAATGCACAAATGGCTACAACAATATTTTGATTCGAAGTTTTAGCTATTCTCTTGTTCTGGATTCATAAATGACTTGCATTAATACTTCCATGGCGAATTATTAGAGAAATAGTTGTTGCACCATCTCTTAATTTTGCGCATGACATGTTTTTCTTTCCTCTTTCACGATCGTGAGTATGAGTGTCACGGTCATGCCTGTTCCTCCAAGCTGAGACTTGAGTGGTGACTTTGGTCGTGAAGCATTCTGGAAGGATTTGAAGTGTTCAATCACGGGCTTGACATTATTATTTCACGGTCATGAACATCCTTCCTAGCCGTGGTCCAAGTAGTGACTCTGGCCGTAAAGCTCTCTGAAGGAATTTGACATGTTTTCTCACGGGCATGACTTTCTTTCAAGGGCGTGACTAATATGTTCATTCACTGTTGCTATCAATTTTCATGGTTGTGAACTTTAAATGTTGGATAGTTGGCGCTAAGCTTCATCACGGGTGTGAACATGCTATTTCTTCATTTTTTAGTCTTCCATTCTCCATTCTTGCTATCATGTTCCATACCCTGTTCAATAAACTTAGAAAACAAGTATGTTAAATATATTATTGCTATTTTATTTTTTATCACCAAAATGACGGAAATACTCCTCAAGGTTCAACAAAAGTAAATCATAAAATGATAATAATGTAATTATATTAATACGAAAAAGAGGAAGTACACAGTTTAAACATGTGAATGAAAGTCCTTCATAATTATAGAAACTAGTACATAAACAAAAACATGAAAAAGCTAGGACTCTAACTAGGCTTTGAGCCTGACAGACCATCTCTAAGGCATGCTACTTCCGCCTCGAGGCTATCCATATAAGATTCCATGAAATATTTGAGGTTTTCCAACCTCTCATTGATGGAAGCCTGCAATAGATCAAAGGAAGGTGCTAAAAGATCAGCCACCTGCTATCCTAAGCCAGGTGTAGAGGTTGATGATTGACCAACCTCTTGCTCAACCTTTGGGGTCGCTATCTCGACTCGGGCTCATTTTCTTTACTGAATCCCTTGGAGGCTAGCTTTGAATTCATCTGAATCCTGGTCTTCCCAATCAATTTCACCAGCTAGAGTGGTAAACTGGTAATAGACATTATTCCCGTAGATTATGCGAACTGTTAGAGGAGTGCTCTAAAGGCAATCACCTTTAGCACTTATTGTACAAATTTATTTGATTAATAAAAGGCTTTTTCATTAATTTGATGTTCATTTGATATATGACTTCATAAGTGATCTTAAATCAATTAATGAAGTCCTTGATACATAACATAGCATGAAGGAAATCATGATGAGATCATGATATTGAGATTCTTATCATGTGTAAATTATGTTAGTATCAAAATTATCCCTAGTCATAGGATTAATGAGATGGGACAATATTAATCTAGTTAGACTAGCACATGTTAGACTTCTTGATTAGATCGAGTAGTAGATCTCATAATCTATAAACATGAGATGTTTAGAGTTAACATGTGGATGCTTGCTAAGTGTAGCTAAGTACATTGGATGACCAACTATGAGAGAATCATATGGATAATCTATTCAAATGTCAATGATAATCTCATCATAGCAATGGTGCAAGTATCCTTAGACTTGAGGTACTTAAGGATATCTTGAATATTGATTCTGTATTTTGACACTATTCCTTGTTGCCTTAGAGAGGTAGCTCATAGGATGGTGATTGGATACAACTTGAGGTATTTGAAGGTAATTGGGTAACTAACAAAGGATTCACCACTCTTAATAAAAGGAGTGTATACCCATGGCCATTTGACGTAGTCATTACTCAGGAATCTCTGGCCGGAGTGGAAATGTCATAAAGATAGTCTTCAATGACATATCTAATAGAGTAATGAGCCTCAAGGACAAGAACTAACATTACCTGGACTAGACTTGACGTAGTCAGTCTAGTGGGAGTTGACACATGTCCATACTCTGAACCAAGCGGGGTATAGAATGGTGAAAGGAATAATTGCACAGAAAGTTTCTATGGAATGGTTCGTAGTCAAACCATTGACTTTTCGGTCAATTGGGGGTCATGATGTGTTGCTAGATACCGCTCATGACCTACTTAAATTAATTATTAATTTAAGTGGCCAACATAACCGGGAACGTAATGGGTCACACATATTGAAGATATGGAGAATGAGTAAAATGGTTATGGATAGGATCCAAAATATAAGAGAATTATTTTAGGATGGATCGCGATGAGATCGCAAGGAAAAATCGTTCGGGAGTGTCACGGCCCATACGGGCCCACGCTGGCTAGGTAGGCTGCTGGCCAGCCTTGTGGGCCAGCAGGATTGCCCAGCAGCAGCCCGCAGTAGGCCCAGCACACCTGTAGCTTTCCATCCGTTGGCCAACGGATGTTTTTGACCTTAATTAGGTCAATTATGGCCAATTACTATTCATTTGTTTCCATTTTCTCCATTTTTGACTTTGCATCTTATTTTTGAATTTGATTCAAATAGAAAAGATATCAAATGGCAGAAAATAGATATTAAGACACAACAACAATTCTCTCAAGAATACTTTCAAAGCTAACACTTTGAGTTTGTTCAAACCATTTTCTTGATAGTTTCTTCTTCATTCTTCATATGGATTATCATTAGAGACATCCTAGTGTGGATTATTGTGGTTTGCTACAACCCAATAAAGTGAAGATTTGAAGAACAAATAAAAATTACAAGGTATAATTTTTAACATTTACATTTATATAAATTAGTTTTAATGGTACAAGTATGATCTTTTGTTTTGGATTTTGAAAAATTTTATTTTTTGCTGCGTTTATGAATATGATTCATTCTCCAAAATCCTACATTAGTATCAGAGCCTCCTTGTATCCGTTAAAATTAATTTTAATTGAAAGTGCAATGAGATTGCATGTTTTTGATGATTTTGGATCATTAGTTTTGAAAAATTGAAATTAATTTGTAAAATAAAATTATTTAATTTTTCTTTCTTTAATATAATCATGGGATGATTAAGAATGATTATTTTGATTGAAAAATGATTTGAATGTGATTCAAATAATTAATTTCGGATTTATTTCAAAAATGCCTAAAATTGCCTTGTTTATGAACATGTGTTGTTGTTTGGTTAAATTGATGGGGCTGATTATATTTTTCTTGTAATTTAATTATGAAAATATTATTTAGATATATTGAGAATATTTTTATATCTCTGGAAGTATCCAACAATTAATTAAAAAATATTTTAATTAATTTTTCAAACAAATACAAAAATTGGACTGTTTTAGCATACCCGGTGGGGCTGTTTTGTTTGATTTTTTTATATGTATTTATTTTATTTTAAGTACCTTGAAATAAATTTTATGTGATTAAAAATATGTTATTTTGATGTTAGATGCATGCCAAAATTATTTTGCAAACATTTGAAATTTTAAAAAATTCTAGATATCGAATTAGTCATTTTGAGCGTCTAAGTGTGTTAGTTCATTTGTCTTAGTAATTTTGGCTTGTGCCAAAAATATTTTGATAAACTTGAGCTGACCTAAAGATAATTAGAATATTGATTTGATGTTCTGGATATTTTTAGAATTTTTGGAAATTAATTTTGAATTAATTTAAGTTGTACAATTGTAATTCTAGTATGACTAGAAATTGGTATGTATATTAAAATTAAATTGTTTAATTTTAACATCATAATATTCTGATTTTAAGGAGAATTAATTTTGAATTATTTTTGGAAATATGAAATTTAATTTAATTTGATTGAATATTAAATTTCACTTTAAAATGACATACAAAATTAAATTAACCGAAAGAACACATATAGACAATTTCGATTCAAGTGTTGAATCGATTTACAAATTGAAATCCAAAATTGTCATTTTTATTTTGTGCATTAGAGAATGCATGTTAGGGGTGTATAAAAAGGCATGATGGATGATTATGGACTTAGGCCCAATGTGATTCAGCATGCATGGAATTATTTTGTTTTATGGTAAATAGGGATTGCGTGTCCCTACCTCTTTTTCTTTCTTATGTATTTCTCTTCTCATCTTACTCCCCTCAAATGTAAATTGAGGTTTTCTATAATTTGAAATATGTAATTAGATTACATAGGATTAGGATAGAATGAAGATACAAAAGAGCAAAAAGCAAATGAGATGGTACTATAAACAAGAAGACTTAGAAATAAGAATTTGATTTTTATTTTGGGTTGTAAATTCATTCATATACCTAGGTAAGACCTAGTCAATTTCTCTTTAGCTCAAGAGATTGACTTTAGTATGTCCATAATCATGTCATATAGTTAATATAACTATCTTTATATATCAATGTGATGAATGTATGATATATAAAAGCATGAAATAATAACTTGATGAGACTTAACAAGAAATCCCTCACTAAATAAACAATTAAGTCTTATGCCTTCCATTAATATGGGGAGAACCAGAGTTCTTTTAGAGTTAGGGTTGTTGAGTTTCCTCAAGCTCACTCTATAAGAATATGTTCAATCCATTGAAATTAGATTTCACGATTAATGGGTTAGACTTAACCGATATTATTAACTTGTTGGATTTGCGCTAAGGTTAATGTGTATTGGAGGTGAAGTTGGGTTTGTATACATGAGATGTACACATATCAAGAGTCAATAGCCCAATGTATGTGCACACATCAATAAGTTGATAGCACAAGATTTGATAATTGCATGAATAATGCACTTGGTATGGATTAGATACCTACCAACCAAACTAAGGATAGCTTGTTGAGTTGCCTCAAGGTTATTCTTAGCTAGTTGGATATCGACCCACTAGGAGAACTTCCATATAATTTCTCTTGGTTCATAGTGAGGGCTACAGATTCTCAATAAAATAGTGGGAGCCATAATTCGATTTATTAAAGACCTAATAAACATGCATTTTATGTACATTTTAACATGTTCTATTTTACATCTAGGTTGCTAGAATCATCATCATGACAAGTGTGAATTTGTGATTGCTAATGGAATCAAATAAGTTGACTGGGCCCAATTTTATGGATTGGCTAAGGAATATGAGAATAGTTCTCAAATCCGAAAAGATTGGCTATGTCCTAGATGAGGCACTCCCTAATCCCCCTGCTGCTAATGCTTCTGAAGATGTTCAGAAGGCATATCAAAAGGATCTCGATGATAGTGAGATGGCAAGCTGCATTATGCTTGCTACTATGTCAGCTGAGTTTCAAAAGCAGCATGAGGCTATGAATGCTAATTTCATAGTATACCATCTAAGAGAGCTTTTTGATGAGTAAGCCCATTCCGAAAGGTTCGAAACTTCAAGATTGCTCTTCCACACTAAGATGGTTGAGGGGACATCTCTAATGCAATATGCATTGAAGATGAATGGCTATATTGAGAGGTTGGCCACCTTGGGATTTATGATGGACCATGAATTAAGTATTGACTTAATTCTAACCGGTTTGTCTGATAGTTATTCACATTTTGTGCTTAACTATAAGATGAACCAAATCTCTACCATTATTCCTGAGCTTATTAACTTGCTTAAAACAGCTGAGCCATCTGTCAAAAAGGACAGTAAGGCTATGATGCTGGTGGACTCTTCAAGTTATAAAAGGAAGAACCTTAAAAATAAGAAGAAGTACATGAAGCCTAAGGGAGGCGTGGCCAAGAAGAAGGCCAAAGAGATTACTCCAAAAGGGACATGCTTCCATTGTGTCAAGGATGGCCATTGGAAGAGAAACTGCAAGGCTTACTTAGAGTCCTTGAAGGAGAAGGCATCTGATGCCCCATCTACTTCAGGTATTTTTGTCATTGAAATTAATACTGTTTCCAATAATAATATATGGGTATTAGATACTGATTATGGCTCACACATATGCACTGATATGCAGGGCCTAAGGAACAATGGACAGCTCAATAAGGGAGAGTCAGACCTACGTGTTGGAAATGGAGCAAGGGTTTCTGCATTAGCTATAGGAACATATGTATTGACCTTCTCTAGTGGGCTTATATTAAATTTGGATAATTTCTATTATGTAGCTGCTTTGACTAAAAACATTATTTCTGTTTCAAGTCTAAATAATGATGGTTTCCTTTTAGCTTTTAGTAACAATTGTTATTCTATTATGTTGAATGGAATTATTTATGCTAATGGTACATTATGCAATGGAATATACATATTAGATATGAAAAATCCAATTTTAAACATTAATGATAATAAAAGACTAAAACGAGATATGTTGAAATCATCTTATTTATGGCATTGTCGTCTTGGTCATATAAGTGAGAAACGCATGGCTAAGCTACACAAAAGTGGTAGTTTGGGGTCATTTGATTATGAATCATATAACACATGTGAATCTTGTTTACTAGGCAAGATGACTAAATTACCCTTTAAGAGAAAGGGTGAACGTGCTAATGGACTTTAGACTTAATACATTCAGATGTATATGGTCCAATGTCTACACATGCTAGAGGTGGTTTCATCTACTTCATTACTTTTATCGATGACTACTCACGATTTGGATACGTGTATCTTATGAGATACAAATTTGAAGCTTTTGAAAAGTTCAAAGAATTCAGAAATGAAGTAGAGAAATAATTTGGCAAAAGTATTAAAACACTTCGATCAGATCGAGGAGGTGAATACTTGAGCCAAGAGTTTCTAGATTATCTTAGGGATAATGGGATTTTATCTCAATGGACTCCACCTTACAGGCCACAACACAATGGTGTGGCTGAAAGAAAAAACTGAACCTTGTTAGACATGGTAAGGTCTATGATGAGTTTTGCGGAATTGCCTAAATCCTTTTGGGGTTATGCACTAGAGACCACCATTTATATATTAAATGGAGTTCCTTCAAAGTCAGTTGATGTTACTCCATATGAGATATGGTATAACAAGAGGCCCACACTTTCTTACATGAGAATTTGGGGTTGTCCTGCTTATGTGAAGCGGATAATGTTAGATAAGCTAGAAGCTAAGTCTGACCGATGTCTGTTTGTGGGATATCCAAAAGCATCATATGGATATCAATTTTACAACCCCTTAAAACAAAAGGTTTTTGTTTCAAGACATGCTATCTTTTTAGAGAGAGAATTCCTTCTAAAAGGAGATAGTGGGAGCAAAATTGAACTTGAGGAAGTTTAAGATACTCAAACAGATGCTGATCAACTGCCTGAACCCGAGCTTGTTACTCATACAGATGATATAATAGCTCAACCTTCTGAAGCACAAGAGCTTTGTAGGTCAAGTAGGATACGTATTGTTCTAGAGAGATATGGATTTCTCATTAGTGAACAGAACGACGTATTGCTCATAGAAAATGATTAGCCTACAACCTATGAAGAGGTTTTGAATAGTTCAGAATCAGAAAAATGGCTTCAAGCCATGAAGTCAGAAATGGATTCCATGTATGAACACCAAGTATGGACTTTGATTGACCCACCTGAAGTAATAAAACCTATAGGGTACAAGTGGGTTTTCAAAAAGAAAACAGGCATGGATGGTAATGTGATTACCTATAAAGCTAGATTGTTGCTAAAGGTTATCGTCAAAGACTAGGAATTGACTACGATGAAACTTTTAGCCCAGTAGCTATGCTTAAATCCATAAGGATACTCCTAGCCATTGCTACTCATTATGATTATGAGATATGGCAAATGGATGTGAAAACAGCTTTCCTTAATGGAAATCTGACTGAGGATGTGTAAATGACACAACCAGAAGGTTTCATATCCAAAGATGGCAAAAAGGTATGTAAGCTTCAAAGATCCATTTATGGATTAAAGCAAGCATCCAGGAGTTGGAATATTCGGTTTGATGAGACAATCAAACAGTTTGGTTTCTTACAAAATCCGGATGAACCTTGTGTTTACAAGAAGGTTAGTGGGAGTGCAATTGTATTTCTTGTGTTATATGTAGATGACATATTGTTAATGGGAAATGATGTCTCAGCCTTACAATCAGTCAAAATTTAGTTATCCAAGAATTTCTTTAAGAAAGACCTTGGAGAAGCAGACTATATTTTAGGGATAAAGATCTATAGAGATAGATCTAAAAGATTGCTTGGTCTTTCACATTCTACATACATAGATAAGATGCTAAAGAGGTTTAGCATGGAGCAGTCCAAGAGGGGATATATTCCCATGACCCATGGGATTACTCTCTCAAAGTCTTTGTGTCCAAAGACACAAGTTGAGAGGACACACATGAGTTTGATTCCATATGCTTCAGCTATAGGATCAATTATGTATGTTATGATATGTACAAGACCCGATGTATCATATGCTCTGAGTGTCACGAGTAGATACCAATCAAACCCTGGTGAGGGTCATTGGGTGGCTGTCAAGAATATCCTTAAGTACTTAAGAAGAACTAAGGATGTATTCTTGGTATATGGAGATGGAGATCTTACTGTGAGGGGGTATACTGATACCAGCTTCCAATCTGACAAGGATGACTCAAAATCTCAGTCAGGTTATATATTCACACTAAATGGTGGAGCAGTTAGTTAGAAGAGTTCCAAATAGGAAACGACTGCTGATTCCACAACCGAAGCAGAGTACATTGCAGCTTTTGAAGCAGCAAAGGAAGCAGTTTGGATAAGGAAATTCATCACAAAACTTGGAGTGGTTTCCAGCATTATTGATCCAAAACAATTGTATTGTGATAATAATGGAGCCATTGCGCAAGCAAAGGAGCCATTGCGCAAGCAAATGAGCCACGGTCTCATCAGAGATCCAAACATGTACTCAGAAGATACCATTTGATTAGAGAAATCATTGGTAGGAATGAAGTAAAGATAGAAAGAGTGCCCACTGATCAGAATATTGCTGATCCTTTAACTAAGCCACTTCCCCAAAAGAAATATGATTCTCATATACTCGCCTATGGAATTAAATACAAAGGTGATTGGCTTTAGTGCAAGTGGGAGCTTGTTAGAGGAGTGCTCTAAAGGCAATCACCTTTAGCACTTATTGTACAAATTTATTTGATTAACAAAAGGCTTTTTCATTAATTTGATATTCATTTGATATATGAATTGGTAAGTGATCTTAAATCAATTAATGAAGTCTTTGATACATAACATAGCATGAAGGAAATCATGATGAGATCATGATATTGAGATTCTTATCATGTGTAAATTATGTTAGTATCAAAATTATCCCTAGTCATAGGATTAATGAGATGGGACATTATTAATCCAGTTAGACTAGCATATGTTACACTCCTTGATTGGATCGAGTAGTAGATCTCATAATCTATAAACATGAGATGGTTAGAGTTAACATGTGGATGCTTGCTAAGTGTAGCTAAGTACATTGGATGACCAACTATGAGACAATCATATGGATAATCTATTCAAATGTCAATGATAGTCTCATCATAGCAATGGTGCAAGTATCCTTAGACTTGAGGTACTCAAGGATATCTTGAATATTGATTCTGTATTTTGACACTATTCCTTGTTGCCTTAGAGAGGTAGCTGATAGGGTGGTGATTGGATACAGCTTGAGGTATTCGATGGTAATTGGGTAACCAATAAAGGATTCATGACTCTTGATAGAATGAGTGTATACCCATGGCCTCTTGTCGTGGTCATTACTCAGGAATCTCTGGCCAGAGTGGAAATATCATAAAGATAGTCTTCAATGACATATCTAATAGAGTAATGAGCCTCAAGGACAAGAACTAACATTACTTGGACTAGACATGATGTAGTCAGTCTAGTGGGAGTTGACACATGTCCATACTCTAAACCAAGAGGGGTATAGAATGGTGAAAGGAATAATTGCACAGAAATTGTCTATGGAAAGGTTCGTAGTCGAACCACTTACTTTCCAGTCAATTGGGGGTCATGATGTGTTGCTAGATACCGCTCATGAACTGCTTAAATTAATTATTAATTTAAGTGACCAACATATCTGGGACCCTAATGAGTCACACGCATTGAAGATATGGAGAATGAGTAAAATGGTCTTGGATAGGATCCAAAATATGAGAGAATTATATTAGGATGGATCGCGATAAGATCGCACGGGAGAATTGTTCGGGAGTGTCGCGGGCTCACGCGGGCCTGTGCAGGCTAGGCAAGCTGCTGGGCCGCCTTGCAGGCCAGCTGGCCTACCCAGCAGTAGCCCTCAGCAAGCCCAGCACGCCTGCAGCTTCCCATCCGTTGGCCAACGGTTGTTTTTTGCCTTAGTTAGGCCAATTATGACCAATTACTATTCATTTGTTTCCATTTTCTCCATTTTTGACTTTTTATCTTATTTTTGAATTTGATTCAAACAGAAAAGACATCAAATGGCAGAAAATAGATATGAAAATATTTTTTTGTGAAAAAATATTTTTAAGATACAACAAAAATTCTCTCAACAACACTTTCAATGCTAGCACTTTGAATTTGTTCAAACTATTTCTCTTGATAGTTTTTCTTCATTCTTCGCGTGGATTATTATTAGAGATATCCTAGTGTGGATTGTTGTGGTTCTCTAAAACCCAACAAAGTGAAGATTTGAAGAACAAATAAAAATTACAAGGTATAATTTTTAACATTTACATTTATATAAATTAGTTTTAATGTTACAAGTATGATCTTTTGTTTTGGGTTTTGAAAAATTTTACTTTTTTCTGTGTTTATGAATATGATTCATTCTTCAAAACCCTACATGAACAACGACTCCCATCTTTATAAGAGACTCCACGTCTAGCCGGTCTCGAAGATGTGTTGTGTTGTCCAGATATTGAACTAAGAAGGGGGTTGAATTGGATATTAGAAATTTAACTTTTAAGTACAGAAAGAAAAGTTAAGTTGAGTAGGGATAGAAAGATATGACACAAGAATTTTTATAGAGGTTCGAGTGTTAACAAACCCTACTCCTCTCCCCAATCTCAATTGGGAGTTTTACTAACACTCTAAGTGTTACAATGCAGTTTTACAAGCTCACTCCCAACTATGGTGTTTCTAACAATGGATCACACCTAACCCAGAAATCCCTTATGTTTTAATGGATCACACAATAAACCAATTCCTTGTGTTTTAAAGGCTCACATAAATAACCCTTACAAGTGTTCTACTCTTAACCCCAAAATACCCAAACTCACTTGAGTAGATGATTACAGAGAGAAACACTTACAAATAAATAATGCTCAGAGAATGATGAGCAAAAAGATTTTCATAGAGAATAAATGTTTGTTTTGAAAATATCAAATGCACAAATGGCTTACAACAAGATTTTGATTCGAAGTATTAGCTATTCTCTTGTTCTGGATTCATAAATGACTTGCATTTATACTTCCATGGCGAATTATAGTCGTTTGATTGCATTTATTGTGGAAATAGCTGTTGCACCAACTCTTATTTTTGTGCCTGACATGTTTCTCTTTCCTCTTTCACGGTCGTGAGTATGATTGTCATGGTGGTGACTTTGGTCGTGTAGCATTCTAGAAGGATTTGAAGTGTTTGATCACGGGCGTGACATTATATCTTCACAGGCATGACCATCCTTCCTAGCCGTGGTCCAAGCGGTGACTCTGGCAGTGAAGCTCTCTAGAAGAATTTGTCATGTCTTCTCACAGGTGTGACTTTCTTTCACGGTCATGATTGATATGATCATTCATGGTTGCTATCATTCTTCATGGCCGTGAATTTTAAATGTTGGATAGTTGGCGCTAAGCTTCATCACGGGCGTGACATATAAGGTCACGGGCGTGAACATGCTATTTCTTCATTTTTTTTTCTTTTTAAGATTAGTCTTCCATTCTCCATTCTTGCTATTATATTCCATACTCTATTCAATAAACTTAGAAAACAAGTATGTTAAATACATTATTGCTATTTTATTTGTTAGCATCAAAATGACGGAAATACCCCTTAAGGTTCAACAATCTCCCCCTTTTTATGGTGACAAATAATCTAGCAATATGTGATTTTGAGAAGTCTCCCCCTCAAAAAATGCTTAGCATAAAAAATATTGAAGTGCAGGAATTGTAAAGAATGATGAAGTGTAGCATCAAAATATGCTTCCTAGTTTTAGGTATATGCAAGTTATATGCAAGGTATATCCAATGTATACCAAAAGTTTTCCTTAAAGCAAGTTAAGTTTATGCTAAGTATATTTAAGGTATATTCAGAGTATATCAAATGCATATTCATTCATGTAACTTGCATCAAGGTATATGCAAAGTATATTTAAGGTATATTTAAGGTATATGAAGCTCATTTGCATACTTGCATATTCATTTGATTCAAAATAAGTATTGCTTTTAACTTTAAACACAATATATTGCTAGATTCTTCCCCTTTTGTCATCAATAAAAAGAATAACAAAAAGATAAAACATAATGGAAAACAAAAGCAAATATATTGATATAGAAAAACAAATACAAAAGAAATTGGAATTCTGAAAGGAAATGGAAATTCCTACCGCAAACAAGCTAGAAAATAACCTAACTAACATAAGGTTTAGTCGGACATCCTATCTCTAAGGCGAGCTACTTCCACCTCGAGGTTCTCCACGTGAGACTCCATGAAATTCTTGAGGTTTTCTAACCTCTCATCCATCGAAGCCTGCAATTGCTCAAATAGTGGTGCCAAGAGGTCAGCCACTTGCTGAGCCAAGTTTGGTGTGGAGGTAGAGGATTGTCCAATTTCCTGCTCAACCTCTGGAGGCACCACCTTAACTCGAACTCTCTTCCTCTGCTAGATTCCTTGGATGCCAGCTTTGAAGTCATCTGAGTCATTGTCCTCCCAAATAATCTCACCAGCAATGTTGGTGAAGTGGTAGTAGATGTTGTTCTCAAATACTATACGAACAGCCGCTCCCATTTTGATAAAGAACTCAACGTCTAGTTGGTCTCGAGGATGTGCTGGTATGAGGTTAAAGTGGTGTTCCTCTAGCTTCAGGTACCCCATCTTGATGGCGAGGTGAGTCATGTACCCACCAATTAGAATGTCTCCGGAGGGCTTAGTGGCAATTGACAAAAGATGATTTGCAAACCATCGAGATAAACCACTGTTAGGCCTTTTCGGGCCATCTCTAGAAGAAAGAGCTCTTACTTCCTGATCGATCCATTGTTGTCTCCTCTGGCGAAAATGCTATTGGTTAGAAACCTATGCAGGTACTTATGCACTGGGGATCGAAGGTGGGTGCTTTTTGTCTTCTTGATGTCCTGGCTGCAATCAAGCCCAAAGTGAGTCCATTCTTGAGTAGCATAGAACTCCACCTCACTCTCATTCAGGATACCATCAGAGGGAAGGTTGAACATGTCTCCAAACTCTGTAGCATTGAGGGTGTTTGGATGCTTGCAAAGTTGGAATTTTTTCGTGCCGGTAGGAGAGACTTGTTGGGTGCTCAGGAATTCTAGAGTTGGTTCCCTCAGTGTCAGTTGATGGATATCAACGAAGTCTTTTAGATGACAAGCCTGGAGTTGCTCCATCATGCTTGTCTCAAGGCCGAGTGTTTGGATGGTTTGCCACTCAAATGATCGAGAGAAAAGTAGTGGCCTTTATTTAAGAACTGAGTATCTAGGATGACAATGATCCAGAATAATGTTTAGAAGGTAATCCGTGGACCTTCCTGGAGTATGAGACTTCTTTCTTGTACCCTTAGAGGAGCCGGTTTCCATTTTGATTGAAAAATGACCTTTTGAAGAGTGAAAAAACTGATGGAATTTTTGGAGTAAATCTTAAGATGTTTGATTTCTGATGATGGAAATGGTTTTTGAAGATATTTATAGATGGAATGAGTTGTTAGGGGGCCAGAATCTTCAAAATAGTATTCAATGGTGATAAATGAGAGAAATTGAGAGAAGTTGGAGAGTTGAAATGAGAGAAATAATGGCAGAAACATTTTATAGCCGACATCTTCACGGGTGTGAAATAGTAAGTCACGGGCGTGAAATGTCGTGTTCACGGTTTGCTGAAGAGATGCTCTACCCATGAAGAGAGAGGTGAAATTATGCACGATCGTGAAATTTAAAGGTAACAGGCGTGAATGATGAACTATCACGGTGGTGACAGACAAGTCATGGGCGTGAAGTACAATCTTCACTACTTGTGATCGTGAAACAGAGCGTGACACAAAGCATGAATGCTTCTGTAAGTTTTTGGTGGAAATGTTCGCGGTCGTGAAAAATAGTCACTGGCGTGAACAAAGGGTTTCACGGGGGTGATAGAAAAAGGTTATGGTCATGAAACATAGTCTTCCCTACCTTCAGCCATAAAGCATGTCGTGAAGTAAGTCATGAAAGCTACTGGTTCTTTTGGCGATTTAGATCACGACCGTGAATATAAGTCATTAAATAAAATTAAGTCTAAAAGAAAACTAAAGCATTTCTAAGGAGCTTCTATCCCTTATAACATATATTTCCATCAAATTAGCTAACTCTATATCTAATAAGATGAGACAAAAAAAAACATAAGATTATCAATCAAGGTTTGACAATTTTGGCTATCATAAAATTAATCCATCAATCATACCAAGCTCTCTTCTTATGAAATTAAATCTTTCCTCATTTAGAGATTTAGTGAAGATATCTGCCAATTGATTGTCTGTGCTTATAAATTCCAATACAACATCTCCATATTGAACATGATCTCTAATACAATGGTGTCTAATGTCAATATGCTTACTTCTAGAGTGTTGAATGGGATTCTTAGATAGACTTATGGCACTTGTATTGTCACATCTAATAGGTATATGGTTCATATTATGACCATAATCCTTAAGTTGTTGTTTCATCCAAAGGATTTGTGTACAACAACATCCTGCAACCACATATTCCGCTTCAGCGGTGGAAAGAGCAACTGAAACTTGTTTCTTGCTAAACTAAGAAACTAAGCATTCTCTAATAAAGTGACAAGTACCTGAAGTACTCTTTCTATCTAAAAGACTTCTAGCATAATCAACATCTGAATATCCTATAATGTAGAAGGATGAATTTCTAGGATACTACAAACCTAGATGCAATGAGCCATGTAAATATTTAAAAATTCTTTTACTGCATTTAAATGAGACTCTTTAGGACATGATTGAAAGTGAGCTCATAAGCATACACTATACATTATATCGGGTCTAGAGGCAGTAAGATACAAAAGTGATCTGATCATACCTCTATAGAGCTTTTCATTAATGCTCTTACCCTTTTCATCCTTGTCCAATTTTGTTGATGTGCTCATTGGAGTCTTGGCATTCTTGCATTCTTCCATTCCAAATTTCATAAGTAAGTCTTTGGCATATTTGGATTGGTTGATGAATATGCCCTCATTGCCTTGTTTTATTTGTAGACCGAGGAAGAATTTTAGCTCATCCATCATGCTCATTTCAAATTCCCTAGTCATACATTTAACAAATTATTGACAAAGCAATTCATTAGTAGACCCAAATATGATATCGTCAACATAAATTTGAACAATTAGAGTATCATGCTTATGCTTTTTAATGAATAATGCAGTGTCAACATTCCCCTTTGTAAAGTTATTTTCTAAAAGAAAAGAACTTAGTCTTTCATACCAAGCTCTTGGGGCTTGTTTCAAACCATATAAAGCTTTTGAAAGTTTAAATACATGATTGGGAAAATCATAGCTTTCAAAACCTAGTGGTTGTTCTACATAAACTTCTTCTTCTATAAAACCATTTAAAAATGCACTTTTTACATCCATTTGAAAGAGTTTGAAATTCATATGGAATGCATATGCTAAAAGTATTCTTATGGCTTCTAATCTAGCTACAAGAGCATAGGTCTCATCATAATCTATTCATTCTTTCTGATTATATCCTTTTGCTACCAATCTAGCCTTATTCCTAGTTATTGAACCTTGTTCATCTAGTTTATTTATAAATACCCATTTGCTTCCTATGATTTGATGCTCCTTGGGTCTAGGTACTAAGGTCCATACCTTACTTCTCTCAAATTAGTTGAGTTCCTCTTGCATGGCAATCACCCAACTTTCATCATTAAGAGCCTCATCAATATTTTTAGGCTCAATTTGCTCTTTGGGGTGATCTTTTGTCAATCTCCATTCCTTTGGGAGCTCTTGCCTGTTTTCCTCTCGAGCTTGAGGTAAAGAATCATCTTGATGTGAATCTTTTTGATCATTTTCTTCTCTTCCATTTTCAAGATCAAGTCTTTCCATGGTACCTACAATATCATCAAGAACACTACCTTTCATAAGATCAAGTCTACTAGATTCATCAAAAACAACTTGCATAGATTCTTCAACAGTTAATGACTTTTTATTAAATACTCTATATGCTTTGCTAGTTGTAGAGTATCCTAAAAAGATACCCTCATCAGATTTAGAGGAAAATTTTCCAAGGTTGTCCTTGGTATTCAATATGAAGCACTTGCATCCAAATACTCTAAAGTATGATATTAAGGGCTTTCTTCCATTCCATAGCTCAAATGAAGTTTTGTTTAAGAGATGACTTTTGAAAACTCGATTTGAAATATAACAAGTAGTATTTGTGGCTTCTACCCAAAAGTAAGTTGGTAAGCCATACTCATTGAGCATTGTTCTAGCCATTTCAATTAAAGTTTGATTTTTCCTTTCAACTACCCCATTTTGTTGAGGTGTCCTAGGAGATGAAAAATGATGCGAAATGCCATGTTCAAGAAAAAAGCTTTCAAAGTTTTCATTCTCAAATTCTTTGCCATGGTCACTTCCTATTTTTGAAATACAATATCCTTTTTCATTTTGAACTCTTTTAGCAAAATTTTTCAAAGTTTCAAAGGCATCACTCTTTTGAGCTAAGAAAATTACCCAAGTAAATCGAAAGAAATCATCTACGATGACAAAAGCATAGTGTTTACCTCATAAGCTTGCAATTCTAGTAGGTCCAAATAAATCTAGTTGCAGGAGTTGTAGAGGTTTTGAGGTACTTACTACGTTTTTGGATTTGAAGGATGACTTATGTTGCTTCCCTCTTTGGCAAGGTTCACATGTCTTGTCTTTTTAAAATTTGACTTTTGGCAGTCCCTTTACCAGCTTTCCTGTGCTGAGGCTTTGAATTAAATTCATTTTTGCATGACCAAGCCTTCTATGCCAAAACCAAGATTCATCACTAGTACTCACAAGACACTTAGAGGAATGGTTAAATATTTTGTGTAAGTCTATTATCTAGGTATTGACATCTCTATTTCCTTTAAATATCTCTTGACTGTCAATAGAGGTTACAAGACATTAGTTGGAAGAAAAGGTTACTTTGTTTCCTTTATCACATAATTGACTTACACTCAACAAGTTATGTTTCAAGCCATCAACAAATTATGTTTCAAGCCATCAACAAGTAAGACATCTTCAATAAAAGTAGTACCATTAATATCAATAGAGCCAATGCCAATTACCTTACCCTTAGCATTGTTTCCAAAGGTAACTTTACCTTCATCAATACTTTTGATTTCATTGAAAAGTTCTTTATCTCCTGTTATATGCCTTGAGCATCCCCTATCTACTAGCCAAGCATTTTTGTTTATTGTGGACTTGAGACATACCTATAGAATCACAGTTCAAGTATGGTTTTTAGGTACCCAAATGAGCTTGGGTCCTTGAGGGATAGCACATGAATGTTCCCAATGAGCCTTCCTTATCCAGCAATGTTTATTTATATGACCAAATTTCATACAATAATTACACTGTTTAGGTCTAAAAATGCTTCTTGGTATTCGATGCTTTTGAATGCCATATTTCTATTAAACTGAGGTTGAGAACAATGGCATGCACAATCATGATTAATTGGTGCTTTTCTAGATGTATGCTTCTTATACATAAAGGCATGATTAGCCTTTTAAGGTTTCTTTCTTAGGCTTACCAATCCTTGAACATCCCTCTTATGTATAGAAGGTTTAGTGTATTTAGTGCATTTATCCCTTGGTGCTGTTCCAGCAAAAGTGGAGATGTGAGGTTCATTAGATGATTTAAGCTTAAAGTTCTCCTTTTCTAAAACATCCATTTTGATTTTCAAATTAGAAATGTTATTCGTATAAGTATTGAATTTACTTCTATATTTTTCTAGTTCTAGATTCAATACTTCTATTAGGCTTTGCTCATCATCATCATCTTTACTATTACTATCATTATCACTACTATCATTATTGAAAGAGTATGTGTGAAGTGATCCTACCTTATCTGAGACGTGATCCTCTATAGCCATGATGCATAGATTGACCTCTTCACTTTCATTGCCCTCTTTTTCACTTGAAGAACTTTCGTCATCCCATATGGCTTTGTGACCTTTCTGCCTATTGTCTCTTTGGTATTTGCTCTTGTGCTTCTTGAGCCTTGGACATTCCGGTTTAATATGCCCTTTCTTTCCACATTCATAGCACTTTACCTCTTCTTCACTTCTTTGTGCATCATTAGAATTCTGTTTGAGGTTTCTTTGCCTGAATTTTCTAGAGTTGCTCATTCTTTTCTCAATGATTCTTTTCAGCCTTCTTGAGAGCATAGCAATGTCCTCATTTACATCATCACTCTTTTCTTCATCATCTTCAATTTCCTCTTGAGATTTTGAAGTAAAGGCTTTTAGTGCTAGAGGCTTTCTTTTTTCTGACTATGCTTCAAGCTCTCTATCTCTTTTCACTGCCATTTCATGTGTGAGAAGTTTGCCAATAAGCACATCAGTATTCATGATGCTCATGTCTTCATTTGCCTCTTTTATACCGGTAACTCTTGAACCGTAATCTTTGAGAGGAAGACCTCTCAGGATTTTGTTACTTACATCTTCCAAGCTCAGGTGTTTCCCAAGTTTTCTCATGCCATTTATGATGGCTAAAAGACGGTTGGTCATGTCAGTAATTGACTCATTGGATTTCATCTTGAAGAGCTCATACTCTAAAGTAAGTAGTTGAATCTTCTTGGATTTAACTTGCTTAGTTCCTTCATAATAGTTTTCTAATGTTTTCCACATGTTGTAAGCTGTTGGGTAGTGTTGTATTCTACCACATTCATCAATGGATAATGAGCTTGAGAGAATTGTTATTGCCTTCTTGTTTTTGAAGTTTTCTCTTCTTTGAGGTTCTATCCAATCATCTCTTGACAAGATTTCTTCTTCACCATCAACTAATCTTCTAGTTGGTGGTGTCCATTCTTTCCAAACACTATCCTAGACTTCAATTCCTTCACTATCCATATATGTCTCCATCCGAAACTTCCAATGAGCATAATTTGCTACATCAAAGTAAGGCTTGAGACTTTGGAATCCTTCATTGGCCATATCTTGATCTTTGCTGGCGCTGTTTAGGATTCGATGCTCTGATACCAACTATTGTCCAGATATTGAACCAAGAAAGGGGGTTGAATTGGATATTAAAATTTCTTAACTTTTAAGTGCGGAAAGAAAAGTTAAGTTGATTATGGATAAAAAGATATCACATAGGAATTTTTATAGAGGTTTGGGTGTTAACAAACCTTACTCCTCTCCCCAATCTCAATTGGGAGTTTCACTAACACACTAAGTGTTACAATAGAGTTTCACAATCTCACTCCCAACTATGGTGTTTCTCACAAAGGATCACACCTAACCCAAAAATCCCTTATATTTTAATGGCTCACACAATAAACCAATTCCTTATATTTTAAAGGCTCACACAAATAACTCTTACAAGTGTTCTACTCTTAACCCCAAAATTCCCAAACTCACTTGAGTAAATGATTATATTGAGAAACACTTACAAATCTATAACACTCAGAGAATGATGAGCAAAAAGATTATAAATGTTTGTTTTGAAAATATCAAATGCACAAATGGCTGACAACAAGATTTTGATTCGAAGTATTAGCTATTCTCTTGTTCTGGATTCATAAATGACTTGCATTTATACTTTCATGGCGAATTATAGTCGTTTGATTGTATTTAATGCAGAAATAGCCGTTGCACCAACTCTTATTTTTGCGCCTGACATGTTTCTCTTTCCTCTTTCACGGTCGTGAGTATGATTTGACTGTTCTTCCAAGTCGTGACTTGGGTGGTGACTTTGGCCGTGAAGCATTCTGGAAGGATTTGAGGTGTTTGATCATGGGCGTGATATTATATGAAAGATATGACACAAGAAATGCATGCCCCCTCTTGGGCACTGTCTTGTCACATATGTGACACAATGGCACAAGCGTGACTAGTTCTTCAAGTTGCAGAATTTACTTGATATCACACCTAAGCATGAAAACTTTGCCCCCAACTTCTCTCAACTCCAATGTTCATGATCTTCATGCCTTAAGCAAGATTTGTACTCAAATCTTCTTTTAAACATGAAAAAAGTTAGATAACAACTAGAATCTCAAACTAAAAACAAAAGCTAAACCAAAAACTGAAAACTTGCAAAAATAAACTTAGGTTGTCTCCTAAGAAGTGCTACATTTATTGTCTAGGTAAGACATTGCTAATTTTAGTTTTAGGGCAGGAGGATGACCACCTCAAACTGGTCATCCACCTCTACACCTGTCAAAGTTCCTCCTAATTCATTTTCTAATTTCTACTAATTCAAACCTTCAAAAAGCGCATTAGCAAAACAATATAAGAGTGATCATTCACAGAAAAACCAGAGAAGTAAGCTAGAGGACCAAACAATTCAAACTCATAAGTCTCTTTTAAGACTGTCATGGTTAATTTGCCACATTTAACATTAATGATTGTGTCAGTTGTAGCCATAAATGGCCTATGAAGGAAGATTACCTATCTTTTGTCCCTTAGATTAGAATATTCCATATCTAGCATTACAAAATCCATAGGAACTATTAATTTATCAACTTGAACTAGAAGGTCTTCTATTATACCTTTTGGTTATTTCACTGACCCATCCACCAGTTGGAGGCATATAGTGGTTGGCTTCAGCTTACCTAACCCTAGCTGAAAATAGATTGAGTATGGCATCAAGTTGATGCTCACTTCTAAATCAAATATCACTTTCATTTTTATTTCTTATCTCCCAAGGTAATATCTACAATAAAGCTTCTAAGATCCTTCATTCTCGAGGTATATGCTGCTCCAAAAATGCATAAGTTATTTTTGGCACAATTACTTTCTCATTGTTCCAATATTTTCTCTTGGATGAGGGCAGCTCTTTGAAGAACTTTGCATATGCGAGAATTTTCCTGAAAACATCCAAAAGAGCTAGATTAATATTAATTTTAAAAAGCAATGCAAAAATATCATAAAATTTCTTATCCTTTTCATGCTCTCTAAGATTGTTGGGGAATGGGATAGGAGGCCTATACGGCTCAACTACCTTACGGAATTTTGATCCTAAAAATGTTTTCCTTTTTTCCTCCTTCACACTAATAACATCTTCTTTGGTTTTTTCCCTTTTAGTCTCCTCCTTTAATGACTCTAACTCTTTGTTTTCATCCTTAAGTGTACCTATAAGAGAGGAATTACCTAAGTTAGAAACTAAATTAGTGTCACCATCAAAAGTCTTACCATAATTAAAAATGGTGATTAATTTTGTTTGTTTAATTTGGCTAGGTGATTTCCTTTTTATGTTCTCTTGAACCGCTCAACTTTGTGACCAATTTGGATCTTCAATCGTTGTAGTGAGGCCTCAAGAGAGTCAATCCTCTTATCCATCCTCTCATGCTTATCTAGGGTAGCCATGATAAAATTATGCATAGTATCCTCTAGAGATGATTCCTTCGGTGCATTTGAGGGTCTAACTTGGTTTAGAGTTGGGAATACAGGTTGATTTTGATGCTCAAGGTAATGGTATTGTGGGTTCAGGTTCCTAAGGATTTAAGGCAGATTCTAGTTAGTGTTTCTCCAAAAGAAAATTAGGATGAGTCACGTAATGCTCAATAATTTAGGCCTGTGACTAAAATCCGGTGTGCCAAACTGATCGGGGTTTAAATTCGGACATGAAAGAAAAAAATTAAAATGATAATAAAGTATGAGAAAAATATTTTAGATATTATTAATTGAAAATTTTGAGGTTTGGAACTAAAATTTAGAAAATAATAATTTTTTGCTAAACGAAATTAGAATTTACAGTGTTTTTGACAAAGATATTTTAAGAATAAATAAAATTGGAATATTGTTTATCTAAGAAAAGGAATATCTTTGGATTAAAATAAAGTAAGTGTGATTTAAATTAATGAATCAACGAGGGACAATGTTATCTAATTAATCCTAACCACCCACCTAATCCAACTATAAAAGTCAAATTTCACTTTTTACCTTTATTCTTCTTCTTCCTCATCTTAAACAAACCAAAATTATTCCATTACTTTCTCTTCTTTTGTTCATTCCTCTTCCTTTATTTGGCTCACTTTGCTTCACTTTTTCGTTGATCTTGCCTTAATTCAACTTTTTCTATCTAAACCTTAGCTTTAATTGAAGAAAAAGAAGAAGAAATTGGGAGATGTAGGTCACAGCAACAAGGGAGAAAATGAGAGAGATTTTAGTTTGTTTAAAATGAGGAAGAAGAAGAATAAAGGCAAAAAGTGAAATTTGACTTTTATAGTTGGATTAGGTGGGTGGTTAGGATTAATTAGATAATCTTCTCTCTCATTTGTCTATTAATTTAAATCACTCTTATTTTATTTTAATCCAAAAAATATTCATTTCCTTATATAAAGAATATTTCATTTTTATTCATTCTTAAAATATCTATGTCAATAACACCATAAGTTCCAATTTCCTTCAACGAAAAATTATTTTTTTTCTAAATTTTAGTTTCGAACCTCAAAATTCTCAATTAATAATATCAAAAATAGTTTTCTCATATTTTATTATCATTTTAATTTTTTTTCATGTCCAAATTTAGATATCAATCGATTCGATGTACCGGATTTCGGTCACCCGCGACCATGGCCTAAATTATCAAGCATTACCATGTAAAAATTTGGACCATTTCTCGATTTCTGCATGTCATCCTTCCGTAAGGGCCATGCTAATCTTCTCTGTATCGTTCCAATTTTATCGGATGTCCCCGAACCTCAAAATTCTCAATTAATAATATCCAAAATATTTTTCTCATATTTTATTATTATTTTAATTTTTTCTTTCATATCCTAATTTAGACCCCGATTAGTTCAACATGCTGGATTTCGATTACCCACAACTGTGGCCTAAATTATTGGGCATTATAATGTTCCCCTACTAAAAAAATTTCGTCCTCAAAATTTAACTTTTTAACTAGAGTGAAACATTTGTGGATACTGAGCCTTTATCACTTCTTCATTTTCCCAAGTCACCTCTTCTGAATTATGATTTCTTCAAAGAACCTTTACCAAAGGTACCTCTTATTTTGTAACTCCTTCATTTGTCGAGCTAGAATTCCCACTGGGTCATCTTCATAAGTTAGATCTGGTCAAATCTCTATGGGTTCTACTAGTATAATTTGAGATAGATTCGATCGATATCTTATTAACATCGACACATGGAATACGTTGTGAATTTTATCTAACTCCGGTGGTAGAGTAATATGTATGCCACGGGACTTATGCATTCAAGTACCTCGTATGGTCTTATGAATCTAGGACACAACTTTCTCTTCCTTCCAAATCGGAATATATTTTTCCAAGGTGAGACTTTTACAAATACTTTATCACCAACTATATACTCAATATCCTTCTTTTTCAAATCTATGTATGATTTCTGTCTATCAGCAGTGACTTTTAGCCTATCTCTTATTACTTTCACTTTTTCCTCTGTCTCCTGCACTAACTCTGGAGCCATTACTTTTTTTCACTAAGCTCGGTCCAACATAGAGGTGTGCTACATTTTCTCCCATACAAGGCCTCATATGGTGCCATACCGATACTGGCTTGGTGACTATTATTGTAGGCAAATTCTATCAATGAAAGACGTTTATCCCAACTACCTTGAAATTCTATCACACAACTCCTCAATATATCCTCCAATATCTATATGACTCTCTTTGATTGTCCATCTATTTGTGGGGGGAAAACTGTGCTAAAATTGAGTCGAGTACCCATGGCTTGATGCAAAATTTTCCAGAATTGCAAAGTGAACCTTGGGTCTCGATCTGAAATCTTTGAAACTGACACACCATGTAAATCGATTGTCTCATTAACATAGATCTCTGCCAAACGGTTAAGTGGATAATCCATCATGATCGGTAAAAAATGAGCTGATTTGATGAGTTGGTCCTCCACTACCCATACTGCATCTTGCCTCTTTTGTGTTAAAGGAAAACCAAAAACTCTTTCCCATTTCTACTCCGGAATTGAAATTGACTGTAATAATCCATATGATACTTGATGCTCATCTTTCACTTGCTAACAAGTTAAATATCTGGTAGTATACTCTGTGATATCTCTCTTCATTCCTGGCCACCAATAATATTCCTTCAAGTCATGATATATTTTGTTGCTTCCTAGGTGCATAAATAATATTGTGAACCTCTTTCAAAATATCTTGTCTCAATTCTGGTATGTTTGGCACACATAACCTACCCTTATGCCTTAAACTCCCATCTGTTTCAATAGTAAATTTTGGTTTTTCACCCTTTTTCACTATTTCAAAGATTTTAGATCGAGAACTCGAGGTTCACTTCACAATTCTGGAAAAGTTTGCATCAAACCATGGGTACTCGATTCAATTTTAGCACAACTTTCCACCCACAAATAGATGGACAATCAGATAGGGTTATACATATATTGGACAATATATTGAAGAGTTGTGTGATGGAATTTAAAGACAGTTGGGACAAACATCTTCCATTGATAGAATTTGCATACAATAATAGTCACCAAGCTAGTATCAATATGACACTATATGAGGCTTTGTATGGAAGGAAATGTAGAATACCTCTATATTGGACTGAGCTTAGTGAAAATAAAGTAATGGGTCTAGAGTTAGTGCATCAAATAGAGGAAAAAGTGAGAGTAATAAGAAAAAGACTGAAAGCCACTACTGATAGAAAAAAATCATACGTAGATTTGAAAATGAGGGATATTGAGTATATAGTTGGTGACAAAGTATCCTTAAAAGTCTCACTTTGAAAAAAGATATTCTGATTTCGAAGGAAGGGAAAGTTATGTCCTAGATTCATTGGACCATACGAGGTAGTTGAATGCATAGGTCCCGTGGCATACAAATTAGCTCTACCACCAGAGTTAGACAAGATTCACAGCGTATTCCATGTGTTCATGTTAAGAAAATATCGATTCGATCCATCTCATATTATATTAGCTGAACCCATATAGATACAATTAGATCTAACTTATGAAGAGGAGTTAGTGAAAATTCTAGCCCGAGAAATGAAGGAGCTACGGAACAAGAAGGTACCTTTGGTAAAGGTTCTTTGGAGAAATCATAATTTGGAAGAGGCAACTTAGGAAAATAAAGAGGTGATGAAGGCTCATTATCCACAATTGTTCCACTCCAGTTAAAAAGGTAAATTTCGGTGATGAAATTTTTTTTTAGGAGAGGAACATTGTAATGCCCGATAATTTAGGTCACGGACGCGAGTGACCAAAATTCAGGCCCCGAACCAATCGAGGTCTAAATTTGGACATGAAAGAAAAAAATAAAATGACAATAAAATATGAGAAAAATATTTTAGATATTATTAATTGAGAATTTAAGGTTCGAAACTAAACTTTAGAAAATAATATTTTTTTATTAAACAAAATTGGAATTTACATTGTTTTTGACACATATATTTTAAGAATGAATTAAAATAGAATATTATTTATCTAAGGAAATGAATATTCTTGGATTAAAATAAAGTAATAATTTTTTACTGAAAGAAATTGGAATTTACGTTGTTTTTGACACAAATATTTTAAGGAATTAAAATAGAATATTCTTTATCTAAGGAAAGGAATATTCTTTGGATTAAAATAAAGTAAGAGTGATTTAAATTAATAGACCAATGAGAGACAAAATTATTTAATTAATCCTAATGACTTACTAATCCAACTATAAAAGTCAAATTTCACTTTTTGTGTTTATTCTTCTTCTTCGTCATCTTAAATAGACTAAATTCTCTCACATTTTCTCCCTTGTTGTCGTGACCTACATCTTCCAATTTCTTATTCTTTTATTTTTTCAATTAAAGCTAAGGTTTAAATGGAAAAAGTTGGATTACGGCAAAATCAACAAGAAAGTGAAGCAAAGTGAGTCAAACAAAGGAAGGGGAAGGAAGAAAAGAAGAGCAAGAGAGGGAAGAATTTTGATCATTTTGAATATCTACAAAAGTGATGTTAGATTCTTCATCTTCTTATTTTTCTTCTCCTTTGTACTTCAATTTTGGGGTTAGTTACCAATAAGGTAGGTAGTTTAGGGTTAATTAGTATATTAATAGTGATTAAGGGTTAATTAGTGTATTTAGTGCTTAATTAGTGTGAAATTTATTGTTAGGCCAATGAGGTAATCAATATTTGGGCCATAATCAAAGAGGAAAGGCAAGATGAAAGCTAATTAGGAGATAGAGAGGAGTGAAGAGAAGGAGATTTTTTCTTTTAGGTATTTACATTTGGCAAAAATTAATTATGGAAAAATGCTAATTTTTTATTTTGTGATATTTATGTATAATTGTGTATGTAATTATTGATATTTTGATTGATTGATAAATTGGGGATTAAATGATACCATGAAAGTGAAAATAAAAATTTAAGTATGTTGTTGATTCATGAAGATAGGAAATTGTAGGATTTAATAAAGTGCTGGAAATTCGTTTTATGAACAGTGTCTACATTTTAGGCCATAACTTGAGTTCTGAAAATATTTTTTGAGTTTTTATTATTGGCTTGGAAAGCTAAGACATAGAGATTCAACTTTTATTATACCATTAGATCTAAATATGCCTTTATTTATGTGTAAAGTTGACTCAAAAGTCGAATAGAAAATTTGTGCAGTAAAATACTGGATAAAATGAAATGTACATAGTTGAGTAAAAAAAATCATACCTTTTGCCACAAAATTTAGTTTTATGTGATTATAGTTGGTAATTAAATATAAGACATGTACCTATATTTTGTTAGTTAATCACTTGTTTGAATTCTATTTAAAAATAGATGAAAAATGCAGGGTAATATGAGACATAAATTCTGCCTGAAATAGGGCAACTTGTATATATAAGTTTATTGTTGAATTTTATAATATAAAAATATATTAGTTGACTTTTATGATATTTATACTGATTTAATGAGTGAGTATAATGTTGTAATATATTTAATGGAGATTATTGCATTTATATGAAATTATATTAGTATTACATACATAATGAGGTAAATAATAATAAAAGTAACAAACGTGATTAACCCCTGTAACATCTAGTCGAGAACTAGAAATTAGGATAAGTGGGTATGCCAATATAAGGGTAGAAATGTAGGTACTAGAAAATAGTGTTGAGATTTAATTTATGCAGACATTAAAAAATAAATCTGAGATTTAATTTATGTCGGCACTAAGAAATAGTGTTGAGTTTGAAATTACGTAAGCATCGAAAATGTGCTAAGTTATTATTTAAAATGTAGGCGTTAAATGCCAAGTTATCAAATAATTAAGTAGGCACTGAGTATACTGCCGAAGAACAGAAATTATGTATCAAGTGTTTAGTTCCGGTCTAAAATATTGTGGGTTATTAAATAAATAAAGAAAAAAATCTAAATGATTAAAATGATTATCTTGTATTATTATTAATGAATTTTAATATGTTTAATGAATGAAATGCTATAATTGATAAATTATACATTTTGTATTATTCATATGATTTTTACTTAATTTGAATGTTTTGACATACTTAGAAAATTAATTGTAATTGAATAAAATTTTACTTTAAAGATATTTATATAATTATTGAATAGTTATCAAATGTACCACTAAGTTATAGCTTAACATGTGTATTTCACGCGCAGGTTAGTAGAAGTAGCTGTTGCATTAGGACAATCAAAGAAAGGGGAACCCTAAGATCAAAATGCAGTAGTTTAATTTTCTTTTTATATATTTTGGTTTTTTTGTACAATTAAATTTTAAGAATTTCTCTTTGTTTAAATTTGTAGCATGTAGGATTTAAAAAAGTGTGAATTTATAATTAATATATTTGGTATTATTTGTAAATATATTTTTGAATATTATGGTTTAATGAATGGGTACTTTTAAATCAAAATATTTACATTACTAGTTACATATTTAAATGATATAATAAATGAAAAACATACATAGTAATAAATATTCTGCTAATAACAAACTCAAAAATTGAAAAAAATACAATAATTTGAGCATCAGTTTTCAAAATATGAGTTTGATAGCACGTCCGTACACTATTAACAGCTAGTAGGGTAAGTAAGCGCTACAATTCATCCAGCTTGAGTTATATGCCATATCCGCTAATTTAAGCCCCGAGTCGCACGTGTCACGAAATTAACTCGTTTGACTGATCGGAGTTTAAATTCAGATTTTGATCAAAATTAATAAAGTAATGATTAAATTATGTTGATATATGCCTAATTAAGTGTTTATAAAGCTTAAAAAAGTTAATTTACGGTAAAGGACTAAATTACAAAATTTGATAAGTTTTGGAGTCAAATTGCAATTTACCAAAATTTGAAAGATTAATGAGATTATTTGCTAATTAACATATTAAGTTTTGGACATTTTAAATAGGTTGGCCGACCACTCAATAAGAAAAAGAATGAGATTAAGGCTAATTAAGCCTAAAGTCAATATTTTGGTCAAATTTGGTGGGTCCCACATGAAGACTTATTTCTTCTTATTTCTTCATTTTCTTCTTCTCATCATTTCTTCTTTCTTCCTGCCCAAAACAGCCAGTCACACTAGCCCTTGTTCTCCATAGCCAACCTTGAAATCTAGGGAGAGAAAGAAAGAGAATAGAGCGAAAAGAACAAGTCAAAGCCCTTTTCATGCACAATAAGACTTGGAGAAGTTAAGGAAGGAAAGAAGGGAGGAAAAAGAGGAAGAGAAAAGGAGAGATAAAACCTCCAAGTGTTGATCAAGAAGAGAAAAAAGTATAGGTAAGAATCTCTCCTTCTCCTCTTCAACTTTCATAAAAGGAAAACATGGTTTTGAGCTCATTTAGAGCTTGATTATGTAGAGAGAGAGTTTAGGGTTTCATGAGAGTTTTGATAATATAAGGTTTTGATGATGATTTTTTGTGTTTTAGGAGCTCAAGAAATCAAAGAAAAAGAGAAAAGTACCTAAAGAGAATGAAGGAGATTAATAAGAGGTTTGTGCATAAATTAAGGCAATAGCCTATGTTTAATTTCAAGTTGCATGATTTGAGAATTTTGCATGTAAATTAACATTATTTTGTGATAACATTCTGGGTATGCATGTTTGCTAGACTTAGAAGTATATTTGGTAAAAATTAAATTAGGTGAATGTGTGTGTGAAATGCTGAAATTTATAGAGTAGTAAGTGTATATATTGTCATAACTTGAGCTATATAATTCGAATTAATGTGTTCTTAGTTTCATATGAAAGCTAAGAGATAGGGCTTTAACTTTCATTCAGACCATAGAATCTAAATATGTCCGTATTTTCCCAGAACAATATATATATATATATATATATATATATATATATATATATATATATATATATATATATATATATATATATATTTCAGACCTAAAATCTGTCCAGTAAATTTCTGGGCAAAATTGTGAGTGAACAGTTAATGTTTAATTAGTCATAAATTTTTCTACAGAATTCCAAATTTAGTGATTCAAGTTGTATATCTAAAATTTATAAGAAGACTCTTTAATTTAATTCATACTGTAATATGATCAAAATTAAGGTCAAAAATAGAATTCTAATTTTGCCTGAAACAGGGCAGATTAAAAAAAATGAAATTTACATATTTAAGTTATATTAGGTTAATTGTTATAATATGAGTTTTTCCCAAATGAGGTATATGAAAAATCAAATGAGTTTTTAGACTCATAAAAATGATGTGCAAATAAAATCATAGTTGAGTATTTTGTGATTGAGAAAAATATATATACATATATATAAAAATAAATAAATTAATATATATACTTTTATTTCTTATAGTTTTGAATTTTAATTATATTAATAAGCCCTAGAACACCTAGCTTAGAAATAGAATTTTGGATAGTTGGCATGCCAATCAGGGGAACCAATAATGCCTATGATGGTACGATTAATAAAGTCGGTGATGGCAATATAATCGAAGCCAGTAATAGCATTATTATTAATGTCGGTGATAACACACACACACACACACACACACACACACACACATATATATATATATATATATATATATATATATATATATATATATATATATATATATATATATATATATATATATATCTGTGTGTAAGTGTCGGTGATGGCATACCATAAATGCCTGGGTGGCACTCATAAATGCCTGGATGGCAACCCCGTTATCCTTGTTAGTGGTTCCTAGGTGTTATGGGCATAAATGAGTTAATGAACTTATAAGAGATCATGAGAAAGAAAAATATTTGGAATTGATATATATATATATATGCTAGTGATCAACAAGATAATAAATTGTATGAAAAATACTCACTATAAAAGCATGATGAAATATAATGCATGAATATTTATATGTTATGAACAACATGATATAGTATATTACCTTTATCTTTATGCACCACTAAGCTTAGAGCTTAGCGTGGGAGTTTCCTTCCGCGCAGATTTAGAAAGGTAGCTGATGCTTGTAGATAGAGCTAGTTGTGGCCTAATCCAGTAAGGCAGACGATAAAGAAAATTGTGGGTCACAACACTTTTGTATTTTGTATTATATTTTCTTATTTTGGATGTATAAATTATCTTCTATGGTTTTGTAATTAATTTGAAGTTTTGTAAATATTATTTTATGTAAATAAAATACAAATTATCTCTTTTATATCTTTGAGCTTTGAATAAAAAAATGTATGACTTTTTAACATTTATTAAATAAGGAGTTTAAGAAGTCGGTGTTGCACTCACTTATCCAGGCATTTCAGGCTGGGATAAGGGGGTGTTACAGCTTTTGGTATCAGAGCCTAGTTTGGACGGTTTTGGGATTTTAAAAACACTTTTCAAAAATATTTATCACATGTGAGTACCCTTATTTGGATATATATAAGTTGCTACTTACTGATTAGGACCATTGTCTTATGATATAGGTAGGTTATGGCTTCTGAATCAAGATAGATAGTGGCTGAAGAGGCTGAAAGTAATGAGCCTATAGAGATAAATGCTTCATCGCGACCAAGTCATCGCTAAGCTGCTGCATGAAGATCCGGTGCTAGTTCATCACGTGGGCAGTCAGCTACTAATATAGCACAAATAGAGTTGATGAGGAATATGGTGGATCAATTACAGAGGGCAACAAAGCCAGTTGCATCGGTGCTACAATTTGAGAGACTGAGAAAGTTAGGGGCACTTGATTTTTATGGGAAGAGAGAGGATGATCCTTCCATGGTAGAGTTTTGGTTAGAGTGAGCTGAGATGATTTTTGATCAACTGCACTGCACAGATGAGCAGAAATATGAGTATGCAATATCTTTGCTACAGGAGCATGCTTATGATTGGTGGCGGTCGGAGTCACAAAGCTCAGAAGTACCCGACCTTATGACATGGAAGTTCTTTCTAGAGACGTTTAAGGAGCAGTACATTCATCCTATTTATACAGATGACAAGAAGAGAGAGTTTCTGATAACAAAATATGAGAGGGAATTCACACATTTATGCAAGTATACTGAGGGCAATGTATCCAAAGAAGCTGATAAATGTCAACATTTTGAAGATGGGTTGAAGGATCCGATCAAGCTATAAGTCTCAGCTCTACGTCTGGTGAGCTTTCTCAGTTTACTAGCATCTGCTATAACAATTGAAAGAGTCTTAGTGACAGAGCAGCCAGTGCAAGTTAGTGGGGTTAGTAGGCCCGCACCACAACCAAGTAGGGGACAGTCAAGTGGTAAGAGAGCCAAATCTTTTAGTAGTTGATTTCAGGCTAGAGGTTTCAGTAGACCTCCTTCTTACAGATGGGGACAACCCGCAAGATATATTTCATCAGCAGCCAGTGCACCGACACAGGCATCCCTCAGATCTACCCCTCTACTAGTGTGTCTGCATTGTGGACATTCTCACCCAAGAGAGTGTTGGTGGATAACAGGAGTGTGCTTAAGATGCGGCTCTAAGGACCATCTTAAAAGAGATTGTCCATTACTACAGTTTGGTAGAGGTTCAGGGAGTGTTGAGTCAGTACCGATACAAACTATGGGATAAGGCAGAGGTCGAGGCCGAAGATAAGGCAGAGGAGGCCGAGCAGGGCCAAGGCAGTTTAGGTCAGACACTATGGAGAGGCCGGAAGGCAGTAGAGCTGCTCCAGCAAGAGCTTATGCCATGCGAGGCTGGGAGGAGCAAGAAGCACCTGATGTCATAGTGGGTAAATTCTTTCTCTTTGGCTCTTATATACATGCATTGATAGATCCGGGGTCGATGCATTCATACATATGCACACCACCACTGGGACGAGAGGGTTTAAAACCAGAGAATTTAGAATATGAGATTCTTGTGACTAACCCGCTAGGCCACGGTGTGCGGGTTAGTAAATGAAATTCAAGACAGGCAATTCCCAGCTGATCTGATAGAGCTACCATTCCATGAGTTTGATGTGATCTTAGGAATGGATTGGCTAGCTCGTCATAGAGTAATAGTAGATTGTGGAAAAAGGCAGATGAGGATTAAAGTTCCAGATTTAGAAGAAGAGATAGTGGTGATGGGTGAGAATAGAAAATATCCAGATAATGTAATATCAGTGCTAAAAGCTCAGAAACTCATCAATAGGGGATGTGAGGCTTACCTAGCGTATGTGATCGATACAAGAAAGAATTGTCCGAAGTTAACCGACATCCCAACAGTTAGTGAGTTTCCAGATGTGTTTCCTGAGGAGTTGCCAGGGTTACCACCTAACCGAGAGATATAATTTGCTATTGAGTTAATACCTAGCACCGTTCCTATATCTATTACACCATATCGGATGGCACCTATGGAGTTGAAAGAGTTGAAGGTGTAGTTGCAAGAATTGTTAGATAAGGGATTTATATGACCTAGTGTATCACCATGGGGTTCTCCAGTGTTGTTTGAAAAGAAGAAAGATGGCACCTTATGGTTGTGCATAGTTTATAGGCAACTTAACAAGGTGACTATTAAGAATAAGTATCCATTTCCTAGGATTGATGACCTTTATGATCAAATGAAAGATGCAAGCATATTTTCAAAGATAGAACTTCGATCAGGGTATCATCAACTGAATATCAAAGAGTCAGATGTATCGAAGACTGCGTTCAGAACTCATTATGGACATTATGAGTTCCTGGTGATGCCTTTTGGTTTGACGAATGCACCATCACTATTTATAGATTTGATGAACCGAGTGTTAAAGTCATATCTTGATCAGCTTGTAGTAGTGTTCATTGATGATATTCTAGTATACTCTAGAAACAAAGAAGAGCATGATCAGGATCTCAGAATAGTATTGCAGTCCTTGAGGGAGAAACAACTGTATGCAAAGCTATCTAAATGTTAGTTTTATGGGTCATGTGGTATCAGTAGAGGGTATTCGAGTTGATCCTGGTAAGATTGAAGTTATTCTTAATTGGAAACCGCCTCGTAATGTGACTGAAATGAGGAGTTTCCTTGGATTAGCCGGATATTATAGGAGGTTCGTGAAGGGATTTTCATCCATAGCGACTCCTTTGACCCGATTGTTGCGGAAAGACATCCAGTTTGAATGGACGGACAAGTGTCAGGCTAGTTTTGATAGACTTAAGACAATGTTGACTGAAGCACCAGTCTTAACTCAGCCTACTCCAGAAAAAGATTATGTTGTATATAGCGATGCAAGTCACAATGGGCTAGGTTGTGTTCTTATGAAAGAGGGAAAAGCGATTGCATATGCCTCCAGACAGCTCAAACCTCACGAGCTTAACTATCCAATTCATGATTTAGAGCTTGCAGCAATAGTTTTTGCTCTTAAGATCTGGAGACATTATCTTTATGGATAAAGATGCTACATTTATACAGACCATAAGAGTCTTAAGTACCTACCATCACAGAAAGAGTTGAACCTGAGGCAACGAAGATGGTTGGAATTTATTAAAGACTATGATTGTGTGATTGACTACTAGCCAGGAAAAGCAAATGTGGTGGCTGATGCCTTAAGTAGAAAAATGTTAGCTGAGTTGCAAGTGGAGCCTACTTTAATGCAGAGGATTAAAAGGGATCAGAGGCAAGATGAAAGGCTAGTAAAGATAGTTGAAGCTGTGAAAAATGGAGAAAAATCAGAATTTTCTTTAACAAATGATGGTATCGTGTATTTTAAGAACCGAATTTTTGTACCAACTATAGAAGAGTTGAAGTTAGAAATTTTAAAGGAAGCTCATAAAACGGTTTATACTATGCATCCAGGTGGAAATAAAATGTACCAAGATTTGAAAGCACAGTACTGGTGGTCAGGGATGAAGAAAGATATCACTGAGTATGTTGTTAAGTGTCTAACCTGTCAACAAGTGAAAGTTGAACATCAATTACCCACAGGATTACTACAACTAATTTCCATACTAGAATGGAAGTGAGAAAGAGAGTTACGATGGATTTTGTATCCGGTTTACCAGTAACTCAAAGGAAGCACGATGCAGTGTGGGTAATAGTGGATCGACTAACAAAGACAACACATTTTCTACCAGTTCTTTGAACAAGCTAGCAGAGATTTATATGAATGAGATACTGAGACTTCATGGAGTGTCTGTATCTATTATATCTGACAGAGATCCCAGATTTACATCGCAGTTCTGGAAGAGCTTACACCAAGCTTTGGGAACTCGACTTAGTTTTAGCACGGCCTTTCATCCGCATACGGATGGACAATCAGAGCGAGTTATTTAGTTATTCGAAGACATGATGAGAAGTTGTGTGCTCGATTTTAAGAGAAGTTGGGATCAATATTTACCTCTTATGAGATTTGCCTAGAATAATAGTCATCAGACAAACATTGGCATGACTCTTTATGAGGCTTTGTACGGAAGAAAGTGCAGGATCCCAGTTTGTTGGAACGAGTTGAATGAGAAGAAGTTGATCGGACCAGAGATAGTTCAACAGACCGAAGAGAAATTTAGAGTGATCAAAGAAAGATTGAAAGTGGCACAAGATCGACAAAAGTCATATGCTGACCTAAAGAGACAAGATATAGAATATGTTGTAGGTGATAAAGTTTTCCTTAAAGTTTTACCTTGGAAGAAGGTATTAAGATTTGGAAAAAAAGGTAAGTTAAGTCCAAGATTTATTGGTCCTTATGAGATTCTGGAAAGAATCGGACCAGTGGCATACCGATTAGCCCTTCCACCAAAGTTGGATAGAATTCACAATGTTTTTCATGTTTCGATGCTAAGGAGATATCGTTCGAACTCGACTCATACTATACCAACTGAAGAGATAGAAGTGCAGATAGATATGTCTTATGAAGAGGAACTGGTGGCTATTCTAGCACGTGAAGAGAAAGTTCTCAGGAATAAGAGAGTTCCTCTAGTTAAAGTCTTGTGGCAGAATCACACAGTTGAGGAAGCCACGTAGGAAAGTGAGGAAACAATGAAGAAACAATATCCACAGTTGTTCAGTACAAAATGAACAGGTAAATTTCGATGACAAAATTTATTTTAAGGGGGAGAGAATGTTATATCCTCTAATTTAGGCCCCGAGTCGCACGTGTCGCGAAATTGACTCGTTTGACTGATCGGAATTTAAATTCAGATTTTGACCAAAATTAATAAAGTAATGATTAAATTATGTTGATATATGCCTAATTAAGTGTTTATAAATCTTAAAGAAGTTAATTTATAGTAAATGACTAAATTGCAAAATTTGATAAGTTTTATGGTCAAATTGCAATTTACCAAAATTTGAAAGATTAATGAGATTATTTGCTAATTAACATATTAATTTTTGGACATTTTAAATAGGTTGGCTAGCCACTTAATAAGAAAAAGAATGAGATTAAGGCTAATTAAGCCTAAAGTCAATATTTTGGTTAAATTTGGTGGGTCCCACATGAAGACTTATTTCTTCCTTTTCTTCTTCTCCTCATTTCTTCTTTCTTCCTGCCTAAAATAGCCAGTCATGCTAGCCCTTGTTCTCCATAGCCAACCTTGAAATCTAGAGAGAGAAAGAAAGAGAATAGAGGGAAAAGAACAAGTCAAAGCCCTTTTCATGCACAATAAGACTTGGAGAAGTTAAGGAAGGGAAGAAGGGAGGAAAAAGAGAAAGAGAAAAGGAGAGATAAAACCTTCAAGTGTTGATCAAGAAGAGAAAAAAGTATAGGTAATAAGCTCTCCTTCTCCTATTCAACTTTCATAAAAGGTAAATATGGTTTTGAGCTCATTTAGAGCTTGATTATGCTGAGAGAGAGTTTAGGGTTTCATGAGAGTTTTGGTAATATAAGGTTTTGATGATGATTTTGTGTGTTTTAGGAGCTCAAGGAAACAAAGGAAAAGAGAAAAGTACCTAAAGAAAGTGAAGGAGATTAATAAGAGGTTTGTGCATAAATTAAGGCAATAGCCTATGTTTAATTTCAAGTTACATGATTTGAGAATTTGGCATGTAAATTAACATTATTTTGTGATAAAATTATGGGTATGCGTGTTTTCTAGACTTAGGAATATATTTGGTAAAAATTAAATTAGGTGATTGTGTGTGTGAAATGCTGAAATTTATGGAGTAGTGAGTGTATATATTGCCATAACTTGAGCTATATAATTCGAATTAATGTGTTCTTAGTTTCATATGAAAGCTAAAGCATAGGTATTTAACTTTTATTTAGATCATAGAATCTAAATATATCTGTATTTGCCCAGAAAAATATATATATATTTCGGACCTAGAATTTGTCTAGCAAATTTATGGGCGAAATTGTTAGTGAACAGTTGGTGTTCAATTAGTCATAACTGTTTCTACAAAACTCTAACTTTAGTGATTCAAGTTGCATATAAAATCTAAGACATATAAGTTTAACTTTTATTTAGACTATATAATCTAAATATGTCTGTATTTGCCCAAAACAATATATATATTGTGGACCTAGAATCTGTCCAATAAATTTCTGGGCGAAATTGTTAGTGAATAGTTAATGTTCATTTAGTCATAACTTTTTCTACAGAATTCCAAATTTAGTGATTCAAGTTTCATAGTAAAGCTAAATTTAGATCTAAAATTCATAAGAAGACTCTTTAATTTAATTCATACTGTAACATGATCAAAATTAAGGTCAAAAATAGAATTTGAGTTCTGCCTGAAACAGAGCAAATTAAAAAAAATGAAATTTACATATTTAAGTTATATTAGGTTAATTGTTATAATATGAATTTTTCCCAAATGAGGTATATGAAAAATCAAATGAGTTTTTAGGCTCATAAAAATGATGTGCAAATAAAATCATAGTTGAGTATTTTGTGATTGAAAAACATATATATACATATATATAAATAAATAATATATATACTTTTATTTCTTATGGTTTTAAATTTTAATGATATTAATTAAGTCCTAGAACACCTAGCTTAGAACTAGAATTTTGGATAATTTGGCATGCCAATCAGGAAAACTATTAATGCCTATGATGGCATAATTAATGAAGTCGGTGATGGCACTATAATTGAAGCCAGTAATAACATTATTATTAATGCCGGTGATGGCACCTATATATATATATATATATATATATATATATATATATATATATATATATATATATATATATATATATATATATATATATATATAAATGTCGGTGATGACACTTGTATGTGCATACCATAAATGTCTGAATGACACTCATAAATGCCTAGATGGCAACTCCGTTATCCTTGTTAGTGGTTCCTAGGTGTTATAGGCATAAATGAGTTAATGAACTTATATGAGATCATGATAAAGAAAAATAAATATAAGAAAAATATTTTATATGTATGAAAAATACTCACTATAAAAGCATGATGAAATATATTGCATGAATATTTATATGTTATGAACAACATGATATAGTATATTGCCTTTATCTTTATGCACCACTAAGCTTAGAGCTTAGCGTGGGAGTTTCCTTTCGCGCAGATTTAGAAAGGTAGCTGAAGTTTATAGATAGAGTTAGTTGTGGCCTAATCCAGTAAGGCAGACGACAGAGAAAATTGTGGGTCACAACACTTTTGTATTTTGTATTATATTTCTTTATTTTGGATGTATAAATTATCTTCTATGGTTTTGTAATTAATCTGAAGTTTTGTAAATATTATTTTATGTAAATAAAATACAAATTATCTCTTTTATATCTTTGAGCTTTAAATAAAACAAATGTATGGCTTTTTAACATTAAATAAGGATTTTAAGAAGTCGGTGTAACACTCACTTATCCAGGCATTTCATGCTGGGGTGAGGGGGTGTTACATTATATGTATTTGAAAATGAATTGTTTTATTGCCTAGGCTAGAAATAATTCATCATATTCGTTTATTCCCATTTGTAAACTGCACATGAATGAAAAGAAGAGAAAACATTACCATCATACCTATAAACTCCTTACATACCACATACCTCATTAGGTTGTGCATTTTTATTGTTAGCTAGTATCTGAACTTGCTTTGTTAGCTCAGCTATCTATAAAACTAGCTCATTGCTGTTAGAAACTTCATTTATAACCATTTTTGTCCCTCTCACTCTCTTTTGCTATGAATTAACTCCCAACATCTTGAAGATATCGTATACCTCTTCTACTCTCTTTGCCCCCATAGCTTTTCCAGCTGCATTGTCAACCATACATTGGTATTATTGGGTCAAACTATCATAGAAAGACTGGTTTTGTCACTAATAATAAGTAACCATTAAAAAAGGCATTGTAGTAAAAACATCTTGAATTTATCTCATGCCTCATGAACATTTTTTAGTCCTTTTGATAAAACTTTATGATTTATGATCTCAATTCGTTCATCTTTTAGTGGAAAAAGAACATGCTCATAATCTTATTGTAACATTCGGTGATTTAGGCCCCGATTGCGTGTGACCGTAGTGGGGTTCACTGGTTCAATCGGAGTCTAAATTTAAGCCCATAAAAAAATGACTAATAATAAGAGAAAATAATTTAGTGTATTATTATTTGGGAATAAAAAAGATTTGGGGTAGAATTAGAAAAAAAATAAAATTTTCTATGGACAAAATCGGTATTATGGCAATTGTTTGGGGAAAAAGTGTAAATATGGAGGAAGATGTGGCAAATAAGAAATTTTTTAAAGTTTAAAATTTCATTAAAATTAATTTGTATTTTGGACCAATGGATGAATAGCTTAATATAGTCATGGAACCACCAAATACTCACCTAAAAAAAAGAGGAATTCCTTATTCTTTCACCCAAAATATCAAAGTCATCATCTTATTCTTTCTTCACCTCTTTGACCGTCCAACATAGTCCCTCCCTAAGCCTCCATTTTCATTCAATCCAAGCTTGAAAAAGAAAGCAAATAAATTAGTTTTGAGAGGAAAAAATCAGAATTTAAGAGTTCTTACCATAAAAGGTACCAAAGGAGAAAGAAGGAAGGAAGAAAAAAAAAAGGAAAGAGAGAAATATTAAGGGGAATTTCGGCCCACTTTAAAGAACACTTAAGGTGAGTTTATTCTTCCTAAATTCAACCTTTTTCGTTCTATTTGAGACCCATAATGATGATAGATATGATTAGGTTTGGTAGATTGAGCTTATGTTGCAAGATTGGAAGTAGAAATTTAAGTTTGTAATTAGTTGATGGAAGTGTAATTAAACTTTGAATTAATGATATTTGATGTTAGGTAATTATTTTATGGCTTAAAAACTGAAGAAAATATATTGTTGAAGGATGAACGAGGGGCTGCCATAGTTAAATAAATTTGGGAGAAATTGAAATTAACATAGAAACACCACAATTGGTGATAGATTAAGGGTGAATTGAGTGTTGAATTGAAGAAAATAAATTGGGAACTAGCATATGATTTTTAGACAGCCATGACATGTGAAGAAGGAAGTTTAACCTTAGTACATTTTAGCTCAATTAAGGTATAAAACATATTAGGAGCATTAGAATATTATGTAGACATGAAAAGCATTGAAATTGAATGTTGGAATTGAGTTATGGTATGGTTCTGTAGGAAAAATAAGTGAACAAGTGAGAGGCCCTCAAGAAGGTGACAAAGGCAAGGAGAAAGCTAGCTAATAAGGGAAGAAAAAAAAGGATTAAGGGAAGAACCAAGGCTGATTAGGTATGTGCTTCATTGATAAACATTTTGCATGTTGTTAATATGTATGAAATTATATGTTAAGGTTAGTTATGTTTGTGTTTTTGAGATGTTATGTGTTTTGTTGTGACTTTTGATATTATATATGGAAATGGGACCAAATGGTGTAAAATAATTGAGACATATGAATGTATTTGTAATTCTGGAAATTTTAGTATTAAAATGAATGCAAATGATGAATGTGGTTGAAATATGGATTGATGCTAATTGATGGCTCGGGTACAAAATTTCAGGAATAGCTCTGTCTATTTTGATGATAACTTGAGTTATGGAACTCCTTTTTATATGTTATTTGTTGGAAATGAAAGCTAAGACAAGGGCTTTAATTTTTATTTAGACTATAATATCTAATTATGTGTATATTTGCCCAGTTAAATGCACAAAATTTAAACCTAGAATCTGTCCAGAAAATTCTGGGCAGAAAATTCTGTGATGATGCAGTAGTGAATTAATCATAACTTTTGATAGAAAATTGTGATTTACGTGATTCTTGATGCATTGGAAATCTAAGACACAGATCTTTAATTGGTATTTAGACTCTAATATCTAATTATGTGTACATTTTCCCAGTTAAATGCACAAAGTATAAACCTACAATCTGTCTAAAAAATTCTGGGCAGAAAATTCTGTGATGATGCAGTAGTGAATTAATCATAACTTTTGATATAAAATTTTGATTTACATGATTTGTGATGCATCTGAAAGCTAAGACAATAAGCTAAAAATTGTTAGAAGGATAGAACTTCAAATTCGAATTATATATGGGCTATACATGAAGCCTAAAAATAAGTCTGAAATCTGTCATAGGTAAAAACATAAAATATTGGGCTTTTTGCATGTGTTATTATAATTATATGTAATAATCCATGAAAATATTTACTTTGATGGTAATTATAAATGTTTAACAAATTATTTATGTATGAGATTTTATTGCAATAATAATGGAAATAAAGAACAAAAATGAATAAGCATAATTATGATAGTTAAATAATGTTGACATTTTTAAAATATAGTGAATTAATATAAAAATAGTTAAGCCCAAAAACACCCAGTCTAGAACTAGAATAGGGAATAGTTTGGCATGCCAATTAGGGGATTTAAGGCACTCGGTGCCAAATATAAAAGCCGGTAACGGCAATTTATAAATGCGCTCGGCGCAAAATTATTAAGCCGGTAATGGCAATATAACAAAAGCCGGTAAAGACATTATTATAAAAGCGCTCGGCACTATATTATGAAAGTCAGGAATGACAACCTCATTATTCCTATTAGTTAGTTTGATTATAGGTGTTATGGGCACAAATAAATAATAATAATAATAATAATAATAATAATAATAATAATAATAATAATAATAATAATAATAATAATAATAATAATAATAATAATATCGAAGTAATATTCTTTATAAATATTATATGAATTAAAATTGTTAGATATTGAGTGTTTGTAGAAATTTATTAATTTTATATAATTCTTTAGTTTATGCCTTATTTATTAAATGGGTAACTAATATGTGAGAAAATATATATGTATGTAAAATTTTTATCATTGAAGCACCACTAAGCTAGTAGTTTAGCGCGGGTGGTTTCCTGTCGCGCAGTTTTAGAAGGGTAGTGTAACATCCGGTTATTTAGAAACTGATCGTATGTGACAAAGTCAATGCACACCGGGTCGATCGGAGTCTAAATCCGGATGCACAGAAAAAAAAAATATTTATGGAAATTTTATTAAGGATATTATTAATTGGGAATTTAAAAGTTTAGTGTCAGAATTAGTTGAAATAAAATTTCTCTTTGTATTAAATGAGGATTTATGGAATGGTTTGGGATTATTTTGTACAAAGAGGAAATTATGAGTTAAATGATGTATTATTTAAAGATTAAAAATTTATTATGATTAATTAATCAAATTGACCAATAGGAAACAAATCTATAATTTTTTTTATTATTAAGGAATATTAACCTAATATTCATCTTATACATTAATGAGCATTAATTAGATTTGATGAATCATATGCCTAATCACCCATTCTAGAATTCTCTTCATTAATGAGCCTTATCCTAAACCTTATCTTCTAATCCTTGTCACCATTCTAGAATTCTTTCATTAATGAGGCATTGGTGAATCACATGCCTTGTCACCATTCTAGAATTCTTTCATTAATGAGGCATTAAACTTAACAAAAACAAAATCTCCTCTTCCTCACCTTCCATTGCCGTCCACCTTCTCCACCATTTTTATTCCAATTTTAGCTAGTAAAAGAGAGGAAAGAATAGTCCAAGTGATAGAAAACTCAAGAGAGTAAAGGAAAAATCAATTTGAAAGGTAGAAGAAAGGAACATAAATAAGAAAGAAACAAAGAGAGAAATTTTGTCAAGGTGAGTTCTTCTTCAATCCTCTTGCTTTTCTTTATTAATTGAGATTAAAGTGATGATAATTAAGGTTAGAAATGAGGAAGAAGGGGCTGTCTAGGTGATGGTGGGTTGAAACAAAAAGAAATTGGTTTGATGATATGAGATATGTTTGATGGTTTTAGGGCAAACCAAAGACAAAGGTAAAAGCAATCTTGAGGAAGGGAAAGGAAAGGAAAAAGCCTAGGAAAGGGAGAAGATATTAGTAAGGTATGTGCTTGTATGACAAAAATTTAATATGCTAACTTTATTGTTAAATCTTATGATAATTGCATGATTAAATGAGTAATTGTGTTGTTATATGAGTTGCTGGAAATTTTATCATGGAGCAGCATGCATTAAAAATTCGATAACTTAAGTTATAGAACTCTAAATTTCGTGTTATTTGATGTTTTGGAAACTTAAGACATATATATAAAACTTTCATGAAGGACTTAAGATCTAATTATGAATGCAACTATGTTAGCAATTGACACCAATATGAGACTTGGAATCTGCCTCGGAATTTCCTGGGCAGATTTTAGCTGAGCAGTTAGTACTAAATCAGTCATAACTTTGTCTACAGAGATCTGAATTAGTTGATTCAAAATGGAAATTAAAGATAAGATCTGTGGGTAAAATTTATTAGAAGACCACTTAATTAAATTCGGCCAGTAACAGCATCCAAATTGAGATCTAAGACAGAGAATGAAATCTGTCCAGAACAGGGCAGTTGAAAAAAAAGTGAGTTTTACATGTAAATTGATTTGGGCCTTATGAGATGAGATGAATGATGTTGATATGAGTGATTATTATGTGATAATCCATTGAGTTCATAAAAATTTATTGAGAAAATAAAACTATGAAATAATTATTTGGTGTATATTTTGACCATAATGAGATTATTACTTGAATAAATTGAGATGAAATAATTAAGGCCTAAAACACCTAGCTGGGAACTAAGGTAAAGGATAGATTGGCATGCCAATAAGGGGTAGGATATGTAGGCGTAAAACGCCGAGTTGATTGATGTAGGCACTAAATGTGCCGAGTTGATTTATGTAGGCATTACATGTGCCGAGTTGATTGATGTAGGCACTAAATGTGCTGAGTTAATTTATGTAGGCACCATATTGTGCCGAGTTGAATTATGTAGGCGCCATGTACCGAGTTAAAATTTGCCGGCCAAAAATGCCCCGTATCCTAGCTAATAGTTCTAGTTATTGGTGTTGGGCATAAATTTGAATAAACAAGACAACATAAGATATGATAAAATTGACTTATTGTGAATAATTATTGAATAATAAAATGAGGAAAATTTTGGTGTTATTAAAAATAATATTATCCAATGATATTATGCAATTAACATAATTATCATGTGAAAAAGGAATTTGGTGCAGTAACAATTAACCTGCAAATTAATTTATTGCTGATAAATTTATGATATTTCTTTTATTTGATTTTTAAATGTATGAATGTGTGAAATTTTATAAATTTGCATATTAAGCTTTTGTCATATAAAGCACCACTAAGCTAGTAGCTTAGCGCGTGTGGTTTTGTCACGCGTAGGTACTCAAGTAGTTAGTAAATAAAGGATGAAGCTGCCAGAAAGAGAAGAACACCAGATAGTGGATAACAGCATTGGAAGATCTTTTTGTTTCAATGTATTACTTTTTGTAAAACATATTAGCAAGTTTTATTTTCATATTGTGTGATACTCATATTTGGGCCTGTAAATAAAATATTAATTAATAGAACTTGGTATGTAATCTTTCAGAAAATGAAATAATTTATTATGAATGAATTATATAAATTGGTATAAAGTATATGTGTATGGAAAAATAAAATAGGAGACTACATTTTAGATTTACATTCAGATATAATAAAATGAGAATATACAAAACAAATTATATAAGCAAGTTAGACAGAAAATCAGGAGTACTGTAGCACTCATTTACTTTGCTACTATTAGTAGAGTAAGGGGGTGTTACAGGTAGCCATAGAAAATAGACTGTCAGAAGAAGAAGGGTACCTGGAGGGAAGCAGCAAAAAGCTTTGGGTTTTATTTTTGGTATATTTTGTTAAAAGCTTTGTAAATTAAAGTATCGTTTTTATTTCATATCATGTGTATTAAATATGTGAGTCACCATGTAAAAAAACATGATTTGAATGTAAATTAATGTACTTTATAAATAAATAAAATTTTTAATATTTGGGCTTGTATGAAATTTTATTTTAGTTTATGCAATATTTTCAAAAAAAAAATATTTACTTCACTTCATTAATTTTATAAAACAGTAAGACGTGTAATGCTTACTTACCTTGCTGAACTATAGTGGGGTAAGGGGGTGTTACAATTTTTGGTATCATAGCTATAGGTTTAGACGGTTCTTACTTAGTGGGTATGGGAAGATAAATGCATGTTTTTAGCATTTACATTGTTTTTTTAAGCTGCTATATTCTAATAAGGGACCCTTCTTCTGACAATATAGGTTTTAATGGATTCGGAATCAAGACAAAGTCATGAAAAACAGGAGGGTGATAGTATAGCTGACTCGGCTGCTCATAGACAGTCAGCATCAATTAGAGCCTCGGAGCCTAGCGTTATAGCTCCACAATATGCTGAAGAACAGGTTAACCCGGGTCAGGTACCTCTTATGCAACAAATGGCTACTTTGTTACAGAAGATAGCACAAGTTGTGCCGCCACCAGCTCCACTAGCTCCCCTACCTCAACCGAAATCCCAAATTGATAAATTAAGAAAATACAATACTTACTTACCTTGCTGAACTATAGTGGGGTAAGGGGGTGTTACAATTTTTGGTATCAGAGCTATAAGTTTAGACGGTTCTTACTTAGTGGGTATGGGAAGATAAATGCATATTTTTAGCATTTACATTATTTTTTTAAGCTGCTATATTCTAATAAGGGACCCTTCTTCTGACAATATAGGTTTTAATGGATTCGGAATCAAGACAAAGTCGTGAAGAAGAGGAGGGTGATAGTATAGCTGACTCGACTGCTCATAGACAGTCAACATCAATTAGAGCCTCGGAGCCTAGCGTTATAGCTCCACAACATGCTGAAGAACAGGTTAACCCGGGTTAGGTACCCCTTATGCAACAAATGGCTACTTTGTTACAAAAGATAGCACAAGTTGTGCTGCCACCAGCTCCACCACCTCCCCCACCTCAACCGAAATCCCAAATTGATAAATTAAAAAAATATAGGGCTATGGATTTTATGGGTAAGAAAGAGGATGACCCAGCAGCAGCAGAATTTTGGTTGGAAGACGGAAAGGGTTTTTGAAGAGCTGCAATGTCTAGAAGAGTACAAGGTTAGATATGCAGTATCTCTCCTTTAGGAGCATGCCTATGACTGGTGGAAATTGTTATTAGCAAAACTCCAGACTCCGACCCCTCAGACATGAGATTTCTTTGTGATAGAGTTTAAAAAGAAATATGTGCCAAGAATCTATGTTGATGAGAAAAAGCGAGAATTCCTGAATTTGACGCAAAGGGGTATGACAGTAGCTGAGTACGAGATGGAGTTCACCAGGTTGAGCAAGTATGCTACTGGGATTATTGGAGATGAAGCTAATAAATGTCGTAGATTTGAAAACGGTCTCAATGAGGAGATTGGGTATTTAGTGGCTTCCCACCAGCATACAGATTTTGCTACGCTAGTGTCCTCTGCTATTAGTGTTGAAAGAAGGAAAAAGCTGAAGACAGAAGAGCATTATAAGAAGTCAACAACTAGTGTGGTCCAGACATCCGGTAGGATAGGATGAATAGTACCCAGACCATTTCAGTCAAGGGTGGCTAGACAGACATTTTCTGATAGGCGAGGTCAGCAATTTAGACCTGCAGCATCATCTGCTAGTTCACCAGCATCATTTCCCAAGAGACCAGCTCCGGCTTTATGTCAGCATTGTGGTAGAGCTCATACAGGAGAGTGTTGGTGGTTGACTGGGGCATGTTTGAGATGTGGAGCTACTGACCATATGAAGAAAGATTGTCCCAAACTCGGTACAGGCAGTATGGCACCAGCACAGACTATGGCACCGGTACAGAGCTGTGGTAGAGGTCGAAGCCAGTTTAGAGGTGGTCGTACCAGACAGAGTCAGGGGGTATCTGAGACAGTTGACAGACCCGGAGGTAGTAGGGCCCCAGCTCGGGCATATGTGATGAGAGCTCGTGAGGACCAGGATGCACTAGACGTCATAGTTGGTAAATTATCTTTATTTGATTTTGATTTACATGCTTTGATAGATCCTAGTTCCATGCATTCATACATAAGCACAACTGCACTTAGACAAGGGAACATGATACCTGAGACCTTAGAATATGAGATAGTTGTGACCAATCCGCTAGGACATAGTGTGAAAGTGAATAAGATATATAGAAACAGTTTAATAATTATTCAGGGTAGAGAATTTCCAGCAGACTTAATAGAACTACCTTTTTATGAATTCGATGTTATTCTGGGTATGGATTGGTTGACAAAGCATGGAGCTATAGTCGACTGCCGATCTAGAAAAGTTGTACTTAAAATTCCCGGGCAAGATGACACCATCATTCAAGGTGTAGGTCAAACATGTTTGACCAGTGTTATTTCTGCATTAAAAGCTTGAAAATATATTATGAAGGGATGTGAGGTATATTTGGCCCATGTGATAGATACCAAGAAGGGGAGCCCAGAACTCAAGGACATCCCCACAGTGTGTGAGTTCCCAGATGTATTTCCTGAAGATTTGCCAGGGTTACCACCAGATAGGGAGATAGAATTTGCTATTGATGTGATTCCTGGTACAACCCCGATATCAATTACTCCTTATAGAATGGCACCTGTAGAATTAAGAGAGTTAAAGGCTCAATTGCAGGAATTGCTCGACAAAGGGTTCATAAGGCCTAGTGTCTCACCATGGGGCACTCCGGTGTTGTTTGTGAAAAAAAAGGATGGCACCCTTCGGTTATGTATTGATTACCGACAATTGAACAAGGTGACAATTAAAAATAAATACCCACTACCTAGAATTGATGATTTGTTTGATCAATTGAAGGGAGCAGGAGTATTCTCTAAGATTGATCTCAGATCCGGGTACCACCAACTGAAAATCAAAGAATCAGATGTATCTAAAACAGCCTTCAGAACTCCATATGGCCACTATGAGTTTCTGGTTATGCCATTTGGCTTAACGAATTCACCAGCTGCCTTTATGGATATGATGAACAGAATTTTTAGGCCTTATCTTGATCAGTTTGGGGTAGTTTTTATAGATGATATTCTGGTGTATTCGAGGGACAAGGGAGAACATGACAGACATCTCAGAATAGTACTGCAGACTTTGAGGGAAAATCAATTGTATGCAAAGTTGTCAAAATGTGAGTTCTGGTTGGAAGAAGTGGGATTCTTAGGGCATATTATTTCAGTTGAAGGAATTCGGGTTGATCCAAACAAAATAGAAGCCATTCAAAGTTGGAAGCCAACTTGCAATGTAACAGAAGTCCGAAGTTTCCTTGGATTAACTGGCTACTATAGAAGGTTTGTGAAGGGATTTTCAACCATAGCTACACCAATTACTAAGTTGCTCAGAAAAGAAACTAAGTTTGAGTGGACAGATCGGTGCCAGACAAGCATTGAGAAACTAAAAGCCATGTTAACTGAAGCACATGTTTTGACCCAACCTACGCTAGGGAAAGATTTTATGATATACAATGATGCCTCTCATAATGGGCTAGGTTGTGTGTTAATGCAAGAGGGTAAAGTAGTTGCTTATGCATCTAGGCAATTAAGGGCTCATGAGCTAAATTACCCTACTCATGATTTGGAGTTGGCAGCAATAGTGTTTGCTTTGAAAATTTGGCGACATTATTTTTATGGCGAGTGGTGCTACATATATACAGATCATAAGAGCCTCAAATATTTGTGTTGCCCAGATATTAGACCAAGAAGGGGGGGTTGAATTGGAGTTTCAAAAAATTAAACTTTAAAGTGTGGAAATAAAATTGTTAATTTTAGAAGGGATAGAGAAAAACAGACACAAAGATTTATAGAGGTTCGGGTATTAACAAACCCTACTCCTCTCCCCAATCGCAATCGGGAGTTTCACTAACACACTAGGTGTTACAATGGAGTTTTACAAGCTCACTCCCAACTATGGTGTTTCTCACAATGGCTCACACCTAACCCAGAAATCCCTTGTGTTTTAATGGCTCACACAATAACCAATTCCTTTGTGTTTTACAGGCTCACACAAACAACCTTTTAATTTGTGTTTTGGAAGTTCACACAACTAACCCTTACAAGTGTTATTCTCTTAACCCAGAACTACCCAATGCTTACTTGAGTAAAGATTACAGAGATAACTACTTATAAATCTTTATTGCTCAAATATGAGGAGCAATAAGATTTTTACAGAGAATGAATTTGTTCTCTAAGTATAAAAGTACAAGATAGCTTGTGATTTGAAGTATATGCTAATCTTTTCTTTTTCTTGTCATTCTCTTGTTTCTTAATGCATAAATGACTTCCATTTATACTCCCATGGTTGAATATAGCCGTTGGGGTGCATTAAATGAGAAACTAGCTGTTATACCAACCAAAAAATTGCGCCTGATATTTTTCTCTTTCATTGTTCACGGGCATGAATATGCTTGTCACGGGGGTGACAGTTCTTCCCAAGCCGTGACTGAAGTGGTGACCTTGGTCGTGAAGCTCTCTGGTATGTTTTGACATATAGAGTCACGGGCGTGCACTCTTCCCAGCCGTGAACCAAATGGTGACTCTGGTCGTGAAGCTCTCTGGATGAAATTGAATGAAGCCTTCACGGGGGTGACACATTCATTCACGGGGGTGAACATCTTCCCAGCCGTGACCCAAGTGGTGACTCTGGTCGTGAAGCTCTCTGCAATGAAATTTGCATGAAGCTTCACGGGGGTGACACCTTGCTTCACGGGGGTGACACCTTTCTTCACGGGGGTGACTGAAATGCTTACTTCACGGTTTGGTTTTCCTTCATGGTCGTGAACTTCAAATGTTGGTTTCTTGGTAACGGCTAGTTGGCTTCACGGGAGTGACTCCTAGAGTCACGGCAGTGAACATGCTACTTCTTGCTTTTTGTTTCTCAAGGATTATGCTTCCAATTCTCCATTCTTGCTATTTTAATTCATGTCCTGTATAATATACTTACAAAAACAAGTATGTTAAATACAATATTACTATATTATTTATTATCATCAAAATGACGGAAATACCCCTCAAGGTTAACAATCTCCCCCTTTTTGATGGTGACAAATAATCTAGCAATATGTGATTTTGATAAGTCTCCCCCTCAAAATATACTTAGAATAAAAAATATAATATGCAAGAATAGTAAATAAAGATGTAGCATTTTAACTAGTTTTTAAGTATATGCAAGTTATATGAGAAGTATATCCATTCATACCATAATTCCTTTTCAAGACATAAAGTATATGTAAGGTGTATCATGGCATGTTTTTATTTGTAACTTGCTCTTAAGGTGTATGCAAAGTATACTCAAGTTATATTTAAAGTATATAAAAGCTCAGTTTTTCTACTTTGCATCTGAAAAGTTGAATCAAGATTTTTAAATCAATTCATAGTCTGTTCACTTTTTGATTCATAATTCTTATATTGCTAGTTTGATACTACTTTTCCTTATCATATATTATCTATCATATATTGCTAGTTTTCTCCCCCTTTTGTCATCAATCAAAAAGAATATGTAGATTAAAGTAAACAAAAGCAAATATATATATTATGAAGGAAAGGATACAAACTAAGAAAGAAAATTTAAGATTTCCTACATAAGCAAACAAACAACAAAAATGATCAAACATAACAAATGTAGGCTACACTCTAGCCTATATCCTAGCCAGACATCCTTTCACGAAGCCTAGCTACTTCAGCCTCAAGACTTTCGATCCGAGACTCCATGAAGTCCTTGAGGTTTTCTAACCCCTCATCCATGGAAGTCTGCAACTGCTCGAAACGTGGTGCCAAGAGGTCGACCACCTGCTGCGCTAAAGATGGTGTGGAGGATGAGGATTGTCCAATGTCCTGCCCGATGGCTGGAGTTGCTTCCTCAATCCTAGCCCTCTTTTTCTGCTGGACTCCCTGGAGGCCTGCTTTAAAATCCTCCGTGTCATGATTTTCCCAGATAATCTCTCCAGCAGTATCAGTGAAGCAGTAGAAGATATCGTTCTGAAAAACGATTCTGACAGCTGCTCCCATCTTGATGAATGACTCTATATCCAGCCTATCTCGTGGGTGTGAAGGAATGATGTTGAAGTGATGGTTATCCAGCTTCAAGTAATTGAGCTTCACTGCCATATGAGTGACATAAGCTCCAATCAGGATATCTCCTGTAGGCTTGGTGGCGATGGAGAGAAGATGGTTAGCAAACCATATGGAAAGCGCCACTGTGACTCCCCTATGAGCCATCTCGAATAGGAAGAGTTCTGACTTCCTAATAGTTCCATTGCTCTCTCCCCGAGCAAAGATGCTATAGGTTAGAAACCTATGCAAGTACCTGTGTACTGGGGCTACGAGATGAGTGCTCTTCGTCTTTTTTACGTCCCAGCTACAGTTATATCCAAAATGAGTCCAGACTGCAGGGGCAGAGAATTCTACCTCAGTCTCATTCAGAACGCCATCAGATGGTAGGTTGAATAATTCTCCAAAAGCGATGGCACTGAGGGTGTTTTCATTTTTGCAGAGTTGGAATTTCACCACTCTAGTTGGTGAAACCTGCAAGGTGCTGAAAAATTCCAGCATTGGCTCCCGTAGGGTTGGCAGATGAATTTGAATAAATTCTCTTAGATGACAGGCTTGAAGTTGCTCTGTCATAGCCATCTCAAGTCCGAGATTACGAACTGTCTGCCATTCAAAGGACCTTGATGATAAAATAGGTCTCTTCTTCAAAGTTGCATACCGAGGATGACAACTTTCTGGAATGATGTTCATGAGGTAATTTGAATACCTCTTTGGTGCATGGGACTTCTTTCTCTTCCCCTTTGATGAAGCAGACTCCATTTTTGAAGAATTTTAGTTGTTGATGGAGTTGAAGAAGATTTTGACAGAAATTTTGATAAAAGACCCTAGAAGTGTATGATTTCTGTTGAAGATTCGAACTTTTTTATGGTATTTATAGTGAAATATCAAGGCTTTGGGGTCGGAATCTTCAATGTCTCAATGAATAAGAGTAAATGAGATCGGTTTTGGAAGATGGAGAGTTGAAATGAAGATTGTAACCGGATGTTTTCTTTTATATTCGATACATTCACGGGCGTGGCTTAGGGTGTCACGGGCGTGAATAATCGTGTTCACGGTTTGCTGAAGCAGTGTTCCACCCGTGAATGAAAGCGAGAATGCATTCATGGGCGTGATCTATGAACATCACGGGCATGCATGATCATAGGTCACGGGTCTGAATATATTGTCACGGGCGTGAACTGTTGAATTTCACCACTTATGCCCGTGAAGCAAGCCGTGACACAAGGCGTGAAAGCGTCTGTGAGTTTTTTGGATGTAATTAATCACGGACGTGCCACTCTGTCACGGGCATGAAGGTTCTTTGCCACGGGCATGACGAAAGTCGTGAAACTATGTTTCACCACTTGAAGCCGTGAATCATGCCGTGACCCAAAGCGTGAAAGCTTCTGTGAGTTTTTGAGGCGTAATGGTTCATGGGAGTGAAAAAGCGTCACGGGCGTGAATATTCTTATCCACGGGTGTGACTCAAGCCGTGAAACAATGTTTCACTACTTGAAGCCATGAAGCATGTCGTGAACCAAAGTCGTGAACGACACTGCCTCTTCGAGCCACTTAAGTCACGGGCGTGAGTATAAGTCACGGGCGTGACTCCCCAATAATTTTCATCAGATTGAAATTAAGTTCTGCAACAAAACTAAATCATTTCAACAAAGATTTTACTTCATAAAGCATAAATTCTCATCAAAAAATTTTATCTTATAACTTTGTGAGATGTTTTAAGATCAACAATTAAAATTTCATATTCTTGTAATCATAAGGTTAATCCATCAATCATACCTAGTTCTCTTCTAATGAAATTAAATCTTTCCTCATTTAGAGACTTAGTGAAAATATCTGCTAATTGCTTTTCTGTGCATACAAATTCTAATTCAACATCTCCATATTGAACATGATCTCTAATAAAGTGATGTCTAATGTCAATATGTTTTCTTCTAGAGTGTTGAATAGGATTCTTTGAAAGATTTATAGCACTGGTGTGGTCACATTTTATAGGTATATGGTTCATCTCATGACCATAGTCCTTAAGTTATTGTTTTATCCAAAGAATTTGCGTACAACAACATCCAACTGCTACATATTCAGCTTCAGCAATTGATAAAGCAACTGAAACTTGTTTCTTGCTAAACTAAGAAACCAAACATTCTCCAATGAAGTGACAAGTACCTGAAGTGCTTTTCCTATCCAAAAGACTACCAGCATAGTCTGCATCTGAATATCCTATAATATCGAAAGATGAATTCCTAGGATACCATAAACCTAGATGCAATGTTCCATGTAAATATCTTAAAATCCTTTTTACAGCATTTAGATGAGATTCTTTGGGACATGATTGAAATCGCGCACATAAGCAAACACTATACATAATATCGGGTCTAGAAGCAGTGAGATATAAAAGTGATCCGATCATACCTCTATAAAGCTTTTCATTAATGCTCTTACCCTTTTCATCTTTGTCCAATTTTGTTGATGTACTTATAGAAGTCTTGGCATTTTTGCATCCTTCCATACCAAATTTTTTGATTAAGTCTTTGGCATATTTGGATTGGTTGATGAATATGCCCTCATTGCTTCGTTTGATTTGTAGACCAAGGAAATACTTAAGTTCTCCCATCATGCTCATTTCAAATTCCCTAGTCATGCACTTAGCAAATTCTTGACAAAGCAGCTCATTTGTAGAACCAAATATTATATCATCAACATAAATTTGAACAATTAGTATCTCATGCTTATGTTTTTTGATGAACAGTGTAGTGTCAACATTTCCCTTTGTGAAGCTATTTTCTAGTAAAAAAGAACTTAGTCTCTCATACCGAGCTCTTGGAGCTTGTTTTAAACCATACAAAGCTTTTGAAAGTTTAAAAACATGATTTGGCAAATCATAGCTTTCAAAACCTGGTGGTTGTTCTACATACACTTCTTCATCTATATAGCCATTTAGAAATGCACTTTTCACATCAATTTGAAAAAGTTTGAAATTCATGTAACATATATATGCTAAGAGTATTCTTATAGCTTCTAATCTAGCTACCGGTGCATATGTTTCATCATAGTCTATACCTTCTTCCTGATTATATCCTTTTGCAACTAGTCTTGCTTTATTTCTGGTTATTAACCCTTGTTCATCTAACTTATTTCTAAATACCCATTTGCTGCCTATGATTGGATGATTCTTGGGTCTTGGTACTAGGTTCTATACCTTATTTCTCTCAAATTGGTTGAGTTCCTCTTGCATGGAAATTACCCAACTTTCATCATTAAGAGCCTCATCAATGTTTTTAGGCTCAATTTGTGAAATAAAAGCTATGTCAGTGACTAAATGCTTGAAATGAGATCTAGTACTTACTCCCCTTGATAGATCACCAATTATTTGCTCTTTTGGATGATTTATGTTCATTCTCCATTCTTTTGGAAGTTCTTGCTCCATTTGTTCTTGATTTTGAGGTAGTAGATTTTCTTGATCATTTTCTTCTTTTCCATTTTCAATGACAAGTTTTTCCATATTATCTACAACATCATCAAGAGCACTACCTTTCACAAGATCAAGTTTACTAGATTCATTAAAAACAACATGCATGGATTCTTCCACTGTTAATGATCTTTTATTAAATACTCTATATGCTTTGCTGGTTGTAGAGTATCCTAAAAAGATACCATCATCAGACTTAGAGGAGAATTTTCCAAGATTGTCTTTGGTGTTCAATATAAAACACTTGCATCCAAATACTCTAAAGTATGATACCAAGGGCTTTCTTCCATTCCATAGCTCAAATGAGGTTTTGTTTAAAAGAGGTCTTTTGAAAACTCGATTTGAAATATAACATGCAGTGTTTGTGGCTTCTGCCCAAAAATAAGTTGGTAATTCATATTCATTAAGCATTGTTCTTGCCATTTCAATTAATGTTCGATTTTTCCTTTCAACTACTCCATTTTGTTGAGGTGTTTTAGGAGATGAGAAATTATGTGAAATACCATGTTCAAGACAAAAACTTTCAAAGTTTTCATTTTCAAATTCTTTCCCATGATCACTTCTTATTTTTGAAATGCAGTACCATTTTTCATTTTGAACTCTTTTAGTAAAGTTTTTGAAATTTTCAAAAGCGTCACTCTTTTGAGCTAAGAAAATTACCCAAGTAAATCTAGAGTAATCATCTATGATGACAAATGCATAATATTTTCCTCCTAAGCTAGCAACCCTAGTAGGTCCAAATAAGTCTAAATGTAGGAGTTGAAGGGGTTTGGAAGTACTTACTATGTTTTTGTCTTTGAAAGATAACTTGTGTTGCTTTCCTCTTTGACAAGGATCACATGTCTTGCCTTTTTCATATTTAACTCTTGGTAATCCTTTTACTAGCTCTCCTATGCTGAGACTTTGTATTAAATCCATGTTAGCATGACCAAGTCTTCTATGCCACAGCCAAGATTCATCACTAGTAGTCACAAGACACTTAGAAGAATGGTTAGATAGTTCCTGTAAGTTTATTATGTACGTATTGATATCTCTATTTCCTTTAAATATTTCTTGACCATCGATAGAGATTACAAGACATTTATTTGAAGTAAAAATTACGTTGTTTCCTTTATCACATAATTGACTTACACTTAGCAAGTTATGTTTCAAGCCATCAATAAGTAAGACATCCTTAATAAAAGTAGTACCATTAACACCAATAGAACCAATGCAAATTACCTTACCCTTTGCATTGTTTCCAAAGGTAACTTTACCTCCATCAATACTTTTGATTTTATTAAAAAGTTTTTTGTCTCCTGTCATATGCCTTGAGCATCCACTGTCTACAAGCCACGCATTTTTGTTTATTGTGGACTTGAGGCATACCTATAGAATCACAAATCAAGTATGATTTTTAGGTACCCCAATGAGTTTGGGTCCTTGAGGGTTAGCATATGAAGGTTCCCAATGAGCCTTCCTTATCCAGCAATATTTATTTACGTGACCCATTTTCATACAATAATTACATTATTTCGGTCTAAACTTGCTTTTTGGTCTTACAATGTATTTGAATGCCATAATTCTATTAGACTGATTTTGAGAATAATGGCATGCACAATCATGATTAATTTGCGTTTTTCTAGATGCATGCTTCTTATACATAAAGGCATGATTATTCTTTTTCTGTATAAAAGGTTTAACATGTTTATTTCTTGGAGTTGTTCTAACAGGTGTGGAGATGTGAGATTCTTTAGATTTTACAAATATAGTTTTGTGAGAAGATGATGATGTGTCCTTAAACACTAGACCATGTCTAACTAAAGGTGGTCTTTGAGACACAATGAGAGTATCTAAGCTCTCTTTACCCTTGTGAAATTTAGAAATGGAATTTCTAAGTTCTTCAACTTCATTTTTCAAAGTGTTATTTTCTTTTAACAGTGAAGCTATTGAGGGTCTTGATGAGTATTCATCTAATAACTTTTGAAGAGATTCATTAGATGATTTAAGCTTTATGTTCTCCTTTTCTAAGCCATCTATCTTATTTTTCAAATTAGAGATATTATTTCTATAGATACTAAATTTAGTTCTATATTTCTCTAATTCTATATTTAATTCTTCTATTAGGCTTTGCTCATCATCATCATCATCATCATCACTATCACTATCATTATCACTACTATCATTATTGAAAGAGTATGAGTGTAGTGATCTTACTTTGTCCGAGATGTGATCCTCAATAGCCATGAAACATAGGTTGACCTCTTCACTTTCATTATCATCTTTTTCACTTGAAGTGCTTTCATCATCCCATGTGGCTTTCTGACCTTTCTCCCCATTGTCTCTTTGGTATTTGCTCTTATGCTTCTTGAGCCTTGGACATTATGGTTTGATATGTCCTTTCTTTCCACATTCATAGCATTTTACCTCTTCCTTACTTCTGTGTGTATCATTTGAAGTTTGTTTGAGGTTTCTTTGCTTGAATCTTCTGGAATTGCTCATCTTTTTTTTTCAATGATTCTTTTTAATCTTCTTGAAAGCATAGCGATGTCCTCATTTTCATCATCACTCATCTCTTCATCATCTTCACTTTCTTCTTTTGAAGTAGCGGCTTTGAGTGTTAAGGGTTTTCTTTTCTCTGGCTCTGCTTCAAGCTCTCTATCTCTCTTTACTGCCATCTCATGTGTGAAAAGCTTGCCAATCAGCACATCAATGTTTATGATACTCATATCTTCATTTGCTTCTTCTATGCCAACAACTCTTGAACCATAGTCTTTAAGAGGAAGACTTCTCAGGATTTTATTGTTTACATCTTCCAAACTCAGATGCTTCCCAAGTTTCCTCATTCCATTTATAATGGATAGAAGACGGTTGGTCATGTCAGTGATTGACTCATTGGATTTCATCTTGAAGAGCTCATATTATGAGGTTAGAAGTTGAATCTTCTTGGATTTGACTTGCTTAGTTTCCTCATGATAGTTCTCCAATGTCTTCCACATACTATATGCTGTTGAGCAGTGCTATATTCTCCCACATTCTTCAATAGATAATGAGCTTGATAGAATTGTCATTGCCTTCTTGTTTTTGAAATTTGCTCTTCTTTGGGGCTCTGTCCAATCATCTCTTGATAGGATTTCCTCTTCACCATCAGCTCCTCTTCTGGTTGGTGGTGTCCATTCTTTTCGTACACTATCCCAGACTTCAATTCCTTCACTATCCAAGTATGTCTCCATCCTAAACTTCCAATGGGCATAATTTGCTCCATCAAAGTAAGGTTTGAGACTCTGGAATCCTTCACTGGCCATATCTTACTCTTTACTAGCGCTTTTTAGGCTTCAATGCTAGACAAGGCTCTGATACCAATTGCTGCCCAGATATTAGACCAAGAAGGGGGGGTTGAATTGGAGTTTCAAAAAATTAAACTTTAAAGTGCGGAAATAAAATTGTTAATTTTAGAAGGGATAGAGAAAAACAGACAAAAAGATTTATAGAGGTTCGGGTATTAACAAACCCTACTCCTCTCCCCTATCGCAATCAGGAGTTTCACTAACACACTAGGTGTTACAATGGAGTTTTACAAGCTCACTCCCAACTATGGTGTTTCTCACAATGGCTCACACCTAACCCAGAAATCCCTTGTGTTTTAATGGCTCACATAATAACCAATTCCTTTGTGTTTTACAGGCTCACACAAACAACCTACACTTTGTGTTTTACAGGCTCACACAAACAACCTTTTAATTTGTGTTTTGGAAGTTCACACAACTAACCCTTACAAGTGTTATTCTCTTAACCCAGAACTACCCAATGCTTACTTGAGTAAAGATTATAGAGATAACTACTTATAAATCTTTATTGCTCAAATATGAGGAGCAATAAGATTTTTACAGAGAATGAATTTGTTCTCTAAGTATAAAAGTACAAGATAGCTTGTGATTTGAAGTATATGCTGATCTTTTCTTTTTCTTGTCATTCTCTTGTTTCTTAATGCATAAATGACTTCCATTTATACTCCCATGGCTGAATATAGCCGTTGGGGTGCATTAAATTAGAAACTAGCTGTTATACCAACCAAAAAATTGCGTTTGACATTTTTCTCTTTCATTGTTCACGGGCATGAATATGCTTGTCACGGGGGTGACAGTTCTTCCCAAGCCGTGACTGAAGTGGCGACCTTGGTCGTGAAGCTCTCTGGTATGTTTTGACATATAGAGTCACAGGCGTGACTTTAATCAGTCACGGGCGTGACACTCTTCCCAGCCGTGAACCAAGTGGTGACTCTGGTCGTGTAGCTCTCTGGATGAAATTGAATGAAGCCTTCACGGGGGTGACACATTCATTCACGTGGGTGAACATCTTCCCAGTCGTGACCCAAGTGGTGACTCTGGTCGTGAAGCTCTCTGCAATGAAATTTGCATGAAGCTTCACGGGGGTGACACCTTGCTTCACGGGGGTGACACCTTTCTTCACGGGGGTGACTGAAATGCTTACTTCACGGTTTGGTTTTCCTTCATGGTCGTGAACTTCAAATGTTGGTTTCTTGGTAACGGCTAGTTGGCTTCACGGGAGTGACTCCTAGAGTCACGGTAGTGATCATGCTACTTCTTGCTTTTTGTTTCTCAAGGATTATTCTTCCAATTCTCCATTCTTGCTATTTTAATTCATGTCCTGTATAATATACTTACAAAAACAAGTCTGTTAAATACAATATTGCTATATTATTTATTATCATCAAAATGACGGAAATACCCCTCAAGGTTAACAATTTGCCCACACAAAAGGAATTGAACTTAAGGCAAAGACACTGGTTGGAGTTAATTAAGGATTATAATTGTATTATTGACTATCAGTCAGGCAAAGCCAATGTAGTAGCGGATGCCTTAAGTAGAAAAACACTGGCAGGTATAGTTTAAATTTTCCACAATTATAATATAATATATAGAAAGTAATAGTAAAATTAAAAAAAATTAGAATCATAATTTATGGGTCCAACCTACTTTAAGGCAACAAGTGAGAAAAACTCAGAAGCAAGATCAGAAATTGATGATAATTGTTGAGGCAGTTAAAAAGGTGGAGAGACCTGAATTTAAGATTTAAGATGATGGAAGCATAAGTTACAGAGGAAGATTGTGCGTGCCAAATGATAGCAAATTAAAGCAAATAATTTTAAAAGAGGCACATAATACAACTTATTCCATGCATCCAGAGAGAAATAAAATATATCAAGACCTGAAGACTTATTATTGGTGGCCAGGAATGAAGAAGGATATCGTCGAATACACTACAAGATGCTTGACATGTCAACAAGTGCTAGAATTAGTGCAACAGATAGAGAAGAAGGTGAAATTAATCCAAGATCGATTAAAAGCTGCAACTGATCAACAAAAATCCTATACCGATTTGAAGAAGAAGGAGATTGAGTACGCTGTCGGAGACAAGGTATTTTTGAAAGTCTCACCTTGGAAAAAAGTACTTCATTTTGGTAAAAAGGGGAAATTGAGTCCTAGATTTATTGGACCATACGAAATACTTGAACGTGTGGGTCTAGTGGCTTACAGGTTGGCCTTACCACCAGAATTGGATAAGATCCACAATGTGTTTCATGTCTTAATGTTAAGAAGATATAGATCGGATCCGACACATGTAATACCTGTGGAATCAATAGAGGTACAACCAGACTTGACATATGGTGAAGAGCTAGTGAAAATCATAGCTCGAGAAGTCAAAGAACTACGGAACAAGAAGGTATCACTGGTAAAGGTCATATGGCGCAATCATGAAGTAGAAGAAGCCACCTGGGAGAGTGAAGAAATGATGAGAACTTAACATCCTCTGTTATTTAGCTCCGCCTAATCAGGTAAATTTCGATGACAAAATTTTCTTAAGGGGAAGAGAATTGTATCATTCGGTGATTTAGGCCCTAATTGCGCGTGACCGTAGTGGGGTCCACTGGTTCAATCGGAGTCTAAATTTAAGCCCATAAAAAATGACTAATAATAAGAGAAAATAATTAAGGATATTATTATTTGGGAATAAAAAAGATTTGGGGTAGAAATAGAAAAAAATAAAATTTTCTATGGACAAAATCGGTATTATGGCAATTATTTGGGGAAAAAGTGTAAATATGGAGCAAGATGTGGCAAATAAGAAATTTCTTAAAGTTTAAAATTTCATTAAAATTAATTTGTATTTTGGACCAATGGATGAATAGCTTAATGTAGTCATGGAACCACCAAATACTCACCTAAAAAAAATGAGGAATTCTTTATTCTTCCACCCAAAATATCAAAGTCATCATCTTATTCTTTTTTCACCTCTTTGGCCGTCCAACATAGTCCCTCCCTAAGCCTCCATTTTTATTCAATCCAAGCATGAAAAAAAAAGCAAATAAATTAGTTTTGAGAGGAAAAAATCAGAATTTAAGAGTTCTTACCATAAAAGGTACCAAAGGAGCAAGAAGGAAGGAAGAAAAAAAAAAGGAAAGAGAAATATTAAGGGGAATTTTGGCCCACTTTGAAGAACACTTAAGGTGAGTTTATTCTTCTTAAATTCAACATTTTTCCTTCTATTTGAGACCCATAATGATGATAGATATGATTAGGTTTGGTAGATTGAGCTTATGTTGCAAGATTGGAAGTAGAAATTTAAGTTTGTGATTAGTTGATGAAAGTATAATTAAACTTTGAATTAATGATATTTAATGTTAGGTAATTATTTTACGGCTTAAAAACTGAAGAAAATATAATGTTGAAGCATGAATGAGGGGATGCCATAGTTAAATAAATTTGGGGAAAATTAAAATTAACATAGAAACACCACAATTGGTGATAGATTAAGGGTGAATTGAGTGTTGAATTGAAGAAAATAAATTGGGAACTAGGATATGATTTTTGGACAGCCATGACATGTGAAGAAGGAAGTTTAACCTTAGTACATTTTAGCCCAACTAAGGTGTAAAACATATTAGGAGCATTAGAATATTATGTAGACATGAAAAGCATTGAAATTGAATGTTGGAATTGAGTTATGGTATGGTTGTGTAGGAAAAACAAGTGAACAAGTGAAGGCCCTCAAGAGGGTGACAAAGGCAAGGAGAAAGCTAGCTAATAAGCGAAGAAAAAAAAGGATTAAGGAAAGAACCAAGGCTGATTAGGTATGTGCTTCATTGATAAAAATTTTGCATGTTGTTAATATGTATGGAATTATATGTTAAGGTTTGTTATGTTTGTGTTTTTGAGATGTTATATGTTTTGTTGTGACTTTTGATATTATATATGGAAATGGGACCAAATAGTGTGAAATAATTGACACATATGAATGTATTTGTAATTCTGGAAATTTTAGTATTAAAATGAATGCAAATGATAAATGTGGTTGAAATATGGATTGATGCTAATTGATGGCTCGGGTACAGAATTTCAGGAACAACTATGTCTATTTTGATGATAACTTGAGTTATGGAATTCCTTTTTGTATAATATTTATTGGAAATGAAAGCTAAGACACAGGGATTTAATTTTTATTTAGACTATAATATCTAATTATGTGTATATTTGCCCAGTTAAATGCACGAAGTTTAAACCTAGAATTTGTCCAGAAAATTCTGTGATGATGCAGTAGTGAATTAATCATACCTTTTGATAGAAAATTGTGATTTACGTGATTCTTGATGCATCAGCAAGCTAAGACAATAAGCTAAAAAGTTTTAGAAGGCTAGAACTTCAAATTCGAATTATATATGGGCTAAACATGAAGCCCAAAAATAAGTCTGAAATCTGTCATAGGTAAAAACATACAATATTGAGCTTTTTGCATGTGTTGTTATAATTATATGTAATAATCCATGCAAATATTTACTTTGATGGTAATTATAAATTTTTAACAAATTACTTATGTATGAGATTTTATTGCAATAATAATGGAAATAAAGAACAAAAATGAATAAGCATAATTATGATAGTTAAATAATGTTGACATTTTTGAAATATAGTGAATTAATATAAAAATAGTTAAGCCCAAAAACACCTAGTCTAGAACTAGAATAGGGAATAGTTTGGCATGCCAATCAGGGGATTTAAGGCACTCGGTGCCAAATATGAAAGCCGATAACGACAATTTATAAATGCGTTCGGCGCAAAATTATTAAGCCGATAATAGCAATATAACAAAAGTCGGTAAAGACATTATTATAAAACCGCTCGGCGCTATATTATGAAAGCCGGAAATGACAACCCTGTTATTCCTATTAGTTAGTTCGGTTATAGGTGTTATGGGCACAAATAATTAATAATAATAATAATAATAATAATAATAATAATAATATCGAAGTAATATTCTTTATAAATATTATATGAATTAAAGTTGTTAGATATTGAGTGTTTGTAGAAATTTATTGATTTTATATAATTCTTTAGTTTATGTCTTATTTATTAAATGGGTAATTAATATGTGAGAAAATATATATGTATGTAAAATTTTTATCATTGAAGCACCACTAAGCTAGTAGCTTAGCGCGGGTGGTTTTCTCTTCGCAGTTTTAGAAGGGTAGCCATAGAAAATAGACTGTCAGAAGAAGAAGGGTACCTGGAGGGAAGCAGCAAAAAGCTTTGGGTTTTATTTTTGGTATATTTTGTTAAAAGCTTTATAAATTAAAGTATCATTTTTATTTCATATCATGTGTATTAAATATGTGAGTCACCATGTAAAAAAATATGATTTGAATGTAAATTAATGTACTTTATAAATAAATAAAAAATTTTAATATTTGGGCTTGTATGAAATTTTATTTTATTTTATGCAATATTTTCGAAAAAAAAAATATTTACTTCACTTCATTAATTTTATAAAACAGTAAGACGGGTAATGCTCACTTACCTTGCTGATTTATAGTGGGGTAAGGGGGTATTATACTTATGGTACACCTCATCCTAGTACCGCATCCAATTATGAGGTAAAGTCATTAACCATGTCTTAGCTTTATCCTTTAAATTATAAGAAAAATACCTCATCCTCAACTGGTCTTCTTGAAGCCCATTCAGAGGGAAAATGTTGATGATTGCATAAAACTCCCCAATGAAGGTGAGAGGATCCTTATTAGGCAGCCTATAAAATGAGGGGAGCATATTAAGATGAATGTTCTTCAACTCATAATTTCTTGTTGCTTCCCCAAAAACTATGCATGAGGTGGTATTACTAATAATAAGTCTGGCATAGTCCTTTATGTCTATTCATCTCTCTGCACCAAACTCTTTAGGTAAATAAGCCATATCTTCGTTTATTTCCTTAACATCCTCTTCTTTTATAAGCTTTGATGTATTGGAAGTTTTTATTTTTCCTCAAAAGATTGTCCTTCAAGTATTTGCATTTTTAATCTCAGCTTATACAATTTCTCAGTAGATGATTCTCTTGACTTTGCCTTTTTGCTAGTATCTGGCACAAAATCAAAATTAGCAATTTAAATAAAAACAAAATTGCAAAAAAAATAAAAATAAAAACAAAACACGCATAACACAATGTAAACAAACTAAACCAATGTTGGCAACCTAAATTAACTAAGAATTCAATCAATAATTTCCCAGCAACGTCACAAAAAACTTGATGTTACCAAATTTAACTCACAAGCATACGAGCTAATTGTAGAATGACAAGATACTCCTGATAATATTCATTTCAAATTAAACAAGAAGGTGGCCAATCAATTATCCAATTTGAAATTAAATAAGTATAATTAAAATTGGAGAAGAAATCATACTTTAATAATAAACAAAAAAGTTCATGCTAATTGAGTTAGCTTAATAAACACTAATAAAAGCTAGCCTAGCATTGCTATTGCCATGATCAAGTTAATAGCAAGTTCTAAACCAAACATGTTACGGTAAAAAAAATATTAAATCCAAAAACTGAAGCACTATAAAACTTGATAATCTTAAGCTTTCATGAAAGGTTGGTTCCCACTCTTCAAAAGCTTCAAGTTTTCCAATTTCCAATGGTGGATTAGTTCCTTAAACAGTCAACAATATATAATGGAATGAATGACAATAGTGGCCTATGAGTTCTCTTCAGCCACCAAGTTTCAAAAGTTCACCAAAAATGTTTGCGTCTATTTAATTCTAAAAAGCTAAATTTATACTTTTTAGAATTTAAGTTGAACTCTAATTCTCAAGACACAATATTTTTCCCTCTAAAAATATTAACAAAATCCCTAAAAATAAGTTCAGAATCAATTATCCATAATATGGGCCCACTTACACATGATAGGACTTCTATTGCACATTGGACTCTGTAACATCATTAATCGTTGCACGCGTGATATGGGTAGCACACACATGACAAGATGGCCTAGTATAGTAATGTCACGCTCATGACACTTCAACACACTTGTGAAAGTGAATTGGAGTTTTGACCTCGATGCACCCACGATAAGAAGTTGAGCCTTAAGACTGTCATGCCTATGTCAAAGCCTCATGCTCGCACTGCACTAGAGTTGTGTTGCACACTTACAACACCTTTGCATGTATGTGATAATCTGCTAGTATGGGTAGCCCCCTTATGGGTGTGATACATTGTCACACACATGACCGTGTAGTTCATACCTGTATCATTTTTTGCAACATTTGTAAACACAAAAATAAACAACTAAGTATCTAAAATATGCTAAAAATTGTGATTAAACATTAAATACACTAATAAAAACTATACTAAATAGAAACACATTAAGAACTCACTAAAAGAAATTTCCACACATAAGAGAGGCTAAAGAAGAAGAAAAAAAGGAAGAAGAAAAAGTAAAGAAAGAGAAAAAAGCCTCTTATGGAGGTTTTAGCTTAACAAAAGTTTTAAGTGAAGGAAAATGACTTTTGACTCCTTTTTCACCCTAAACTTGAAGATAAAAGAATTTAAATCCTCTAAGATTGAATTTAGAAGAAGTGCTAAGAAGAGATTGAATAAACTTAGGGTTTTGATAATGCAAGAAGGGAAATGGTAATCTTTCACCTTATATTACTTTAAAATGAAAAGAAGTGGACCTTATAAAAAATCATGACATGTACTTTAGAAGAGTCCAGGGTTATTTAAATAGAGCAAAGAAGAGGGAAAACATATTTATTAAAGAGCATGTAGTTAGGTAATACATGAAACACTTTATCTGAATGGTGTTTGAGACATTGCTTGCATGACTATATATTAGGCAAACATACATCAAGAGAATTTTACCTTGAGAGGGGAAAGGATAAGCAAGAGGAGAAGTGAATTTAGAAGCTAAAAGAGGTAAGTGTATGTTTTATGGCATTAAACTTATGTAATTGTTAATTAAAAACCATGTAATTAGTCTTGTATGAGTATACCTTTGTTCTAGTTAGTAGAATTGCAAGATTGAGCTAATCTAAAAAGTATATGTTTGCAAAAATGAGCCTTGTATGTGTGATATATGAAGCTCAAAAGGGAAGATTAGCATAGTTTACAAGCTTGAGTGAGCTTATGAGGTAAATCATGGCTTAATTAAAATAAGTCTTGAATTTAAGTGTTAAAGGATATAATGTGAAGTTTTGTTGAATTGATTGATTGGTGAGGCCCTAAAGGTGCCATTTGTATGTTATGTTTGATGTATATATGTATGAATAAGTTAGAATTGATATATGAATTGAAATGGAAAGTTCTTGTGTTTGAATTTCAGCAAAATGTGTTTATATCTTGTAAATTGTGATCATGCTTCCTTTATCGCTATTGCAAAAATGGTAAAAGTAAGAAATAATATAGTTTAGGGGGGAAATGAGCGATCATAATGATTTATGAATTGGCCACAAAAAGCCTTTCATGGTCGCACTACCCATTTAGCGATTATGCTTTTAGGTGAGTTAAAAAGGGGTGGCCACAGGCTGTGAACTGTCAGTTCTAGTTTGAAACCGTGGTTTACAAGTCCAAAAAATTTGAAATTGCCCGAAACCACCCAAAGGTAGTTATAAAACTACATATCTTTTAAGTACAAAGCATATACATATATAACTAGCTAAATCCCAAAAGAAATAACCAAAAACCAAAAGTACAAGGTATATCACCGACCCTTCAAGTTTATCTTCTAACTTTGTTATTAGGGCATCCCTTTTCTATTTATCAACCCCTAGTCTCTAAACATGTGTCTAGAAAACATCCATACACTAAGCAATCTAATGCTTAGTGATACATAATAACATACAGAGTATACAAACATAAATAATATATATGATATACTTACCGTCATACTATTATGTCTTATTTGAAAAGTATGTACATACAATGTCCATTTTATATATGATTTCATGCCCTAAGTAATCATATAAGTCTCAATATACTCATACATATCATAAAAAAAATATCATCCATAAAATAAATAAGTGAATATCACACTGAAATAATCATAGAACCATCTTGTTGCCCGTTTTACTCTTGACTATACTAAATTGGATATGGAAATAGAATCAATGGCTCTCACCCGAGCCCCTTAGGATACCTGCTAGAGCCTCTTAGAACATTTGTCTGAGGTAAGAGAAGTATGCATATATATATCATAACCAAGGGAAGCTCACTTAAGCTTTAAGCCCTTATCCTTCAAGATAATCCACATTGACCAACTTCGGTCATCTGGTACCCATGTCCTTTCAATGGTATGCTATCTATACTAGCTCTAGTCTTAGTTAGAGTATTAGGCATGACTGTTATAATAATACTTACCATAATCATTCCATATCATGTTATAATCAGAACAATAGAGGTATACCACCTCAACATGAAACAACTTTGATTCATGCAGTAAAATATAAGAAAAAACAAAATCAATAGATTCATACTAGTGAACTACCTTTCACGGCTGTGAATCAACCTTTCGCGGGTAGTTTACCCATGAATCAAGCCTTGGTTCACCCATGAACCTGCTACATTTTTCATAGCCGTGATTCAACCTTCATGGACGTGAACTTGGTCGTAAATCTAAACATGAAATTGTTCGTGAATGGGCATGTTTCATTTAAAAATGCCACAACACGATATTCATACCTATGAACTACCAATTTCTTGCCATTTACCTAGAAAAATTTCTAGAAATATATCTAAACAGTGTACCATTTTTATATATAATTTCTCTCCAAAATTGATCAATATCAAATCACACTATCAACATTCCAACATATTATCTCATCAACCAATATGCCATTAACCACATCATTAATGGACAATTCATCACATTTGCCAAATCAAATATGCCATTCCCACATTATAGCATTTTAAACCCCAACATGCATTTTAAATCGAAATCATGCATTTTTAACATCCAACAACCTACCCAAACATGTATTCAAGGCATACCAACATACAAAAGCTATTTAATGACTTTGAATATAGTTATGTACATTTCTTATACCTATAATGGAGCCTTAACAAAAAAACTCTAAGCTTTTCAAATTCTCCTTTCTCCTTAGGATGCAACTTCAAGTTCCTTTCTAGCTCTTAAACATGCCAAAAATTACTTTTTAGATCATCCAGCCATAAAATGAACTTTAAACACCCTAAAAACAAGTTTTTTTCTCAACTCTCAAGAACACTCTCTTCCTTTCTACTCTCTAGTTTTTCTTAGTTTTAATCTTAGTTCTTTTGTGTGAAAAATGAGAAGAAAGGTTGCTGATGATGAAAAAAGGGATGGTGGCATGTTAAGTTAGCTGTGTCAGATAGTGGGAGAGTAGATATGGAGGCATGACACAGAGAAAAATTGTGTTTGCCTCACCTGCTCATATATGACCAATATTCACGATCATTACTCAACATTCACTGGTGTGAATACTTCCATTCACTGTCATGATAAACTATCAGAGTTATGAATCTAAAACCATAAAATTCACAGTAGTGACAATCTCTTTCACGATGTAAATCTACTCAAAACTTTATTGTTTTGATCCACAACTCTTTCTCATGCGTGAATTACAATTTACAAAAGTGAAAAATACTAACTTTACTACACTTAATTTTTATTCAAAACTCTACATATCTCCTAACTCTTTCTCTCTCTAACTATCAATATAACTTATAGGTTCTAATTGATAGATGTTACATTTAAAGTTATTTTGCCATTTCACTCAGTTTGTACCATTTTTCTCCCTACCACAACAATCAGTCTTCACTTAGAAATACTTTGTAACTTGAATTCATCATTTATCATCATATCCATTGAGGTCAAACCTGCTCATTTGATCTTTATTTTGTTTGTAATTCAATCTAGTTCAATTTTGGAGTTGCAACTAAATTGTCGGATGACGGGTGTGATACATTTTATTTAGTCTTCATATGAGGTGTAACACACGTTTAAAGGGATGTTTGAAATTGCTGTTGGATATTCAAAAAGTAAGTTTAAATTTTTTTTGATTTAATTGACTGATTTTTTTAATTTTTTATAAATTGATGTTCTCAAACCTGTTTATAGAAAAAAAATATTTATTTATCCACTTCTCTTCAAAAATAATTTTCAAAACTCAAAAAAAATAAAGATGAAATTTTTTTTCTCTAAAATTATTTTTTGTAAACACAATACTAAACGGATCCTTAGCGATGATATTAAAATATGAATTGGTCTTATGGAGCGGGCATGGTGTGGATGACATAATTGAAAAAGTTAAGGCTGTTGTTTACACAAAAACCTAGATTTGCATGCACCACGAAAGGAGAAGGAAAGATGCTATCGGTTTCTAAAGATTTTAGAATAAAGACAAACGAAGAAATGATTTTCTAACTCAGAGAGAGCTGGTTGAGAAGATAATACCTTGAACTCAGCTATTGCCTCAGTCTCACTCCATTGTGATAAATATTTTATTATTATTTTTTTTCATTTATTAGTCTGTCAATTTTTATATTAATTTCATAGGAGTAGCATATGATTTTAAAATTGGACATCAGGGTCAAATATATTCTTTTATTAGTTTTTTTTATTCCTTTTTTTGAATTGTAATAAAATTTCTTTCCAATATGAAATGTAATTAATTTTTTATTTTTTAATGTTGTGTGAATTGTAAGGGGGATTTTTCAGTCATAAACAATAAATACTTCAAAAATATTATAATTTAAATTTTTTTTCTCCATGTTGCCCAGATATTATGCCAAGAAGGGGGGTTGAATTGGAGTTTAAAAAAAATTAAACTTTAAAATGCGGAAATAAATAATTAATTTTAGGAGGGATAGAAAAAATCAGACACAAAGATTTATAGAGGTTCGGGTGTTAACAAACCCTACTCCTCTCCCCAATTGCAATTGGGAGTTTCATTAACACACTAAGTGTTACAATGGAGTTTTACAAGCTCACTCCCAACTATGGTGTTTCTCACAATGGCTCACATCTAACCCAGAAATCCTTTGTGTTTTAATGGCTCACACAATAACCAATTCCTTGTGTTTTACAGACTCACACAAACAACCTTCACTTTGTGTTTTACAGGCTCACACAAACAACCTTCACTTTGTGTTTTACAGGCTCACACTAACAACCTTCACTTTGTGTTTTACAGGCTCACACAAACAACCTTCACTTTGTGTTTTGCAGGCTATCAGTATATCATGCTTAAGCTTTTTGATGAATAGTATAGTGTCAACATTTCCCTTTGTAAAGTTATTTTCTAATAAAAAAGAACTTAGTCTAATAAAACAACCTTCACATGTCTTGCCTTTTTCATATTTAACTCTTGGTAATCCTTTTACTAGCTCTCCTGTGCTGAGACTTTGTATTAAATCCATGTTAGCATGACCAAGTCTTCTATGCCACAGCCAATATTCATCACTAGTAGTCACAAGACACTTAGAGGAATGGTTAGATAGTTCATGTAAGTTTATTATGTACGTATTGATATCTCTATTTCCTTTAAATATTTATTGACCATCGATAGAAATTACAAGACATTTATTTGAAGTAAAAATTACTTTGTTTTATTTATCACATAATTGACTTACGCTTAGCAAGTTATGTTTCAAGCCATCAACAAGTAAGACATCCTTAATAAAAATAGTACCATTAACACCAATAGAACCAATGCCAATTACCTTACCCTTTGTATTGTTTCCAAAGGTAACTTTACCTCCATCATTACTTTGGATTTCATTGAAGAGTTCTTTGTCTCCTATCATATGCCTTGAGCATCCACTGTCTACTAGCCACGCATTTTTGTTTATTGTGGACTTCAGGCATACCTATAGAATCACAAATCAAGTACGATTTTTAGGTACCCAAATGAGTTTAGGTCCTTGGGGGTTAGCACATGAAGGTTCCCAATGAGCCTTCCTTATCCAGCAATGTTTATTTATGTGACCCATTTTCATACAATAATTACATTGTTTAGGTATAAACTTGCTTTTTGGTCTTACAATGTATTTAAATGCCATAATTCTATTAGACTGATTTTGAGAACAATGGCATGCACAATCATGATTAATTTGCATTTTTTTAGATGCATGCTTCTTATACATAAAGGCATGATTATTCTTTTTCTGTATAGAAGGATTAATATGCTTATTTTTTGGTGCTTTCTTAACAGGTGTGGAGATGTTAGGTTCTTTAGATTTAACAAATATAGTTTTTGTGAGAAGATGATGATGTGTCCTTAAATCCTAGACTATGTCTAATTAAGGGTGATCTTTGAGACACAATGAGAGTATCTAAGCTCTCTTTACCTTTGTGAAATTTTGAAATGGAATTTCTAAGTTCCTCAACTTCATTTTTCAAAGTATTATTTTCTTTTAACAATGAAGCTGTTGAGGGTCTTGATGAATATTCATCTAATGACTTTTGAAGAGATTCATTTGATGATTTAAGCTTTATGTTCACTTTTTCTAAACCATCTATCTTATTTTTCAAATTAGAGATATTATTTCTATAGGTACTAAATTTAGTTCTATATTTCTTTAATTCTATATTTAATTCTTCTATTAGGCTTTGCTCATCATCATCACCATCACTATCACTATTACTATCATTATCACTACTATCATTATTGAAAGAGTATGAGTGTAGTGATCTTACTTTGTCCGAGACATGATCCTCAATAGCCATGAAGCATAGGTTGACCTCTTCACTTTCATTATCATTTTTTTCACTTGAAGAGATTTCGTCATCCCATGTGGCTTTATGATCTTTCTCCTCATTGTCTCTTTGGTATTTGCTCTTATGCTTCTTGAGCCTTGGACATTCTGGTTTGATATGTCCTTTCTTTCCACATTCATAGCATTTTACCTCTTCCTTACTTCTATGTGTGTCATTAGAAGTTTGTTTGAGGTTTCTTTGCCTGAGTTTTCTGGAATTGCTCATTTTCTTCTCAATGATTCTTTTTAATCTCCTTGAAAGCATAGCGATGTCCTCATTTTCATCATCACTCATTTCTTCATCATCTTCACTTTCTTCTTGAGATTTTGAAGTAGAGACTTTGAGTGCTAAGGGCTTTCTTTTCTCTGGCTCTGCTTCAAGCTCTCTATCTCTCTTCACTGCCATCTTATGTGTGAGAAGTTTGCCAATTAGCACATCAGTATTCATGATGCTCATATCTTCATTTGCTTCTTCTATGCCAACAACTCTTGAACCATAGTCTTTAAGAGGAAGACTTCTCAGGATTTTATTGTTTACATCTTCCAAACTCAGATGCTTCCCAAGTTTCCTCATTCCATTTATAATGGATAAAAGTCGGTTGGTCATGTCAGTGATTGACTCATTGGATTTCATCTTGAAGAGCTCATATTATGAGGTTAGAAGTTGAATCTTCTTGGATTTGACTTGCTTAGTTCCCTCATGATAGTTCTCAAATGTCTTCCACATGCTATATGTTGTTGAGCAGTGTTGTATTCTCCCACATTCTTCAATAGATAATGAGCTTGATAGGATTGTCATTGCCTTCTTGTTTTTGAAATTTGCTCTTCTTGGAGGCTCTATCCAATAATCTCTTGATAGGATTTCTTCTTCACCATCAGCTCCTCTTCTGGTTGGTGGTGTCCATTCTTTTCGTACACTATCCCAGACTTCAATTCCTTCACTATCCAAGTATGTCTCCATCCTAAACTTCCAATGGGCATAATTTGCTCTATCAAAGTAAGGTTTGAGACTTTGGAATCCTTCACTGGCCATATCTTACTCTTTACTAGCGCTTTTTAGGCTTCGATGCTAGACAAGGCTCTGATAACAATTGTTGCCCAGATATTATGCCAAGAAGGGGGGTTGAATTGGAGTTTAAAAAAAATTAAACTTTAAAGTGCGGAAATAAATAATTAATTTTAGGAGGGATAGAGAAAATCAGACACAAAGATTTATAGAGGTTCGGGTGTTAACAAACCCTACTCCTCTCCCCAATCGCAATTGGGAGTTTCACTAACACACTAAGTGTTACAATGGAGTTTTACAAGCTCACTCCCAACTATGGTGTTTCTCACAATGGCTCAGACCTAACCCAGAAATCCCTTGTGTTTTAATAGCTCACACAATAACCAATTCCTTATGTTTTACAGGCTCACACAAACAACCTTCACTTTGTGTTTTACAGGCTCACACAAACAACCTTTTAATTTGTGTTTTGGAGATTCACACAATTAACCCTTACAAGTGTTCAACTCTTAACCCAGAAATACCCAAAGCTCACTTGAGTAAAGATTACAGAGAGAACCACTTATAAATCTTAATTGCTAAAATATGAGGAGCAAAAAGATTTTTACAGAGAATAGATTTGTTCTCAAACTATGAAAGTACAAATAGCTTGTAATAAGAATTAAATTCGAAGTATATGCTATTCTTTTGTTTTTCTTATCATTCTCTTGTTCTCAATGCATAAATGACTTCCATTTATACTCTCATGGCTGAATATAGCCGTTGGAGTGCATTAAATAAGAAACTAGCCGTTGTACCAACCAAAAAATTGCGCTTGACATTTTTCTCTTTCATTGTTCACGGGCATGACTATGCTTGTCACGGGGGTGACAGTTCTTCCCAAGCCGTGACTGAAGTGGTGGCCTTGGTCGTGAAGCTCTCTGGAATGTTTTGATATATTGAGTCACGGGCGTGACATACTCATTCACGGGCATGACAATCTTCCCAGCCGTGATCCAAGTGGTGACTCTAGTCGTGAAGCTCTCTGGATGAAATTGCATGAATCTTCACGGGGGTGATTGAAATGCTTACTTCACGGTTTGTTTTTTCTTCATAGCCGTGAACTTCAAATGTTGGTTTTGGTAACGGTTAGCTTCCTTCACGGGAGTGACTCCTAGAGTCACGGTAGTGAACATGCTACTACTTGAATTTTGTCTCTCAAGGATTATTCTTCCAATTCTCCATTCTTGCTATTTTAATCCATGTCCTGTATAATATACTTACAAAACATGTATGTTAAATAAAATATTGCTATATTTATTTGTTATCATCAAAATGACGGAAATATCCCTCAAAGTTTAACACTCCACATAAATACTTTTATATATAATATAAATTTAAAACATTTTTAACATTTGGCCCAATTTCTCAAGTCCAAAACTTGTTAACACTAAATATTAAGTTACTAATCCAATCCAACATAGTTAAAAAAATTTAGTTATTTTCTTCCACAATGTTAAAATTGATACAAATTTTATTTCATGGTAAAATAATGGATCAAATAAATAAATATATGATAAATACTTGCATAAATATCTCAACTTAAAAATATCTTAGTATTACTGTTTTACAATCCTAACTTTAAGCATTTTACTTGTAAATTAAAATTAAATTGAACTTTTATGTATTACTGTTAAACCTTGAGGGGTATTTTCGTCATTTTGATGATAACAAATAATATAGCAATATTGTATATAACATACTTGTTTTTGTAAGTATATTGTACAGGACATGGATTAAATAGCAAGAATGGAGAATTGAAAGAATATTCCTTGAAAGACAAAATTCAAGTAGTAGCATGTTCACTGCTGTGACTCTATGAGTCACTCCCGTGAAATAAGCTAACCGTTATCAAAACCAACATTTGAAGTTCACGGCCATGAAGGAAAAACGAACTGTGAAGTAGGCATTTCAGTCACCCCCGTGAATAAATGTGTACCCCCGTGAAGATTCATGCAATTTCATCCAGAGAGGTTCACGACCAGAGTCACCACTTGGATCACGGCTGGGAAGCTTGTCACGCCCGTGAATGAGTATGTCACGCCCGTGACTCTATATGTCAAAACATTCTAGAGAGCTTCACGACCAAGGTCACCACTTCAGTCACGGCTTGGGAAGAACTGTCACTCCCGTGACAAGCATAGTCACGCCCGTGAACAATGAAAGAGAAAAATGTCAGGTGTGATTTTTTGGTTGGTACAACGGCTAGTTTCATATTTAATGCACCCCAACGGCTATATTCAGCCATGGGAGTATAAATGGAAGTCATTTATACATTAAGAACAAGAGAATGAAGAGAATAACAAAAGAATAGCATATACTTCAAATTTAATTCTGATTACAAGCTATTTGTACTTTCATACTTTGACAACAAAATCTATTCTCTGTAAAAATCTTTTTGCTCTTCATATTTGAGCAATTAAGATTTGTGAGTGATTCTCTCTGTAATCTTTACTTAAGTGAGCTTTGGGTATTTCTGGGTTAAGAGTAGAACACTTGTAATGGTTAGTTGTGTGAGCCTCCAAAACACAAAGTGAAGGTTGTTTGTGTGAGCCTGTAAAACACAAAATGAAGGTTGTTTGTGTGATTCTGTAAAAACACAAAGTGAAAGTTGTTTGTGTGAGCCTGCAAAACACAAGAAATTGGTTATTGTATGAGCCATTAAAACACAAGAGATTTCTGGGTTAGGTGTGAGCTATTGTGAGAAATACTATAGTTGGGAGTGAGCTTGTGAAACACCATTGTAACACTTAGTGTGTTAGTGAAACTCCCAATTGCGATTGGGGAGAGGAGTAGAGTTTGTTAACACCTGAACCTCTATAAATCTTTGTGTCTGATTTTCTCTATCCCTCCTAAAATTAATTATTTATTTCCGTACTTTAAAGTTTAATTTTTTTGAAACTCCAATTCAACCTCCGTTCTTGGTATAATATCTGGGCAACAATTACAATTAATTAAGTCGCATTGACGTTGAACATTTTTTTTTCAGCATGTTTATTTTGCACTCCTTTAAAGTTTGTCTATAGAAGAAATGCATAACTCAATATGAAAAATGCCTCATAAATATGTTTGAATTAATTTAAATAAATGACCCTAAGTATACATATATATTCGTTATTCGTTTTCGAATAGGAATTTGGAAAGTAGAAAGTAGAAAAACGAAAATATATATTCCCCCAAAAAAAAAACGAAAAAATATATATTCGTTATCCCTTGACCATTTCTTTTGTCCTCATCTAATTTTCTTTATCTCTTCTCTTTGATCAAAATCGTTTCAGAGGGAATCTCTTCCGCAGGTTTTGCTCTTTCATATTTTTAATTTCCTTTTTCTTGTTTCAATTTCAACTAGTTTTGATTTCTACTTTGGGGCTGGTTTTCCTTTATTGAATGTTCATGTTCGCTGGGTGATTTAGTCACTTGAAGAAAATTAAGTTGAACTAGATTAGCACTTCAAAGTTGAAATAATAATTTCTCTTTTTCCTTTCTTGGGTTATTGATTTTTCGGAAGTAAAAGTACTTCGGGGGGATCATTACTGCTATTGTTCTTTTTTGAATTTTCTGATTTATGTTAATTTGGATATAACTGCTTTGGCTGCTGTAAGTTTTGCATAACAGATATCCGATAAGGCTTCATTGGTTATGTAAGTTAAATAAATTTGGAAACCACAGTTTGGAACCTACGTGTGATTTTATTTTGAATCAGCGAAGGTTGTGTGAAATAGAGTGATACTGGGTTGATACAGGGTTGTAACAATTTTGATTGAAATAGAAGTTTAATCATTAGAATGCATTGTTCACGCAACTGCAGTGGTGTAGAAGTTAGAGTTAGTTAAAGATGGCTGAAGAAAGGAGAGTGCACCCAGATTGTATAAATGCATCTAATCCTTACCACAAGTGCGTCGAATATTGCTTCAGAAAAATTGCCGAAGCCAAGGCACAAATGTATAAAATAGAAACAGGTATCTATCACAACTCCTTTTCCTGTTACCTCAGTCTTTCTTAACCATGGTGATTCATAATATCATTGCTACATAGTTATTAAAGGTGCACCTCAGGCTCAAGGCTCATCAGGCTCTCATCTCAGCACCTTGGCTTTTGAAAGGTGGACTTTTCATTAGGCATGTATCTAGGCATTAAGGCCAGTCAGGTGCAAGGCATAAAAAGGCATACCTTACTAATGTTGACCTATGTATTTGTGTTATTATTATTATTTTTAAATTGAATCCCTCAATCAACATATTCCATTGATTCAATCAAGAAAAAGGAGTTTACCATGCTTTTCATACACCATAGCAAATTGAAAGAACAAAACACTAAAGATGAATTAGTTAGATTATTGTTTGGCATGGTATCAAGTTGCTAGACCTAGTGGAGTTGAAGAGGATGCGTATCATACTAGATCAATTAAAGGCAAAAATGTCATCTTCACCTCCTTTCCTAGTATTGGGAAAAGGCAAAGGCATCTTCTCATTTGTGGGTCAATATTCCTCTCGCACATAGAGATGAGAAAGATGTTGATTTTCAAGAAGAATATAGAGATGATGACAAAATTGGAAGACTATGGAGGAAGATTAAGAATAAGAAATTGGATGTAGTTATCAACTTGAATTTGGTGATAATGATAAATGCAACAGAATATTATTTGCAGTTTGATAATAGGTTTTATCATTGCTTTAAGAATTGTTGCTAAATATGGGAGTAGGGTTTCTTTTTAAGTGTCTTTACTCTTTAGCATCTTCATTTAACTTTTATTTTTTATTTAGGAAATATTGATGCTAAATTCATGCATATTTTATGTTATGGTTTGTAGAAGTTAAACTTAAGTGTCTTATATTGTAAAGTGAGGAGTGCTAGCTACCTTCTCCATCTTACTTTCACTATTACCTTCTTCATTCTTTGAGTGACATGTACCCTTTATTTATTTCATGGGGGTACTATACCATTAAAAGTATAGGTACGTGTCATTCAAAGAATAGAGAAGGTAATATGAAGAAAATATTTAGTGTTTCTCTTGTGAAGTTTGACCTCAATTTTTTTCTTTCTACCCTTTTTTGCGCCTTACTTTGTCCAGTGTGCCTAAGCCTTGCGCCTGGGCCTCAAGACCCCTTATCACTGTGATGCTCCTTGACATTGATGCGTTCATTAGGTTCTTGCTTTCCTAATTTATGTGATTGTCTTAGTTTTGTTTATACAAGCATTATTGATCCATGTAACTCATTTATCTGACTGATGTATTATCTCTTTATGCTATGTAAGAAGTTGTGCAAGATAATGGTGGACGTGGTCAGTCTGCTGCACCTACTTCTGAGCAGGATGGGCAGCATAATGAAAGACAAGATTTTAAAGAACAATCAGATGAAGGTGACAACAATCCTGTCCAGGAAAATTTGGAACATGGTACAATACTTACTGGAAGGCAGAAAAAATTGTTTGAATTGAAGCTGAAGATGGTACTTATCATTTCACTTTGAAAGTTATAAATGTCATGTTTATCTAATTGACTGCTTATGAATATAGAACCCTTCCATTTTATTGTCTTTTATCATTGCTATGGGGTTTGTTTGGAAGTAATTATGGCTATGGCTAAATGCAGAATGAGGCAAGAAAAGCCAATCAAACGGCAATGGTAGCTGAAAAGAAGAAAATGGAAGCTCCACCAGAATCAAGGGGTGTATCTAAACAAAAATGGCTTGAAGAGAGAAAGAAAAAAATAGGCAAACTTTTAGATGCAAATGGTTTGGATATGACAAAAGCATATATGCTCGATACACAAGAGGCAGCAGAGGCAAAATATAAGAAGTGGGAAAAGGATCCTGCACCATATGGTTGGGATGGTGAGTTCTGATGTCTGCTAGTTAATTTATTTTTGTTAAATCATGTTATCATTTTCGTGTAGTTCTACCTATGGCCGTGCAACATTAACTGAAAAAACAAACAAAAACAAAACCGAGAAAATAAGTGCACTGAACTGTTGGTTTAGGTTTAGGTTTTTTATTTTTTGCATATTTCAATTTGGTTTCTGGTTTATATTTTCAGTTCATCTCTCTCTGTAACACCCTTACCCTATGCATAATAAACATCGTATAAAACTTATGTACATAGCATACATTATCAAGTCACCATATGCATAGTTCGCTCATCATGCCTTGGCATATATTTTAAACTTGTCATAAACGTCATTTTCTCTGGAATATTTGACATATCATGCTTCAAGACTAAATAAAATTTGTCATATATATATGTATAAATAGTTCATTATTCAAGCATTCAACATCATTATACAAAACAGTCATAGGCAAAAACACTTCTATGTGACCAATAAAATGCATGTAACCTTAATGGATGCCCAAGGAGAGAGATGGGAAGAGAAGGCTGGTTACCTTCTATCCATAGCCTCTTTTAGCTTTATCTATAAGTGGGGCTTCTTAAACTTCTTTACCTGGAAAAATAATTACGTTTTTATGAGACGCTACTTAGCATGTATAACACAATTGAAATCTAATGTACAACACAATAAATAAGGTAAGCATTGTCATATATATGTAAATATTTACAAGACATAGTGAGTTCAACACGCATAATTCAATAATTGGTCATGTTCACATATAAATCTACCCTTTTTCCTTTGTTATGAATCTACCCTTTTTCCTTTGTTTTCCACTAAACTCACTTGTGGAACTGATGGATCTCTTAACTTGCTGACTAGTCTCTTCTTTCATCAATCTCTCTACCCTAATTGCTGTAGCTTTGAGTCTAGTGTAGCTATCCAGATCAGTGGCTGTGATTCTGTTCCTAATCTCATATCTGAAGTCATTCTCAAACTTTCTACATTTGTCTCTTTTAGTGGAGACCATAAAGGTGACATTGTAGAAAGCTTATTAAACTGCACCTCATACTCTACTACAGACATATTCCCTTATTTTAGATTCAAGAATTCCTTTATTTTTTTCATCCTTATATACTTAAAGCATATAGTTATTCTGAAACTCTTGAATAAAATCATCCCAAGTCAAAACAGGAAGTTGTGTATCACTATCTAGGACTGTTTCCCACCATTCATAAGCATCATCTTGATGCAAGGACACTGCATAATCAAAATTTTCATCTGGAGTGCATTTCATTATATCAATTACCCTTTGTGTCCTCTTGAGCCGTGTCTCTACTTCAGCTGGGTCAGTTGTGCCATAGAAGTCAATTGCCCCCTGTTTTCTCAGCTTATCATAATATCTCTCTATATATTTCAGACCCATGCACTTCTTATTCAACATTTTCATGAATAACTTCCATGTGTTGTGTATGTGATGCATGTGCATGTACACCCACTGGAGCTTTGACTCCTGGTGCAATTGGATCTCTCACAAGATGGTATGATGTCTCTTGTGAATGCAAGTCAACTGGTCTCTCTCACCTTGGTGGGCTATGCTCTATTATGTCCCTATAACATGTAAACTCATGTCATTCAAGTGTGCACACAACACTACAATGCATGTATGTCATGTTCTTATGCATATGCATGCTCCCTTGGAACATATCCTTACTCTGATACCAATAAAATTGTAATATTCTTACCCTATGCATAACAAACATCATATAAAGCATATGTACATGGCATACGTTATCAAGTCACCATATACATAGTTTGCTCATCATGCCTTGGCATATATTTTAAATTTGTCATAAATGTCATTTTCTCTTGAATATTCGACATATCGTGCTTCAAGACCAAATAAAGCATGTCATATATATGTATAAATAGTTCGTCAATTAAGCATTCAACATCATTATACATGTAGCCTTAATGGATGCCCATGGAGAGAGATGGTAGGATGCGATTGATGACCTTCTACCCATAGCCTCTTTTAGTTTTATCCATAAGTGAGGCTTCCTAAACTTCTTTACCTAGAAAAATAATTATGTTTTTATGAGACAGTAAAGTATAATACACAATTGAAATCTAATGTACAAAACAATAAATAAATTAAGCATTGTCATATATATGTAAATATTTGCAAGATATAACGAGCTTATCACGCATAATTCAATACTTACAATGTACACATATAAAATGAGGTTTCCATTTTAATTTAGTTGTGATTGAGTTAGCATGAATTGCCCTGAGTTTCTTTTTCCATGTAATTGTAATGCTAGGGACATTGGGATGCCCTTTGTTTAGCATTTTCTTGTGAATCATGTGAATATTGCTAGCTAGCTTTTGTGTTGGCGATCACCCATATAACATGTGAACATATGAGCCATTTAGGCTTTCATCATTTGTCATGTACATGTGAATATTATTTGCCACATGGTCTTCATTTGCAATGTAACATGTGATTTGCAATCATGCATAATTAGTCACAACTTCCTTTTTAAGTGGAGTGAAGTGCAATCATACTCATAATACCTTTGCATATTTTAGTATGCGATCAATATCTTCTTCATATATAGATATGTACATCACATTTCTCATGTATAACCTTGTATATATATACAAATATAATAAGTCATTTACACCAACCATTACCATTGTCTAAGCATTTGCATATCAGTTCATTCATCACAATATGTAAAGAAAACAAATACATTTAACAGAATCATGTCACAAACATGTCACAAATTATTCATAATTTTATTATCAGTATCAAATCATGACATTCATATAATTCGTATAACCATCACATACCTTGGAATTTTGTACAAAAGTTCTCAATTGTATGTTATACTTACATCTTGAAACACTTTTTACACTTTACCTTGACATTCATATAGGTTGTTCTTCCTTTTGTTCTTCCACCAATGGAGGTCCTAAATATATGTGAATTCATTTTGCATACATCAAGACCTCATTTGCGATGATAAAACATCATATGAATCTTGTATGAATTTGTATGCATATACAGAATGAGCTCTAATTTCTGATAAACCTATAACTTCTTATATACTTATCCAGTTTAAGTGATTCTTATTTCTAATTAAAGCTAACATATAAAACTATAATATATTTAAATTTCAAAATTTTTGGAGCTTCACATAATTTTTAGTTGAATTTCAAAGATTGTTTTATTCTTATCCTTGGGCAATTTTGAGATATCAATTTTAATAATTCATATCTTACAACATTTATGCTTAATTATTTTGTAATTTTCTAGACAATTAGACAAGACATAAATAAATATTTTTCATGTTTACAACATTTTCTAATTATGCTTTTAAGCATAGTTGTCAAATCGATATTCGAATTGAGAATCGAAATTGTAATTTTGTGAATCGAGAATCGAGAATTGAATCAAATCATAAGATTCAGTTTACGTTGATAATATTAATTAGAAATAATATATTTATATTATATATTTCATAAATTTCAAATATAATAATGACTAAACCTAAAAGTACTACTTAATTATTAATAATAATACTTAACAATTCATATAACACATGTATCACTATCATCAATCCTTAATTAACCATATCCCGTAAAAAAGTAAAAGTTTAAAATCTAAATTTGTACTCCTAATAAAATTAATCTATAAAGCTATCATCTTCATATTCGAGGGAATCATCATCTTTATCACTATTTTTATTTTCCAACATAACCAAATCCACTTGCTCTCCATCTTCATTTGATTCACCTTCATGAAACATGTCTAAATCTTCAATCATCTCATCTTCAGTAGCTTGTTTCTTGCCATTTCTATCATGCTTCAAGTTCCTTGACCGTATGTAATAGAAATCATATAACATAAATGTATGAGAAGTTAAAGTTTCATACTCCTACTTATTCTTAAAAAATAAAATTCATACAAATTTTTTTGTAATACCTCGTTTTCTTTTATTGCTTGGTCCAACTCCTTCATCATCTTCAAAACATTCAATTATATTCATCCATGAATTGTCTATAGGAAGACAAGGCTCTTCAATTTTGGTAATTCATTCATCATCGGACTCCATATCACTCAAACAAATAAGATTATATGTCTCACCTCTTGTTTCTCTCTTTGCTTGCCTTAACTCAAGTTGAAAATTGTATTTCACAAATACAAGAGCATTCAATCTTTGTTGTTCGAAATGATTTCTCTTTTTGGAATGGACATGCTCAAATGTGCTCCAATTTCTCTAACATCCCGTAGCACTACATGTGAGACTTCGAACTCTTATGGCAAGACTTTGAAGCTCTTTACATTCTTCTCCATAACTTTCCCACCATAAAGCTAAAATAAAAAAAAAAATAAAATAAAGAAAAAAAGGTGGTCAAGTGGGGGGTTTTTTTTTTTTTCAAAGATAAGAACATTCAAAACTTAATAATTAAACAAATAAAAATCAAGTTAAAATAGTACCCGGTTGCTTCTTGTCTCTGGTCAAAATAGCGATGCTCATGCCAAACAATCATTCTCCTCTTTTGAATTTCTTTAATTGTTAATTAACTTTAATCCTAGATTCAATATCCAAGAATATTTTTTCTATTGTCTTGTATAAGTCAACTTTCACTTCTATATTTGCATCAAAGGAATCATCATATAAAAACCTATACAAAGACAATATAAATAAAGTTCATTATTTTGTTTTTTTTTTTTTTTTTTTTTTTATGTTTAGAATATAAATTTGAAGCAAAAAATATATTTTTGAAATACTTACTTAGGATTAAGAAAATATCCTGTAGTATGAAGTGGTCTATGGAGTTGCAAATCCCATCTCAAATCAATGTTGTCCCAACTACGTTGATACTTTGTCTTTTGATGATTAAAATTTTGTGCAATTTGCTCTTTTGCCTTATCCATGGCTTCATATATGTACATCATTGCCGGTTTTGCATCACCATCAACATGCCTTAAAACTTTAACAAGTGGGCTCATATATTTCAAACAAAATTTGATTGATTTCCAAAATTTATCATCAGATAATAATATTGCCTCCACTTGTTTTGCTTCTACTTTAGAAGCATATTGACTTTTAGCCTATTCTTTCGATGCAAACATAGTTCTAAGAGGAAACTAGTTTTTCTCAAAACTCTTCATGGTGAGAAATGATGTAGCAAATCTTGTTTCCTCGGCTCTCTTTAACTCTCTTTTCTTGGAATACTTCCTAAACATGGCAAGAACCCAAACATGTCTATAAATATAAATACAAACTTCCTTAGCCTTACTAATTGTATCCTTGAAGATGGATATTTCATCACCTATATCTCCAATATGTTGTCAATGCAGTGAGTGGCACAAGGAGACCAAAATAATTTTTTTTTCTCTTTGCCATTAACAAATCATTTCCAATTTCCTCCATTAGTGAGTTAAGCAACTCAAACAATTTATGTGCATCTTTTATCACATCAGAGGTATCCACCGATTTAAGAAAAACTGTACCACTTGTATTATTAACTAAGAAATTGGTGTGACACCTATTCTTTTTATCTGACCATCCATTAGACATCAAAGTACATCCAGTTCTTCTCCACTAATTTTTATATTTTTCTAACATCAAATTCACATTATCCACTTCTTTTTTCAAAAATATAACTATAGCCTCATGATAATTAGGGGGTTTTTATTTCCTACCATATTCACCAATTTTTTCCATCATAGAAGCAAAAATTGGACTCTTCACTAAGACAAAGGGTAGTGCATGCCTAAACAAAAATCTACATATGCTTTGAACTACAGATTCTCTTTTTAATAGTTCCATTCAATGTTTGTTGTTTGACACCCTTTCCTTTAGTTACAAATGCATCCATAGTAGTTTTTTTTTTCCACCTTAAATTTGATCTTCTTGCCCCTCACCTATTTCTTGAAAGCATTCTTTCACATTTGTAGATTTTTGTGTTTCTAATTGTCCTAAAATTTTAATACATAATTCTCTCACATTTTCTTGACATTGAGTACAAAGAGCAATATTATCATGATTACCTGCCAAATGATGTTTCATTCTATTTATCCCTCCCCATCTTTCAAGTCCACAATAGTTACACTTTAAATTCATTTTATTTCCATTAATTCGAGAGCAATGTTCTCAAGTAGGATCCTTTGTATTTGCCTTTTTAGTAGTCATATAATTTAAAATCTACAATTTAGAAATAGAAAAATGTTATAGAATTGTAATAAAAATTTATGGTAGATAAAAGTTCTAGAAAGAAAAATGAAAAAAAAAAGAATCAAATCAATAAGAATAAGTTGACAACAAATTTGGAATTGCATACTAGTTAAGTTCAAGCCTTTTTTTTTTGAAATAAATCAAAAGTTCTACAATGCTAGTGGACGGTTATATATATTCAGTTATATATTCAAAAACCAAAAATAAAAAATAATAAAAAAAACAATATTTCTTCAGATCAAAAGTTTTGTAGGGCTCAATTATATATTCAAAAAATAAATAAAAAACAAATGCCAAAAAGACAAGGGGCTCAATTATCATGATAACGGACGGTGGACCATGCATAAATATAATTGTCTAATATTATCATTCATTACAATTATGTAGCTGAGCAAAACAAAAGAAAAAAAAAGCAGAATTTCTAGGTTCATTAACCCAAAAAAAGAAGAAAAAGGAGCAAAATTTCCATATTCACTTTCACAATCATGAATGCCTATTTCTTCAGCTCTTAAATTTCTTCACTTCGACAATTCGGCATCTTTCTTCATGCCGGAGCCTAGAAGGACAGATCGAGAACGAATGGCTATTTCTTCAACTGTTAGTGCTAGAACTCCAAGAAAGAGATGTTTTTATTTCTTCATGCAATCTCAGTTAAGCTTTTACCTTATGCTTTCTATTTTAGACTTTTTGTATAGTGAATCTTTTTTTTTTCTTCTGATTTTAAACTTATTGAAGTGAATTGTACGATTCCATCGATTCCATATTGATTATTCCAATTCGTAGGCGATTCTATGTAAATTTCAATTTCCCTAAGAGTCGACTCATTTTTTATGTGAATTGACACGAATCGGACTATTCTAACAATAGTGTTTTTGAGGCCTTCAAATAATAGGAAACATGTGACTGGTCTTGTACAAAAGTGACATCAAGACTAGTTTTCTTATTAATAACATAACTTACAAAATATATAACATACGAAGATACGACTTTCACTAGAATTTAGCTAAGACATAATTCTAAAACGTTCATATTTCACACTTTTGTCAATTATGTCTTTAAATAGCTCAAAAATTTGGATAAACTTTCTGGAGCGGTCCAGGTACAAAGAAAACAGCTAATCAAAAGAACTATCATTATTCGTTCATATTTATCTCTTAATACTTATTGAATTTTACTATGAAATTTTACATACATGTAGATAACATATATATCTACAATTTTCATATTTTATGTTTCATCAAATTAGACTTCTATGATGGTCAAAATAAACAAAAACAGTAAGAAAATCTGCTGGAAATCGAACCAGAACCAGTTTTAGTAAAATGACGATTTCTCTTAAAATACATCAAATATTGAAATATATATATATATATATATATATATATATATATATATATATGTATATGCATATATGTATATGTATATATATAGTTTCATGTTTTGAACTTTTCCAAAATCAATTTTTATAATCACAAAAATTGTGGTGCAAATTGTTGTCCATTTATAGACCTTAATAGCCCTAATCAAAATTAGTAACACTAAAGATAATTACTCCCCAATAATCACTTTTGCTAAACATGTTGCTATAATTTTTTTGGAGTGAAATAAAGAAGAAATTATGGTTGTTATGGCAATAGAAGAAGGAATGGGTTAAAGCAAAGAGAAGTGTGCAGATTTGTGATAAGGAGATTAGGCACTTCATTATGTAAAGAAGAACAAGTCCCACACAACCACCTTTGTCTTTCCTCTCTTTTTTTTTTTAAATATTATTATTATTATTATGTTCTTTATCATCATCATCATCATCCCATTTATATAAATGTATACAAATATTTAATCCCATTAGTTAAAAAAAAAATATAATTGAATCATTTACTTCAATTTAATTAAATTAATTGTCAAATTTTTATTAATTCAATCTAATCATTTTATTCGCTTTATTCCTAATTTCATGTCATCCTCAATTAGATTATAAAATAGATGTGCTCAACTCAGTATAATTGCAAAATACTTGAACATGTACTAAGTATATGTCATGAACTTATTCAAACAAAAATGCATATGCAGTGCATGTGTTGATATGAATTACATGCAAGATGTACATGTTCGAATGAAATGTATGTGGAGAAAGTTTAAAATGTTACTCTTTATGTATATATATATATATACACACACCCACACACCCACAAATGCACCCTTTTAACGTTTTATTCATTTAGAAATATAAATGGATAAATCCTTTTGGTTGTCACATATTTATTTTATATTTTTATTTTGGATGATATTGCATATTTTCTGATTTATAATTGTGCAAGGACATTTTATGGTACTAGGAAGAACAAATTACAGAAAATTCTTTTGAGATTTTAAAATATTATAGTCAAAAGCAAACTTTTAATAAACTAATAGTTTACCTGCATGTCATTTGAGATAATGATTATTTATTTGATACTGTATAATTTTCAAATATTGAAATGTAATATACTACATGATTTTTTTGTACTTGAGATGTTTTTGTGTGAATTTTTTAGAATTTCATATACAGTCTAATGATCTTTTTATAAGAGTTAAGAGTTTTTTCTTATTACCACCAACTATAACTACAAAACAACCAATACATTTAAGTCACAATATTTTTAATTGTTATCTCAAATAACATTTTTATCAAAGTACAGTAGAGTAAATTGTTAGTTTTTTAAAATTTTGTTTCTAGTTGTAATTTATTAAATCTCATGGGGGTTTTCTGTAATTTATTCTACTAGGAATTGATTTTATAAGTTGTAATTAAAAATAAAAGATGGCTTATCTTTTAGTTGTTAAATATGGACATTATGTTAGCCTAACTAGAAGCGGTTAACCTGCTAGCAGTTTACTGATTTTAATGAACTTCTTTAGGTTTTGATTTTTATCATGAACTTAATGATCTAGTTTCAAAAAATTGTTGATGGACCAGTTAATCAGTCCATGGACATCCCTAGTTTTTCTTATTCTGTTTCCTTTTCTGCTACATGCACATGGCCGTTTTGTTTATCCAATATAGTAATCATATGCATGTTTATGCCTGCGTTAGTGGTTTCTTTGTGTGCATATCTTGAAATCATGAAGGGAGCATGTTCTTATTCTGACATTTTCATTCATGTGGATTGAGAAGTTGCCCATAAATTAAAATGTTATTCTTGGTTAGGTTGGTTGCATTATCAGTAATATGTTCATTCAGTTATTCTCCTCATATGAAACTAATATATATGCTTTCTCAGTTTTTAATCAGAAGACACTGTACAATGCATATAAAAAAAGAACAAGGAATGTAGAGGTTGACCTAGAAGAATATAACAAAATGAAGGAAGCTGATCCTGAGTTCTATCGTGAAGCCTCAAGTCTTCAGTATGGGAAGGTAATATTTGTGGAAATTATACATACTGGTATAAATATTCAGGGCATTTGAAGGATGATTTTCTGTTTGAATCTTCTAGGCAACCAAGATCTCTGAGGACAAAATTGACAAAATGGTAAAGGAACTCAAGGACCGGGAGGAGAAACGCAAGTCATTTAGTCGAAGGAGGAGGTTCCATGAAGAGAAGGATATTGACTCAATTAATGATCGTAATGAGCATTTCAACAAGAAGATTGAACGAGCTTTTGGTAAATACACCCTGGAGATCAAGAACAATCTAGAGCGTGGAACTGCTTTGCCTGACTAAGGTCTATTCCTATTATCATGATGTGTTTTCCTGTGTTATTGACTAAAGCTTACAACCTACAATTTTTTCGATAGCGTTTTGGAAATCTGTAGTAGTTGTCATTTTAGTTTATGGTACCTTAGGGGTACTGAAACCAAAAAGAGCAAGAAGATATTTAATAAAACTAGAAAAGCAACATTATGTTTTAAAATAGCTAGAATATGTTTTAGAATAGCAACATTTGCGGTTTGGATCTGGGTGACTTCCATTTTCAACTCACTTAGAGATTAGAATTTTGTGATTTGGATAATTTTGGTTCGTCTCATAAGGCAAATATTATTTTGGATGTTGGACCTAAACAATGAGTATAACTGGTGACTTTATATCAGACTGTATGCCATGGTTTCAGGTACTTTGTATATCCAAGTTTGTGTTGGTGGTCATTATTTTCGTTTTATCCAATTTAGTATAACTGAATTGTCAGGTATTTAGACTTGCAGCATCTTGTTTGTACGACTGATTGTGAAATCGAGGGGTGGAAATTTGTACTAACTGGCATCTTGGATCAAATGCAGCTAGGGGTGAGCTTCTCGGCTGGATGCAAAAGATGTACTGTTTTGTTCTTGCACTTATACATTACAAGATAAACTGAAATCTACTGTCATGAGATTGGCATTGTATGTTGAGGGGTTTTACATATTTATTTTGTCATCATAAGTATTTTGGGTTTAACATGTGTCGTAACTCCAAAATATGGCTTCCTGTGATTTTCCTTTGATCAAAATTGCAATATCATGCCGAGAATATGTTTGGCTGCAAAAAACTTCGATGGTGCTATTATTCTGCCTTGCGATAGCAACTAATGGGTAGACTTAGTAGTGGGAGAGAAATAGGAAGGAAACTGACAATTCCTTTAAAATTTTCCCTAGAAAAAGAAAAGGCTTTGAAATTCTGGACCATGTATGATGAAGGTGATGAGGACATCCACTCACAGGAGAGTGATACCACATAGGGATTCAGGTGGTGGTCCCACTAGCCTGGTATTTTGACCCTCTCAGGACCATTCCTTCAAACCACAAGAACTCAAGATGCCGACACGTTGGAACTTCGTTAAAAGGAGGAGATATTATGATTCCTTTTTAGTTTATACCCTTTAAATTTCCAAAAACAATTTAAAAACAGAAAAGCACATACTTGGAAAGTGTAAAACAAAGCGAGCCATTTTTAATTTACGCTACGTTTGGAATAAAGCTTTTTAAAATTTATAGGTTTTAAATTATGGATTGTAAAAAAAAATTAATGAATTGGATAAAAAAATTTTTAACTTTAAGTGCAGAAAAAAAAAATTAAATAGAGTAGGGATAAAGAGAAATCACACAAGAGATTTATAGAGGTTCGGGTATTAACAAATTTTACTTCTCTCAAATTTCAATTGGGTGTTACACTAACACACTAAGTGTTACAATGAAGTTTTACAAACTCATTTTTAACTATGGTATTTCTATCAACGGTTAATACCTAATCCATAAATTCTCTTGTGTTTTAATGGTTCACACAATAAACCAATTCCTTGTGTTTTATGGCTTACACAAATAACACTTACAAGTGTTTCACTCTTAATCCAATATACCCAAACTTACTTGAGTAATAGATTACAAAAAAAAATACTTATCAACTTATAATGCTCAGAATTTATGAGCAAATAGATTTTTACAGAAAATAAGAGTTTTGTTGAAAGTAATTAATGCACAATGACTACAATAAGATTTTGATTCGAAAGTAATTGTTGTTCTCTTGTATAAGATTCATAAATGACTTGCATTTATACTTCCTCAGCGAATTATAGTTGTTTGGATGCATTTAATGCTAAAATAGTTGTTGAACCAACTTTTAATTTCTTGTCTGACATGTTTCTCTTTCCTCATTCACGGTCGTGAATATGTGTGTCACGGTCGTGAATGTTCTTCCAAGCTATGACTCAGGTAGTGACTCTGGTCATGAAGCATTCTAAAAGAATTTGAAGTGTTTGATCACGGACGTGACTTTATACTTTCATTGGCATAAATATCCTTCCAATCCATGGTCCAAGTGGTAACTCTGATCGTGAATCTCTCTAGAAGAATTAGACATGTTATCTCACGGGTGTGATTGATTTGATCATTCACGATTGATACGTTGTTGAACCTTGAAGGGTATTTCCATCATTTTGATGCTAACAAATAAAATAGCAATAATGTATTTAACATACTTGTGTTCTAATTTTGTTGAACAAGGTATGAAATATGATGCAAGAATGGAAGACTACTTATGCAAGTCAAAAAATGAAGAAATAGCATATTCACATCCGTGACTGTTTATGTCACGCCCGTGATGTAGCTTAGCGCAAACTCTCCAACATTTAAAGTTCACAGCCATAAAGAATCACAGCAACCGTGAATAATCAAATCAGTCACGCCCGTGAAAGATAGTCATGCCCGTGAGATAACATGTCAAATTCCTCCAGAGAGCTTTATGCCCAGAGTTACCACTTGGACCACGGCTTTGAAGGATATTCACACCTGTGAAAGTATAAAGTCACGCCCGTGATCAAACACTTCAAATTCTTCCAGAATGCTTCACGGTCAGAGTCACCACCCGAGCCACGGCTTTGAAGAACATTCGCGACCGTGACACACATATTCACGACCATGAATGAGGAAAGAGAAACATGTCAGGCGCAAAATTAAGAGTTTGTGCAGCGACTATTTTCGCATTAAATGCATCCAAACGACTATAATTCGCTAAGGAAGTATAAATGCAAGTCATTTATGAACCCAAAATAACAGAATAGCAATTACTTCGAATCAAAATCTTGTTGTAGCCATTTGTGCATTAATTATTTTTAACAAAACTTTAATTCTCTGAAAAAATCTATTTGCTCATAATTTATGAGCATTATAAATTTGTGAGTGTTTCTCTTTGTAATCTGCTACTCAAGTGAGTTTGGGTATATTGGGTTAAGAGTAAAATACTTGTAAGGGTTATTTGTGTGAGCCATAAAACACAAGGAATTGGTTTATTATGTGAACCATTAAAACACAAGGGATTTTTGGGTTAGGTGTGATCCATTGATAGAAACATCATAGTTAGGAGTGAGCTTGTAAAACTCAATTGTAACACTTAGTGTGTTAGTAAAACTCCCAATTGAGATTGAGGAGAGGAGTAGGGTTTGTTAATACCCGAATCTCTATAAATTTCTTGTGTGATATATTCATATCCCTACTCTATTCAACTTTTTATTTCGCACTTAAAAGATAAGAATTTTTTTTAATATCCAATTAAACCCCACTTCTTGGTTCATTATCTGGGAAATAATTGGTATCAGAGCTTAGTCTAGCATCGAAGCCTAAAAAGCGTTAGCAAATATCAAGAAATGGCCAATGAAGAATTCCAAAGTCTCAAGTCTTACTTTGATGGAGCAAATTACGCTCAATGGAAGTTTCGGATGGAGACATATCTCGATAGTGAGGGAATTGAAGTCTGGGATAGCGTTCAGAAAGAATGGACACCACCAACCAGAAAAGGAGTTGATGGTAAAGAAGAAATTCTGTCAAGAGATAATCGGACAAAGCCTCAATGAAGAGCAAATTTCAAAAACAAAAAGGCAATGACAATTCTCTCAAGCTCATTATCCATTGAAGAATGTGGCATAATACAACACTACCCAACCGCGTATAGTATGTGGAAAACATTGAAAAATTATCATGAAGGAACAAAGCAAGTTAAATCCAAGAAGATTCAACTTCTCACTTCAGAGTACGAACTCTTCAAGATGAAATCCAATTAGTCAATCACTGATATGACGAATTGTCTTCTATCCATCATAAATGGCATGAGAAAGCTTGGGAAACACTTGAGCTTGAAAGATGTAAACAATAAAATTCTGAGAAGCCTTCCTCTTAAAGATTATGGTTCAAGAGTTGCTGGTATAGAAGAAGCCAATGAAGACTTGAGTGTCATGAATATCGATGTGCTTATTGAAAAACTTCTAACACATGAAATGACAGTAAAGAGAGATAGAGAACTCGAAGCTAAGCCAGAAAAAAAGAAGTCTCTAACACTAAGAGCCTCTACTTCAAAATCTTAAGAAGAAGTTGAAAATAATGAAGAAAAGAGTGATGATGCAAATGAGGACATAGCAATGCTCTCGAAAAGACTGAAAAGAATAATTGAAAAGAGAATGGGCAACTTTCGAAAATTCAAGCAAAGAAATCTCAAACACTCCTCAAATGATTCTTAAAGGAATAAAGAGGAGGTAAAGTGCTATGAGTGTGGGAAGAAGGGACATATCAAACTAGAATGTCCAAGGCTCAAGAAACACAAATACCAACAAGACAATGGGGAGAAAGGTCACAAAGTAACATGGGATGACGAAAGCTCTTCAAGTGAAAAAGATGACAATGAAAATGAAGAGGTCAACCTATGCTTTATGGCTATAGAGGATCACGTCTCGGATAAGATATGATCATTTTACTCATACTCATTCAATAATGATAGTAGTGATAATGATAATGATAGTGATAGTGAAGATGATGATGAGCAAATTTTAATAGAGGCATTGAATCTAGAACTAGAAAAATATAGATTTAAATTCAATACTTATAAAAATAACATATCTAGTTTGAAAAACAAAATGGAAGTTTTAGAAAAGGAAAATCTTAAGCTTAAATCTTCTAATGAATCTCTTCAAAAATCATTAGATGAGTACTCCTTAAGACCCTCAACTAAATCTTTGCTTAAAGAGAACAATATTTTGAAAAATGAAATTGAGGAACTTAGAAACTCTATGTCAAAATTTCATAAGGGCAAGGAGATTTTAGATACTCTCATTGTGTCTCAAAGACTATCTTTAATAAGACATGGTCTAGGATTTAAAGGAACATCATCTTCATCTCACAAGATCACTTTTGTTAAGTCAAGTGAACCCCACATCTCCACACTAGAAGTAACATCCCCAAGGGCTAAATGCACAACATACACTAAATCTTCTTTACATAAAAGGAATAATCAAGGGTTGGTAAGCCTAAAAAGGAAACCTCAAAAGGCCAATCATGCTTTTATGTATAAGAAGCATGCACTTAGGAAAGCACCAAGTCATCATGCATATGCATGCCACTGCTCACAAACTCTACCTAATAGAAAAATGGTAGTTAAAAGCATGGTAAGACCAAAAAGCATATTTAGAGCTAAACAATGTAATTATTGTATGAAATTTGGTCATATAAATAAATATTGATGGATAAGGAAGGCTCATTAGGAATCTTCACATGCTAACTTCCAAGAAACCAAGCTCATTTGGGTACTTAAAAATAATACTTGAATTGTGATCTTATAGGTATGCCTTAAGTCCACAATAAATAAAAATGATTGGCTAGTAGATAGTGGATGCTCAAGGCATATGACCGGAGACAAAGAACTATTCAATGACATCAAACGTATTGATGGAGGTAAAGTAACATTTTGAAACAATGCTAAGGGTAAGGTAATTGGCATTGTCTCTATCGGTATTAATAATACTACATTCATTGAAGATGTCTTACTTGGCTCTATCGGTATTAATAACCTCTGTTAATGGTCAATAGATATTTAAAGGAAGTAGATATGTCAATACCTACATAATAGACTTACACAAAATATCTAACCTTTCCTCTAAGTGTCTTGTGACTACTAGTGATGAATTTTGGTTGTGGCATAGAAGGCTTGATCATGCAAGTATGAATTTAATTCAAAGACTCAGCACCAAAAGTCAAATTTGAAAAAGACAAGACATGTGAACTTTGCCAAAGAGGAAAACAACACAAGTCATCCTTCAAATCCAAAAATATTGTAAGTACCTCAAAACCTCTACAACTTTTGCTTCTAGATCTTTTTAGACCTATTAGAGTTGCAAGCTTAGGAGGTAAACACTATGCTTTTGTCAACGTTGATGACTACTCTAGATTTACTTGGGTAATTTTCTTAGCTTAAAAGAGTGATGTTTTTGAATCTTTTCAAAACTTTGCTAAGAAAGTTCAAAATGAAAAAGGATATTGTATTTCAAAAATAAGAAGCTATCATGGCAAAGAATTTGAAAATGAAAACTTTAAAAAATTTTGTCTAGAACATGGCATTTCACAAAATTTTTCATCTCCTAGGACACCTCAACAAAATGGGGTGGTCGAAAGGAAAAATCAAACTTTAATTGAAATGGCTCAAACAATGCTCAATGAGTATGAATTACTAACTTACTTTTGGGCCGAAGCCACAAATTCTGCATGTTATATTTCAAATTGAGTTTTCAAAAGACCACTCTTAAACAAAACTTCTTTTGAGCTATGGAATGGAAGAAAGCCCATGATATCATACTTTAGAGTATTTGGATGCAAGTGTTTCATATTGAATACCAAAGACAACCTTGGAAAATTTGCCTCTAAATCTAATAAGGGTATATTTTTAGGATACTCCACCATTAGCAAAGCTTATAGAGTCTTTAATAAAAAGTCATTAGTTGTTGAAGAATCTATGCATGTTGTTTTTGATGAATCTAGTAAGCTTGATCTTGTGAAGGTAGTGTTCTTGATGATGTTGTAGGTATGATGGAAAAACTTGATCTTGGAAATGATAAAGGAGAAAATGATCAAGAAAATTCATATCAAGATGACTCTCTACCTCCAGCTCAAGAGGAAAACAAGCAAAAGCTCCCAAAGAAATGGAGATTGACAAAAGATCACCCCAAGGAGCAAATCATTAGTGATCCTACAAAGGGAGTAAGTACTAGATCTCATCTCAAATCTTTAGATTATAATCTTGTCTTTGTCTCTCAAATTGAGCCTAAAAATATTGATGAGACTCTTAATGATGAAAGTTGAGTGATTGTTATGCAAGAGGAACTCAATCAATTTTAGAGAAGTAAGGTATGAACCTTAGTTCCTAGACCCAAGGAGCATCAAATTATTAGAAGCAAATGGGTATTTAGAAATAAACTAGATGAACAAGATTCAATAACTAGGAATAAGGCTAGGTAAGTTGCAAAGGGATATAATAAGGAATAATGAATAGATTATGATGAGACCTATGCTCCAGTAGCTAGATTAGAAGCCATAAGAATACTTTTAGCATATGCATGCCATATGAATTTCAAACTCTTTCAAATGGATGTCAAAAGTGCTTTCTTAAATGGTTTTATAGAAGAAGAAGTTTATTTAGAACAATCACCAGGTTTTGAAAGCCATAATTTGCCTAACCATGTATTTAAACTTTCAAAAGCTTTATATGGATTGAAATAAGTCCCAAGAGCTTGGTATGAAAGACTAAGTTTTTTTCTTCTAGAAAATAATTTTTCAAAGGGAAATGTTGACACTACTTTATTTATTAAAAAACATAAGTATGATATTCTAATTGTTCAAATTTGTGTTGATAACATCATATTTGGGTCTACTAATGAATTGTTTTGCCAAGAATTTGCTAAGTGTATGACTAGGGAATTTGAAATGAGCATGATGGGTGAGCTTAAGTTCTTCCTCGGTCTACAAATAAAATAAAGCAATGAGGGCATATTCATCAACCAATCCAAATATGCCAAAGACTAAATCAAGAAATTTGGAATGGAATGATGCAAAAATGCCAAGACTCCAATGAGCACATCAACTAAGTTGGACAAAGATGAAAAAGCTAAAAGCATTAATGAAAAGCTCTATAGAGGTATGATCTGATCACTCTTATATCTTATTACCTCTAGACCCGATATAATGTATAGTGTATGCTTATGTGTTCGCTTTCAATCATGTCCTAAAGAATCACATTTGAATACTGTGAAAAGAATTTTAAAATATTTACATGGCTTATTGCATATAGGTTTATGGTATCCTAGAAATTCATCCTTTCATATCATAGGATATTCAGATGCTGATTATGTTGGAAGTCTCTTAGATAGAAAGAGTACTTCAGGCACTTGTCACTTTATTGGTGAATGCTTGGTTTTTTAGTTTAGCAAGAAACAAGTTTCAGTTGCTCTTTCTAACGCTAAAACGGAGTATGTGGTAGTAGGATGTTGTTGTACTCAAATCCTATGGATGAAACAACAACTTAAGGATTATGGTCATAGGTGGACCATACACCTATCAGATGTGACAATACAAGTGCTATAAACCTATCTAAGAATCCCATTCAATACTCTAGAAGTAAGCATATTGACATAAGACATTATTTTCTTAGAGATCATGTTCAATATGGAGATGTTGTATTGGAATTTATCAATACAGACAATCAATTGACAAATATTTTTACTAAGTCTCTTAACGAAGAAAGATTTAAGTTCATAAGAAGAGAGTTTGATATGATTGATGGATTAACCTTATCATTGTCAAAATTGAATGTTAATTTCTTTCATATGTTGTCTTTTTATTGTCTAATTTTTAAAATATGAAGTGACTAACTTGATAGAAATAGATGTTATAAGGGATAGAAGCACCTTAGAAATCCTTTAGTCTTGTTTTATATTTAGTTTTATTTAATGAGGATTTTGGGAAATTCACGCCCGTGACATATATTCATGGTCGTGATCATAATCACCAAAAGCTCGAGTAGCTTCCATGCTTTGCTTCATGACATGCTTCACAGTTGAAGGTAGTGAAGACTATGTTTCATGCCCATAACTTTTTTCTGTCATTCCCGTGAATTAACTAGTGTTCAGTCCAATTTTTAGGTTAAATTATAGATGATGTGTCTAATATTCCAACCTTAACATTTCCATTTAAAGTTTAGATAATTGGTGGTCAAACAACTATTAAACTAAGAACTTATTAAAAATAATTAAAACTGAAAAAAAACCATGCATTCATTAATTAGATAAAAATGAATAATACAAATTGGGGTTGCTCATTATGCACCCACTAAAATGTTTGCCCTAGAATCTTAATAATATTGATTATGTCTATTCTGATGGCTAAGTTAAATATTGGAATGAAATAAAAAATAAAAAAACCTTCCTGAACACTATCACATAATGTTTAACTCTCTTTTTGAGTGAACCTCTATCTCTCTCTGTCTTGATGTCTCCCTATTTACGTAAAATAAAACTAGATTATATAACCTGAAAAGTCATACTTAAACTCCAATTCTAAAGATACAATTATTCTTAATTAAGAGATAATTTCTCCCATAGATGATCTTCAGATTGACATTTATCTTCAAAGTTTTGACCCCATTTGATCATAATAAAGTTTGCATATGACTGAACTTCTACAGTAAAAAGGGTCGTCACGTTCGTGACACATTCTTCAAGAAAACACTCAACATGATCGTGATGATTCCTCCTGTGCGTGACATTAAAAAATAAAGTAGTTATGTGCTTGTAATCAAATCCACACGCCCACGACAGAAGGTTGAGCTTTAGGAACTTTACGCTAGCGATTAAAACCTTGTGCCAATGACAAAATCGAAGGAAGAAACTCCTCACGACCAGAAGCACCTCTCACACTAGTGACACATTGTCATGTGCGTGAGGGTCTTAAGCTTGCTCTCCCTCCTCACATGCATGAAAGACTTGATCATTTCCTGAATTTCAACTCTTCTTCTTGTAATCACGAAACTAAAATAATTAAGTACCTAAAAATAATAAAAACCTATAATTAAACATAAAAATAATAATTAAAACTAGAACAAATAAGAACACATAAAACTCCTCCATACTTAAACAATTTTTGCCCTCAAGCAATATCTAAACAAAGAGAAATATTAAAAATATGCTTTAACTAATATGTATGATTCCAATATTCATAATATTCAAGTTTCACTAATGTACCAACCCGACTTCTATCAAATTCACATAGTTTAACTAGGCCAAAAACAATTTTAGTAAAAATTCCATACTTAAAAAAGTTAAAATCAAAACAACTTAATCACATTATTGCATTAACATATTTAATGAAAATTAATCTAAATAAGCTATTGATTACCATTAGCCTAAAACTTATATATTAAACCCCCACACTTATTGTTTTGATAGCTCTATAAATTTGCCTTTGATTTTTTTTCTTTTAGAGTTAACTATTCTTTCCTAAGTCATAATGCATTTCTATTATTTGAATTTGTTTGTTTTTTTTTTCCTTTTCTTTTTTAGAAACACACTACACTCATATAGGGTGTTTTGCATACTCTTAACCTTGGTAGGACAATGGAGTAGATAAGACAAATGCATTTTATGCTCCATCTTACTATTTTTGTTAACTCTATATTTAAATTGAGCCTTTGATTATTTTATGGTGTTTAAGGTCTTAATCTATGAGTTTAATAATATTTAATAATAAAAAAGCTTAAGTAAATTGCTAATACTATACATATGAGATAATTAAATAACCAAACTGAAATGCTTTTAATTTCTAAAGTATAAGATTAATATTAAAACTATCTTAAACTTAATCAAACTAAACATATTTAACATGAAATTAAGATCTAATATTCCTTCATTAACTTGTTTATGAGAAAATAAAGAAAGAAATCAAGCATATTATTTAAAACACAACACATTTTTTTATTATTGTTTTTTTTTAAACTATTAACACACAAAATTTAACCCCATAATACATAATTCCTCCCCCAACATTTATTTTAGACATTGTCCTGAATGGCTAATAAAAAGTAGAAATAAAACAAGTAAAAGAGAAAGAATACTCCCCTGGTATGAAGAACGTTCACTGAGACGGACGACGATGCCGCTCTAAAATTTGGCATAGAAGAATGGCATGCTGGGCACTGGTGCGCTCCAAATAGTCCTTCCTATGATCCATATTATCTAGGCACTACATCATTCATCGTGCCTCAGATAAGGAGGACTACTTTAGCTCATTGGATTATGGTGGAGGTTGCTGCTCAGCTGGCTTTTCATCGCTAGCTTACTGTGAAGACTCATCTGGCATGTGGTATCACTAACCATCAAATAGTATCTCCTTCTCTAATAACAAATTTAGATTGCTGTAAAGAAAAACTATCGAAATTTCCTTGGCTAGAAATAAGTGTTAGCATATTAATTGAAACATTGAAAGCATAAAAATGCCTAGCGAAGGCAGTGATAATGTGGCCTAGACCAAGTGTAGTCCTAGGGTATAACATATGCTTAAAAATAAATGCACAGTTCTAGAATACATACACCATAACATATATAACTCAAGTTTAGAAATCTTGTTACTCTCAAAATTTTCAAATATTTGACGACACATGGATTTTTGAAAGAGAGCAACACACAAATTTTTAAAACTCATTGTAGAGGCATTCCTAGGACTAAAATGAGATTTTCCAGTTAGTACTTACCAAATTTCATCAGCATTAAAATTATTAGGCATTTCTTGAACTCATTCTATAAAGAATTTAAAAATTCTTCTTATCATTTTATGGGTTATAAAGCATCATCTGCTTAATATTTTGAATTTCATTTGAGTACATGCCTTGTTAATTATTAAAGTATTGTATAAAATTCTAACACAAACTCTCAGAAACTAGGGCCTGTCATAGTAATAAATTTAGTCCATCCTAGGCACCTAGCATAAGCTTTAATGTTGTCAAGACTATTTAATTGCTCTACCTTTTTTAGTCTCTTTAGCACTATCATGTATCGCTTCTTTCTCTTCACATTTGTAATGTGGTGATGGTGATGGGTCATGCATGCATGAGGTCTCTTCACACCTTTGAGATGAACTTCTTGCCTTGGGCATGTTGATTTTGGGTGAAAATTGGTTTATGGGGCCGAAATTTCAATGGGTTTATGAAATTTTGTGGTAATTTGTACTAAAAATGGAAAATTAAGTGGTAATTAGGAGTTAGAGTTTAGAAATAATTGAGAGAAAAATGAAGAAGAAGAAGGAAATTTAGGAATGGTAGGCACAATCGTGAAGGAAGAAGAGATATCAGCACAAATATATAACTCACGTGAGCAATTAAAAGAGAAAAATGGGGTCTCATGCATGTGAGGATCCCTCATGGGCGTGACACCAATCCATACCTTAAAGTGTCATGCACATGAGGATCCCTCGTAGATAGATATTCACTCAGAATGTGAGTTTAGAATTTTATGGTAGTGTTTAGGAAGTTTTCTTTTCATCTTTTATTTCCTTCTAATGTTAACTTAGCCATCAAAATAGACATGATCATTATTGTTAAGATGCTAGGAAAATCACTTTAATGGGTGCTTAGTGAGGAGCAACCCCAAAATGTATTATTCCTTTTTATCTAATTAATGAATACATGATTTTCTTTAGTTTCAATTATGCTTAATAATTTTTTAGTGTAATAGTTGTTTGATCACTAATTATTTAAACTTTAAATGGAAATGTGAAGGTTGGATTATTAAACACACCATTTTTAATTTAACCTAAAAATTGAACTTAACACTAGTTAATTCATTAGTTTGATTAATTGGTGCTTTAAAGGTGATAGTCATTAAATCTACATTCATTGGTGCATAATTCTTTAAGGGATATGCAAATTGGGGGTTATGAGCTAAATTTTTGTTTCTTTTCTCATTGATTTCCGTAGTTACTTTTTATTATTATTAGTTTCTCATAGAGCTTAATTCACCCATTAAAATTGGTTAGAGTATTTATAATTTTATTTCACTAATCATTGATAATTTAAAACTAATTAAGAATTTAGAACCATGTAGTTCCTTGATAGATCAACCTCGGGAGCAAACTTACCATATTCCACTAGTTCATGCACTTGCGAGTACACTTTGAGTTCAAGTTTTTGTTGCCGTTGCCGGGGAACTACTATTTGTTATATTCTTAGTTAACTGAATTGCTAGTGTCTATCTTTTAGATAAATAAATTTCTACAAATTTTAATTTATTTTATTTTATTTTTAGTTGTTGACTTTGGTTTTATGTCAGGTACTAGTAAACAAACAAAATCAGGAGAAACATCTACTCAGATAAGTTATGAATTAAGATCTAAATCAAATAGACAAGAAGAACAACCCCCTGAAGAAAAAGAGGAGATTTTTTAAAATCCTGAAAATTTAGAAAAAGAAGTAGCAACCAAGCTAATGGCAATTCCACTATGAGCAGCTAGTGAACAGAGGCAGTTAACCATGAAGGATTTTTCAGATTGGTAATTGGCAACAATTCCTCATGTATTGTGTAATGAAGACCCTCTGACATTCATAAGGGAATTTTATGCAACCATCAACACTTTCCCTTCGAATGGGCTTAATGAAGACCAGTTGAGGATAAGGTGTTTTCCTTACACCTTAAAAGAAAAAGCCAAGATGTGGCTAATGAATTTGAATAATTGGACTAAGATTTATCACAAATTCATGGGTAAATTCTATTCCCATAAAAAAAATAAATGAGTAGAGAGCTGAAATTAATAATTTTTATTAAAAGACTCTAAAACGTTATATGAAGCTTAGGATAGATTAAAGAACCTCATTTTGTAGTGCCCTCATCATGGGTACCTTTTTCCAGTAATGAATCAGTCCATCTATTATGGTTTGAGTCAATAATATCAATGCATAATTAACAGCGTAGTTGGACGAGCCATGGGAGAAAAGACAACAGTCGAAGTGTATGACATTTTTGAACTTTTGGGAGCTAACTCTGAACAAAAGAGTGTGAGAAGAAGGAAAATGACAGTGTATGAAGTTTTCGAAAATAATGAGTTGGTTTTATAAATTGTTGAGTTACAAAACAAGTACGAATATTAACCAAAAAGAACACATGTCTGTAAACCAAGTGTAATGCCCACAAGTTAGGGCTTAGAAATAACATGTTAATAAAAGTATATGAAGGTATTAGAAATAACACGTATATATGTGTGGTTATAGGTATTAAAAACATGAAAATAAAAAAAAAAAAAAGAAAAAGAGAAAAATGAGGTTCCCAACATCCACCCCCATGATAGATGTAATCATAGTCGTGAATGTCACCAAATTTAGATTCTGAAATGGAGGATTTTCACAGCCGTGACGCTAATGTTCACACTCGTGAAGCTCTAAAGTTTAAATAGAACAGTTTCGTAATTGTTTTACAGTAACTCGCAAAAATCGAAACCTTAAACCCTAGCCACCAATGCTCTGAAAACCTCATAAATAGTTCTTTGTTAATCCATGTTGTCTCTAGTTTATCAAATACTAATCCCCACCATAAAAAGAGATTTGAAAATATATTAAACAAGAAGGTTCTACCATAGATATTGAAATCAAAAGCAAAGGCAATTTGATCACGATTTCAAATCTTAAAACCCCTATGAAATAGTCAATGTTGTAACACCCCCTTCACCCTAGCTACTCGTGTCCGGATAAGGGAGTGCTACGCTGACTTCATCGGTTAAAATATCACTTTAAAATTTTGTATACATGAAAATCATTCAGATATTTTTTTCTTTATTTACTATTTATTTAATTTGTAGTATAAAAGAAATATAACATGAAAGATAAACTATATTTTTATATAATAACATATTCTTTACAAAAACATACTTTTTATTTTACAAATACTACAAAATAAAATTCAAAAGATAATATACAAAAGTTGTGTGACTCACAGTGGTTGAAATACGCTGCTCCACGGATCATGTCACCGTTACCTTTATCTATTATTTTCTTGTAACATCCTCGACATCCCACATATGCATTATTACATGCATTTTATTTTGACATATGCATCTTGCATATAATTTAATTGAACACGTGCATTTCATTCATATTTTCGTAGGAACAAGTTTATGACACGCATTAGCTACGTGTCCTAGTATTTGGCAATTGTATCGAGTCGCACGTATGTACTTATAACCTAAATGAGGATAACAAAGTATTAGAAATAAATTGAATAAGGTGACTAAATTAAAGTAAGCAAAATGACTAGATTCAGATTAAATTGCATATTGTGTTGATTTGTTTAATAATAATAAGAATATTTAAAAACAATAAAAAAAATAAAAATAAAAGTCAGAAAAAAAGCAAAAGGGACGGATGGAAAAAAGGGAAGACAAAATGATGGTGGCTTCTAACTTATTAGGCTGCCATTATCTTCATTCCTTTTCTTCTTCTTTTTCTTTTCTTCAACCCATTTTCTTTGAAGTTCTAGCCACCTTTTATTCTCTCTTTCACTCCAAAAATTGCAGCAATAAGATTAGCCAAGAGTGATTATAGGTGAGTAAACATTTATTTTTGTCTTAATCTTGATTATAGTGTTTAGGATTCATAAATAGGCAATGTTTTACGTCATGGTTTTGATGATCTTAAAGATCGAATTTGGAAAAGTTTAAAACATAAAATTTGTTCCTTTATGTCTTAGATTTATGTATATGTAAACATTTTTGCAAGCTTTGGTGTTCTCTCTACTGAAACTGGTCCGGATGTGAATCCTAAGTGAGTTAACCACTGTGTTCTTTGGTTTTGAATATGTTAAATTCATTATTTGAAGTATATCAAAACAACAAAGTTGTAGATATATGTGTCCTGGATATGTATACCAAATTTTAGGTTTATATTTCTTGTACAATTTGAGTTATAGTGAATAGAACTGTGACTGTTCCATGGTTTGAACTGCCTGCTTAGTGCCCTGGGCAGATCTAGCAACATTTTTGGATATTTCGAGCTCCTTAGAGATAGATTATATAAATTATCAAAACAGGAAAGTTATAGTTATATGTATGATATAAATGTGGGTACTAATTTTAGCTTAATATTTTATGTATAAACTAAGTTATGGTCCGGAAGCCAACTCTGTTCTGAACAAGAAAAATGTTTCTTATAATTTGAAGATCTTAGAGACATAATTGATAAAAGTTGTAAAGATAAAAAATGTTCCATTTGAACCCATATAAGTTTTTGTAAAGTTTCATTGAAATATGACTTATATATTATATGTTATGATGAACCAAATTTGGTACCCTGAAACTGCCTAATGGTAGAAAACAGGGCAAAAAACAGAATACATTTAGAAATTCCACCAAATATTGTACAATAATCCAATTGGTCTGAAATTTTAATATGTTACATAATTATATGTTAATGTTAATTAGGAATAAGAATCAGATTAATTGGTCAAATATAGAAAATTTTATACACTAAACAGTCCTATAAGGTCACACTGCCTCATAGGAAAAATCTTAGCTATTGATATGAACAATGCATATTAATTTTTTTAAGCCACAAGGAAAATGTTCACATGAAAACCTGGAGCAATGTTTGTTTAACTTGGTCACAAAAAAATAAATTAAACAGAGCATTTGCATACGTAAAGAGTAATGATTGTATGTTTCAACTTTATTGATACTTATATGATAATGATGAATGGAATGGAATACATGGTATGTATTGGATTTATGATTTATTACTATGAGTTGTTTGGTACTTTAGAGCTCATTGGATGATCATTCTCACTGAGCTGCAACTCATCAATTTGCATCATTTTTCAGATAAAGAAAAGTGATAGCTCATTTTGAGTAGCGTATAGAAGACATGGAGCACAGGTCACTGGCCGAGCCTCATCACTCTCTCTTCTTGCATTCCACACAAGCATGAAAATATGCCATCTGTATTTTGTATTTACGTATTTGAATATGTATAGTCATTTTGGAATGGGTTTTAAAAATGTATAAATGAAAGCAACTCGTAAATACTTATGTGCAAAGTTTATGTTTTAATATATGTGATATATCATATTGTGGCGAAAGCTTCAAAGTTGACTTACAAAGTCATTGAATGATATTACAGGATATGAATTTTTTTTTTTACTACCATTGTTAACAGGGTATTTTGCTTTTCTAGTATGCTATGTATGATTATTTGATAGAGGGATAGGTTGAACTCAAATGTATAAGATGTGGTGTTACATTTTTGGTATCAAAGCAGGGATAGGTTCCATGGGAACATGCATATGCATAAGAGCATGATAACATATGCATCCTACAGGTTGAACATTATGTAGTGACATAATTCTATATATATTTTGGGGACATCATAAGACATGATTCACCAAGGAGGGAGAGGCCGACCGAAATGCATTCTCATAAGGTATCACCTCATTTACATAGAGATCAACCAGCACTAGAAGCTAGAGCTCCAGCACATGCATCATAGTCATCACATGCATAAGTACCCCATGAAAACCTAGAACAGGAAGTATATGGTCCTGAAATGTACAAGGAAAGACGTTATGTCAAGCTAAGGAAACATGGTGCAATTGATTTTAATGGCACAACAGACCCAGCATAAGCTGAAACATGGCTTAAAAGAACACATAGGGTACTTAATATGATGAGATGTACTCTAGAGGAGAAATTTGATTATGCAGTATCTTTGCTTCAAGGCAATGCCTATGAATCGTGGGAGATAGTCCCCAATAGTGATGCACAAGCACTAGTTCTGACATGGAATGATTTCCTTTGGGAATTTCAGAACAATTACATGCCTGAGGCATAAAAAGATGAGAAGAGAAAGGAATTCCTAAATCTGAAATAGGAGAACATGTCCTTTGTTGAGTATGAGGTGTAGTTCAACAAACTTTCCCACTATGCCACCTTCATGGCCTCTACTGAAAGAGAAATGCAGAAAGTTTGAGGAGCGCATCAAATATGAGATCAGAAATAGAATCACAACTACCGATCTTAATAGTTATGCCAAAGTTAGAGCTACTGCAATTAAAGCTGAATGGTTAATGAAATAAGTTGGGGAACAACAAATTAAAAGGGCAACACGTGAGTTCTTTGGTGAGTCTAGCAGAAGGTTGAGAAAAAGAGGTAGATTTATGCCAACACATTCTGATAATAGAGGTGGATACTTAAGCTCTAGAGGTCGTGCTATGACTTCCTTTTACCCAGGCAAAGGGCAAAGCCAATATGTTGAATAGAGGCCTATATGTACTCATTGTGGTAGACAACATACGGGCGAATGTAGAAGGCTCATAGGATCATGTTATTTATGTGGATCGATGGAGCACATGTATAGAGACTGTCCAGAAAAAGCCAAACTAGTAGAGACCAGTAGAGGCAGAGGAGTATCTGAGACTACAGTTGAGGCACCGAGGGTCTACTCTACCAGTGGAACACAAGGTAGAGGCAGAGGCAGAACCGGTATGACAGGCAGAGGAGTGACCAGATATGAAGGTCAGAGTTTTAGGCCCCCTACTCAGGCCAGGGTGTTTGCCATGACTAGGCAGGAGGCAGTTGATGCTCCTGAAGTAGTCACTGGTAATATTTACATTTATGATATGTTAGCATATGCATTGATTGACCCAGACTCCACTCATTCATTTATATCATTGCATATGACATCTAAACTACATAAAAAACATGAGCCTTTGGGAATTGACATAAATGTGAGTACTCCATTGGGAACAGTAGTAGTTGTGAATAAGGTCTGTAATGATTGCTTGATATGCATTGATAAAGCTGAGTTAATAGCTGATCTAATTTTATTGCTAATATATGAATTTGATGTGATATTGGGAATGGACTGGTTAACTAGACATCATGCAATAGTAAATTGCTTTACTAAGTAATTTTAGAATCACTGAACCAACCAAGGGTTGTCTTTTTGGGTGAAAGAAAACTTGCGTCTACAGGTCTAATCTCAGCTGTAAAAGCATTTCGGATGATCAAAGGAGGATATGAGACATATTTGGCATATGTGACTGATACTAGAACCACTGATAGCTTGCTTGAAAATATATCAGTGGTGAGGGAATTTTCTGATGTATTCCCATATGATTTACCTGGTTTACCACCAGATAGAGAGATAGAATTCACTATTGAACTAGTACTAGGAACAACATCAATCTCAAGGTCACACTACAGAATGACCCTAGTTGAGTTGAAAGAACTGAAGGCCCAATTGCAGGAGTTGCTTGATAAAGGGTATGTCAGACCTAGTGTATCACCTTGGGGAGCTCCAGTATTATTTGTTAAAAAGAAAGATGGAACAATGAGATTGTACATTGATTATAGGCAAATGAACAAAATGACGGTGAAGAACAAATATCCATTGCCTAGAATAGATGATTTGTTTGACCAGTTGCAAGGAGCCCAAATATTCTCTAAGATTGATTTGAAATCAAGCTATTACCAGCTGAAGGTAGCAGAAGCGGATGTTCCAAAGACTGCCTTTCGAACCAGGTATGGACATTATGAATTTTTAGTAATGCCATTTCGATTGACTAATGTTCCAGCAGCATTTATGGTATTAATGAATAAGGTGTTTCAACCATATCTGGATAGGTTTGTGATAGTATTTATTGATGACATATTGGTGTACTCAAAGAATAGGGGAGAACATGAATAACATTTAAAAATTGTATTGCAAACTTTGAGGGAGAAACAATTATATGCTAAATTGAGTAAATGCGAATTCTAGTTAGATCATTTGGTGTTTCTTGGATATGTGGTGTCAGGCAAGGGCATTGAGGTAAACCCGAAGAAAATAAAGGCTATGGTAAATTGGGAAGCTCCTAAAAATGTTTCAGAAATGCGTAGTTTTCTGGGTTTAGCCGGATACTATCACAGATTTGTTGATGGATTCTCCTTAATTGCTAGCCCTTTGACTAAATTACTTAGAAAGAATGTGCCTTACGAATGGTCTCCAGAATGCCAAAGGAGTTTTGAAGAGTTAAAACAGAGGTTAACCTCAGCACTAGTGTTAGCTATTCCTATAGGTACAGGTGGATTTACGGTATATAGTGATGCTTCTCACCAAGGCTTGGGATGTGTATTGATGCAACATGGTAAGGTGATAGCTTTTGCATCTAGACAGTTGAAACCACATGAGATCTATCCAGTGCATGATTTAGAACTGGCTGCAGTTGTATTTGCATTGAAGATTTGGAGGCATTATCTGTATGGTGAGACATTCCAGATCTTCACAGACCATAAAAGCTTGGGTTATTTGTTGACACAGAAAGAATTAAACATGAGGGAGAGATGGTGGTTAAAGTTATTAAAAGATTATGACTGTATAATTGAATACCATCCAGGGAAAGCCAATTGGTAGCAGATGCGTTGAGTAGGAAGTCTAGTGGTAGTGTAGCTCACTTACATGCATCCTCTTTTCCATATTTGATTCAAATGCGATATATGAATGTTGAATTAAATATGCAGGATAGAGGGGCATTGGTTGCTACTTTTCAGGTCAGACCTATACTAAATGATAGGATCAAAGTTGCATAGAGTAAAGATCCTAAATTGTGTGAGAAAATTGAATCAGTAATACAGGGAAACAGTAAAGATTTTCAATTGCAGGATGATGTACTGATGTTAAAGTCACGCATATGTGTTCTAGACACTGAAAACTTGTGCCAAGAAATAATGGAAGAGGCACACAATGCACCTTATGCAATGCACCCTGGGATGACAAAGATGTATCATAGTTTAAAGCCTCATTATTGGTGGCCAAGAATGAAGAAAAACATAGCAGAATATGTTTCTAAATGCTTAACATGTCAGCAAATTAAGATTGAACACCAAGCACCAATTGGTAAGTTACAGCCATTGCCAGTGCCAGAATGGAAATGGGATTAAATAACTATGGATTTTGTTTATGGATTGCCAAGAACTCCACGGAAAAATGATGCAATATGGGTAATTGTTGATAGATTAACCAAGTCAGCATATTTTCTACCTATCAGATAGGGGTGTACACTTGAGAGTTTGGCCAAATTATATGTAAATGAGATAGTCAGATTGCATGGCATTTCAGTGTCCATTGTGTCTGATAAAGATCCAAGGTTTACTTCGCGTCTTTGGGTGAGTTTACAAGATGCATTGGGAACAAAATTGAACTTTAGCACTGCATTCCACCCACATACTGATGGACAATCTGAAAGGACTATACAAACATTGGAAGAAATGCTTAAGGCATGTTTTATGGAATTCAAAGGTGCTTGGGATGAATATATAGCATTGATTGAATTTTCTTACAGAACCAGTATCATAGCAGTATCTAGATGGCAACATATGAGGCATTGTATGGCAGAAAGTGCCGAAGCCCTATCATATGGGATGAAAAAGGTGCACATGCATTAGAAGGGCCAGAGATAGTACAAGATACAGTGGATAAAATCAAAATCGTCAAGAACAAGCTAAAGGCAGCACAAGACAGACAAAAAGTTATGTTGATCAGCATAGAAGGGAAATGGAATACGAGTTAGATGAAAAGGTTTTTCTACGAGTATCTCCATGGAAAGGGGTAATCTGATTCGGCAAGAAGGGTAAATTAAGCCCAAGGTACATAGGGCCTTATGAAATTCTTGAGAAGGTTGGTCCATTGGCTTATAGGTTGGCTTTACCACCTGAGATGGCTCGGATTCATAATGTATTTCATGTGAGCATGCTTAGAAGATATAGGTCAGATCCTACACATGCACTTAAAGATCAAGCCATTGAGATTGTAGAAGACATGAGTTATGTTGAGAAACCAGTGGAAATCATTGGATACAAGACTAAACAGCTAAGAAACCAAGAAATATCTTTAGTTAAGGTATTATGGCGTAACCATTTACTAGAAGAGGCAAAATGGGAAACAGAAGAAAGTATGGAAAGGCAATATCCACACCTATTCCTAGGTATTCAATTTTGAAGACGAAATTTTAAAAGGAGGGGAGAATTGTAACATCCTCATCATCCCACATATGCATTATTACATGCATTTTATTTTGACATATGCATCTTGCATATAATTCAATTGAACACGTGCATTTCATACGTATTTTTGTAGGAACAAGTTTATGACATGCACTAGCTACGTGTCCTAGTATTTGGCAATTGTATCGAGTCACATGTGTTTACTTTAATCTAAATGAGGATAATAAAGTATTATAAATAAATTGAATAAGGTGACCAAATTAAAGTAAGCAAAATGACTAGATTAAGATTAAATTGCATATTGTGTTGTTTTGTTTAATAATAATAAGAATAATTAAAAAACTAAAAAAAATAAAAATAAAAATAAAAGTCAAAAAAAAAGGAAAAGGGACAGATGGAAAAAAGGGAAGACAAAATGGCGGTGGCTTTTAACTTATTAGGCTGCCATTATCTTCATTCCTTTTCTTCTTCTTCTTCTTCTTCTTCTTCTTTTTCTTCTTCTTTTTTCAACCCATTTCCTTTGAAGTTCCAGCCACCTTTTCTTCTCTCTTTCACTCCAAACATTGCAGCAACAAGATTAGCCAAGAGTGATTATAGGTGAGTAAATATTTATTTTTGTGTTAATCTTGATTATGGTGTTTAGGGTTCATAAATAGGCAGTGTTTTATGCCATGATTTTGATGATCTTAGAGATCGAATCTTGAAAAGTTTAATACATAAAATTTGTTCTTTTATGTCTTATATTTATGTATATGTAAACATGTTTGCAAGATTTGGTGTATAGGAAGAGAAATTTTCTCTCTACTGAAACTAGTTCGGATGTGAACCCTAAGTGAGTTAGCCACTGTGTTCTTTGGTTTTGAATATGTTAAATGCATTATTTTAAGTATCTCAAAACATAAAAGTTGTAGATATATGTGTTATGGATCTGTATACCAAAGTCAGGTTCATATGTCCTGTAAATTTTGAGTTATGGGGAATAGAACTTTGATTGTTCCATGGTTTGAACTGCCTGCTTAGTGCCCTAGGCAGATCCAGCAACATTTTTTGCTATTTCTAGCTTCTTAGAGATAGATTCTATAAATTATAAAAAATAAAAGTTGTAGGTATATGTCTTATCTAAATTTTGGTACTAATTTCAGCTTAATATGCTATGTAAATACTAAGTTATGGCCATTACAAGTCATACTAGTCCGGAAGCCAACTCTGTTCTGGACCAACAAAATGTTTCTTATAATTTGAAGATATTAGAGACATAATTGATAAAAGTTGTAAACATAAAAAATGTTCCATTGAAATATGACTTATATATTATATGTTATGATGAACCAAATTTGGTACCCTGAAACTGCCTAAAGGTATAAAACAGGGCAGAAAACAGAACACATTTAGAAATTCCACCAAAAATTGTACCATAATCCAATTGGTCTGAAATTTTAATATGTTATATAATTATATGTTAATTTTAATTAGGAACAAGAATATGATTAATTGGTTAAGTATAAAAAAATTTATAGGCTAAACAGTCCCATAAGGTCATACTGCCTCATAGAAAAAATCTTAGCTATTGATATGAACAATGCACATTAATTTATTTAAACCACATTAAGTATCCCTAATCATGGGTTAATCGATTTTATTTTCATATTAGGCTCACAACATATTGGAGACCCACAAGGAGCGGATAGACAATAAGTTAGGGGTCGAAATCAAAGGAGAAAGGTGAGTCTAATTATCGATTGAATTCTTTAGTGCATATGAATGTTGCTTGCTATGTGATTCATATGATTGTCATGATTTGCCCCTGATAATATGATGTTGGATAATTTGTGACATTTTTGGTACACATAATTGGTATATTTGTGATATATTTAAAGTATATGTTTGACATATGTGATATATATACATGGTATATATATAGTATATGCGAGGTATATGCATGGAATATGAGGCATGTATGTGGGATATATATGTTAAATGTGATAAGATGCAATGGTTGATGAATGCTTAAGTACAAGTGCATATGCATATGGACTTAAAAGGCATTGTGACTAGTTAATCGATATTGCAAAGTAATTGAAGAGGCCTATGGCCCAACAAATGTGCAAATGAAACAAATGATCAAGCTAGCTAGCAAATGCAAATGTTCACATGGCAAATATTCACATGAAAACCCGGGGCAATGTCTATTTAAATTGGTCACAACAAAATAAAATAAGCAGAGCATTTGCATACGTAAAGAGTAATGATTATATGTTTCAACTTTATTGATACTTATATGATACTGATGAATGGAATGAAATACATGGTATGTATTGGATTTATGATTGGTACTTTAGAGCTCATTGGATGATTATTCTCACTAAGCTACAACTCATCAATTTGCATCATTTTTCAGGTAAAGAAAAGTGATAGCTCATTTTGAGTAGCGTATAGAAGATATGGAGCACAAGTCACTGGCCGAGTCTCATCACTCTCTCTCCTTACGTTCCACACAAGCATGAAAATATGTCATCTGTATTTTGTATTTACGTGTTTGAATATGTATAGTCATTTTGGAATGGGTTTTAAAAATGTATAAATGAAAGCAATTCGTAAATACTTATGTGTAAAGTTTATATTTTAATATATGTGATATATCATATTGTGGCGAAAGCCTCAAATTTGACTTGCAAAGTCATTGAATGATATTACAAGATATGAAAAAAAACAATTTTTTTTACTACCATTGTTAACAGGGTATGTTTCCTTTCTAGTATGCTATGTGTGATTATTTGATACAGGGATAGGTTGAACTCAAATGTATAAGATGTAGTATTACATGTCTACTTATTCTTTGTTATACTTGCGAGAGAGAAACTCTTACACTAAGCTCTAGGCTTTGTGGTGCATATAAATAAGCAAATAAACTATTTTAATGCAACATGCATTGTCATACATCAATTTATGATCAAATCATCTTTTCATACAAACATACATTTCATAATATTCTAGTATGCATAACATCAATTTGTTTTATTGTATCTCATTTTTTTTAACATAATCAAATCATCATTCTTATTCATTTTAATGGAGCCATTGCACAAGCAAATGAGTCATGGTCTTATCAAAGATCCAAACATGTACTCTAACGTTACCATTTGATTTGGAAAATAATAGGTAGTCATGATGTAAAGATAGAGAGAGCTCCCATTGATCAGAATATAGCTGATCCTCTCACTAAGTCCCTTCCCCAAAAGAAACATGATTGTCATATATTCACCTACGATATTATGTATAAAGGTGATTGACTTTAGTGCAAATGGGATATTGTAAGATAGGTACCCTGAAGGCAATCACCTTAGGCACTTGATGTACTCATTTATTATTAATAATAGGCATTTTCATTATAACATTAATAAAATCATGATGAGATCTTGATAATGAGATTTCTATCTTGTACTATTGTGTTTATATCTAAATTATCCCTAGTCTTGATTAACAAGATGAGACATTTTTAATCCAGATAGACTAGCACATGTGATACTCTTTGATTAGGTTAAGTACCTAATCTCATAAGTTATAGACATGAGATGTTTAGAGTTAACATGCAGATGCTTGCTATTGTTACTATTTTTTTTAAATTGTGCTTTTTTGATAACTTCTGTTGCTCTGTTTTTTTTTTAATTTCAGAATTTGCAGGGTTGAGCTCACTCTCAGTTCAACAATAATTATTTGTAATTCTAAAATTTCATTGTAGCATTGTATTTATGATCATTTTTTTAAGAGCCAATTACATCTGTAAAAATAGATTATGGAATTCGCATCATAGATAATGAAAGAGAGAGCATCAATAGAAAAGTATGTTCTCTGATCTTCATGCTTTTCCTTTTCTAAATCACAATGGATGGACTCTTTCTAACCCTGAAGAAGGAGCCTTTTTCTTTTGCATTTAACTGTTTGTAATTTGCAGGTTTCTTCATTTTTACACTTTACAATTCTTTGAATCACAATAATCAACTTAAGGTATGGTGTATTCCTAATCATTTGTACTCATTTTATTTGTGTATTCCAGTTGGAAAATAAGGTTGAAAATCCCATTGTTATAGTTAGGAGCAGAGAGTTCAGAAGAAGTAGCAAGCTAGATTAATTCTTTGCAGAATGCCGCATCAAAGGTACATAACAGTTCACCTGTATGCTACAAACAAAGTTGTTTTGCTTCCGATGCCTGATGCCTTTTTATATTCTCTAGGAATGCCCAAATCCAGCTTAGGACTTTGTGGCTATTTCTAAAAAAAAGGACCACCTTTAAGGTATGTCAGTTTCTGCCGTTTACACAAATTTCTAAAACCATATTCTGATTTGTGGTCTATATATTCCTATATAGTGGTTGATTCAAGATTTTTCTTTTAATCTTACTCAAAAAATTTTATAATACTAGTGTGAAAAAATAAATCAAGAAATGTGATTATAGATAAAGATGATTATGCCTAATGCTTTTGTCAATATTCTACTGTCATGTGCATAGGTTGATATGCTCCGACATTCATCTTGCATGCATTTCTTATTTCTCTTGTGCTCATAGATGATCCTTTTTATAGAGTATAGCTTTATATTAATTTTACAAAATAAAAGCAAGGAATTGGAATTCCATCGTAAGTAAATGTAAACACTAAATTTTTCAATTGCTCATACATAATCATTTACAAAATAAAAAGCAAGGAATTGGAATTCCACTCTCTACAAATGAGAGTATTCTTTTGAATTTGCTTGATGTTGGTTAAATTGTTTTCTCAAGGTGACAATTTTTCTTCATTTGAATGATAATTATGGAATTCAGTAAACTATCAAAATGAAATGCTAAATTTTTGTGGTTTAAAATTCTTCAACATTTTTCTTAGACCTTGTAACCATGCATAGTGAGTTACTGGTATGTGCAAATCTGTAGAGTGACTATTAACTCTTTTACATTCAACTTTTTACCTTCTTGTTTAGATTTATTCAATATATAAAGAACCATAACTTTTTGTACTTCTTGTTTAGTGAAGTGCATGGATGACTGCACTTTCAAGTTTTAGACAAAGAACTTAAACTTTTTTAAGTGGTCAAGATTAGATCATGTATAAAATATTCCTTCAAAAGCTAAAATATGGAATGCATTTATTTGTTACTTGCTTATCTTTTATCCATCTTGGAGGAATTGTTTGGTTATACCGAATTAGATTAATAAAAACTACATAATAACAATTTGTTGATTTTTTTAGAATTGGTTGCTTTTAACTGTATTATGTTGAAGTATAGCTTTTTCTATATCAGCTTCAGTAATCAATATTACGTTAGGGACATTATTTAAATGTTTCTGATTCTTCCATGGGTCGAGCTTTTATTTGAACAGGGAAATGAGTTTTGGAATAATTAATTATTTCCTACACATTACATGGGACCACAGATTTTAGTGTAAATTATGGAAGTTCTTCCTTTTTTTGGTATTCAGTATGCTGGAAAAGCTGATTGTGCTCAACATAATTCAGGAACAAGTTTCATTTATGATGGAGAATCTAATGGAAAACAAGTACAAATGGTGGATGATGGCCATGGGACAGTAGATGAACTGCCTATCTCTGAAGGACACTATAGTGGTGCTTCATATTTTGATTGTTAGCTAGAAAGCCAAAGATCATATGGAGATTATCATGATTTTCTAGATTGAGTTTTAATAGATATAAGCTAGACATTGTAATTGGAGCTTTTCAATATCATGTTGTATTTTAAAATTATCATTTAAAGTAGTGGTTTTATTTTATGAGGCTATTATTGAATGAGATAGTCTGAAAGAAAATAGTTATATAAGTGCTGAATTTGGGATAGTCTGAAAGAAAATAGGATATGTTCTTAAATTGAAGAAATTTGAGAAATTTTGATGCAAATGAATAATTATTATTTTGTATAGTTGCTGAATTTTAGTCTAAAAAAATAGAGAAAATACTAATATATTTCTATTTAATTATTTAAAAATATGAATTTTTGTAAAAAAAAATCAAATTGGAAAATTGGATAAATAAAAAAAATGGATAAATTGAAAAACAAGAAGAAAAAAAAAGTGAAATCTAAGTGCTGAATTTGATATTTGGGTGTTTATTGAATTCAATCCAATCCAATTCAATATTCAACCAACCCATCTAATAACATTATTGGGTTGAGTTGCTTTTAAGTGAATAAACCATCCAAAAATTTTAGTAATGGGTCAACTCTAATAACCTTATTATAACTTGATCACTCATTTTAAAATAAAGGGCGACATGCAATTATTTTATGTTTGATTCTCAATTATCACCTAAATAATTAGCTTAAAATTGTCTCATCCTCATTCATAATAAATAACAAAGGCGATAGTCTATGTGAGAAGATCAATCTTATATTTGTCCAATACATTTTATTTAAATGTAAATTATACATTTGCACAAAAAAAATAAACACACATATATATACATATAAGACTAAGTTTTAATAGTTACTACATTATTTATCCATCTATAAATACTATTTTTCAACTGTTAGATTAAAAATCTAATAATTCTAATTAGTTTTATAATAATTATGACAATTTAATGTTATTTAATATTAAGGTTATAATGATTATCTATAAAGTCGTAACCATTGAAAACTCTTATATATATATATATATATTCTTCAACAATTGTAACTTTAGGCAAAACGAAAAAGGAAATTCCATTAATGATCATATAGCTAATCAACATTTTGTGTGCTTTTTGTATATACCTCTTGATATAGACTTTGTGAATGAATTTATTATCATATCATGCATATATATGTACATCACATTTACTTCTATACGTGTAACAATACCTTTTACAAAATTGTATTTAATGTCTATATATTTTGTTTTGCTATGGAACTTGGGATTATGAACTGTTTTAACCAAACAACTTCTTACACTACGACTGAATATGCTATGAATTCAGCCTCCATTATAAATAAAGCGATATAAGATTATTTTTTACTACTCTATGATATGACACCATTGTTGTGTAAGAAAACAAACTTTGAGGTAAATTTTCTTTCGTCTAAATCTCCTTCACAATCAGCATTTGTGTAACTTTTCAAATGCATATCACTTCTTTGATAACACAAGAAGTAATCGGATGTTCCTTTGAGATATCATAAGAAGTATGCTAATTGGGGTGCAATGAAGACAACTGGTGCTTTTGTAGGACTGTTCACCCGTAAAGGAATTGATAACTTTTTATAGTTGTATCTTGCTTATACCAAAGTAACTCCAGAAAACCACACTGATAGGATTAGTCAAAATTGACCTAGGGCTTCATCATAAATTCCATTTTCTCAAGGCCTCCAACACAAATAATCTCTTCCATTAACTCATTTACTCTACTTACGTAGTTCACCAAAGGTTCCACTTCACTTAGTTTATCATTATTCTCTTCCATGTGAGTCTCTTTCAAGTTATTTAGCATCACACGCACTCGGCCTTTTTGTCGGAGAGTTTGAACTTTTATAGATGTTCTTCTAATCTTTGCCATGAATATTCTATAACAAACACAAAATATAAAAAAATTAATTGACTAGTTATTAACTAAAAATTTATTAAAAAAAGTCAAAATTTGAATTTTTTGTTGACATAAATTTGATTGAACAAAATTTATCTTGGAAAAGAAAATTATTATTTGAAATAAATAATGATAATAACCTCTTTTTTTAATAAATAAATAGATTAAAAAATAATAATTTCCCAATAAAAAAATGTAAAGGGATTCACTGTTTCTGTTTCATTTAATAATGAGTGCAAGGCTGCATTACAAAAGATGGCTAAAATTTTGAAATTCTAATCGAGTGAACTAAGTTCAAATCCCAGCAGTTACACTTCCCACAACCTTTTTATTTTACAATATAACTCTTTAAACTTTAACAGTGTAACACTTTCTTACTCCGCTTTCGTTTAGCAAGGTAAGTGAGTATTACCCGTCTAACTATTTTATAAAATTAATAAAGTGAAGTAAATTTTTTTTTACGAAAATATTACAAGCACTGAAATAAAAATTCTTACAAGGATCAATACTCAAAATTTTATTTATTTATAAAATACATTAATTTACATCCAAACTATATTTTTTTACATTGTAATTCACATCTTTAATACACATTATATGAAATAAAAACGATAATTTAATTTGCAAAGCTTTCAACAAATCCAAAACTTTTTGGTACCCTTTTTTTTCTGACAATTATAATATCTACAGTTACTCTTCTAAACCTACGCGAGAGGAAACCACCCGCGTTAAACTTCTAGTTTAATGGTGCTTCAATGATAAAAATTTTATATACACATATTTTTTTCATATTAATTAACCATTTAATAAATAAGGTATAAAATAAAGAATTATATAAAATCAAATAAATATCATTCAACATGTAATAGTTAACAAATTTAATTCATACAACATTAGCAAAATGATATACTTTAACATTATTATTATTTTTTATTTTTTTATTATGCTCATAACATCGATAACCAAACTAACTAATAGGAATAATAGAATTGTCATTTCCTGCTTTCATCATATTACACCGAGTGCCTTTATAATAATGTCATTATCGGCTTAATAATTTTACCATTACTGGCTTAACAATTTTAGGTCAGCACATTTATAAATTTGTCATTACCGGTGTTTATATTTGGCACTGAATGCCTAAAATCCTCTGATTAGCATGTCAAACTATTCTCTATTCTAGTTCTAGATTAGGTGTCATAGGACTTAACTATTTTTATATTAATTCACAATATTTCCAAAAATGACAATATTATTCAATTATCACAATTATGATTATTTATTTTTATTTTTTATTCCCATTATTATTGCACTAAAATCTCATACATAAATATTTTTTTGACATTTATAATTATCATTAAAGTAAATATTCACATTAATTATTACATATAATCTCACAACACATGCAAAAGCCCAATATTTTATGTTTTACCTATGGCAGATCTCAGACTTATTTTTGGAATTCATTTTTAGCTCATTTATAATTCGAATTGGGAGTTCTGGTCTTCTAAAATTTTTTAGCTTATTGTATTAGCTTTCAGATGCATTAAAAATCACTTAAAACCCAATTTTCTATCAAAAGTTATGATCAATTGAATACAGCTTCATTACAGAAATTTCTGTTCAGAATTTTGTAGACAGATTTTAGGTTTGAACTTCATATATTTTTCTGAGCAAATCTAGACATAATTAGATTTTATGGTCTAAATAAAAAGTAAATCTCTGTGTCTTAGCTTTCATTGTCAATAAAAAAAAACATACAAAATAGAATTCCAGAACTCAAGTTATACTCAAAATAGTTAAGACTGTTCTAAAATCCCTATGGCAGAGTCATCAATACGTTTTTCAACCACATTCATCATTTGCATTCATTTTGATACTAAAATTTTCAAATTTTAACTACATTCATATATCTTAATTATTTTACACCATTTGATCTCATTGCCATATAAAATATCAAAAGCCACAACAAATCACATAACATATCATAAACACAAACATATCAACCTTAATACATAATTTCATACATATTAACAACATGCAAGATTTTTATCAATAAAGCACATGCCTAATCAGTCTTGGTTCTTCCCTTAATCCTTTTTTTTTCTTCCCTTATTAGCTAGCTTTCTCCTTGACTTTGTCACCCTCTTGAGGGCTTCTCACTTGTTCATTTATTTTACCTACACAACCATAACATATCTCAATTCCAATATCCATTTTCAATGCTTTTTATGTCTACATAATATTCTAATGCTCCTAATATGTTTTACACCTTAATTGAGCTAAAATGTACTAAGGTTAAACTTCCTTCTTCATATGTCAAGGCTGCTCAAAAACCCTATCCTAGTTGTCAATTCATTTTCTTCAATTCAACACTGAAATCATACTTCACTTATCACCAATTGTGTTGTTTCTATGTAAATTTCAATCTCCCCCTAATTACTCTAACTATGGTAGCCCCTCATTTATCCATTAACATCATATTTCTCTAGTTTTTAAATCATAAAACAATTAACTAACATCAATTATCATTAATTCTAAGTGTAACTACACTTTCATCAACTAATTACAAACTTAATTTTCTAAGTTCAATCTTGCAACATAACCTATATCTATCAAACCTAATCACATCTATCATCCTTATAGGTCTCAAATGGAAGGAAAAAAGTTAAATTTAAGAAAAATAAACTCACCTTAAGGATCCTCCAAGTGGACCGAAATTCTATCCCAACTCTTCTCCTTTTTTCTTCTTTCTTCCTTCCTTCCTTCTTGCTCTTTTGCTCCTTTTATGGCAAGAACTCCTTTATTCCGAATTTTTCTCTCTCAAAACTATTTTTTCTCTCACTTTTTCAAGGTGTGGCTGAAGCAAAAATGGAGGTTTTGGGTAAGGAAGGGGGACGACAAAGAGAGGAGAAAAGGGGAAGAGGAAGGTGGCTTGTGGAATAATGTAGAATTTTGTTCTTCTTTTTTATTTTTTATACCTTGATTAAGGTGTGGGACCCACTAATTAAAATTAATTCTAATTCTCATTGGTTCATTAAATAAATTAATATTAATTAACATTTAAACTTTAAAAAATTTCATATTTACCACATCTCCCTCCATATTTACACTTTTTGCCCCAACAATTGCCACAATACCAATTTTGTCCATAGGCAAATTTTATTTTTTTCTAATTCTAGCACTAATATTTTTAATTTCTAAATAATAATACCCTTAATTATTTTTCCTTATTATTAGTCATTTTTTTATGTGTTCAAATTTAAAATCTAATTAAACTTGCGCGCCTCACTACGGTCACGCGCAATCGGGGCCTAAATCGCTGAATGTTACAATTCTCTCCCCCTTAAGAAAATTTCATCCTTGAAATTTACCTGATTAGCTGGAGCTGAATAACTAAGGGTGTTGAGTTCTCATCATTTCTTCACTCTCCCAAGTGACTTCTTCTACTGCATGATTGCGCCATAGGACCTTTACCAATGATACCTTCTTGTTATGTATTTCCTTGACTTCTCGAGCTATGATTTTCACCTACTCTTCTACATAGTTAAGTCTAGTTGTACCTCTATTGATTTTTTCAATTTCTAATTGACTGTTGGATACAAATCACGAGAATGTACTGGTATTACATGTGCTAGATCTGATCTGTGTCTCCTTAACATTGAGACATGAAACACATTATGGATCTTATTCAATTCTGGTGGTAAGGCCAATCGGTAAGCCATTGGACCCACACGTTCAAGTATTTCGCAAGGTCCAATAAATCTAGGACTCAATTTCCACGAAGTACTTTTCTTCCAAGGTGAAACTTTCAAAAATACCTTGTCTCCGATAGCGTATTCAATGTCTTTTCTCTTTAATTCGGTATAGAATTTTTGTCAATCAGTTACAACTTTTAACCGATCTTGAACTAATTTCACCTTCTCCTCCGTCTACTACACTAATTTTGGCCCCATTAATTTCTTTTCACCAAGTTTTGTCCAACATAACGGTGTTCTACACCTCCTTCCATACAAAGCTTTGTATGGTGCCATACCGAGACTAGTATGATAGCTATTGTTGTATGCAAATTCCATCAATGGTAAGTACTTATCCCAGCTACCCTCAAAGTCAATTACACAACTTCTAAGCATGTCTTCCAGTAATTGAATAACTCGTTCAGATTGGGCATCGGTTTGTGGGTGAAATGTTGTACTAAAAGCAAGTCAGGTCCCCAATGCTTGTGGTAGACTTTTCCAAAATTTTGATGTGAACCGTGGATCTCGATTAGAAATAATAGATAATGGCACCTCATGCAGTCGAATTATCTCATTAACATGTATTTCTAATCCATATTTACCACATCTCCCTCCATATTTACACTTTTTCCCCCAACAATTGCTATAATACCAATTTTGTCCATAGGCAAATTTTATTTATTTTTTAATTCTAACACTAATATTTTTAATTTTCAAATAATAATACCCTTAATTATTTTCCCTTATTATTAGTTATTTTTTTATGGGTTCAAATTTAGACTCTGATTGAACTTGTGCGCCTCACTACAGTCACGTGCAATTGGGGCCTAAATCACTGAATGTTACAAAAGACATTTATCTTTCTCAATTTTTTTTTCCAAATAAAGCGCATAATATACCATTTAAAAGTTCTTGATATCTACTTTCATTTAAGGTCAATGTTGCATGCCAATTAAAAATGAATTTTTGGCCAAAAGCTCAATAATTAACACTCAAATCAATTCTAATATGCAATTAAATTTAATAGCTCTGTTACCAATATTGGAATTCAAAAAATCACATAGAAATAACATACCCAATATCACATATATGCATTAAATTATACCATCACATTGTATATAGTAATGAACTGTGTAAAATTAATTAATGGCCTAAATACCTCTTATAGAGACCCAAGCTTTAACTAATAAGATGAATGGCATTGGAAAAGCTCCAAAATCTACTAATTCTAAACATTTCTTCACAGTTTAAAGAATAATTGAGAGAAATAAAGAGCTTTTGTTCAAGTGGGAAGTCATCCTTTGTAACATCCTTGACTTTCTCCACATGCATTTCATTGAACATAAGCATCTTGCCTACAATTCAATTGAATACGTGCATTTCATACGTATTTTCGTAGGAACAAGTTCATGGCATGCACTAGCTACGTGTCCTAGTATTTGACAATTGTATCGAGTCACACGTGTATCCTTATAACCTAAATGATGATAATAAAACATTAGAAATAAATTGAATAAGGTGACCAAATTAATGTAAGCAAAATGATTAGATTAAGATTAGTAAATATTTTACATTGTTAATTTAGTTAAATCGGGTCAAATGATTAAGTTGTATTATTGTGTGAATTAGTAGAATTACATATATGTGTAGATAATAATAATAACAATATAAAATAAAATGAAAATGAAACAAAAGAGAAATAGAAGAGAAGAGAAATGAGAAATGAGAAGAGAAAAAGAAAAATGACAAAAAAAACAAGTTGGCTTTATCTTCATCTTTCTTCCCCATTTCTGCCTTCTTCTCCAGCCCGACTTCTTCTTCAATTTTCTCCATTTCAGACTTCAATTCATCCTTATTTCACCTAGTTTTTGAAGCATATTGATCCCTTGCAAGGTCGTTCTTGGTAAGTAATCAATTCTTATTGCTATATGGTTGATTTGAGTTGTTTAGGTTCATTAAAAGATACTGATTTGCACCCCAATTTTGATGCACATAGAAATTGATTCTCGAAATTTTTAAAACACAAACATTGTTCCTCTATGTCTTATATTTATGGATATGTAAACGGTTTTGCATGATTTGGTGTATAGTAAGAGAAATGCTCTCTCTACTGAAACTGGTCAGGGTGTGAACCCTAACCAAGTTAGCTACTGTGTTCTTTAATTGCGAATATGTTAAAGCCATTATTTGAAGTATCTCAAAACATAAAAGTTGTAGATATATGTGTGCTGTATTTGTATACCAAATTTTAGGTTCACAGGTCTTGTAAATTTTGAGTTATGGGGAATGGAACCATGACTTTTCCATGGTTTGAACTGCCTACTGAATGCCCTGGGTAGATTAGCTAAATATGGGTACTAATTGTAGCTTAATTGGTTATGTATAGACTAAGTTATGTCATTTTGAAGTCATACTGGTCTGGAAGCCAATTCTATTCTAGACCAGTAAAATGTTTGTTATAATTTGAAGACCTTAGAGATATAATTGATAAAAGTTGAAAACATGAAAAATGTTCCATATGAACCCATATAAGTTTTTGTAAATTTTCATTAAAATAGGACTTATATATTATAAGTTATGATGAACCCAAATGAGTACCCTGAAACTGCCTAAAGGCAGAAAACAAGGCAGAAAATAAAACACACTTAGATATTCCACCAAATATTGTACAATGATCCAATTGGTCTGATATTTTAATATGTTCTATAATTATATGTTAGTTTTAATTAGGAATAAGAATCAGATTAATTGGTCAAGTATAGAAAAAGTTATAGGCTCAACAGTCTCATATGGTCACACTGCCTCATAGGAAAAACCTTAACTATTGACATAAACAATGCATATTAATTTGTTTAAGACACATTAAGTCTCCCTAATCATGAGTTAATCGATTATGTTTTCATATTAGGCTTGCAACATATTGGAGACCAAGGAGCGGATAGACAATAAGTTAGGGGTCGGAATCAAAGGAGAACGGTGAGTCTAATTATCAATTGAATTCTTTAGTGCAAATGAATGTTGCTTGCTATGTGACTCATATGATTGTCATGATTTGTCCTTAATGATATGATGATGGATAATTTGTGACATTTGTGGTACATATAAATGGTATACTTGTGTATATTTGAGGTATATGTTGACATATGTAATATATATACATGGTATATGTATAGTATATGCAAGGTATATGCGTGACATATGAGGTATATATGGAATATATGTATGTTGTATATGATAAAGATGCATTGGTTGATGAATGCTTAAATACAAGTGCATATGCATATGGACTAAAAAGGCGTTGTGACTAGTTAATCGATATTGTAAGGCAAAAGAAGAGGTCTATGGCCCAACAAATATGCAAATGAAACAAATGATCAAGCTAGCTAGCAAATGCAAATGCAAATGTTCACATGGCAAATGTTCACATTGAAACCCGGGGCAATGTCTGTTTAACTTAGTCACAACAAAATGAAATAAGCAAAGCATTTGCATACATATGAAGTAATGATTATATGTTTCAATTTTATTGATATTTATATGATACTGATAAATGGAATGGAATACATGGTATATATTGGATTTGTGACTTATTATTATGAGTTGTTCGGTACTTTAGAGCTCATTTGATGGTTATTCTCACTTAGCCGCAACTCATCAATTTGCATCATTTTTCAGGTAAAGAAAAGTGATAGCTCATTTTGAGTAGTGTATAGAATACATGGAGCACAGGTCACTAGCCGAGCCTCATCACTCTCTCTCCTTGCATTCCACACAAGCATGAAAATATGTCATATGTGTTTTGTATTTACGTGCTTGAATATGTATAATTATTTTGGAATGAGTCTAAAAATGTATAAATGAAAGCAACTCGAAAATACTTATGTGTAAAGTTTATATTTTGATATATGTGATATATTATATTGTGGTGAAAACCTCAGTGTTAACTTTGCAAAGTCAGTGAATAATATTACAGGATATGAGACTTGCAAGTAATTGAATGAAATTATAGGATATGAGACTTGCAAAGTCATTGAATTATATTACAGGATATGAAAAAAATTTACTACTATTATTAACAGGGTATTTTACCTTTCCAGTATGCTATGTATGATTACTTGATACAGGGATAGATTATACTCAAATGCATAAGGTGTGACGTTATATCCTTCTCTAGTAAGTTTTTTATTTAACTTCTCATTATATGAAGACATGAGACTATGGTAACTACTTTGTAGTTATCAACTTAATCTTTTGTTAATTTAAATTTAAATAAAACAGGTCAGGTCTCATCATGAGTACTAAGTGACCCGCCCAAATCAATATATTATTTTATAATGTTTTACTTATAAGTTAACAGATTCAATAAATATATATTAAACTAGTTAACAATGTTAATTTAGAAATTTAAAAATTTAGGAACTCCAAGATGCACTTCCTCCTTTTCGTTTTTCATCGTAAAAATTTCTCATCGATTGATTTGTGTATGAATAATTTCGAATTTTCTCTTGATTAATATAATTATTTTCAAACAATTTAAGACTGGGTAAAAAATTATCAACTCTAATTACTTATATGTATATATAAAAAATTTTTAAAATAAAATAATCATAATGAATATTTAACATATAATAAACAATTTATTGCTAGTGATTTTTTTTTATCTAAACTACTGTTTTCTAAAAGTCTATCAAGTTTTGACTAAATCTTATTCGAGTTAGGTAGAATCATGAAAATGTAAAACTCTCCTAGCATAAATTTTTCTTATTCACAAGACTTGGACTCAAAGCTTCGCTCAAAGGGATATTACTAGTAAATGTTTATTAAATATTTTACAAATTGTCGTTGAGAACTATAAACTATATTAATAAAAACAAAAATTATTTTTAAAATTCGTAATTTGATTAAAAAAACAGAGTAAATTTCATGGTTTCCCCTGGTCAGAGACATACGAGGAAAAAAAAATCTAAAACGGTATCATTTTGCTTTTGAAATTAGTTGGAAGGGCATTATTGAAAATGCATTGTATTTACTACAGTGATTTTCAACCCTTTTTTAATGTATGGCATGGATTTCTAAACGGAAGAGGTTCTTTTAGCTAGAAATGACTAATCAAGAAAGACTTGCAATGGTAATAGGCCTACTTTTAGTTGTCAAATGAGTTTGTGGAATGTGACCAATTCCACCATATCTTAAATGTAATGGAATTTCTTTTTCTAAAACATTGGTGGTGAATGTAAAAAATTATCCATATATGATGGCTTTGATGATGGATATCTGACAAGTTCTCAATATTCTTAACTTTGCTTGAGAATATGTTCCACTAATTTGAGTACACATCTTCATAAGGTCATGATGGATTTGCTAGAATATATTTGGCCGTCAACCTTGTTGTTGAGATATATTATCAACAAATCCCACTTTCTTTGTGAGAAAGAGACAATTAGCTTCAAACATCATATCGTACCAAAAAGAGGAATCCCAACATTATCACCACTTCAACTACAAATTCAAGACACGCACCATTATATTGTTTTATTGAGGTTGAATCCCACTATTTCTATATAATTGTGGTATATAAATGGTTAAGTAGGATAATCCAACATAATACTAAAATAATGATTTATACCGTTCGAGTTTTAGTACATTCAACTTTAAAAAACAGTTCAATTTAGAGATGTACGAAATCAAATTTAAGCGACTATACACATATTTTTTAAGAGATTAATAGTTGAAGTTCAGTTCAATCAATGTTATCAAACCGAACCAATTAAAGTTGAACTGAACTATTAAAATTTCAATTCAGTTGTTATTTTCTTCAAATGTTCAATTCGGTTGCACACCCTGGGATACATCACTACTTGAAAATTAGTAGTTAGCGGATTTTCCATGACTTTTTAAGTATTAAAAAATATATTATTAAACATATCACACCATTCATGATCTTTTGTTTTTTTTTTTTGGTTATGAAGGAGGGACGAAACCCAAAAATAAAAATTAAGCAGCAATTCTACTCATCAAAGAAACCCCACTATAATCGTCAAAAATATTTGCTCAAAACCTCTAAGACGTTGGACCAAATCAGTTGCCCTTTTGAAGTAATTGAGATCTTCATTAAACAACCAGTTCGTTGCACGGTTTTTTCTCTAAAGACATAATCTACATGAAAATCCTCTAAAACAACAATCAATTTACAATAATAATGAAAACAAATTGGAATGTTTCCTTATATAATCACCCCTCTTCTTTATCCAATCCGCAACAAGTTGAGAATCAACTTTTCAAATAACTCTTGAATAACTTCTACTAAGGACAAGAGAAATACCTTTAAAAATTGCACATAACTCAGCTTCTGCAGTAGCATAATAGCCAATATTTACCACTGACCATTACAATCACAAATAAGATCACCTCCTTTTATAGATCCTAAATTACTTTTAGTAGGGATGACAATTGGATCCGCCTCTCGCAGTGCCCCGCTCTGAAAATTATATTTATATATTTATATTATTTATATATAATAATTATTTATATTTTTATATAATTAATATTTTTAAAATAATAAAATAAAAATATAACACATATTTAAAGTAAAAAAATATATTTTATTTAAAAAATTATAAATAAAAATAAAAAATATTTTTAACATTAAAATAAAATAAAAAATTTTAATAAAAACCAGTAAACAGAGCGAGGTTGAGAATCCCCATTCCCAGATGCTACAAGATTGGAGATTTTCATTCTCGTGCAATACGGACACGTAGTTCTAAAAAATTTTCAGGAGGAAAACAGGGAAGAATCGGGAAACGAAACGGAATTTCAAAGTCAATGATGGAAAACTCAGCCATGAATTTATATCGTAGCTATACCTAACTTTTAGAGCAATCATCAGTATTACGTTTCACCCATGAGCTAGATAGAATAGACCAACCAACCCTGATCAACATAAGAATTACAAATCATGTTGATTTTCCATGGTCTTTTAATTTGCATTATTAACTTTGATTTGGTGACTTTTTTTTTAATAAAATTGTCATAAATCAGTAATGCATAGGTTAAAAGTTTCTCAAGTTAAATTCACGTTATATTAATGGTGTCTCATATGGGAAAGTTTGTTCTATAAGCATTCCAAATTAGATTATTATTAACAGAAATATATATTGACGTGATTCTAAAATTAACTTACAATTAATTAAAAATCATCTTGCACTTTCATTTTTTTTTTTTAATTTTCGTTCGTCTGCCTCTTCTCACTTTGAGGACCCATCATGTGACATGTTTTAACCTGAACTTTGAGCCTAACATTTTTCTTGAATTTCCTTATTACAATAGTAAAAACAATTTATCATTTAACGAAGTTTAAAACGTGAAATAATACAAGACTATATATTTAGATTGGATTTACTATAGATCAGTGTAATTATATTTTGTTATATACACAAAATATCTATTACTTTCCAAACATTGCAGTGTATAATTAGATAAATTTTTACAAAAACTCATCTAGGTCAAGAAAAATCAAACAATACAATACGCAAATATAGCAGTACTATTATACATTCTTAAGTCAGCGCTAAATTTGAAAATAGGTGAAGTAAGATGAGCCACCGTGACTACGAGTCAAATGTACGAGTCAAATACCCATTTGAGAAAATTATATTATTTTTAATTTTTAATTTTTTTTAAAATTATTCTACTCTTAGTCTTGCTTCACGCTTCGCCCACTTATAAAAAAATTTAATTACCTATTTTTATTAATAAAAAATATTTTTAATGCAAAAATGCATGTATTTGATAACAGGTCACCAAAATAACCAACAAAAGAGACCAGTGCGACTGAGATTACCAATATTAATGTTCATAAGAGATCACTAATATGGGAGACCGACCTCACTGGGATTGTCACGTGGGAAGAGCCTCACTGGGATTGTCGTCTGGAAAGATTGACACATCCAACTTCACCAAGAGGAAAACCACAAGCAAAGAGCTCTAGAAGTTGCTTGTCCATACCAAACATTTGATAAACCTGACAGCAGTAGGTGGGGTGTATTTAACGCACATATGGCAGTAGGAAGACATGAGATGGAGACTTAGACAGTAAGGAAGGCGCCTACTCTATAGGAAATCATTACATAAGGTCAGCTAGGATCTTGCGAACCGAGATAGGACATGACAGTTACAAGCTACGATAGAAGGGTGAAAAAGATATAGAAGAAGGTGATGAAAAGAGATAAAGAAAGAGAACCAAAAAACATACATCTTGCACATATAAAAAATATCCCTCTCTCACTTTTAAGCATCAGAGTGGCCTCACTGTTGAAGAACTGGTCGATCATTTTTTATTCTCGCCGATGAAGAACTGGTCGATGATATTTTATTCTATCTCTTACCTTGCATGAACCAAAATAAGGGAGGATCATAGCTCATATTTATCATTTGGTGCAATGAGCGTGGAATGGTAGATGAGACAAAAGTTGAGAAGGGTAGAAACTCCGCTAGTTCCAACATCGAAGGAACCCTCCAATCAGCAGCAACCACCCTACATCCCAACACAACACCCTCTTTAAACTTGTAGAGTCTTCTCATTGTAGAGACTTATGACCCAAGAGATACTAGCGCAGAACCACAGTCAAACTTGCTTAATGTTATGATGGAGCCTATGGAGGCTACGAAAGAAATGCGAAGGGAGATAAACAAATTGAAAAACAAACAAACAGATACCACTGTAACTGCAAACACCAACCAACAAAATACACCACTAGAAGATGACATCCCAGAAACACCCCGCTCAGAAAAAAAACATAAGAAACCTTGCCTAATTCCTTTGAACTATCAATCACCAAAGCAAACATATATGACACCATAAAACATGTTATGAAAGAGCTACAATATCAACACAACGATTTTGAATATAGCCTGAGACATACATTGCCTCTTTCTAACCATATTCTACAATATACATACCCAAATATCAAGCTCCCACGCTTACCAACTTATGATGATGCAAGAGAGTCCAGAAGCCATGTCTCCCAATTTCGTACTACAATGACCTTATACGCAAACCAAGACTCAGTTTTGTGTAAAGTTTTTCCTATGACCCGTATGGGTCTCGCACAACAATGGTCCTAAGGGTTAAAACCCATAAGTATTCATTCCTTTAGTAGTTAGTGCAAATATTTAATATGAGTTTTGTCACAAGTCTATGAATGAGGAAAGTGTTAGTTGATCTCCAAAAGGTGTATCAATAGGAAGAGGAGATCTTAAGGGAGTTTGTTGAAAGGTTCAACAAGAAAGCAGTTATAGTGGATGATCTGGATCGCAATGTAGAAATCAAAGCTTTTACAATGGGGACCACATTGAAACTCCTCTATAAATCCCTAAACCTCGACAGGTTAAGGATTTTCATATGATTAATGATGTGTGCACACTAACACATTCGACTAGAGGAGATGATAAGAGCAAATGGAGATAAGCCTGAATTAAGAATACTAAACATGGTGAGATTAGCCGAGCACGAAGAATGTTCCTCACCATTTTATGAAAAGGCTGGCCAAAATAACCTCCCACCATTCCATAACAAAACTCATCATAGACACAACTACAAGGACTGGTAGTAATATGAAAAGAAATACACATATCTAAATTGCTCCAAGAGTCAAGTGTTGATGGTTGTGAGACACACAGGAGAACAACTAAGATAGCCCTCAAAGACGAGAAATAAGTACCCAAAGATAAGAGATAAGTGCAAGTACTGTGACTTTCATAGAGACCATGGCCACAATACTAGAGAGTGTTGGCAACTCAATGAGGAGATAAAACGTCTGATCTAGAGGGGGTCCCTAAAATAGTTCATGAGGACAAGTGACTTATCGGGAGATTGGAAGAACTAAAATTTGCCCTAACAATAGCAAAATGCACCACGAGGAGAACCATCTTCAATGATTAACATCATTGTTAGAGGGATAAACCTATATGATTAACATTCTAAAAGAACGAGAATGAGAACTTATGTAGTTTATAGAAAAAGAGCACAGAAAGCCACAATCTTTTTGACAAAAATGGAAAGTGGATCAAGAAAGGCTATGATGATGCATTGGTTATAGATTGCAGAGTTCATAACATTTTCCTCAAGAGAATTTTAATGGATAATGGAAGTGCATAAATCTAATGACTACAAGTTTTCAAAGCATTCAATGGTTCAGTGACAGACTTGAGATTGGTTAAAGTCTCGTTGGTAGGCCTAGGGGGAAGCTAGTTGTCATTGAAGGATCAATATGGATGACGACACAAATTAGAGATGATGACAAATACCAAGATTTTTTTTTTGTCAACTTCGTGATTTGTTGATATTCCCTTTGCATATAATGTTATCTTGGGAATACCATTCTTATACGATATTCGTGCCTCTACAAATATAAGATATCTTACTATAAAGGTCTAACAAATCAGGGGGGGTTATGGTAAAAGGAGATTGCAAAGTTGTGGAAGAAGCATGCATGATGGCTTTTGTTACAATTTGAAAGAAAGGAATAACCAAGAAAAACAACAATGAACTTCATTCATTAATTCTGAAAAACGTAACTTACATAAAAACTAAAAGAACACAATCATTAAGATCATAGGTAGCAGATAATGTCATGATCATAACTAAAGGATAAAAGTGCTTCTTATAAATCAGCAACTAACAAATAAACACAATCAGAAACAAAGAAAAATAGAAGACACGTGTGGACTTCCAAATAGGCAGTCCCAAACACCTCTGCATCACTCCTAGTTTAGGAGTTGCAAATGCCAAGGTTTTCTCTTAATTCTTCAAATCTGTTTGCTGGTAAAAGCTTGGTTAGGATATCTACAACTTGGTTTTCTGATTTGCAGTAAATTAGCTAAATTTCTCTACTTTGTTGCACCTCTTTTAGGAAAAATAGCTTAATGTTAAAGTGTTTAGTTTTCCCATGAAACACTAAATTCATTGAAATTGTATTGCTGCCTGGTTATCAACAAGTATTTTTGTACTTCCACTTTGCCGCAAGCTTAGATCAGTTAAGATCTTCCTCAACCATATTGCCTAATTAACTGTTATAGTAGTAGCAATGAACTCAGCCTCAACAGTTGATTGAGCTACAACTTTTTGCTTCCTTGAACACCATGAGAATGCCCTCAATCCAAAAGAGAAATAGTAGCCAGTAGTGCTCTTGAAATCATCCAATGAGCCTCCCCAATCGCTGTTAAAGTACCCTATTAGCTTAAATTCCTTGCACCTCACAAATTTAACTCCAAAATCAGTAGTTTGTTTAATATATCTCAGCACCCTTTTTGCTGCCCTGAGATGCCACTCACTTACATAGTGCATAAATCTTGAAAGTATGCTCACTGCATTTAGAATGTCTGGCCTTGTTGCTATAAGGTACATTAAGCATCCAACTAGACTTATAAACTGAACCTCGTCAACTTTATCAGAACCATCATCTTTGTAGAGCTTTTCTTTTGCATTCATAGAGGGTGTTCATCCCTTTACAATTTTCAAGCTTAAACTTCTTTAAAATCTCCCTTGCATATTTCTTTTGACATATGAACACTTCATATTCTTTCTGCCTAATCTCATCCCAAGGAAAAAAGATATTAAACCAAGACCAGTCATTTCAATGACCTTTTTCATCTCTTGCTTAAACTGCTCAATTGCCCTTACCTCATTTCTACTCACTAGTAGATCATCTACATAGAGTGAAACAATGAGAATGTTCACCCCAGTTGATTTCACATAAAGTGTCGCTTCAAAATAGCTTTTAGCAAACCCAAGGATTCTCAAGTACTAATCTATTATGTTGTACCAGGCTCTTGGAGCTTGTAATGCCTGATAATTTAGGCCACGATCACGGTTGACCGAAATTCGGCCCGCCAAACTGATCGGGGTTTAAATTCGGACATAAAAGAAAAAAATTAAAATAATAATAAGGTAGGAGAAAAATATTTTGGATATTATTCATAGAGAATTTTGAAGTTCAGAATTAAAATTTGGAAAAAAAATAATTTTTTGCTGAATGAAAATGGAAATTGCAATGTTTTTAGCATAGATATTTTAAGAAGATATAAAAATGGAATATTCTTTATCTAAGAAAAGGAATATTCTTTTGATTAAAATAAAGTAAGAGTGATTTCAATTAATGGACCAATGCGGGACAAGATTATATATTAATCTTAACCATGCACCTAATCCAACTATAAAAAGTCAAATTTTCACTTTTTGGTTATTATTTCTTCTTCTTCCTCATCTAACCAAAGACAATTCTCTCTATTTTCTCTCTTATAGCTGTGGCCTCCCTTTCCCCTAATTCTTTTTATTTTTTAAATCAAAGCTAAAGTTAGATGGAAAAAGGGTTGGATTAGTAAGATCAAAAAAAAAAGTGAAGCTAAGTGAGCATAACCAAGGAAGAGGAAGGAAGAAAAGAAGAGAAGAACAGAGCAGAAGAAAAAAATTTAGTCATTTTGAAGATCTTCAAAGGTGAGGTAAGATCTTCCATCCTCTCACTTTTCTTCTTCTCTTTTCTTTGATTTTAGGCTTAGTTGCCAATAAAGTTAGCAATTTAGGGTTATTATTATGTTAATGGTGATTAAGGGTGGATTAGTGTGATTAGTGTAAAATTTATTGTTAGGACAAGGAAGTGAACAAACTTTGAACCAAAATCAAAGAGTAAGTAAGGGCAAAGAGAAAGCTAGCTAGGAAGAAGATAAAAGTGAAGAGAAGTGAATTTTCTAAGGTATGTACATTTGGCAAAAATTCAATATAGAAAAGTGTTGATTTTGATTTTGTGATGTTTGTGAAATTGTGTATGAAGTTCTAGATATTTGATTGAGTGATGAATTGGTGATTAAATGATGTCATGAATGTGAAAATAAAAATTAGAATATGACGTTGACACATGAAAATGGAAATTGTATGAATTAATTGATGTGCTGGAAAATTCATGTTATGAACAATGTCTATTTTTCTGGTCATAACTTGAGTTCTGTAAATGGTTTTTGAGTGATTCTTATTAGTTTGGAAAGTTAAGACATAGGGCTTCAACTTTAATTAAAACCATTAGATCTGAATATGCCTGGAATTAGATGGAAAATGGACTCAAAATTTAAACTAGAAATCTGTCCAGTAAAATACTGGGCAGATTGTAGTGAATATATTTTAGAAATAAAATCATACCTTTTGCTAAAAAATTTGGTTTAATGTGATTCAAGTTGAAAATTAAATATAAGACATGTACCTACATTATGTTAGTTGATCAGTTGTCCAAATTCCATCTAAAAATGGATGAAAAATACAGGGTAAAATAAGACAGAAATACTGTCCAGAATAGGGCAGCTTGTAAATATGTGTTGATTGTAACATTTTGTGATAGAAAATATATTAATTGATTTTTCTTATAATTATAATGATTAAATGAGCAAGTATGAGGTTGTAAAATATTTAATAGAAATTATTGCATTTATATAGAATTTATATTAATGTTACCTACATAATTTATGTAAATAATAATAAAGGTAACAAATATAATTAAGCCCTATAACATCTAGTCGAGAACTAGAAATTAGGATAAGTTGGTATGCCAATAAAAGGGTAGAAATGTAGGCACTAGAAAATAGTGTTGAAATTTAATTTATGTAGGCACTAAAAAATAGTGCTAAGTTGAAATTATATAGACACTAAGAAATAGTGCTGAGTTTGAAATTACGTAGGCACAAAAAATGTGCTGAGTTGTTATTGAAAATGTAGGCGTTAAATGCCAAATTATAAAATAATTATGTATGCATTGAGTATACTACCGGAGAACAGAAATCGTGTATCCAGTGTTTAGTTCCGATCTAAGATGTCGTGAGCTATCAAATAAATAACAGAAAAAATATAAATTATTAAATTGATATTTCAAATTGTATATCTTGTATTGTTAAAATTTCAAGCATGCTTAATGAATGAAATGTTATAATTGATGAATTAAATATTTTTGCATGATGAAAATAGTTTTACTATTAATTGAATATTTGACATTGTTAATAAATTAATTGTAGTTTCTAAAATTCTATTTTAGAAATAATTATGTAATTATTGGATTGTTGTCAAATGTACCGCTAAGCTACTTAAGCTAGTAGCTTAGCGCGTGTGTTTCACGTGCAGATAAATAGACATATATGTTACGTTAGGGTGACTGATGATAAGAGGAACACCAAGATCAAATTGCAGCAGTCTATTTCTTTTTTGTATGTTTTGGAAATTTTATTGTAAAAATTAAATTTTAAAAATTTCTCTTGATGTAAAATTTGTGGCATGTAGGATTTGTAAGAATTGAATTTGGTAATTTATATGTTTGGTATTATTGTAAATATACTTCTAAGTATTATAGTTTCATAAATGAATTCTTTTAAATCAAAATATTTACACCACAGGTTACATATTTAAATGATATGAAAAAAAAAAGAAATTGTTGCCCAGATATTAGACCAAGAAGGGGGGTTGAATTGGAGTTTAAAAATTAAACTTTAAAGTGCGGAAATAAATAGTTAATTTTAGAAGGGATAGAGAAAATAAGACACAAAGATTTATAGAGGTTCGGGTATTAACAAACCCTACTCCTCTCCCCAATCGCAATTGGGAGTTTTACTAACACACTAAGTGTTACAATGGAGTTTTACAAGCTCACTCCCAACTATGGTGTTTCTCACAATGGCTCACACCTAACCCAGAAATTCCTTGTGTTTTAATGGCTCACACAATAACCAATTCCTTTGTGTTTTACAGGCTCACACAAACAACCTACACTTTGTGTTTTACAGGCTCACACAAACAACCTTTTAATTTGTGTTTTGGAGGTTCACACAACTAACCCTTACAAGTGTTATTCTCTTAACCTAGAACTACCCAATGCTTACTTGAGTAAAGATTACAGAGATAACTACTTATAAATCTTTATTGCTCAAATATGAGGAGCAATAAGATTTTTACAGAGAATGAATTAGTTCTCAAAGTATAAAAGTACAAGATAGCTTGTGATTTGAAGTATATGCTAATCTTTTGTTTTTCTTGTCATTCTCTTATCATCCTCTTCTTTCTTAATGTATAAATGACTTCCATTTATACTCACATGGCTGAATATAGCCGTTGGGGTGCATTAAATAAGAAACTAGCCGTTGTACCAACTAAAAAATCGTGCCTGTCATTTTTCTCTTTCATTGGTCACGGGCGTGAATATGCTTGTCACGGGGGGTGACAGTTCTTCCCAAGCCATGACTGAAGTGGTGACCTTGGTCGTGAAGCTCTCTGGTATGTTTTGACATATAGAGTCACGGGCATGACATTAATCCTTCACGGGCATGGCAAAATTTCCAGCCGTGAGCCAAGTGGTGACTCTGGTCGTGAAGCTCTCTGGATGAAATTGAGAGAATCATTCACGGGGGTGACACCATCATTCACGGGGGGTGAACATCTTCCCAGCCGTGACCCTAGTGGTGACTCTGATTGTGAAGCTCTCTGGTTGAAATTTCATGACTTTTCACGGGGGTGACACCTTTAGTCACGGGGGTGACTGAAATGCCCACTTCACAATTTGTTCTTCCTTCATGGCCGTGAACTTCAAATGTTGGTTTTGGTAACGACTAGCTTTGTTCACGGGAGTGCCTCCTAGAGTCACGGCAGTGAACATGCTACTCTTTACTTTTTGTTTCTCAAGGATTATTCTTCCAATTCTCCATAGGCTAGAGTGTAGCCTAAACTTGTTATGTTTGATCATTTTTCTTTATTTTGTTACTTATTATGTTTTTGTATCCTTTCCTTCATATAATATATATTTGCTTTTGTTTACTTCAATCTACGTATTCTTTTTGATTGATGACAAAAGGGGGGAGAAAACTAGCAATATATGAAAGAATTTATATGATAAGGGAAAGTAGGATCAAACTAGCAATAATAAGAATTGTGAATCAAATTTGAAATTGATTGCAAAGTAGAATTATAACCTAAGTATACCTTGCATATACCTTAAAAAGCAAGTTACAAATAAAAACATGCCATGATATACCTTAAACATACTTTACATATACTTTATGTCTTGAAAAGGATTTGTGGTATGTATTGGATATACTTTTCTTATGACTTGCTTCTAGCTTAAATGCTACATCCTTATTCACTATTCTTGCACATTATAATTTTTATCCTAAGTATATTTTGAGGGGGAGACTTCTCAAAATCACATATTGCTAGATTATTTGTCACCATCAAAAAGGGGGAGATTGTTAACCTTGAGGGGTATTTCCGTCATTTTGATGATAATAAATAATATAGCAATATTGTATTTAACATACCTGCTTTAAGTGTATTATACAGGACATAAATTAAAAATAGCAAGAATGGAGAATTGAAAGAATAATCCTTGAGAAACAAAAAGTAAAGACTAGCATGTTCACTGCCGTGACTCTAGGAGTCACTCCCGTGAACAAAGCTAACCGTTACCAAAACCAACATTTGAAGTTCACGGCCATGAAGGAAGAACAAATCGTGAAGTGGGCATTTCAGTCACCCCCGTGACTAAAGGTGTCACCCCCGTGAAGAGTCATGAAATTTCAACCAGAGAGCTTCACAATCAGAGTCACCACTAGGGTCACGACTGGGAAGATGTTCACCCCCGTGAATGATGGTGTCACCCCCGTGAATGATTCTCTCAATTTCATCCAGAGAGCTTCACGACCAGAGTCACCACTTGGCTCACGGCTGGAAATTCTGTCACGCCCGTGAAGGATTAATGTCACGCCTGTGACTCTATATGTCAAAACATACCAGAGAGCTTCACGACCAAGGTCACCACTTCAGTCATGGCTTGGGAAGAACTGTCACCCCCGTGACAAGCATATTCACGCCCGTGACCAATGAAAGAGAAAAATGACAAGCGCGATTTTTTAGTTGGTACATCGGCTAGTTTCTTATTTAATGCACCCCAACGGCTATATTCAGCCGTGGGAGTATAAATGGAAGTCATTTATACATTAAGAAAGAAGAGGATGATAAGAGAATGACAAAAAAAACAAAAGATTAGCATATACTTCAAATCACAAGCTATCTTGTACTTTTATACTTTGAGAACTAATTCATTCTCTGTAAAAATCTTATTGCTCCTCATATTTGAGCAATAAAGATTTATAAGTAGTTATCTCTGTAATCTTTACTCAAGTAAGCATTGGGTAGTTCTAGGTTAAGAGAATAACACTTGTAAGGGTTAGTTGTGTGAACCTCCAAAACACAAATTAAAAGGTTGTTTGTGTGAGCCTGTAAAACACAAAGTGTAGGTTGTTTGTGTGAGCCTGTAAAACACAAAGTGTAGGTTGTTTGTGTGAGCCTGTAAAACACAAAGGAATTGGTTATTGTGTGAGCCATTAAAACACAAGGAATTTCTGGGTTAGGTGTGAGCCATTGTGAGAAACACCATAGTTGGGAGTGAGCTTGTAAAACTCCATTGTAACACTTAGTGTGTTAGTAAAACTCCCAATTGCGATTGGGGAGAGGAGTAGGGTTTGTTAATACCCGAACCTCTATAAATCTTTGTGTCTTATTTTCTCTATCCCTTCTAAAATTAACTATTTATTTCTGCACTTTAAAGTTTAATTTTTAAACTCCAATTCAACACCCCTTCTTGGTCTAATATCTGGGCAACAGAAATATAGTAATAAATATTATGCTAATAATAAACTCGAAAAAAATATTATATATATATATATATATATATATATATATATATATATATATATATTACAATAATTTGAGAATTGGTTATTTTTACAAAAATAAATGAGCTTAGTAGCACTTCCATACTTTATTAACGACTAGTAGGATAAGGGAGCGCCACATTTAGTGGTATCAGAGCTCAGGCTAATTGATTCTTAATTGATGGGTGTAAATTAAAAAGTGTGTGTCATGCATATGCATAAAATGCTACGATTATCTGATTTGGGTCCCTTTTTCTAGTTTATAGGTGGATATGGATTCGGGATCGGAACAAGATTTCTCAGAAGATGAACTGATTAGTAGTCTCTCAGACTCGGCCAATTTCAAACAACCTCCATCAGTGAGAGATTCCGGACCGAGTGTAGTAGCTCCACCGAGAGCAGAGGGACATGCTAATTTAGGACATGAGCCTCTTATGGAGCAGATAGAAAATTTGTTGCAATGGATAGTACAAGTAGTTCCACAACTAGCTCCACCTCCTCCTCTACCTATACCTCAGCAAAAACCCCGGATTGATAAGCTGAGAAAATATGGGGCCACATATTTTATGGGAAGGAGAAAGGATGACCCAACAGCTTCAGAGTTTTGGATGGAATCAACAGAAATGGTGTTTGAGGAACTTGAGTGTCCAAAGGAATAGAAGGCCAGATATGCAGTGTCCCTTCTAAAAGATCATACCTATGACTGGTGGAAATCAACCTTATCGAAGCCCCAGACACTGAAACCACCTTTATGGAATTTATTCAAGGCAGAATTTAGCAAGAAATATGTGCCTAGAGTTTATGTGAATGAAAACAAAAGGGAGTTTCAAGACTTGAAGCAAGGAAACATGCTAGTGGCCGAATATGAGATGGAATTCACTGAACTGAGTAAATATGCAACTGGAATCATTCCTGATGAGACGGACAAATGTCGTAGATTTGAGGATAGGCTTAAAGATGATATTGGGAATAGGGTTACCTCCCTTCAGCTTGAGGATTTTGCTACACTAGTATCCTCAGTCATCAGTGTGTAAAAGAGGTCAAAGAGAAAGAGGATAAAAGAGCCGCCACGAAGATCGATAATTAGCATGGCCCAGACATCAGGTAAAAGAGGGCAGACAACGCCTAGGTTTTTCCAGTCATGGGTTTCTGGACCAACCTTTTCAGCTAGGCAAAGCCAACAATCTAGGGAAAAGGGGTCTATAGCTAGTGCACCAGCTTCGGGTAACAGGAGATTCATATCTGTCACATGTCAGTATTGTGGAAGATCACATGCAGATGATTATTGGTGGATTACGGGAGCATACTTACAATGTGGATCTACTGAGCACAAACAGAAGGATTACCCTAGAGGAAGAGATACAGGTGGTGTAGTATCAGTTCAAGTTCAGAATGTAACATCCTTGACCTTCCCCACATGCATTTCATTGAACATAAGCATCTTGCATACAATTCAATTGAACACATCCATTTTATACGTATTTTCATAGGAACAAGTTTATGACACGCACTAGTTACGTGTCCTAGTATTTGGCACTTGTATCGAATTGCACTTGTGTAATTATAACCTAAATCCGGATAACAAAGTATTAGAAATGAATTGAATAAGGTGACTAAATTAAAGTAAGAAAAATGATTAGATTAAGATTAGTAAACATTTACATTGTTAATTTAGTTAAATCGGGCTAAATGATTAAGTTGTATTATTGCGTGAATTAGTGGAATTATAAATATATGTAAATAATAATAATAATATACACAAAATAAATGAAAATGACACAAAAGAGAAATAGAAGAGAAGAGAAAAGAGAAATGAGAAGAGAAAAGAGAAGAGAAGAAGAGAAAATGACAAAATGACAAAAAACAAGTTGGCTTTATCTTCATCTTTCTTCCCCATTTCTGCCTTCTTCTCCAGCCCGACTTCTTCTTCAATTTCCTCCATTTTAGACTTCAATTCATCCTTGTTTCACTTGATTTTTGAAGAAAATTGATCCCTTGCAAGTTTTTTCTTGGTAAGTAATCAATTCTTATTGCTATAAGGTTGATTTGAGTTGCTTAGGTTCAATATTAGGCACTGAATTGCACCCTGATTTTGATATTAATAGAACTTGATTCTAGAAACGTGTAAAATACAAACAGTTTTCCTTTATGTCTTAGATTTGTGGATATGTAAACATTTTTGCAAGCTATTTTGTATAGGAAGAGATATGCTCTCCTTACTGAAACCGGTCAGGGTGTGAACCCTAACCAAGTTAGCTACTGTGTGATTTGATTTTGAATATTGTAAAGTCATTATTTGAAGAATATAAAAACATAAAAGTTGTAGATATATATGTTTTGTATCTATATACCAAATGTCAGGTTCATAGGTCTTTTAAATGTTGAGTTATGGTGAATGGAACCATGACTGTTCCATGGTTTGAACTGCCTACTGAGTGCCCTAGGCAGCTCCAGTAATTTGAGCTTGTTAGAGCTCGATTATGTAACTGATAAAAACATGAAAGTTATAGGTATATGTATTAGCTAAATTTGGGTACTAATTTCAGATTCATTGGTTATGTATAGACTAAGTTATGGCTTTTGGAATTCATACTGGTCCGGAAGCCAATTCTATTATGGACCAATAAACTGTTAGTTATAGTTTGAAGACCATAGAGACATAATTGATAATAGTTGTAAACATGAAAAATGTTCCATATAAAGCCATATAATTGTATGTAAAGGTTCATTAAAATAGGACTTATAGATTATAAGTTATGATGAACCCAAATGAGTACCCTGAAACTGCCTAAAGGCACAAAACAAGGCAGAAAATCGAACACAATTAGAAATTCCACAACACATTGTACAATGATCCAATTGGTCTAAAATTTTAATATATTCTATAATTATAAGTTAGTTTTAATTAGGAATAAGAATCAGATTAATTATTCAATTATAGAAAACGTTATAGTCCGAACAGTCCCATAAGGTCACACTGCCTCATAGGAAAAATCTTAACTATTGACATGAACAATGTATATTAATTTGTTTATGCCACATTAAGTCTCCCTAATCATGAGTTAATTGATTATATTTTCATATTAGGCTCATAACATATTGGAGACCCACAAGAAGCGGATAGACAATATGTTAGGGGTCGGAATCAAAGGAGAACGGTGAGTCTAATTATCGATTGAATTCTTTAGTGCAAATGAATGTTGTCTGCTATGTGATTCATATGATTGTCATGATTGGTCCTTGATAATGTAATGATGGATAATTTGTGATATTGTGGTACATATAAATGGTATACTTGTGGTATATTTGAAGTATATGTTTAACATATGGGATATATATGCAAGGTATATGTGTGGCATATGAGGTATATATGTGGTATATGTATATTTTATGTGATAAGATACAATGATTGATGAATGCTTAAATACAAGTGCATATGCATATGGACTAAAAAGGCATTCTGACTAGTTAATCGATATTGTAAAGCAAAAAAAGAGGCATATGACCCAACAAATGTGCAAATGAAACAAATGATCAAGCTAGCTAGCAAATGCAAATGCAAATGTTCACATGGAAACCCAGGGCAATGTCTGTTTAACTTAGTCACAACAAACTGAAATAAGCAAAGCATTTTCATACATAAAGAGTAATTATTATATGTTTCAACTTTATTGATACTTATATGATACTGATGAATGGAATGGAATACATGGTATATATTGGATTTGTGATTTATTACTATGAGTTGTTTGGTACTTTAGAGCTCATTGGATGGTTATTCTCACTGAGCGCAACTCATCAATTTGCATCATTTTTCAGGTAAAGAAAAGTGATAGCTCATTTTGAGTAGTGTATAGAAGACATGGAGCATAGGTCATTGGCCGAGCCTCATCACTCTCTCTCCTTGCATTCCACACAAGCATGAAAACATGTCATGTGTATTTTGGACTTATATGCTTGAATATGTATTATCACTCTAGATTAGTTTTGAAATGTATAAATGGAAGCAACCCATAATCCTTCGGATGTGAAGTTTATATTTTAATATATGTGATATATCGTATTGTGGTTTTTAATGTTGACTTGAAAAGTCATTGAGTGATATTACAAGATATGAGACTTGCAAAGTCATTGAATGGAATTACAGGATATAAGACTTGTAAAGTCATTAGTTGATTTTACGGGATATGATATGAAAAAAAAAATTACTACCACTGTTATTAGGGTATTTTCTCTTTCCAACATGCAGTATGTGATTATTTGATACAGAAATAGGTTATACTTAAATGCATATGATGTGGTGTTACATTTTTGGTATCACAACAGGGATAGGTTTCATGGGAACATGCATATGCATAAGAGCATGATAACATATGCATCCTATGTGTTGAACATTATGTAGTGACATAATTTCATTTATTTTAGGGACATCATAAGACATAATTCACCAAGGAGGGAGAGGCCGGCTGAAATGCATTCTCATGAGGCATCACCTCATTTTCATAGAGATCAAACAGCACTAGGAGCTAGAGCTCCAGCACATGCATCACAGTCATCTCATGCAGAGGAACCCTATGAACACCCAGATCAGGAAGTGCATGGTCCTGAAATGTACAAGGAAAGACGTTATGACAAGCTGAGAAAACATGGTGCAACTGATTTCAATGGTATAACAGACCCAGCAGAAGCTGAGACGTGGCTAAAAAGGACACAGAGGGTACTGAATATGATGAGATGTACCCCGGATGAGAAATTCGATTATGCAATATCATTGCTGCAAGGAAATGCTTATGAATAGTAGGAAACAGTCCCCGACAATGATGCACAACCACCGGTGTTGACTTGGAATGATTTTCTCCTGGAATTTTAGAACAATTACATGCCTGAAGCATATAGAGATGAGAAGAGGAAGGAATTCCTGAATCTGAAACAGGGGAATATGTCTGTTGCGGAGTATGAAGTACAGTTTAATAAACTTTCCCATTATGCCACCTTCATGGTCTCTACGGAAAGAGACAAATGCAGGAAGTTTGAGGAGGGCCTCAAATATGAGATCAGAAACAAAATCACGACTACTGATCTTGATAATTATGCCAGACTCAGAGCTCCTGCAATCAGAGTTGAACGGTTAATGAAAGAAGCTGGGGAGCAACAAATTAAAAGGGCAACACGTGAGTTCTTCGATGAGTCTATCAGAAGGTCGGGAATAAGAGGTAGATATATGCCTGCACAGTCTGGCAACAGAAGTGGGTACTCCAGTTCTAGAGGTCAAGGCATGACTTTCTCTTACCCAGGCAAAGGGCAGAGCCAATAAGTTGAACAGAGGCCCACATGTAGTCATTGTGGTAGATAACATACAGGCGAATGTAGAAGGCTCATAGGAGCATGTTATTTCTGTGGATCAATGGAGCACATGTATAGAGACTGTCCAAATAGAGCCAAACTAGTAGAGACTAGCAGAGGTAGAGGAGTATCTGAGACTACAGTTGAGGCACCAAGGGTCTACCCTACTAGTGGGACACAGGGCAGAGGAAGAGGCAGGGGCAGGACTAGTATGATGGGCAGAGGAGTGATCAGATCTGAAGGTCATAGTTCTAGACCCCCAACCCAGGCCAGGGTGTTTGCTATGACTAGACAGGAGGCGGTGGATGCTCCCGAAGTAGTTACCGGTAATATTTACATTTATGATATGTTAGTATATGCATTGATTGACCCAGGCTCCACTCATTCATTTATATCATTGCATATGGTATCTAAACTGCATCAAACTCATGAGCCTCTGGGAATTGACATAAATGTGAGTATTGGGAATAGTGGTAGTTGTGAATAATGTCTATCGTGATTGCCTGATATGCATTGACAGAGCTGAGTTAATAGCTGATCTGATTTTATTGCCAATATATGAATTTGATGTGATACTGGGAATGGACTGGTTAACTAAACATCATGCAATAGTGAATTTCTTTACTAAGGAAGTAATTTTGGAATCACCAAACCAGCCAAGGGTAGTATTTCTAGGTGAAAGAAAACTTGTGCCTACATGTCTAGTTTCAGCTGTAAAGGCATTTCGAATGATCAAAGGGGGATGTGAAGCATATTTGGCATATGTGATTGATACTAGAACCACTGATAGCTTGCTTGAAAATATACCAGTGGTAAGGGAATTTGCTGATGTATTCCCAGATGATCTATCTGGTTTACCACCAGATAGAGAGATAGAATTCACTATTGAACTAGTACCAGGAACACCACCAATATCAAGGTCACCCTACAGAATGGCCCCAGTTGAGTTGAAAGAACTGAAGGCCCAATTGCTTGAGTTACTTGACAAAGGGTATATTAGACCTAGTGTATCACCTTGGGGAGCTCTAGTATTATTTGTTAAAAAGAAAGATGGAACAATGAGATTGTGCATCGATTATAGGCAACTAAACAAAATGACGGTGAAGAACAAATATCCATTGCCTAGAATAGATGATTTGTTTGACCAGTTGCAAGGAGCCCAAATATTCTCCAAGATTGATCTGAAATCAGGCTATTACCAGCTGAAGGTAGCAGAAGCGGATGTTCCAAAGACTACCTTTCAAACCAGGTATGGACATTATGAATTTTTAGTAATGCCATTTGGGTTGACTAATGCTTCAGCTGAATTTATGGCATTAATGAATAAGATGTTTCAAACATATCTAGATAGGTTTGTGATAGTATTTATTGATGACATATTGGTGTACTCAAAGAACAGGGGAGAACAGGGGAGAACATGAACAACATTTAAAAGTTGTGTTGCAAACTTTGAGAGAGAAACAATTATATGCCAAATTGAGTAAATGTGAATTCTGGTTAGATCATTTGGTATTTCTTGGACATCTGGTGTCGTGTAAGGGCATAGAGGTTGACCCAAAGAAAATTGAGGCCATGGTAAATTGGGAAGCTCCTAAAAATATTTCAGAAATGCGTAGTTTTCTGGGATTAGCCGGATACTACCGCATATTTGTTGATGGATTCTCCTTAATTGCTAGCCCTTTGACTAAATTGTTGAGAAAGAATGTGTCTTTCAAGTGGACTCCAGAATGTCAGAGGAGTTTCAGTGAACTAAAACACAGACTAATCTCAGCACCAGTGTTAACTATCCCTATAGGCACATGTGGGTTTACAGTATATAGTGATGCTTCTCACCAAGGCTTGGGATGTGTATTAATGCAATATGGTAAGGTTATAGCTTATGCATCTAGGCAACTGAGACCACATGAGATCTCATATCCAATGCACGATTTAGAATTGGCTGCAGTTGTATTTGCATTGAAGATTTGGAGGCATTATCTGTATGGTGAGACATTCTAGATCTTCACAGACCATAAAAGCTTAGGTTATTTGCTGACACAAAAAGAGTTAAACATGAGGCAAAGACGATGGTTGGAGTTGTTAAAAGATTATGACATTACAATTGAGTACCATCCAGGGAAAGCCAATGTGGTAGTAGATGCATTGAGTAGGAAGGCCAGTAGTAGTGTAGCTCATTTACAAACATCCTCTTTTCCATTTTTGATTCAATTACGATCCATGAATGTTGAATTAAATATGCATGATAGAGGATCACTGATTGCTACTCTTCAAGTCAGACCTATGCTAAAGGAGAGAATTAAAGAAGCACAAAGCAAAGATCCTGAATTATGTGAGAAAATTGATGTGGTAAGGCAGGGAAATAATACAGAGTTTCATTTGTAGAATGATACATTGATGTTAAAGTCACGCATATGTGTTCCAGACACTGAGAACTTGCGTCAAGAAATAATGGAAGAGGCACATAATGCACCGTATGCAATGCACCCAGGGATGACAAAGATGTATTACAATTTAAGGCCTCATTACTGGTGGCCAAGAATGAAAAAAGACATAGCAGAATATGTTTCCAAATGCTTGACATGTTAGCAGATTAAAATTGAACATCAGGCACCAATTGGTAAGTTACATCCATTGCCAGTGCCAGAATGGAAATGAGAAAGAATAACGATGGATTTTGTCTATGGATTGCCAAGAACCCCACGGAAAAATGATGCAGTATGGGTAATTGTTGATAGACTAACCAAGTCAGCACATTTTTTACCTATCAGATGGGGGTGTACACTCAAGAGTTTGGCAAAATTATATGTGAATGAGATAGTCAGATTGTATGACATTCCAGTGTCCATTGTGTCTGATAGAGATCCACGGTTTACTTCACATTTTTGTGTGAGTTTATAAGATGCATTGGGAACAAAATTGAACTTTAGCACTGCATTCCACCCACAAACTGATGGACAATCAGAGAGGACTATACAGACATTAGAAGAAAAGCTCAGAGCATGTTCTATGGAATTCAGAGGTGCTTGGGATGAATATATAGCATTGATTGAATTTTCTTACAATAACCAGTATCATAGCAGTATCCATATGGCACCATATGAGGCATTGTATGGCAGAAAGTGCCGAAGCCCCATCATTTGGGATGAAGAAGGAGCACGTGCATTAGAAGGGCCAGAGATAGTGCAAGACAAAGTGGATAAGATCAAGGTTGTCAAGAACAATTTAAAAGCAGCCCAAGATAGACATAAAAGTTACGCTGATCAGCATAGAAGGGAGATAGAATACGAGTTAGGTGAAAAGGTGTTTCTTCGTGTATCTCCATGGAAAGGGATAATCCGATTTGGCAAGAAAGGTAAATTGAGCCCAAGATACATAGGGCCTTATGAAATTCTTGAGAAGATTGGTCCATTGGCTTATAGGTTGGCTTTACCACCCGAGATGGCTCAGATTCATGATGTGTTTCATGTGAGCAAGCTTAGAAGATACAGGTCAGATCCTACACATGTACTTAAAGATCAAGCCATTGAGATTGCAGAAGACATGAGTTATGTTGAGGAACCAGTGCAAATCATTGGATACAAGAGTAAACAACTAAGAAACCGAGAAATACCTTTGGTTAAGGTATTATGGTGTAACCATTTACATGAAGAGGCAACATGGGAAACAAAAGAAAATATGAAAAAGCAATATCCACACCTGTTTCCAAGTATTAAATTTCGAAGACGAAATTCTTAAAAGGATGGGAGAATTGTAACATCCTTGACCTTCCCCACATGCATTTCATTGAACATAAGCATCTTGCATACAATTCAATTGAACACGTGCATTTCATACGCATTTTCGTAGGAACAAGTTTATGACACACACTAGTTACGTGTCCTAGTATTTGGCACTTGTATCGAATCGCACTTGTGTAATTAAAACCTAAATAAGGATAAAAAAGTATTAGAAATGAATTGAATAAGGTGACTAAATTAAAGTAAGAAAAATTATTAGATTAAGATTAGTAAACATTTACATTGTTAATTTAGTTAAATCGGGCTAAATGATTAAGTTGTATTATTGTGTGAATTAGTGGAATTATAATAATAATAATAATAATAATAATAATAATAATAATAATAATAATAATAATAATAATAATAATAATAATAATAATAATAATATAGACAAAATAAAATGAAAATGACACAAAAGAGAAATAGAAGAGAAGAGAAAAGAGAAATGAGAAGAGAAAAGAGAAGAGAAGAAGAGAAAATGACAAAATGACAAAAAACAAGTTGACTTTATCTTCATCTTTCTTCCCCATTTCCGCCCTCTTCTCTAGCCCGACTTCTTTTTCAATTTCATCCATTTCAGACTTCAATTCATCCTTGTTTCACTTGATTTTTGAGGCAAATTTATCCCTTGAAAGTTTGTTCTTGGTAAATAATCAATTCTTATTGCTATAAGGTTGATTTGGGTTGCTTAAGTTCAATATTAGGCACTTAATTGCACCCCAATTTTGATATTACTAGAAATTGATTCTGGAAAAGTGTAAAACACAAAAGGTGTTCCTTTATGTCTTAGAATGGTGTATATATAAACATTTTGGCAAGATATTATCTATAGGAAGAGATATGCTCTCTTTACTGAAACTGTTCAGGGTGTGAACTCTAACCAAGTTAGCTACTGTGTGCTTTGCTTTTAAATATGTTAACGCCATTATTTGAAGTATCTCAAAACCTAAAAGTTGTATATATGTGCATGTTGTATCTGTATACCAAATTCCAGGTTTATAGGTCTTCTAAAGGTTGCGTTATGGTGAATGGAACCATGATTGTTCCATGGTTTGAACTACCTACTGAGTGCCCTGGGCGGATCCAGTACTTTGTTTGGCGAATTTGAGCTTGTTCGAGCTCGATTCTATAAATACTCAAAACATGAAAGTTATAGGTATATGGAGTAGCTAAAGTTTAGTACTAATTTCAGATTCATTGGTTATGTATAGACTAAGTTATGGCGTTTGGAAGTCATACTAGTTCGGAAGCCAATTCTATTCTGGACCAGTAAAATATTGGTTATATTTTGAAGACCATAGAGACATATTTGATAAAATTTGTAAGCATGGAAAATGTTCCATATACACCCATATAATTTTTTGTATATTTCATTAAAATAGGACTTACAGATTATAAGTTATGATGAACCCAATTGAGTACTCTGAAACTGCCTAAAGGCCGAAAATAGAACACAATTAGAAATTTCACAACATATTGTACAATGATCCAATTGGTCAGAAATGTTAATATGTTCTATAATTATATGTTAGTTGTAATTAGGAACAAGAATCAGATTAATTGGTCAAGTATAGAAACACTTATAGGCTTAACAGTCCCATAAGGTCACATTGCCTCATAGGAAAAATCTTAACTATTGACATGAACAATGCATATTAATTTGTTTAAGCCACATTAAGTCTCCCTAATCATGAGTTAATCGATTATGTTTTCATATTAGGCTCACAACATATTGAAGACCCACAAGGAGTGGATAGAAAATAAGTTAGGGGTCGGAATCAAAAGAGAACAGTGAGTCTAATTATCGATTGAATTCTTTAGTGCAAATGAATGTTGCTTGCTATGTGATTCATATGATTGTCATGATTCGTCCTTGATAATGTAATGATGGATAATTTGTGATATTGTGGTACATATAAATGGTATACTTGTGGTATATTTGAAGTATATGTTTGACATATGTGATATATATGCAAGGTATATGTGTGGCATATGAGGTATATATGTGGTATATGTATATTATATGTGATAAGATACAATGATTGATGAATGCTTAAATACAAGTGCAAATGCATATGGACTAAAAAGGCATTGTGACTAGTTAATCGATATTGTAAAGCAAAAAAAGAGGCATATGACCCAACAAATGTGCAAATGAAACAAATGATCAAGCTAGCTAGCAAATGCAAATGCAAATGTTCACATGGAAAATGTTCACATGGAAACCCAGGGCAATGTCTGTTTAACTTAGTCACAATAAAATGAAATAAGCAAGGCATTTGCATACATAAAGAGTAATGATTATATGTTTCAACTTTATTGATACTTATATGATACTGATGAATGGAATGGAATACATGGTATATATTGGATTTGTGATTTATTACTATGAGTTGTTTGGTACTTTAGAGCTCATTGGATGGTTATTCTCACTTAGCCGCAACTCATCAATTTGCATCATTTTTCAGGTAAAGAAAAGTGATAGCTCATTTTGAGTAGTGTATAGAAGACATGGAGCACAGGTCATTGGCCGAGCCTCATCACTCTCTCTCCTTGCATTCCACACAAGCATGAAAACATGTCATGTGTATTTTGGACTTATATGCTTGAATATGTATTATCACTCTAGATTAGTTTTGAAATGTATAAATGGAAGCAACCCATAATCCTTCGGATGTGAAGTTTATGTTTTAATATATGTGATATATCGTATTCTGGTTTTTAATATTGACTTGAAAAGTCATTGAGTGATATTACAGGATATGAGACTTGCAAAGTCATTGAATGGAATTACACGATATAAGACTTGTAAAGTCATTAGTTGATTTTACGAGATATGATATGAAAAAAAAAATTTACTACCACTGTTATCAAGCTATTTTCTCTTTCCAACATGCAGTATGTGATTATTTGATACAGAAATAGGTTATACTTAAATGCATATGATGTGGTGTTACATTTTTGGTATCAGAACAGGGATAGGATCCATGGGAACATGCATATGCATAAGAGCATGATAACATATGCATCCTATGTGTTGAACATTATGTAGTGACATAATTTCATTGACCTTCCCCACATGCATTTCATTAAACATAAGCATCTTGCATACAATTCAATTGAACACGTGCATTTCATACGTATTTTCGTAGGAACAAGTTTATGACACGCACTATATCGAATCGCACTTGTGTAATTATAACCTAAATGAGGATAACAAAGTATTAGAAATGAATTGAATAAGGTGACTAAATTAAAGTAAGAAAAATTATTAGATTAAAATTAGTAAACATTTACATTGTTAATTTAGTTAAATCGGGCTAAATGATTAAGCTATATTATTGTGTGAATTAGTGGAATTATAAATATATGTAAATAATAATAATAATAATATAGACAAAATAAAATTAAAATGACACAAAAGAGAAATATAAGAGAAGAGAAAAGAGAAATGAGAAGAGAAAAGAGAAGAGAAAAAAGAGAAAATGACAAAATGACAAAAAACAAGTTGACTTTATCTTCATCTTTCTTCCCCATTTCTGCCTTCTTCTCCAGCCCGACTTCTTCTTCAATTTCCTCCATTTCAGACTTCAATTCATCCTTGTTTCACTTTATGTTTAAGGCAAATTGATCATTTGCAAGTTTTTTCTTGGTAAGTAATCAATTCTTATTGCTATAAGGTTGATTTGAGTTGCTTAGGTTCAATATTAGGTATTGAATTGCACCCCAATTTTGATATTAATAGAAATTGATTATGGAAAAGTGTAACACACAAAAGGTGTTCCTTTATGTCTTATATTTGTGTATATATAAACATGTTTGCAAGATGTTATGTATAGGAAGAGATATGCTCTCTTTACTGAAACTGGTCAGGGTGTGAACCCTAACCAAGTTAGCTACTGTGTGCTTTGCTTTTGAATATGTTACCACCATTATTGGAAGTATCTCAAAACATATAAGTTGTAGATATATGTGTTTTGTATCTGTATACCAAATTGCAGGTTCATAGGTCTTGTAAATATTGACTTATGGTGATTGGAACCATGACTGTTCCATGGTTTGAACTGCCTACTAAGTGCCCTGGCCAGATCCAGTTCCTTGTTTGGCTAATTTGAGCTTGTTAGAGCTCAATTCTGTAAATGATAAAAACATGAAAGTTAGCTAAAGTTTGGTACTAATGTCAGATTCATTGGTTATGTATAGACTAAGTTATGGCTTTTTGAAGTCATACTTGTCCGGAAGCCAATTCTATTCTGGACCAGTAAAATATTTGTTATATTTTGAAGACCATAGAGATATAATTGATAACAATTTTAAACATGAAAAATGTTCCATAGAAACCTGTATAAGTGTCTGTAAAGTTTCATTAAAATAGGACTTATAGATTATAAGTTATGATGAACCCAAATGAGTACCCTGAAACTACCTAAAGGCAGAAAACAAAACACAATTAGAAATTCCACATCATATTGTACAATGATCCAATTGGTCGGAAATGTTAATATGTTCTATAATTATATGTTAGTTTTAATTAGGAACAAGAATCATATTAATTGGTCAAGTATAGAAAACGTTATAGGCTGAATAGTCCCATAAGGTCACACTGCCTCATAGGAAAAATCTTAACTATTGACATGAACAATGCATATTAATTTGTTTATGCCACATTAAGTCTCCCTAATCATGAGTTAATCGATTATGTTTTCATATGAGGCTCACAACATATTGGAGACCCACAAGGAGTGGATAGACAATAAGTTAGGGGTCGGAATCAAAGGAGAACTGTGAGTCTAATTATCGATTGAATTCTTTAGTGCAAATGAATGTTGCTTGCTATGTGATTCATATGATTGTCATGATTCATTCTTGATAATGTAATGATGGATAATTTGTGATATTGTGGTACATATAAATGGTATACTTTTGGTATATTGGAAGTATATGTTTGACATATGGGATATATATGCAAGGTATATGTGTGGCATATGAGGTATATATGTGGTATATGTATATTATATGTGATAAGATACAATGATTGATGAATGCTTAAATACAAGTGCATATGCATATGGATTAAAAAGGCGTTGTGACTAGTTAATCGATATTGTAAAGCAAAAAAAGAGGCTTATGGCCCAACAAATGCGCAAATGAAACAAATGATCAAGCTAGCTAGCAAATGCAAATGTTCACATGGAAAATGTTCACATGGAAACCCTGGGCAATGTCTATTTAACTTAGTCACAACAAAATGAAATAAGCAAAGCATTTGCATACATAAAGAGTAATCATTATATGTTTCAACTTTATTGATACTTATATGATACTGATGAATGGAATGGAATACATGTTTTATATTGGATTTGTGATTTATTACTATAAGTTGTTTAGTACTTTACAGCTCATTGGATGGTTATTCTCACTGAGCCGCAACTCATCAATTTGCATCATTTTTCAGGTAAAGAAAAGTGATAGCTCATTTTGAGTAGTGTATAGAAGACATGGAGCACAGGTCATTGGTCGAGCCTCATCACTCTCTCTCCTTGCATTCCACACAAGCATGAAAACATGTCATGTGTATTTTGGACTTATATGCTTGAATATGTATTATCACTCTAGATTAGTTTTGAAATGTATAAATGGAAGCAACCCATAATCTTTCGGATGTGAAGTTTATGTTTTAATATATGTGATATATCGTATTGTGGTTTTTAATGTTGACTTGAAAAGTCATTGAGTGATATTACAGGATATGAGACTTGCAAAGTCATTGAATGGAATTACAGGATATAAGACTTGTAAAGTCATTAGTTGATTTTACGGGATATGATATGAAAAAAAAAAAATTACTACCACTGTTATTAGGGTATTTTCTCTTTCCAACATGCAGTATGTGATTATTTGATATAGAAATAGGTTATACTTAAATGCATATGATGTGGTGTTACACAGAATGTCACTCAAGGTAGAGGTAGGGGACATGGACAGTCTAGAAGTGGCAGGATTGGGCAGAGTGTATCGGAATCAGTGAATACAGCAGAAAGTACCCGAGCTCCAGCCCGAGCATATGCCATGAAAGCTCGTGAGGAGCATAATGCCACGGATGTCATTATCGATAAAGTTTCTCTTTATGATACTGATTTATTTGCACTGATAGATCTGAGTTCTACACATTTATATTTATGCATGTCACCACCTAGTCAGGGTAATATGGTAGCAGAGGAATTAGATCATGATATATTAGTGACAAATCTTTTGGGTCAAGGAGTGAAAGTTAGTCGAGGCTATAAAAACAGTCCAATCAAAGCTCATAATGTAGAATTCCCAACTGACCTGATAGAGTAATATGGTAGCAGAGGAATTAGATCATGATATATTAGTGACAAATCTTTTGGGTCATGAAGTGAAAGTTAGTCGAGTCTATAAAAATAGTCCAATCAAAACATCAATGGCAAGTCCTCATAGAAGATATCTGGATATTCACATACTGTAGGAATCTCTCTGTGATCTAGACTCATTTTCTTGGTATCTACAACATGTGCCAAAAATGCTTCACATCCCTTTTTGATAAGCTTACATGCCTTTGTAACAGAAATGACATTAGTTAAGTATGGTTGATTCTCGCTCAAGACAATCATGTCATCCTACCCTGAATTCTTGAAAGTCACTCTCCTATATTGACAATCCACCACTGCCGTATGCTGAGTTAACCAATCCATCCCCAAGATTGCATCAAACTCGCAGAATGACAACTTTATTAGGGAGAGAGAGTTTTCCATTGATGTTTTGCCTGGCACAGCCCCGATATTGATCACTCCCTATAAAATGGCACTAGCTGAGCTAAAGGAATTAAAAGTGCAGTTGCAAGAGTTATTAGAGAAAGGGTTTATCAAACCCAGTGTCTCATCTTGGGGTGCTTCAGTTCTAATTGTAAAAAAGAAGGATGACATATTTCGTTTGTGTATCGATTATTGTCAGTTGAACAAGATGAAAATTAAGAACAAATATCCCTTGCCGAGAATAGATGACTTGTTTGATTAGTTGAAAGGAGTAGGGGTATTTTCTAAAATTGACCTTAGATTAGGTTATCACCAATTGACAATTAGAAAATAAAACATTTCAAAAACAGCATTTAGGACTCAGTATGGTCATTACGAGTTCTTAGTAATGCCTTTTGGCCTGATGAATGCCCCAGCAGTGTTTATGGATCTAATGAATAGAATCTTTAGGCCTTATTTGGATCAGTTTGTGGTGGTGTTCATAGATGATATTCTGGTGTACTCTAGAAGCAAAGAAGAACATGATCAACATCTTCGTATTGTCTTCCATACCTTGAAAGAGAATCAATTATATGCGAAGTTTTCGAAATGTGCATTCTAGTTAGATAAAGTGGCCTTTCTAGGGCATATTGTCTCAACCAATGGGATCAGAGTCAACTCTAGCAAGGTAGAGACAATCCTCAACTGGAAACTGCCTCGGAATGTGATAGAGGTGAGAAGTTTTCTCAGTTTGGCTGGTTATTATTAGAGGTTCGTGAAAGGATTTTCAATGATAGCTTCAGCACTGACAAAATTGCTTAGAAATGAGACCATATTTGAGTGGACAGATCGGTGCCAGACTAATTTTGATAAGTTGATGAAAATATTGACAAAGGCATCAGTGTTGACACAGCCTACTACAAGAAAAGATTATGTGGTCTACAGTGATGCTTCCCTTAATGGTTTGGCCTGTGTACTAATGCAAGAAGACAAAGTGATTGCTTCTGCTTCCAGGCAACCGAAGCCTCATAAGACAAATTATCCAACACATGATCTAGAACTAGCAACCATTGTGTTTGCATTGAAAATATGACAACACTACCTATATGGAAAGCAATGTTATATCTATATAGATCATAAAAGTCTGAAATATTTGCCTTCAAAAAAGGAACTCAATTTGAGACAGAGGCGATGGCTAGAATTAATCAAAGACTACAATTGTATCATTGATTACTAGCCGGGTAAGGCCAATGTGGTAGCTAACGCTCTGAGTAGAAAAACTCTAGTAGGTGAACGTTAAAACTAAAATTTATTAAGTGAACAAGATTAAATAAATAAAAAATGATGAAATAATAAATAATTTATATATATTGTTTTGGTAGAATTGTAGATTCAATCGACAATGATTCAACAAGTGAAGGACAATCAGAAGCGGGACACGAAATTAAAGGAAATCTTTGAAATTGTGAAAAAGGGTAGAAAACTAGAATTTACTATTGAAGTATAAGGGAGTTTAAGGAAAAAGGGCAGGTCATGTGTACCAGACATACAAGAATTGAAACAAGATATTTTGAAGGAGGCTCACAATGTTATTTATGCAATGCACCCGGGAAGCAACAAAATGTACTATGATTTGAAGGCATATTACTGGTGGCCAGGAATGAAAAGAGATATCATAGAGTATACTATCAGATATTTAATTTTTCAGCAAGTGAAGGCTGAACATCAAGTACCAAGTGGATTATTGCAATCAATTGTAATTCCGGAGTGGAAATGGGAAAGAGTTATAATGGATTTTTTTTTTGGTTTGCCTTTGACCCAAAAGAGGCATGATGCAGTATGGGTAATGGTGGACAGGCTCACCAAATCAGCTCATATCATATTAGCAGAACCTATAGAGATACGACCAGATCTAACTTATGACGAGGAGCCAATGGAAATTCTAGCTTGAGAAATGAAAGAGCTATGGAACAAGAAGGTACCATTGGTAAAGGTTCTATGGAAAAATCATAATTCAGAAAGGCGACTAGGGAAAATGAAGAGCTGATGACGGCTCAGTATCCACAATTATTCCACTCCAGCTAAAAAGGTAAATTTCGAGGATGAAATTTTTTTAAGGAGGGAAAAATTTTAATGCCTGATAATTTAGGTCACAGTCGCGGTTGACCAAAATCAGCCGCACCGAACCAATCGGGGTATAAATTCGGACATGAAAGAAAAAAATTAAAATAATAAAAACATATGAGAAAAATATTTTGGATATTATTAATTGAGAATTTTCAAGTTCAGAATTAAAATTTGGATAAAAATAATTTTTTGCTGAACAAAATAGGAAATTGCAATGTTTTTCGCACAAATATTTTAAGAAGGCATAAAAATGGAATATTCTTTATCTAAGGAAATGAATATTCTTTTGATTAAAATAAAGTAAGAATGATTAAAATTAATGGACCAATAAAGGACAAGATTATATATTAATCTATACTACCCACCTAATCCAACTATAAAATTTCACTTTTTGGTTATTATTTATTCTTCTTCCTCATCTAACCAAAGAAAATTCTCTCCATTTTCTCTCTTGTAGTCATGGCCTCCCTTTCCCCTAGTTCTTCTTTTTCTTTTTTAAATCAAAGCTAAAGTTAGATGGAAAAAGGGTTGGATTAGTAAGATTAACAAAAAAAAAAAGTGAAGCTAAGTGAGATAACCAAGGAAGAGGAAGGAATAAAAGAAGAGAAAAAGAGAAGAAAAAAATTTAGTCTTTTTGAAGATCTTCAAAGGTGAGGTAAGTTCTTATATCCTCTTAATTTTTTGTTTCTCTTTTCTTTGATTTTGGGGTTAGTTGTCATTAAAGTTAGTAATTTAGGGTTATTATTATGTTAATGGTGATTAAGGGCGGATTAGTGTGATTAGTGTAAAATTTGTTGTTAGGATAAGGGAGTGAATATACTTTGAACCAAAATTAAAGAGGAAATAAGGGCAAAGAGAAAGCTAGCTAGGAAGAAGATAAAAGTGAAGAGAAGTGAATTTTGTGAGGTATGTACATTTGGCAAAAATTCAATATTGAAAAGTGTTGATTTTGATTTTGTGATGTTTGTAAAATTGTGTATGAAGTTCTGGATATTTGATTGAGTGATGAATCGGTGATTAAATGATGTCATGAATGTGAAAATAAAAATTAGAATATAAAGTTGATGCATGAAAATGGAAATTGTATGAATTAATTGATGTGTTGGAAAATTCGTCTTATGAACAGTGTCTTTTTTTTTTGTCATACCTTGAGTTCTGAAAATAATTTTTGAGTGATTCTTATTGGTTTGGAAAGTTACGACATAGGGTTTCAACTTTTATTCAGACTATTAGACCTGAATATTCCTGGAATTAGGTGAAAAATGGACTCAAAATTTGATTTAGAAATTTTTCTAGTAAAATACTGGATAAATTGCAGTAAATGTATCTTAGAAAAAATTCATAACTTTTGCTACAAAATTCGATTTAATGTGATTATAGCTGGAAATTAAAGATAAGATATGTACCTACATTATGTTAGATGATCACTTGTCCAAATTCCATCTAAAAATGGATAAAAAAATACAGAGAAAAATAATGCAGAAATATTGTCTAGAATAGGACAACTTGTAAATATGTGTTGATTGTAAAATTTTGTGATAGAAAATATATTAATTGATTTTTCTTATAGTTATAATAATTAAATGAGCAAGTATGAGGTTGTAAAATATTTAATGAGAATTATTGCATTTATATAAAATTTATATTAATATTACCTACATAATTTATGTAAATAATAATAAAAGTAACAAATATAATTAAGTCTATAAAATATAATCGAAAACTAGAAATTAGGATAAGTTGGCTTGCCAATAAATGGGTAGAAACATAGGCACTAGAAAATAGTGTTGAAATTTAATTTATGTAGACACTAAAAAATAGTGTTAAGTGGAAATTACGTAGACACTAAGAAATAGTGTTGGGTTTGAAATTACGTTGTCACAAAAAAAGGTGTTGAGTTGTTATTGAAAATATAGGCGTTAAACGCCAAGTTATAAAATAATTATATAGGTGCCAAGTATACTGCCAGAGAGCAAAAACTCTGTATCTAGTATTTAGTTCCAGTCTAAGATATTGTGGGCTATCAAATAAATAACAAAAAAAATATAAATTATTAAATTGATATTTCAAATTGTATATCTTGTATTGTTAAAATTTCAAACATACTTAATGAATGAAATGTCATAATTGTTGAATTATATATTTTTGTATGACGAAAATAGTTTTATTATTAATTGATTATTTGGCATGCTTAATAAGCTAATTGTAGTTTCTAAAATTCTATTTTAGAAATAATTATGTAATTATTGGATAGTTGTCAAACGTACCACTAAGCTAGTAGCTTAGCGCGTGTGTTTCACATATAGATAAATAGACGTAGCTAGTACATTAGGGCGATCGAAGATAAGGGGAACCCCAAGATCAAATTGCAGCAGTCTATTTCTTTTTTGTATGTTTTGGAAATTTTATTGTAAAAATTAAATTTTTAGAATTTCTCTTGATGTAAAATTGTGGCATGTACGATTTATAAGGATTGAATTTTGTAATTTATATATTTGGTATTATTGTAAATATATTTCCAAATATTATGATTTAATGAATTGGTTATTTTAAATCAAAATATTTACATCACATGTTCCATATTTAAATGATACGAAAAAAAAAGAAATATAGTAATAAATAATAATAAACTCGAATATATATATATATATATATATATATATAAAATTTGAGAATTGGTTATTTTTATAAAAACAAATGAGATTAGTAGCACTTTCATACTCTATTAACGACTAGTAGGGTAAGGAAGCGCTACAGAGCTTGCTTTTTTTTTCCTAGTTTCCCAAAGCCTTCTAGTCGGTCTACATAGATTTCCTCTTGTAAAAAGCCATTCAAGAAGGCTGATTTTACATCTAGTTGATAGTTCTTCCAATTCCTTGGAGTAGCAACAACAAGCAAGAGTCCTATTACATCTAATCTAGCCACTAGTGCTAAAGTATACGAGTAATCAACACCTGGAGTTTGTGCAAAGCCTTTAACTGCTAATTTGGCTTTGTGCTTGTTAATGAGCATTCAATTTGGTCCTATAAATCCATTTTACACTGATTATTTTCCTTTTTTTGGTTTGTCTACCAGTTCCTATGTGTCATTTTTCTCTATCATACATATCTCATCCTGCATTACAACCCTCCAGCTTTGGTTTAACTTTGCATCTTTATGACAGGTTGGTTCATACACTGCGACATTGCATTTCTCATAGACTTTTCTGCTAATGACCTAGTTCCTCTAACAGATTTGTCATCAATTGATTCAGTCTCAATCTCCTCAAGGTTGTACTCAGCTGTAACAATAACATTTGTTTACATTGTATCAACTATTTTTGAATGATCAGTGCAGAAAATGTCATATTTTTTATTGTCTATTTTTTTCGTTAAAAAAAACTAATGTATAAAAAAAAAGAATGAAAAACTGGTCCACAACCAAAGTGGACCCTTAATTTTCTAAGTCATTTATAGACATCACTATGCTAGGGAGATCAGTCTGCATCCACATTGAACTCTTATTTTTTTAAGTCCTCTACGAAGATCACTATCCTAGGGAGACCAATCCATATCTAAAGTGGACCCTTACTTTTCTAAGTTCCCTACGAAGATCATCATTCTAGGGAGACGGGTCTGCATCCAAAATGGACTCTTATTTTATAAGTCCCCTATGGAGATCACTATGTTATGGAGACTAGTCCGCATCCAAAATGGACCCTCATTTCTTTAGGTTCCCTATAGAGATCACTATCCTAGGGAAACCGGTCCTCAACCATAGTGGACCCTTATTTTCTGAAGTTTTCTACAAAGATCACTATCCTACGGAGACCAGTACGCATCCAAAATGGACCCTTATTTCTTTGGGTCCCCTATGAAGATCATTATCCAAAGGAGACCAATCTGTAACCAAAGTGGACCCTTATTTTTCAAAGTCTTTTATGGAGATAACTATCCTCAAGAGACCGATATACAACCAAAGTGGACCCTTATTTTCCAAAATCCCTTAAGGAGATCACTATCCAAGAGAGACCGATCTGCAACTAAAATGGACCCTTATTTTTGAAGTCCCCTACGAAGATCACTATCCTAGGGAGATAGCTTCGTACTAGTTCATATAAAAACTACAAGTAATATGAGATAAACATCACTAAAACATCAACACAATAGAAATTAAAATTTATGACAGGAGAAAAAGATGAATGACAAAAGACAAGTATAATAATATGAGTGGATACAAAAGGAAAAACAACAAAAACAATAGTTCATCATTTTTCTTGAGTTTGAGTTGGAGAGGTATGCTTGTCCACATTGGTATTTTTCTCTAAATGATTAAAAACTAGAGTTTCAAGAGGACATACAATAGAGATATCCAGGGGAACTTCTTTTGAGGCAATCTCAACCTTCTTAGATTCTAGAAAACTCAAATTGAGTAGAAGAAATTTTCCTTTGATACAAGTAATAACATCTTCCCTCACATTTTTTTGTATCTCTAACATCCCATCTAGATATTCGTTTCCTAGTTGCTTAATATGCTTTACCTCTTATTTATGTTGAGTAGCTTTAATCTCAGCCTCCGACCACTTTTTCACAACCTCAACATATCAGAGTCCAATTTCTGATTGCATTCTATCCATTTTGGTGCTCATGTTCCTTTTTTCATTTTCCAAGCAATGTGCTTCCTCAGGGAACTTATAGTGGTATCTTTTCCTAGATAATTGTTTGGAAAACTCTCTCTTAAAAGGCAATCTCCCAAGAAAGATGAAACCCCCCATTTTTTAATCTTTTTTATGCAGTTTTTCTTTTAGTAGGAATTTTTCAGCCTGAATCGTCTCCAGTGCACCCCAAAAAGTGCTCAATTCTTTTTTCAAAAGCTTATTTTCTTTTTCTATTGTCTCTATAGGCCAAGAGATTTAATTGGACAAACTGCACAAAGGAATACAAAAATTTATTAGCAAAACTCCAAGTGACAAAACTATGATCTCTAACAAACAACTTTTTATACTTGTATGGGCAGCATCATGATGGCCTTTTTAAGCTAGTTACCCTCATATAGAGCCTTTCGTAGATCAATATATTTAGGTAGTTGGCATGTCTTCATCAGATCATAAAAAACAGAAACCTTTTGGATTGTAGCAGTGCTACCAGCTGCCTTATGAAACAAGGCTACAACCTACTGGAAGTCGGCAAAAACCTGATCTATGGTGAAGATGATCCCTAGTAAGTGGACCCTTCTAGGGTCTTTTTAGCATTAGTGTGATCACTAACTTCAATCAGATGCCTTTTCTTCCCACTATCAAATTTTTTTCAGAAATTTCTAGTGAACACCAGTACAAAAAAGAGTTATACGTGTTTGTTATTTTGTATTTTATGAGTCTGTTAAATAATATATATATATATATATATATATATATAAGAGACACATATGATATACATTTTATATATCTGTCGTTGAGACAGATGCATATAATTTAATTATACGCGTCTGTCGTTTAGTAATAATAGACGCATATAATCAGATTATATGGTTTTGCTATTTTTAACGACAGACACGTATAATCAAGTTATATGTGTCGGCTATATTTAACGATAAATATGTATAATCAAATTATACGTGTCTGCTATTTTTAATGATAGACATGTATAATCAAGTTATACATGTCTGCCATAATGAATTGACAGATACCTATTGTTTTCTTTTTAAATTAGAGCTCATATTATGTTGCTACCATTCATATAACCTGCTTCAAAATTCATAATAAATCTGCTTCAATATTACAAGCCACAATAGACATCCAACATTCAAGTCACAAATACTCAATAATCAACAATTCATAAAATATTCACAAAACAACACAAACTACAAAAATTCAATAAATCAAAGCAACACAACATGCCTAAAAAAATTCACAAGAAAATAATTAATCCATAAGTTCTTCAAAATTCATTAATTTAAAATTACATTTCTCATTAATTTAAAATTGTATCTCTCATTAATATGAAATATTTTACAAAAGTAAATAAAAAGATTACATACACTCTATTATAAAGTAATTTGATTACATATGTCAAATTTTATCTATTTGATCTTGACTATATGATCCTTTTTCAAAAGCCTATAAGAAAAATCAAACAAAAAATAGAAAACATGTTAAAAATTAATAAATTAATAGCTAGTTATGTATCATACTTGTAATATAAACTAACTAGTATTTGAAAGAACATACATCAAGCAATGTTGTATCACTGTTATGATATACGACAATTTCGTACACCTCATGATGTAATATCCACATTCAACACTTTTTTGTTGTTGAAGACACTTAAAATAGAAAAAAAAAATGACAAAGAAAAAGTCAAATAAGGGATTATAAAATCATAAAAACTTCAATCTAATTAGTAATTAGGAATATAAAATTTTCACCGAAATTTCATTCTATTTTAACCTTGCACCTTTGTTTTTTCCATCTTCTATAGTATAAGTTCTATAGGCTCTGAAAAATAAGTGTATATCAAAATTGGCATTAATATTGAAAACTCTACAAACATTGCAAAAACTATTAGCTAGTAGTATTATAACTTACAGTTTAATATGAGGTTTCAGACTTATATCGCGGCTGCCACGGGTTAGAGGATCCATAAAAAATGTCTCACTCCGTTCACAGCAAAATACAATCAACATTCAATGGTTACTAGAGATATAAAAATATATTGAAATTAGTAAAAATATTGAGAATAAAAATTATGTAAACATGAATGTAAATGTTTCTTACTCCTAGAAGTATGGTAGTAAAATGAAATATTTGTCTCTTTGTTCCTTCAAAACTTCTGTAATATATCTTTCTACTGTGTTGGTCTTTGTGAACATCAAACAAAGCATTGCTAGGCAAAGAAATCCAATCGACGATATAAGAAATATATTGCACAAGTTATGAAGGTACTTGTATGCATGAATCACAAAACATACATAAGTAATTATTTTCATATTTTTTAAATCGATCTTATAATATTAGTAATAAATAGTATAATCTTACATCATAAATATACAAATGATCAAGACATCAAGCCATTTTATGGAGAAGAGTTGAGCGATGTCTTCCATACCGACATGAATTATTAGATCATCTAGTGGATAAACACTGTAATGTCTGTAGGAACTTAAAAAATATACCCATATGCAATTTAGCAACCATCTCATACATCAACCTCATGTCACCACTCAAAATTGCCAAAATTTTCTCATTAACTAAAGGTGCATGTTGCTTTGTAACTGATTCTTTCGATAAACCACTACCTTGTTTATTCTTTGGAGCCTTCTTTAATGGGTTGGATTTGAGTTCCTATCAATTAATAATAAATTATGACATATTATGATATATGAAATGCGATAATCTGAATTTTATTATTTTATAAGTTTAGGAATTATTACCTCTCCAAGAACTATGAGATATTGTGGCCATTGAACAAAGCTACCTTCTGCTTTTCCAACTGTAGTTAAGTATTCAGTAGGCAAAGGAAGTTGGGATTCATGACAACCAGATAATACTTCATCTACAGATACCTTGACGTGATTGGGTATGATAGGTCAATTGTGCACCATAGCATCAATAAGGGATAGATAAACCATCTCCTTGCCACAATCACCTGCTTACCTTCATTAATAGTAGCAAGTCTTCATGATGTAGGTGTCTACAAAAACACAAAAAATCAATATTAGCTAAATTAAAGTGGAAGTGGAAGTAATGAAATTCAAAATTTTTACCTATAATTCTGATATTGAAAATGGTGGGTCCATAGAGTAACAACTACTAGGAGTTGGGCGAGCATATGAAGGACCCATCTCCTCCTCCATATTAGGGCCAAATTAAGACGATTTCCTAGTCTTCAGCTCTATCATACTCTCAAGATGTGCAATATGTGCCGAGAATCTAGCAAATAATTTGGAATTTATTTTAGTCTCTAGCTCTTTTATAACTTCAGGTAACATAGATGTTGATAGTTTCCTTTTTCCAAGATTACCATAAAATTTCTTGATGGTCATAGCACTTCCAACACCTCTCACAAGGCCAAAATGTTCAGTTTTTTCAAGTGCACATGACAATATGTCATCATGCTTTCTGGTACCCAGCTACCTTGGGCGACTTCTTCCCGTAATATCTCTTATTCACCAGATAAATTATATGTTATAAGCAATCACAGATAAAAAAACATAATTGCAATTAATGTTTGTTTAACAAGTTATACTTACTATTTTTATTGCCACCTCTTTTGTCTTTGCTACTGGGATTATATAATTTCCTTATTCTGTTTTTTTTTGTTCTAGCTCTTACCCAATTGAGACTTCAATCATATGATGATGTAACATCAGTGCTTATAGATGGTGATGATGAAAAAGAAGAGATGCGATCTTCAACAATCCAATAAGCTTTTTTCCTGGCATAGCCTACACGACCCAAGAAATATGGATGCACATTCTTTGCTTGCTTTGCCTTCGCCTGGTACTGATTTACTGTTAACCAAAAAAATGAAGAAGTCATTATCAAGTCTTGCATAAATGTAAATGTAAATTGCATTCTACTTCATAATTAGTACCTCATATTCTTCAGATTCATGTGCTTGTTTAGACTCCTCCCAATCTTTTTCAGTGATGAAGTCATATAATTCCAATGGTGACTTTTGCATGGATTTATTCTTTATGTACTTAACTGCCAATCGATACTTAAAATCCTTCCACCGCATTCTAACATTTTTTAGTACAATATTTTTCTTATCATCCGGAATGTTGAACTCTTTCTGCAAAATAATATTTTAGATAAATTTGTTTTAATCCTTTTTATCAAATTTGTTAATAATTTTGAAAGAAAGTTACCTTAATATCTTCCCAAATTGTATTCTTAAGACCCTTATCGACCATATTCCAGCTTTTTATTGTGATGTTGACATGGGAACGTGCTACAAGGCCAACGTAGGAACTAAAAATGTCGACATATGTTCCTGTTGGACGATCAAACTCATCGAAATATATTATCTTTTGTTCATTCCTTTTTTTCTTCATTTTTTTGTACATGGTAGCTCCTCTAGTTTTCCTTTTTATCATGCTACTTGATGGCTTAGAATCTAGTTATTCATTCTACATGATTTCCTGTAACATAAGTATAATAAAGAAACATGTTAGTATCCACAATAATAACACTTTATTTCAATGGGAAATAAAAACAATAGATTTATTTGATAAACAATAATAAAAATTGGTAATTATGAGTATAAACCACATTAATCATGTTACATATTTCTAAATAAACTTACCATAAACACGTGTGCATCAATTATTGGTGATCATCACATATGTAATTTGAATATAAAATATCTTCCCTAACTGGCTTAGGTAACCCGATAGAAAATGGGAGAGTCTCATCAAACTAATCATATTCTTCCTCATCTACCACATCATTGATACCAACAATACACCTCTTACCTTGAAGAACAATAGACCACTTATTATCGTCAGGGTAAGCAATGTAAAATACTTATTTGGCTTGTGAGCAAGAATGAATGGATCATCTTGATAATCCAACCGGCTAAAATTGATCAAAGTGATTCCTAACTCATCCATTCGAACACCGTGTCAGTTTTCAACCCATTTACATCGAAGGAGGTGAATTCTAAATTCCTTGTAATCAAGCTCCCAAATGTCTTCAACTACACCAAAATATGACATTGTAACATCTATTGGCATGGTGTCTTTAGCACTAGAAAATTCTCGTGATGAAGCTATCAAAGTAACTTTACTATTTTGCAATGTGCTTTTGTCATCCTGACGTTTAGTGTAAAAGGTATATCTGTTGATGTCATATCCTTCATAAGACCGTATATTCAACCCAGGCCATAGGCTAACCATTTTATGGTATCAGATACATCCTTTGGCACTTCTAATAACTGACACATCACTCAGCCTTTAAACCATCTAGTAAAAGAATGATTATGTTCATTTTTCAACCATATTTCAGCTTTGGATGGATTCAGACGCCTTAAAATGGATATGTGCTCTTTTAAATATGGATGAACCTGTGTAAGGTGGTGCAACGTAAGGAGATGTGCTTTCTCATGCATCTGAGCACCGGGTAACATCATTTTAAATCCAATTGTTCCTTTACCTCCAAGTCTTCTCTCGCAATGAGACTTATGAATGTCAATAGATTCAACACCTGATAAGTAGTCTGTGCAAAATTCAATACCCTCCTCAATCGAGTAACTTTCAATAACACTACCTTCTGGTCGATATCGATTCCTCACATACCCTTTTAAGATACCCATGAATCTCTCAAAAAGATACATTTACCTCAAATACACCAGACCGCATAATTTAATCTCTCTCACAAGATGAACAACCAAATGCACCATTATGTCAAAAAAGGAAGGTGGAAAATATATTTCAATTTGACATAGAGTAACAACAATATTAGCTTGCAACTCATCCAAATTCTTTGGATCAACCACTTTACAACAAATTGCGTTGAAGAAAAAATAAATTCTTATAATAACATTCCTCACAAGATTTGGTAGTATACCTCGAATTGCTATCGATAAAAATTGTTCTATCAAAACATGACAATTATGAGACTTCATACCTATCAACTTCAATTCTTTCATTGACACAAGACTTTTTATATTTAATAAAAATCCATATGGAACTTTAACACCATCAAGACACTCACAAAAGCTTGTTTTCTCTTTTTTAGATAATGTATAATAAGCCGAGGAAAGATATGTTCATTTCCCCATATCTTGAGGCGTTAGGCCCATCCGTATGTCCATTTCTAACATGTCCTTTCTAACTTTGATCCCAGATTTTGTTTTTCCTATTATATTCAATAATTTCCCTATTATAGCATCATAAATATTTTTCTGCACATGCATAACATCAATACAATGACAAACCAGAAAGTATTCCCAATATGGAAAATCCTAGAATATAGATCTCTTCTTCTAAGGACCCTTTTGAGTAGGCTTAAAAGGTTTGCCAAATGCATTATCAATATCTCTAACTTGTTCATAAACCTCATTTCTTGTTAACGGCAAACGAGCTACTTGTATTTCAGTATGTCTGTTGAAAAACTTTTTCTTCTTATGATAAGGGTGATTAGGAGGGAGAAATGTCTGATGACACATAAATATTTTTCTAGTTATGATTTAAACGTTGGTCCATTATATTGTCTTCACAAATCGAACACGCTTTTGCTCCTTTTACGATGTACCCAAATAAGTTACCATAAGCTAGAAAATCATTTATAATGCAAAATATCATGACATGTAAGGTAAATATGCATTTATTATATGCATCATACACTGACACACCTTCATCCCACAACAGTTTCCAATCATCAATAAGTAGTGCAAGGTAAACATCAATATCATTTTTCAGTTGTTTAGGTCCTGATATCAACAATGACCGCATAATATACTTACGCTTCATAGTCAGCCAATGAGACAAATTGTAAACTGGAAGAAGAACAGGCCACATGTTATGTTTACTGCTGAGTGTGCCATGGGGGTTGATTCCATTTGTACAAAGTCTAAGCCTCAGATTCCTAACTTCACCACCAAATTCAGGGAACATTTTATGAATTGTTCTCCACTGGAGAAAATCTGCAGGATGTCTCAGTTTTCCATCATGTTTTCTACCTTCTGCATACCACCTTAAGTTTTTTTTTTGCATCTTTTGCATTTGCAAACAGGCGTTTGAATCTTGGTATTATAGGTAAATACCATAATACTTTAGCTGGAGACCCTTTTTATCCTCAGAAGAAATTTTCCCACGTTTGTAGCATGACACTCCACATCTTGGACACTCATGCAAGTCCTTATATTCATTTCGATACAATACACAATCATTTGGACATACATGTATCTTCTTATATTTCATTCCTATGTGACACAACATTTTCTTAGCCTCATATGTAAATGTGGGAAGCTCATTTTCCTCCGGAAGCATGTCTTGCAACAGTTCTAGTAGTATCGTGAAACTCTCATCACTCCACCCATTTTTTTCTTTCATGTTACAAAGCTTAAAAATGGGAGACAATTTTTTTAAAGTAGTGCAACTGGGATACAAAGGTTTATTAACATCGTTTAACAATCTTTGAAGGTATTCTGGCCTTTCCACAAAATATTTCGTATCATCTATCATATCATCTACACGATCATTCTCTTCATTATCAATGTTATTTTCTCATTGAATTTCAAATTCATTATTATTGGAATGTGTCTCAATTAAAACACTCTCACCATGCCATATCCATCGTGTGTAACCTTTCTTAAAACCACGCCTTATTATATGAGATTTCACTATCTGAACATCACAAAAAAATTTTATGCTCTTACAATCAACACAAAGACATACAATCATTTCTTCTCTTTCCCTTATTTGTTTTTTCTATACAATTCTAACAAATTCTGCAACTCCATTCAAATATTCAAATGTAATGTGTCTACCATGCATCCAACTTTGATCCATATCTAACCGCATAAAAAAAAGGTTCAATATATATAAATATTATTGCTTTTAATCAAGAAAAATATTATATATAAGATTCTTATCGCTCAAACCTAACCCATCTTTAAACATCTAATCTCACAAGTGAATGGATATCTAGTTTTCGTATCCCAAAAAAACTTTGACAGCATTTCCCTTTAGTTCTCCAAGTACACAATGTAAATAAAATGATCCATTTACATATATGTACATAGAGAACATTAGAAAATTGACACCAAAATTTTTATTGAAACTAAAAACTATATATGCATTCATATCATAAGTGAGCTTTTATGTTTAATAATAGTCCAAAACCAGGGACTATTGAAGACTTACTTCTAATGAGTAAATCTTGAATGAGTATCTACGCTAATTAAAATTTTCATATTTTTTATCTTCTCAATGCAAAAGGTTCAATTAAATTTAAATTGAAAGCAAATACTATATCAAAAAATCAATGATTTCTAATTATTCATTTTATAATTTCATTAATATGATATAATGCTATAATATGACATAAATTGAATGAACATAATCAACTAGGCTGCATGTGATATAATGCTAATATTAATATATAAATAATAATAATTAAATATTTAAAATAAAAACATTTTAGCAATTTCTACTCCACTTTGTTTCTTGAAATACACTTTTCATACCTATTAAATAATTATAAATATGGAAATAATGAGAAAAATAAAAGAAGTCATACCATTAACACAAGGCAACATTCAGTGAGAAAAGAAATCATATTTTTTTATGTTCTCAAGCAAAAGGTTCAATTAAATTTAAGTTGAAAGCAAATACTATATCAAAAAAACCAATGATTTCTAATTATTCATTTTATAATTTCATTAATTTCATTAATATGATATAATGTTATAATATGATATAAATTGAATGAACATAATCAACTAGGCCGAATGTGATATAATGCTAATATTAATATATAAATAATAATAATTAAATATTTAAAATAAAAAAATTTTAGCCATTTCTGCTCCACTTTTTTTCTTGAAATACACTTTTCATACCTATTAAATAATTATAAAAATGGAAATAATGGAAAAAATAAAAGAAGTCATACCATTAACACAAGGCAACATTCAGTGGGAAAAGAAATCATATTTTTTATGTTTCAATGCAAAAGGTTCAATTAAATTTAAGTTGAAAGCAAATACTATATCAAAAAACCAATGATTTCTAATTATTCAATTTATAATTGCATTAATATGATATAATGCTATAATATGACATAAATCAAATGAACATAATCAACTAGGCCGCATGTGATATAATGCTAATATTAATATATAAATAATAATAATAATAATAATAATAATAATAATAATAATAATAATTAAATATTTGAAATAAAAAAATTAGCCATTTCTGCTCCACTTTTGTTCTTGAAATACACTTTTCATGCCTATTAAATAATTATAAAAATGGCAATAATGAGAAAAATAAAAGAAGTCATACCATTAATACAAGGCAACATTCGGTGGGAAAAGAAATCATATTTTTTATGTTCTCAAGCAAAAGGTTCAATTAAATTTAAGTTGAAAGCAAATACTATATCAAAAAACCAATGATTTCTAATTATTCATTTTATAATTTCATTAATATGATATAATGTTATAATATGATATAAATTGAATGAACATAATCAACTAGGCCGCATGGGATATAATGCTAATATTAATATATAAATAATAATAATCAAATATTTGAAATAAAAAAATTTTAGCCATTTCTGCTCCACTTTTTTTCTTGAAATACACTTTTCATACCTATTAAATAATTATAAAAATGGAAATAATGAAAAAAATAAAAGAAGTCATACCATTAACACAAGGCAACATTCAGTGGGAAAAGAAATCATATTTTTTATGTTTCAATGCAAAAGGTTCAATTAAATTTAAGTTGAAAGCAAATACTATATCAAAAAACCAATGATTTCTAATTATTCATTTTATAATTTCATTAATATGATATAATGCTATAATATGACATAAATCAAATGAACATAATCAACTAGGCCGCATGTGATATAATGCTAATATTAATATATAAATAATAATAATAATAATAATAATAATAATAATAATAATAATAATAATAATAATAATAATAATAATTAAATATTTGAAATAAAAAAATTAGCCATTTCTGCTCCACTTTTGTTCTTGAAATACACTTTTCATGCCTATTAAATAATTATAAAAATGGCAATAATGAGAAAAATAAAAGAAGTCATACCATTAATACAAGGCAACATTCGGTGGGAAAAGAAATCATATTTTTTATGTTCTCAAGCAAAAGGTTCAATTAAATTTAAGTTGAAAGCAAATACTATATCAAAAAACCAATGATTTCTAATTATTCATTTTATAATTTCATTAATTTCATTAATATGATATAATGTTATAATATGATATAAATTGAATGAACATAATCAACTAGGCCGCATGGGATATAATGCTAATATTAATATATAAATAATAATAATCAAATATTTGAAATAAAAAAATTTTAGCCATTTCTGCTCCACTTTTTTTCTTGAAATACACTTTTCATACCTATTAAATAATTATAAAAATGGAAATAATGAAAAAAATAAAAGAAGTCATACCATTAACACAAGGCAACATTCAGTGGGAAAAGAAATCATATTTTTTATGTTTCAATGCAAAAGGTTCAATTAAATTTAAGTTGAAAGCAAATACTATATCAAAAAACCAATGATTTCTAATTATTCATTTTATAATTTCATTAATATGATATAATGCTATAATATGACATAAATCAAATGAACATAATCAACTAGGCCGCATGTGATATAATGCTAATATTAATATAATAATAATAATAATAATAATAATAATAATAATAATAATAATAATTAAATATTTGAAATGAAAAAAATTAGCCATTTCTGCTCCACTTTTGTTCTTGAAATACACTTTTGATGCCTATTAAATAATTATAAAAATGGCAATAATGAGAAAAATAAAAGAAGTCATACCATTGACACAAGGCAACATTCAGTGGGAAAAGAAATCATACCCATAAAAAAATAAAAACAATACTAATAAATCAAAAAACTTGAAATATGGGAGAGCTTTTGCGGCTGATGGAGCGAGAGTATTTTGTTGACCGGTGAGGGCGACTCTTCAAATACCACAAAATAAAAAATAATGACCACAGCCTGTTAGCGAGCAGATCTCTAACGTGGGAGAAATTATGGTTGAGCTCAGCTTTATTATCAACTAATACGAAGACGAAATGTATATATAAGCTAACTGTTAGAGACAAAATGTATTTCATAGAGAGAGTAGCACGAGTTTTATTGTAGAGGAAATAAATATATATGTTAACTGTTAAAGACGACAGATGAAAACGCTCGTATTTTAGTTTTAAAAAATTTATAGGCGTCTGTCTTAAAGTATAACAGATGTATATTATATAGCATATGTGTCCGTCATTAAATAAGGACAGACACCTAGAACTGTTTTATGCATCTGGCATTAGATAAACATTGACGCCTATTATATTTTTATTTAATGTTTAATATATCATATAAATTAAACTTAATTATCCACATCAGTAATGGTATTTACATTTAAATAATATGTGTCTGCTCTTTATTTTTATCAAACATCTATTCTTCATAATATGTGGCTACTATTTCTAAATACAAATGCCTAAAATATAACATGTATTTTATATATCTGTCATTTATATTAATGAACACATATAACAAATAGTTTTATAATATATTTACAAAAATATCACTGTCTATATTTTAAGCATCTTTCATTTCCACAACAGACATATATAACATTCTTAAAACTTTTTTTGTACTAGTGGAAGTAAGAGCAACTAGCAAATCAACACATGTAGGAAAGCCTCAGTCTCCCCATAATGCTAGCAGTGGGAAATGGAAGATTGGATCATTGGAGACTTAACTCGTGGAAACTAGATTAGAGAAGACCGAACCCCCAATTGAGATAGCCTCAGTAGGAATGGCTGTGGAGATAGCAACAATATGAGTTTTTTGTTGATGGGGGGCAATAGGCAATGGTTTTCCCCCAATGGTGATCTTTTTCTCCTTCATAGTTCAAGAAGTTTTGAGGGCTTTTCCTTTTCCTATTTTTAGTCTTTTCCGTTCTTCCAACTTCTTAGATAGATTGTTGCCTTCACAAAGATAGAAACACATCAGTCTTGACATCATGATAAAAAGTTAAAGAAACAATAAATGCAAATTAAAAGATCATCAGAATCTAAGAACAACCTTCGACAACTTCATTAGGAGGAACCTTTGGTTGATTATATAAGTTGTTAATTAATTCAAAGCAATGATACCCCCGAGAGGCTATCATAATCAAGTTGCTCATCCTTAATTATCTCCATTAACCACTATCCCCCTTGAGATTTGCATTCCACTCTAGAGGAATCTACATACACTCTTCACGCACCCCTATCCTACCCTTGGGGTCAAGCATATTCATAGTTAAGTCCCTAGCAACAGTTACAGAATAGTTAGACGGTATCAAAAACTATTCTCTCAGTGTAGGTAGATGGGTATCCCGCACTTTAGACTAAATGGTCTCCACACCCCAAGTTTTGCCTATAGAGGCAGCAAACGAAAGTTGGGTAAAGACCTCTAAGAACAACGTTAGGTAATAGAGTAGCAACCACTTAATTTGCTAGTCTTACTGACCTAAAATGAGGGGCTAAGGTTGGTCAAGAGGAATAACCTCCTTATACAGGTGAAGTTTGATGGGTCATCCATTTAAAGGTATGGGGCAATGGTATGTTGTTAGTAGGGTCTAACTCTACTGTGTGGAGATTTTCAACATGCCTCTTTCATACTAAGAGAACTTCATTAGTCTCATCATCGGAAACTTCAATTGTAGTAGTTGTCGCGTCTTTACCCACCACTAAGGCAACATATTTGTTAGGAGAATTCTCCTCATCATCTGTACTACTACCACAACCACTCATTTCTTTACTATGTTATGGGTCAGATTGGGAGAACATTAACATAAGGATAAGAAGCACACCAAAAATAGAAAAAATCAATAAAAACCATATGAACAACAATTGTAGCGATACCAAAAGAAAAAGAAAAATCATGGAGTTGATAGAGGAATTAGAACTTACTTGACATGCTCATGGTGAGTGTCGAGCAAAAATAGCAGTAGTAGAATCAAAGCAGGTACGAAGCAGCACTAGTGATACGAAAGGAGAATTAAGGTAATAGAGAGAAAGAAGGTTAAATGACGGTCAAAATTTTGAAACGACGAAAAAGATAAGTCATGAGACACGACGCTTAATAATATATCCTAAAACCGGTATAACGCTGATACACGTATACTCACGTTACTAAGGGTCCGTTTGGTGTTAAGTTTGGAAAAAACACTTTTAGAGAAAAAATAGTTTATAAACCTGCTTATTTTTATTTTTATTATTTTTATTCTTTTTGAGTTTTGAAAACTTCTTTTGAAAATAAAAAGGTAAATATATATTTTTTTCCAAAGTACGTTTGAGAAAAATAGTTTATAAAAAATTAAAAAAATTGTCAATTAAATTAAAAAAATTATAAATCTACTTTTTGAAAATCCAACATCAATTCCAAACACACCTAACTTGAAGGGGTTATCAAAGTGACTTTTTAAAAATTGAATGCTATTTGCCAACAATTAACATACCTATGACAGATAATAATAATTACTAGCCTAGTCTACACTTGGACATTTGGGCAAACATAAATGATTGACCATTCATTGGGGAAACTATGATAACAAGTCACCAACATAGCCAACATAGGAGATTAGTGAAAATGAGGTCACTAATATTAATGTTGATTGGAGATCACTAATATCAGAGACTGGTGGAGAACTAAGAACACTAATATGGGCTCACCGGAATTGTCCCGTGGGAAGATTGACACATCCAACATCACCAAGAGAAAAACCATAGGTAGAGAACCATAGGAGTTGCATGTTCGTAACTATAGATATATATGAAAAAAATTGCAACTACACGTTATGCCCTATGCAAAAGAAGATGTCATGCCATAACCTATTTCTTGTACAAAAATCAAGTTCACCATATCCTACTGAATCCAAATCATATTTTAAAGATTTTAAAATAGTAGATAAAATAGTTGACCAAAGGACAAAAAAACTCTTTCTACCTATAAAAGAAGCCATCACCATCACTACACAGAAGAAAAAGGGGATGAGAAGGCAGGAAAGAGAGTGGAAGAAAAATAGAAAAAAAAAAAGAGAGAGAAAAGAGGAGAGTGAGGTTTAAATAATTTGAGAATTTTTCTTTGGGTTATTATCACAGATTACAGGAATTGTAATTTATAATTTCAGCGGTCAATCTATTATAAGAGATGTAATTTTTATAACTAGTTACTCGTTTATTTATTTGTTCATTTATTATTATTATCTTTATTATATATTTTATCTAAGCATTTTAGTTATTATTTCATGGTAATAAGATGGAAAAATGTGCCGTTTATTTATTTTTATATTATCATGATTAGTATGATCCTCACTAATGAATTATATATGATTAAAAAACACAACTTCTTAAAAAATATATAATAAAAGTAAAAATCTATACAATTAGTGGGACAAAGTTAAAAGATTTTGTAAGACTTCTAATAACATTTCTTTTTATCATACATCCGAAGTCACAAATTCCATCATATTAAATTAAAAATTATTATTATTATCAAAATGGCAAGGAAAGAGCAAATGATATTATTTTGCACCAAATATGCAAATGCTACAGTAAATGGCTATATATATATGCTATAGTGTAATGGGTTTATTGTAACTAAAGAAATGGAAATTAGAGGGAGGGAGAGACAATATTATTGACCAACTTTGAATGATGATATGTAAATTTCATGGATGGTTCAAATTTATTTTCGGCTTCAATTTAATTTGGCATGGGAAACAAAGTAAGAGAATTTATTTCTGCCATGAAAATAACAACTTGTCTTTACCTCAACTTCAAGTCAATCGTACGCTCCATTTTATTTTTTTTAGTTGCATAAATAAAAAATTACCACCTTTACTTCATATTATTTAATCAGAATTAAATATCAAAATGACCTAATATAATGCTCCTACAAAGTGGTGAGATGGGGGCATATTATTCCTTTAGATTAGAAATTGCAATTATTATTTATTAACGCAGGTAAATGACATTTTTCATTATTATCAAGGAGTTTTGTTTTATAGAAGTTAATGTCATAGGGCCAGTGATGAATTTTTCTTACTTAAATAAGATGATTTGCTGTTGGTTGAAGGGGATAGGTTTTATCCCTAAGAAAGGTCCCTATTTATTGTCAGGAAAAAAAAAAACATATTCTAGGATATATTTTATTTTCTCTATGCACTAATGAAATGAAAAGTTGTGATTTGAGTTATAAAGTAAAAGTGCCGTAGTTTTTTTTTGCTTTAACGTGAATGAAGTCTCAAATCATTTAGTTGTTTATTATTATTATTATTATTATTATTATTATTATTATGGTAGTCATATTCAGTAATTAAGTATGCTAAAATTTATAAAATTCAATATTAAAAATTTTAATTTATGAAAATATAAAAATGATAATTTTTTGTCGAATTGCGTCGATTTTGATCTAGTAAACATTCAATTTGAATCTAAGTCCAATGTTTATAATAGTTTTAAGTTACATTTAGGAATTGTATGTAAATTACAATAATAATATATTTATGTATATTTGGAAATTGGATATAAATAAGATAATAGATGAATAAAATATATAAAATTAAATTAATTTTACTAAAATGATAAAAAGGATTAAAATTAAAATATATATTAGTCACACAGTATAAATTTTTAATTTATCTTACTTTTATCCGGGAATTGAATAATATACCACTAAAATATATATATAAATAAAAGTATATAAAAATAATAAATTTTAACAAAATTAGATGAAATGAGGTGTTAATACATTCCCCATTCATTTGATTCTTTAATCCCTACTTCGTAATCAATCAATCCAATAATTATGATTGGTGGCGACTCCTTTTATATATTTTATACAAAAATCTATAATTCAAATATATTGAGTTCGTCACTCTGTATGGTACAAAAATCTCTTAGACAGCAAGGAAGACAACTAGTCTATAGGAAATTATTACATGAGGCCGGTTAGGATCTTGCGAACAGAGTTAGGACGTAACAGTTACAAGTAAGAGTAGAAGAGAGAAAAAGATATAAATAAAGCTGATGAAAAGAGGTAAAGAGAGATATCTCTCTCTCACTCTCTAGCTTAAGCATTGAAGTAGCCTCACTAGTGATGAACCAGTCGATCATTTTTTATTTTGTCTCTTGTCTTGCAAGAATCAAAATAAGAGAGGATTATCGTTCAAAGTCATCCGTTACTTTTTAAAAAAAAATTAACTTTTATTATAAAAACTAATGATATTTTATAGACAAAAAAATATATATATTTTTTTATATTGAAAGTGCATGGTAGAAATTGCTTGAGAAAGTATTTATAGCATTTTTCTTTGCATATAATTATTTGTTGCATTTGAAATGGACCCAAATTGAGTGCATCCATATATTCTAGGAAAAATTATAACCAACCCAATCTAAAATTTAACAAAAAAAAAAAGAAGAAAATGAGCAATTGTTATACATAATGTTCTTTGATATGCAATTTCACCCGTTGGCTTGACATGGTGATGCCCTTGTGATGATCACAATCCAGACCCTTTTGAAGGAAAATATATATATATATATATATGTTATAGATTTTAAGACTTGATAATTATAATAATAAACAGAAAATGTCAGTAATTCCTTACCTCATCAGCAGCCAAAGCCAATTAAAGTTAAAGAATTTGTTTGCATTGTTCTCTTAAACTGGAGGCCGATAATTTTTTTTTTTTTGGGTTTTTAATCGCAAAATTGAGAAGAGCAACTAAGTCACTAAATAAATAGAGTTTTAGGCTTTTATTAAAGCCCGATTATTTAATTATTATCACTAACATAAAAATTACAAAAAATTAAAAAAAAAACTCAAAATTTTATGAATAAAGATAAATATATAATTTACTCATGATTTTTACACGGATTCAATATGAATAAACAAAGAAAATTGAATTGGAAAAAAAAAAAGAGAAAATAAACCAAATTTAACAAATACTTTGAAATTTAAAATCTAAAGATTCTTTTGCAAGACAGAAGACTCTATTAAGGGAATTTACAAGAGGAAAAAAAAGTCACCATAGATAAAAACACATCTCTTCCTTATAGCTGTGGAAGGATCAAAGATCAACAATTCTAAATTTTGGTTTCTTTTAAACTCCATGAACGGAAAGAATTTGGCAGCAACCTAAAATTAAAAAAAAATAAAAAGAAATAAAACCGTACTAATTAAAATAAATTGAGAAAAAAAATTTAACAAAACTAAAAACTGAAAAGAAAATCTAAATGGAAAAAATAACAAAATCTGCAATTGGAATTTGGAATTCAATTCAATTGTCTGCAGCCTTCATCTTCATTTACCAACAACCCTCAACTCCAATCACCCAAAGACCGAAAAAGGTTAAAAAAGCAAAAATAAGAAACAAATTGATTTATGAATTACAATAGAAGGATGAGGATATATAAAACTTTTTTTAGAAGTTTATTATCGTTAAACTGTTAAATTATTTTTTTTCATAATTATCTTCAATATTATGAAAATCAAGAATTTAAAAGGCATTATAAAAAAAATCTCAAAATTTTGTAAATAAATAAATGTTAAGAACTCTTCATAAAGAGCACCACGTCAGCATTCCCTAAAACTCAACTTTATATTTGTAGAAACTACTAGAGCAGCAGATACTTGTTGAACGTGAATCGTGCGCTTTTAATGCTTTATACGGAGACAAATTACTAGAACTTAACTCGGTTCCACAGTACGAACGCTTTGATTCTCTTGTGATTGAACAGAAATAAAGAAATTTTTTTTCGAGAATTTCCGAATTTCAGAGAAAACTATTGATGAAAAGTTATTTTTTTTCTTATATCATTTCATTATTCTTTCTTAAAAGTTATATCTTTTCATAACTTTCTATATAGGAAGATATGAGTCTGAGCTGAGTCAAGCCCACATAGGCGGCCCAATACCATAAAGCCCAACATCTCCCACTCGCCCAAAGTGGGCTCGACTCTATCCAAATATCATCTCACATCTCAAACTTAAACAAAGAATTTTTCACACAAGCGAACAGACCGTATGACCTGAAGCACACAAATTGTGGGAGCTCCAATACAAACCTAATTATAGGCCATATAGGAGACATCAACCCAAAGTTGTAATTATTTTCGATAATGTGCTTAATTACCCCAAGTATCTTTCTCAATACACTTAATTCGAGTATCATTCAATCCCTCATGAATCTATACTCAAATCATTCTTACAATCACTTGTATTATAAGTTACTTCTCGTTTCATCAAGTGTAATAACTCCCGCCGGTGAACACAAGTTGTGAGTGCATAAGCAAAATACTCTTTCTTTTACCCTCATATCAATCAGTTTTGAATTAACTCACTTTTTTAGGAGTGTTCCATTAAGTCGAATCATTCCATGACTATAAGATACATTCTAAGATAGCCAATATTAATTAATCACATCATGATATAGTCAAAAGTCACAAAGGGTAAAAGTTGTTTGAAATCAATTTCTAGGATTTCTAGGACTCACATAGCGAAGAAGCAGGGATCCATTCTTTCACTTCCTAATAGGTCGTATAGCACATGCAGTATGAAATGCATGCTATGGTGGAGCTACTCTTTTTTTTGTCAAAGATAAAAGAGTGTATGTCTTGCTCTTAGTTCAAAAATAAATAAACACCATATGAGTATTAGTCTTGTCGCTCTAAATGTGCCAAACTTGAAATTTTTATTTATACATTTAACAATAACAAATTTCACACTCAGATTCCTCTATATAGACACATGAATGGTGGGGAAGTCATTCATGTTGATTATTATATATACGAAGAATCTCATCTTGATCCTCATCAAGGCGACCTTATAAAAATGAATAAAAACTAAGACCGCTCCCATTGCATCTTAGTCATTCACTTAATGCCTCTATATTTATGGTCTCATCTCTACTCGCTCCATAGCGCCAGAGGCGATTACTCATGTGAGTGAGTCAATCTAAGTCTATCGACATACTTATTCGAATTGTGCTAACTGGTATTTGCAATATATTCATATAATTGAATAATCATTAATCAATTAAAATGATATATCATTTGTAAAAACCAAGTGATCTGACATAACATAAATTGATTACATTCTACATAAGCCTAGAGATTCTACGTGCCTTGCAAATGCATCCCTAACTATTGGTTTAGTAAATGGATCTGCTACTATTTTGTTTGTAGAAATGTGTTTCAAAATCACTTCCTTTTCCGCAATCATGTCTCTAACATAGTGATATCTAATCTGAATATGTTTGGTCTTTTCATGATATTTTGGATCTTTAGCATAAGCTAATGCAGTCATACTATCATAATAGATTGTCACAAGTTCAGATGCTGACTTAACAATTTCTAAGTATTGCAAAAATCTTTTCAACCAAATTGCCTTTTGTATAGCTGAGGAACATGCTACATACTCAGCTTCCATCGTTAATAAAGCTATACAAAATTACTTCTTGCTACTCCATGAAATTGCAAAATCATTAAGCAAGAATGCATATGCAGAGGTCGATTTGCGTTGATCTATATCACCTCCCCAATCAGCATCAGTATAACCAATTAAGCGTAAATCCTTCCCTTGATAACATAGAACATAGTCTAAAGTTCCTTTTAGATATCTCAATATTCTCTTGACTACCATTCAGTGTTTTAGACCTGGATTAGATTGAAATATGCTTACTAGCCCAACAGCATAGCAAATGTCTGGACGTGTGCACATCATTGCATACATCAGACTACCGACAACATTTGAGTAGGGTATTCTAGACATTCGTTCTTTTTCATCCGATGTCTTAGGACACATATCTAGACTAAGGCTCAGATTCCTTTCGACAGGGGTATACATAGGCTTACATTCATGCATATGGTAACGCTCTAACATTTTCTTTATGTAAGTCTCTTGAGATAAACCCAGAAGTCTTTTAGAGCGATCCCTTAGGATCTTAACACTAAGTACATAACTAGCCTCACCCATATCTTTCATTTTGAGGTTCGATGATAACCATTTCTTGGTAGTATCAATCAACTTCTTATCATTTCCAGCTATTAAAATGTCATCGATATACAATGACATAATTATAAAACCATTGTTAGAACGTTTAACATATACACAATGGTCTTCCTCCATCATCGTAAAACCATCCTTTAATATGGCTTAATGAAATTTGAGGTTCCATTGTCTTGACGCTTGTTTAAGACCGTAAATGGATCTTTTGAGCTTGCAAACTTTGCGCTCTTGTCCTTTGAGTTCAAAACCTAAAGGTTGATCCGTATAGATCTCTTCATCTAGTTCTCCATTGAAAAAAGCAGTTTTAACGTTCATTTGATATAATTTTAAGTCCATTCGTGCTACTATAGCCAGAATGAGGTGAATTGATGCAAACCTAACTACAGGTGAGAATGTATATTCATAGTCAATTCTCTCTTTTGTGTATAGCCCTTAGCTACTAATCGAGCTTTAAATCTTTCTATTGTCCCATCCGCCTTATGTTTTATTTTGAGAATCCATTTGTTCCCAATAGTCTTACGATCAAAAGGTTTCTCAACCAAATCCCAGACTTGGTTGTATATCATCGAATCCATTTCCTCTTTCTTAGCTTTAATCCATTCTTTTGCTTTAGGACCAGAAAGAGCTTGTTGTACTGTTTTAGGCTCTTCTTCATCTGGAGCAATCATAAAAGCTTCTCCCTCAATCTCAAATCGACGACGGGGAATCTTGTCATGATTACTACGTCGAGGTTGAGATTGTTCAAGGTCTTGCTCCATTGGAACAAAAACTGACATTCTTTCACTCCCACTTGGTTCAGAGAGAGCAATAAATTCTTGCTCTATGAGTGCTAAATCAATTATTTTTGCACTCCCACTTGGTTCAGGAGGAGCAATAAATTCTTGCTCTGTGAGTGCTAAATCAATTATTCTTGCAATCCCACTAGTCTCATGATCTTCCAATTCATAAAATTGGAAATTCTTATTTATCTCACCTCTTTCAGGAAAGTCCTCTTCTAAGAAAATGACATCTCATGACTCAATTTCTGTTATTCTTCCATTTGTGTCTTCCCCCAAAAATACATATCCATTGGAGAATTCTGAGTATCTTATAAAGATACATTTCTTCCCCATCGGATCAAGTTTTCCATATTCATGGGAAGTGTTATGGACATAAGCTGCGCAACCCCATGGGCGCATATGGCTTAAGTCAGGATTTTTGCTTTTCCACAATTCATATGGGGTGGAATGAACATATTTCGATGGTACACGATTTAGAATGTAGGCAGCAGTCATTAATGCATCTCCCTAAAAATAAATTGGTAAATTAGCCTGCGCCATCATTGACCTAACCATGTCCAATAGGGTTCTATTTCTTCTTTCTGCTATGCCATTTTGTTACGGAGTAGAAGGAATAGTTAGCTGCCTAGCTATACCCTTATCATTACAATAACTTTTGAATAAATGAGATAGATATTCACGCCCTCAATCGGTCCGTAATGATTTTATATTCAAATTCAATTGATTCTCAACCAATTTACTATAACGTATGAAGCAATTTAATGCTTCAGAATTATGGAAGATCAAATAAATGTGAACATATATGGTGAAATCATCTATGAAAGTGATGAAATAGAGAGCACCATGTCTTGCTCTAATATTCATTGGGCCATAGATGTCAGAATGTATAAGTTGTAAAGGAAATGTTGCTCTTTTGGCTTCGCCAAATGGCAATCTTGTTGCTTTTCCAGCTAGGCAATGCTCACAAATAGGCAAATCTATTTTCTTAATATATCCTAAAAGACCAGTTTTTAGTAATCTTTTTAAACGATCTTGCCCAATGTGTCCTAATCTAGCATGCCATTTAGTATCATCAATTAATGAAACATTATTGGAATTTTCAACAAGAAATATAGATTTCTTAACATCTATAAAAATAGTGTCTAGCACTATAAAACCATTCAACATATGTCTAGAGCCATAAAAAACTTCGTACAAAAGTATTTTAACACAACCATCTTCAAAAATAATTTTGAAGCCAAGTCCAAGCAAAACAATAATAGAAACTAAATTTCGTCGAATATCAGGAGCATAAAGCACATCATGGAGATAAAGCGTTTGACCTCCCCGCAGCACTAGCATGTAGGAATCGATCCCAAGCACTTCAGCCGAAGCATTATTCCCCATATAGATTTTTCTACTCCTCTTTGGAATTCAACGAAATTCCACAAAGGCAGATCAGTCCCTTGCTATGTGGTTTGTTTCTGCTGAATCTACAGTCCAATAAGGAACAGTTTCAGCTAACATCAAGCAACTACTAACATATAAATCTGAGGGAGTAATTTGGTCATACAATACCTTTGGCTTAGTGCAATCATGAGCAAAGTGACCATGCTTCCCACAATTGAAGCAATTCATGTTCTTGTCTTTCTTTTCGCTGCGTTTCCCATGCTTGCGCTTATTTCCACTAAATTTTGTCTTATTTTCTCCCTTTCCTTGCCATTTTCCATTACCTTTCCATTTCTTTTGCCCACAGCTAGAAGCCCCTTTGCCTCTAGACTTAGTCATATAAGCCTCTCCTTCAGGCTTATCAATGAGAAGGCGATCCTCATCTACCTCAACATGTCGGGCAACATCATCAAAAGTTTTATATTATCATTATGGGAAAGGTTGACACGCATGTGTTCCCAGACTTTTAGAAGGGAGCGAATCACAGTTTGAACTTGTTGCTCGTCAGTCATCTCATGGCTAGCACCTTTCAGTTCACTTATCATGTTAGACATGACAGTAAGGTGTTGCCTCATTATATGATTAGAATTTTTCTTATAGGTATCAAACTTTAGAGTTAACTGATGTTGTCTTATTGTTGAGGTTCCACCAAACTGAACCTTAACAGCATCCTAAACTGCTTGGGCTGAGCGATACTTTTCAAAACGTAGCATTAAATCATTTCTCATACTGCTCAGCATCAATATGCGAGCAACTCTGTCCTTGCGCTTATAGGCTTGATATGCTTCCATATCCTGCCTATGTTGAGCAATGTTTCCATGCTCAGGCTCAGTCATTGGTTGTGTTATTGTTTCTAGCATATCTTGCTCTTTCAGGAGATACTGAATTTTACGATGCCAAATGTCATAGTTTTTATCATTCAGCTTATCTCCTTAATTCAAGTCAGCAATAATGCTTTTTGTTGCAGTCATTTCAACTATTTAGAAACAATGATTATAATTAGGATTAACATAATTTTTTATTGATTTTTATCAATTTCAAGTCACAATGCTTTAAATTAATCAATAATATCTTAACACAAGTAGTAGAAACAAAAAAACTGTATATACAGTTTAATCAATTCCTACTAACAAAGTCCAGTTATCATTGTTTAATTTAAATATGCGTCAATTAATTCTATATTAGATGAGATTCATTAATCTACCAATCTAATATTCCCACAATACATGCATTATATAATGTAATATAACAACAACAATATATATATATACATTAAAATAAGATAAACATCAATTAAATGTTCAAATTTGCATATTTTTTCTCCAAATTTCTCATCAAAACAGTCACAAACAATTTTGAAAAAATATCCATTAAATTGGAAATTACACTTTTGAGAATTCTAAAAAACTTTTGACAAAAAATATTTGTTCACGCGCCTCAACGCGCAGAACGAAGCCTATCCCATGCACTCACACGCGCTGCCACATGCCCACACGCACCGACACACGCTCACATGCGTCGACACGCGCTCATTGCCACATCAGCATCGTGGACCAACCAGAGGAAGCCATGTGTTAAAGCGTACCATGTGTCATGGACACGTGGCATGACACATGGAAAAACCGTCAGAAAACCATTTTTTTCAACCGTTAGCGCGTTACGCGCCATCTTTCGGGGTTGTTTTTGCACCGATTTTTGAAATTTTACACATTTTTTACGGTTTTAAAACTACTGGAACCATTTTTATTTTATTTCAACATCATTTTTCCATGTTTGGACAACACATACACAATTTGAGAGTGGGAATCATTTTAATGATCATTTTCAAAAAATAATATATATTGAAACTTTGAAAAATCATAAAAATTCATCCACTCATCAGAAAATTATGTAAAAATACTCGTTAGAAAGCTTGTGATGAGAGCTTTCCAACGATACCAAATTCAAAATATGAAATTGAAGAATTATTTAAGGAAAATTGAAGAAATTTCGAATTTGCATAGTAAATTTCTCCAAAATCATCACAATTATGATTTTAGGCACAAAGACGCACAAAACGGGCTCTAATACCAATGTAAAAACTACTATAGCAGCGGATACTTACTTGTTGAGCGTGAATCGTGCACTTTCAATACTTTAGGCGGAGACAAATTACTAGAACTTGACTCGGTTCCACAGTACGAACGCTTTGATTCTCTTGTGATTGAACAAAGATGAAGAAATTCCTTTTCGATAATTTCCGAATTTCAGAGAAAACTATTGATGAAAAGTTATCTCTTTTTCTTATATTAGGAAGATATGGGCCTAGGCTGGGTCAAGCCCACATGGGCGGCCCAATACCATAAAGCCCAACAATATTATATATTAGATTTTTGAAAATTTTAAAAAATTTCTTTTTAAATTTGGGGCTTACTTAGGTAAGTAATGTTATTTATTGCAACATACTACCTTAAATATGTTTCTAGATTAGTAGACCCATAAAATTTATTTAGCTTTGGCATCTCAAAATTTTCAGGAAATTCTTCTCCACCAACTCTTCTAATTCCACAAGAAGACCATTCTTCCCCCCAAGAGCTTGGACATGGCCTTTGTCTTCTTTTCTATAGCTTCTTTAAGCTAAGGCCTTCTTCTCCTTTGGACTTTATATAGGTTTTTGGCTCTTATTTCCTTCTTATTAGGCTCATAATCCTCTTTCACTATGTTGGCTACAAAATCTTGAATTTGGTTTGGTCCTTCAAAATGGCCATTTCAGAAGCAATAATTTCTCTCTTGTGAATCTAAAAAATAGAAAATAAAGGAGCATGAGGATAGTTTGGCCAAGTATTTGTATGATGTATGTTTCATATGTACAAAACATGATACTTTGGATACATGATGGATATTTGCAAAAATGGTGCGTGAAACAACTGTTGATGCATAGACTAAAACATACATATAAAGATAGATACATGATTTATAACTCTACAAACAAAATCATGTTTTAGCAACTGGTCACTATATAGTCACTAAATCCATTTAGCAATCACAAGTAGTGTCATTAAAATGCTAATCATTAAGCCAAATTAGCAGCCACAAGTAAATGGTGTCTAAATTGCGACCACTCAATATATTTCTCTGTAGCCGCTAATTTTAGATCACAATGCCACTAAGGATATCATTTAGCAATAAAACATCGATCAACAATTGTGGTCGCAAAAAATTGTCCACTAAAGTGATCGTAAAAGTAGGATAGATAAATATGTATTTAGTGACCAAATGATGTTGTCACTAAATATAGAAGTTGTTGCTAAATAATGATATTTTTTAATAATTTTTAAAATAGTTATTAAATAATAATTTTATTTATTAATATTATTAATTATTGCATATATTAATAATAATGATAATACTTATAATACTTATTATTATTATTATTATTATTATTATTATTATTATTATTATTATTATTATTATTATTATTATTATTATTATTATATTTGATAATAAAAATTCACTAAAGCTTCACGAAATATACTTCCTCATCATAGCTATTAAAATTTTTTCATATTTGTTAGGAAATAATGCAAATTTTTCTATAATCAGATTTGTAAGAAAGGGAAGAAAAATGCGGAATAATAAGACACACAAAAATTGATAACGGAGTTCGGCCAATTATGTTTACATTTCCGAATTGCTGCAGATATTTTACTAAAGGAAGAAAAATTATAAAGTGTTTACAAACACTCACAACTCACAACCTCTCACTAAAGCTTTTCTAAACTTTTATTTTTCTCTCTCACTTTTGGATGAGATACCTTACAAATGAATTCCTAAGGCTATATATAGGCCTCCACCTTCTTAATGGATGATCAAGATTAATTCTCACATACTCAAATGGATGGTTGACATCATTTCTCACCTACCTTCTTACCTATCAAATGGATGGTCAAGATTAATCCCCACCTACCAAATGGATGGTTAAGATTAATCTCCACCCACAAAAATGGATGGTTAAGATTAATATCCAGCTACTGTCTTACTTACCAAATATTTTGTCAACTAATTATTAATTGGTTCAACAAAAGATGCATCGTCTATCTTTATTGTCATTTATTTCTAGTGCATGTGTAGTTTAACCAACAATCTTCCACTTGAAGACTAATTTCAATCTGTCTTCATACCTTGATCAATGCAACAACCTTTCTGGTCTTGTTATTCTAGTAGACCAACTGAAGTTGAACACAATTTCAGTTTGTCAATTGTCACCGCCTTTGTCAATAGATCCGTTGGATTCTTACTTCCTTAAATATTCTCCAGCACTAACACATCATATTTCTCTTTTACCGAGTACACCCATTTGTTATGAAGTGCCTTCTTCCCCATGGATAACTCAGCTAGTTTCCATGTCTGGTTGGGGATCAGAGACTTCATCTCTTCTTTCATGTCAAGCTCCCACTTACTAGCATATCCAGTCTGACAAGCTTCATCATAACATTGAGGCTCCCCTCCATCAGTCAACAAGAGATAATTCATATATCTCATGTTAGGAACATGAGGCCGAGATGAATTTCTTAATACAGGAGATGGAGTAGAAGGCTGTGGTGTGTTGGATTGATGCGCACTATTTAGTCCAATAAGTTCCTCTAGCTGAGGACTTGCTACAATCGGTTCCGTTATGGAACTATCTGGGACATAATCTGCATCTGCAAATACTAGCTCATTCTATTCTGAGTTGCTAGTGACTGTTTTATGCATGTCCTTGTACATCAATCTTTCATCAAAAATTACATCTCTACTACGTATGACCTTGTTTTTGTCATCCCGAATATGATAGTCAAATTCATTCTCACCATAGCCGATGAGAGTGCATTTCTTGGATTTGGGATCAAGTTTATTCCTTTCTTGATCACTAATATGCACATATGTTATACAACCAAAAACTTTTAGATGTGATAGTTTTATCTCTTTTTGGCTACATACCTCCTATGGTATTATGTGCTTCAATGAAACCAATGGTCCTCGATTGATTAAGTAAGTTGTTGTATTGGCTGCTTCTGCCTAGAATTGCTTCCATATACCTAACTATATACGAATACTTTTGGCTCTTTCTATCAGCGTTCGGTTCATACGGTTAGCTATACCATTGTGTTGAAGTGTGTCTAGCACGGTTCTTTCCATTCTGATACCGTGCTCATAGTAGAACTTCTTGAATATGGTGTCTTCATATTAACCACTATTGTCATTTATGAGCTTTTGATCTTCAGACCTGTCGCATTTTCAACCATAGCTTTCCATCTCCTGAAAGCCTTGAACACTTCAGACTTATGCTTTAGGAAGTAAACTCATACCTTTCGAGAGTGATCATCGATGAAAGTCACGAGGTAGTGCTTTCCACCAATGGATGAGACGGTCGTTGGTCTCCAAACATCATAGTGAACGAGCTCTAGGTTTTTTTTATTTGGGGTTCTGCCACATGTATGAAAGTTAACTCTTTTCTGCTTTCCAAGTATGCAATCTTCACACGTGTCGATCTCCACTAACTGTAGACCTGGAAGTTTCCTCTTTGAATGCATAATCTTCATCCCTTTTCACTAATATGACTTAGTCTCTCGTGTCATGGATTAGGATTTTCATTGCGACCTACAACTATGATTGAACAACATGCTTTTGTTGTCATGTAAAGAGTGTTGCTCTTTTTACCTCGAGCAACCGTCATTGTGCCCTTTGAAATCTTTCAATCATCACTATGGAAGATTGTAGTATAGCCTTCACTAGCCAATTTCCCTACTGAGATTAAGTTATTTCTCATATCGGGAATATATCTGACATTCTTCAGCTCCCAAACAGTCCCATTGAACTTAATCTTCATTACACCTTTACCAATTATAGCGCAAGGTTAATCATCACCAAGGTATATCTTTCCAAGATTAGCAGGGATGTACCTCTCGAATAATTCTTTCTATGAAGTAGCATAGAACGATGCTACAAAGTCTATCATTCAAGACTCGTCCTTACTCTCTAAAGAGCATGTCAATGCGTCATTGCCTCATGAGGTAGAAGTAACATTTACCTCTATCTTTGCTTCCTGATCTTTCAGTGCACTCTTGCACTGATTTTTATAGTGCCAATCTTCCCACAATTCTAACATTTGAAGTCTTTGAGTTATGAAAACTACTAAGATTTCTAGATTTGGACCTATTGTCCTTTGATCTACCTCGGTAGTTAAATTTGCCACGTCCATTCCCTCTGATTGAATTTCTTCCTCTTAACTCTGTATGCGAAACTGAAGAGGTTGATGATTTACCTGAATCTCTCCGTCAGATCTCTTCACTGAGAACCAGATCATGAATATCGTCAAATGTTAACTTAGTGCTTCCCGACGAGCTACAGAGTCATGATAGTAGCATTCCAACTTTCTGGTAGAGAAGACAAATGTATCAATGCTTGTGAATTTAATTCCAATCGAACTCAATTAGATTGTGACTGTGTTGAGTTCATTGAGATGTTGAGCTATCGATGCACCTTTCGTCATCCGCAAATTGAACAAATGTCTCATTAGGTGTACTCTGTTTGAGGCTGATGGCTTCTCATATATACTAGAGAGATTCATCATAAGACCCATCGTGGTCTTTTCTTTTGATATGTTAAAAGCAACATTGCGGGATAACGTCAGTCGGATAACACCGAGGGCTTATCTGTCTAGAAGATTCCAGTCTTCTTCTTTCATACCCTCTGGCTTCTTCCCTGAAAGAGGTTGATATAGATTTTTTTGATACAAATAATCCTCTATTTGCATTTTCTAAAAGCCAAAGTCTGCACCATCGAACTTTTCAATTTTCACATTTCCTTCGTTTGTGGCCATCTTTCCCACTCGAATCTGACTTTTTCTAGATCGTTTCTCACAATATTTGTGAACCACTATGTATTAGAACACATTTGTGGACAAATTGGTATCGCCGACCAAAATTTAATATTTATGAAAAATTCACTATTCATGTGAATAGTAATCGCCCAAAAAAAAAAGAAACACAACCAAAGCTCTAATACCTATTGTTGGGAAATAATGCAAATTTTCTTATAATCAAATTTGTGAGAAAGCGAAGAAAAATAAGGAATAATATGACATACAAATTCATAATGGAGTTCAGCCAATTATGTCTATGTCTCTAGACTGTTGCAGATCTTTTAATAAAGGAAGAAAATTTGCAAAGTGTTTACAAACACTCACAACTCACAACCTCTCACTAAAACTTTTTTAAGCTTTTATTTTTCTCTCACTTTTGGATGAAATACCTTACAAATTAATTCCTAATGCTATATATAGGTCTCCACCTCCTTAATGGACGACCAAGATTAATTCTCAGCTATTGAAATAAATGGTTGAAATTATTTTTCACCTACCATCTTACCTACCAAATGGATGGTCAAGATTAATCTCCACCTACCAAATGGATGTTCAAGATTAATCTCCACCCACCAAATGGATGGTTAAGATTAATACCCACCTACTGTCTTACCTACCAAATATTTTACCAACTAATTATTAATTGGTTCAACAAAAGATGCACTGTCCATCTTTATTGTCATTTATTTCTGGTGCATGTGTAGTTTAACCAACAATATTCAATTGAGTAATTTTACAGAAGCATTTGCTAACATTTATATAATTGCACAATATAAATATTACTTTCATTTTGCAATCAATTGCTAAATACATAAGGAAGCTGCAAAGTAGGGGGGCCATTTACATGTTACTACAAATTGCAAGGTATTTGGTGTGAGCCCCTGAACAATAATCTTCCCAATTTTTTCTTCCTTTACTTAAATGCAGACAACTCCAATAGCCTTACCACCCTTGCCTCAATCTCAATAGATGTGGTTTAAGTTTTGTAAACCTACAATCATATAGTAGGCGACTGGATAGTAGTGAGATTAAAATAGCAAAATCACATTGAACATAGAATTACAAGAAGTCATCAAAGACCTAGCATACTTTTGCATTGTTCGTGGCCAAAAAAGTATACATATTTATCTTCCAAATTAATGGTGTTGAATAATAAGGAAAGATGCCACAATCACAAGAAAAATAACGATTTCAAGTCCTCATTATGCCATAGAGTTGACAGAGAAAAGAAGAAAACATCTACTCCCATTATGGCCTTCTAGGAATCTTAGTTAACAAAAACATTATCACGTGTAACCATAGGATGAATATAATATGAAATAACTTCTTATTAATTATCACTCTGATTATTGTGAAAAGACTTCCTTACATAGCAAGACTAGCAGAATATAGAGAAGCAGAGTAAAGAAAAATGTTTCAACCACTTGTTGTAGTGAAAATATGAAATAATAAGCTGAGGCATGAAAATATTCACTGCTCTTAAGGATTTTTATTTCCCCATAATACAGCTTCTTCTAGCTAATTTGCTAGGTGACAGGAACAACAAAAATTGATTGCAATTTGTTTTTTAGCAAGCTATCTCGGCAAAAGTTGACTACACATATATAGTTTTTTGTCTTTAAAAGATAATAATAAAGATAATAAATCATATGTTGCAGATAATGAAGCTGAAAAATAGGTAATAAAAGTTTCAGTTTTTAAAAATATTATTAATGTTACTCACTTTGATACGTTTCAAAAACTGTTTCAGTTTTTAAAATATTAGTAACAAGGAATATAACTTTAAATGCAATACTTAATGACTAAAAAATATGATACTACGATATATTTTAATTCCATCAACGTTAACGAATTCTGCATGGGGTATTTTATACAAATTCAAACTCTTTTTTTAATAATAATAATAATAATAATAATAATAATAATAATAATAATAATAATAATAATAATAATAATAATACTTTATAAATCTTTTGAAATATAAAATATTATTTATTTATACACAATAATCTCCCACATATTTCAAAAGATTTAAAGAAAATAATTCTTTTTGGGTCAAAACATAAGTATTAATGTTTTGTATCTGTTGTCTTTTGGACTACGAACCATACCTAGAAAAATAAGATGTTACACAGAGTTATTGGTAAAACTTTTAATTTCTATAAATAAACACTCGTTATTGTATGTTATAATCTTATCAATCATATTACACCCCCCCCCCCCCACAATTTTGTTGTTCTACGTGATTGTACATTAATAGGTCTTGCGCGCGACTGGTAATTTACAAGTGCTCTAGAAATTTTGCCGTAATTTCATAGGAGCGCTCTCACTCCACTCACATAGGTAATTTTATCAAATATATTATACAATTAATATACCACTCATAATGGATATGAAATTCATTAAGAGTTTTTAGTTCATCCTCTCATATAATGCATTCTAGCACCATTCACATCATAGAAAAGTACAAATTAATTATACTAGTAGGACTAACAATTGACTTATTATTACCCATATGAATATTTTTATGGGATCTCCAATTACAAAGGTTGGGTGACGACCAGTGTTAATATCTTATGTTGGCTTAAGTCTCATTCCCTTCGATGTTTCAAGAATTCACTTTCTTCCCAAAGGTTTAGTCAGAGAATCAGCCAAATTCACTTCTGACTTTATAATCAATGGAAATTATTTCATCTTTTAATAGTTGTTTCACCATATCATGTCTCAGATGAATATGTATGTTCTTACTATTGAATGTTTTATTCTTTGTAATATCAATCGCAGCTTGGCAATCACAATGCATAAACATAGAAGGTGTTGGTTTTAAATCTAATGTGTTGCCCATATAATGAACCAAAAAGGGGGTTGAATTGGATATATAAAAAAATTTAACTTTTAACTGTGGAATAAAATTAAAAAGAGTAGGGATGAAGAGATATCACACAATAGATTTATATAGGTTTGGGTATTAATAAACCCTACTCATCTCTCCAATCGCAATTGGAAGTTTCACTAACACACTAAGTGTTGCAATGGAGTTTTACAAGCTCACTCCACGAGTACAATAAATACTTTAAGTTAAAGGTTATATATGTCTGTTGCCTAAATTACAGACGTTTAAAATGGAGGCGGTGACAATTTTGTAAATATGTTACTTGTTATATGCGTCTGTCATTTACAAATGTCAGTCATATAAAGTTTAGACGTATGCCATTATAAATAATAGACGCATATAAATTTTTCATATGCGTCTGTCATTTATAATGACAGACGCATATAACTCCAAAATATGCGTCTGTCATTATAAATGACAGACATATAAATGTTAGATGTCTGTCTTAAATAATAACAGACGCATATGATATTCTAATAGGCGTCAGCTATTATTTAAGACAGACACTTATACATTTTTTAAAAACCTAAAAATGAGCCTCTTTACACAGTGTTCATCGTCTGTAACAAATTATACTCATCTGACCATGCTCAATTGTAGCTCAATCCCTCAGCGGCAATAAGGTATTACTCATTTTTCAGTGCTATTTCAATTTTGAAATTATTTGGACTTGATTTGCTTTTTAATTGCGGTGTGCTTTTGATTTTGAAATTTTTGTTGGGTTAGACCAGATAACATCCAGAGATCCTCATATCTTCATCGCCACCAAGTAATTTTTGAAGCTTCTGCACTCGTCCTCCATATCTTCATCGCCAAATGCTTTCTTCATAGCAGTCCTGCTGGCTCTGATGTATGCTGGGGTAATTGGCGATGGTACGAGCTTCTGTCTATGTTCTGCTTTAGTTACATTCTTAAGTTCCCTTAGTTTATCCATCTACTTTGACTGCTTGTAGGAACAGAAAAGTGAATGCAAACCAGTGAAAGTCCGGTTCTTTTTATGAGCTTTTCTGGTTCTATTGGGGCAAGAAAGAAATTGAAGCCCTCTTATAAACACTGCTCTTCTAAGTTTGATTCTGAAGATAAGAGAGTTTTCTGAATGACTTGAAAAGCTTGGATTTGAAGGTAAATAATTCTTTCATTTCCACAGCTAATGATTGAAAACGGAGTAATGTTGAAGTAATATGGGATAGAATAGAATGTTGCTGCTTTCTGACTTAGTGATATATACCACACTTGATGCAATTTGTTATTTAAAAGGAAATCTTGATTAAAAAGGAATTTAATGATCTGAAGATTGCCAATGAATGAGTTAGATTGAAAAGAACAATTATAACAAGGGTAGTTTATGAATTCATATAAGCTAAAGTAATTTGTATATATAAAAGCAATTTGGTATGAATTAATTTTTGGTTGTTTTGTCAGGTTTTGAAGTTTAACCTCACCGAATCTGCAGTTAGAAAGGTAGTCAGGTTTGCGAGCAAAGGTCTTTCCATAACTGCAGTTAGAAAGGCAAGGATTTAAATACTACTCTGACTCTTAGTTGAATTATTGTGTCATTGATATAATGTGTATTGTTAGAACTCCTTCTATGGCTGTACTATGCATGGCATGCAATCAGGTTTCTCTGAATTCAACCAACCTTTTTTTTCCTAGTTATCTTCATATTTTTAAATATTTATTGTTTTCCAACTATGCAATTGAGTATTTAATAGTTTTAATTGAATTGGGAACCGAGTAAATGAATCTGGATATTCTGATCTTAGTTAGATATAATGTGTATTGTCCTTGTAAAACATGCGTCCTCACTATGTTGTGGTAGCTTCTTATGGACATGGAGGCAACTTTGGCAATTTATTTTATCTTGTGAAACTAAATGTATAAAAGATTGACTCTGCTTGCATGACTATATTGCTGAACCAGACTGGTTTGCATGACTATATTGCTAAACCAGATTGCTTGCATGACTATATTAAGTTTTTGACTTGTTTGCCTGTGCTTGTAGCCTCAGCCCAATTCACCAAAAATGGTTCACTTCTATCTGGTCGTTTTGGAATTGTTATATTAACAAACTAGGAAAATGTCATTTAGTTTATTCTATCCCTTAACTCTATTAGGAAAAATGCATTTTAGGCTAGTTTCTTACTTTGTGGAATAGGTAGGGGTAGTTGTTAAACAAATCAGCTCTATGGTGGGATAGTAACATCTAGCTGCCTAATTGACAGATATTTGAACTTGGATTCATTCATGCTACTGTTACAATTGTCCAGAAATAATCTAGGGAGTATAGGATTCTTTAGTCATAGTTGATGTTATACGAAAATTGATTCTTGTATTATAAATTTCATTACACCTAAAGCCCTTCTTGCCAAGTTTTATCCATATAAGTTTTCACTCTGACTGTTCTAGGCAGTAAGAATTTCAAATATGGATTCCAAACTGAAAATATTATGCGAAACACATGTTTATTACTAAGAAGATGAAATTTTAGCTAGAACAACTATGAAGGGAAACAAATAGATAGTGGAAATGAATAAATTACTTTTGGATCACTTATTTAGGATCCTTAGGCAATATACCTATAGAAAAGATTAATTAGCATTCAACTTGTGTGATGTCTCACCAAAATGCTGAAGCTTCACAAAATTCTAATTTCAAAATAATCATTTCAACCTTTGTAAAACTTCCCTATGGCTAAGTAGGCTGCTTGAGCTTTCTTGGTGGATATGCCTGCAAGATTTTGATAGAGTTATTATTTGTTTTACTGGTCTACCGCTTCTTGACAGATTACTGGCTAAACAGATGCTATTGGTTTTATGAAGTTATTATGTGACAATATTATGGGTTTTGTTAGTGAATTTTTTGAGCTTTCACATGTAACTGTTGTGGCAAATGTAGCATCACTCAGACACTGCATCAATCCTATTAGGGACACTCTTGGGTTATTGACACTGCATTTTAGTCGATTGGGTTATCAAGATGATCCATTCATTCTTGCTTCACAGGCTAAACAAGTATTTTATATTATTGACCCTGACGATAGTAAGTGGTCTATTATTCTTCAAGGTAAGAGGCGTATTGTTGGTATCGATGATGTGGTAGATGAGAAAGAATATGATCAGTTTGATGAGACTCCCCCGTTTTCTATCGGGTTACCAATTTCAGTTGGGGAATATATTTTAGATTCAAATTACATGCGTAATGATCATACTAAAGGCATATGGATTGAAAAAGGACAATAATTGATGCATATATGTTTCTTGTAAGTTTATTTATAAATGTGTATTATGATTAATGTGGTTTATACTCATAATTACCAGTTTTGTTATTGTTTATCATATAAATCTATTGTTTTTATTTCCCTTTAAAATAAAGTATTATTATTGTAGATTATACTAACATGTTTCTTTGTTATGCTTATGTTACAGGAAATCATGTCCAATGAACAACCAGATTATGAGCCATCAAGTATCATGACAAAAAGGAAAACTAGGGGAGCTACCACGTGCAAACAATTGAAGAAGCAAGGGAATGAACAAAAGACAATAGATTTCGATGAGTTTGATCGCCCAACAGGAACATACACCGATATATTTAGTTTCTACGTTGGCCTTGTAGCACGTTTCCATGTGAACATCACGATAAAAAGCTGGGATCTGGTCGATAAGTGTCTTAAAAATACAATTTAGGAAGATATCAAGGTAAGTTTCCTTCAAATCTATTAACAAATTTGATTGTAAAGAAGTAAAACTAATTAATCTAAAATATTATTTTGCAGAAAGAGTTCAACATTCCGGATGATAAGAAAACTATTGTACTCAGAACTGTTGGAATGCGGTGGAAGGATTTTAAGTATCGATTGGTGGTTAAGTACATAAAGAATAAATCAGTGCAAAAGTCACCATTGGAATTATATGACTTCATCACCGAGAAAGATTGGGAGAAGTTTAAACAAGCACATGAATCTGAAGAATATGAGGTACTAATTATGAAGTAGATTGATGCAATTTATATTTAGATTTATGCAATGCTTGATAATGAGATCTTCATTATTTTGTTAACAGCAAATCAGTGCCAAGGCAAAGGCAAAGTAATCAAAGAATGTGCATCCACATTTCTTGGGTCGTGTGGGCTATGCTAGGAAAAGGACTCAATTTATTATTGAAGATCTCATCTCTTCTTTTTCATCATCACCATCTATGAGCTCTGATGTTACATCATCATACGATTGAAGCCTAGATTGGGTAAGAGCTAGAACGAAAAAGACAGAAGAAGGAAATTATATAATCCCAGTAGAAAAGACAAAAGAGGTGGCAATAAAAATCGTAAGTATAACTTGCTAAACAAACAATGATATCAAGGAATATATTTTTTTTTTATCTATGATTGCTTATAACATATTATTTATCTGGTGAATATGAGACATTACGGGGAGAAGTAGCCCAAGGTAGCTGGGTACCAGAGAGGCATGATGACATATTGTCACGTGCACTTGAAAAGCCCGAACATTCTGGCTATATGAGAGGTGTTGGAAGTGCTGTGACCATCAAAACATTTTATGGTAATCCTGGAAAAAGGAAACTAGCAACATCCGTCTCACCTGAAGTTATAGAAGCGCTTGAGACTAAAATAGAGGCCAGATTATTTGCTAAATTCTCAGCACATATTGCACATCTTGAGAATATGATAGAGGAGAGAACTAGAAAGTCCTCTCAAATTGGGCCTGATATGGAGGTGGAGATAGGTCCTTCATTTGCTCGCCCAACTCCCAGTAGTTGTCACTCTATGGACCCACCATTTCCAATATCAGAATTACAGGTAAAAAGTACATTAATTTCATTACTTCCACTTCCACTTTAATCTAGCTAATATTGATTTTTTGTGTTTTTGCAGACACCTACATCATGCAAACTTGCTACCATTAATGAAGGTAAGAAGGTGATTGTGCAAGGGGTATGGTTTATCCATCCCTTATTGATGCTACGGTGCACAATCGACCTATCATTCCCAATCATGTCAAGGTATCTGTAGATGAAGTATTATCTGGCTGTCATGAAGCTGAACTTCCTGTGCCTACTGAATACTTAACTATAGTTGGGAAAGCAAAAGGTAGCTTTGTTCAATGGCCATAACATCTTGTGGTTATTGGAGAGGTAATAATTTCTAAACTTATAAAACAATAAAATATAGATTATTGCATTTCATATATCATAATATATCATAATTTATTATTAATTGATAGGAACTTAAATCCAAGCCATTAAAGAAGGCTCCAAAGAATAAACAAGGTAGCGGTTTATCGAAAGAATCAGCTACAAAGCAACATGGGCCTTTAGTTAATGAGAACATTTTGGCAACTTTGAGTGGGGACATGAGGCTGATGCATGAGATGGTTGCTAAATTGCCTACTGGGTATATTTTTGAAGTTCCTGCAGACATTACAGTGTTTAAGTATCCAGTAGATAATCAGACGATTCATGTTGGTATGGAAGACATCACTCAACTCATCTCCATGGAATGACTTGATGTCTCGATCATTCGAATATTTATGATGTAAGATTATTACTAATATTATAAGATTGATTTAAAAAAATACAAAAATAATACTTATGTATGTATTGTGATTCATGTATGCAGTACCTTCATAACTTGTGCGATACATTTTTCATATCGCCGATCGGATTTCTTTGTCCAACAATGCTTCGTTTGATGTTCATAGAGACTAACTCAGCAGAAAGATATATTATATAAGCTTTGAAGGAACAAAGAGATAAACATTTAATTCTACTTTCATATTTCGAGAAGTAAGAAATATTTACATTCATGTTTGCATAATTTTTATTCTCAACATTTTTACTAACTTCTAACATATTTGTATATCTATAGTAACCATTGGATGTTGATTGTATTTTACTGTGAACGAAATGAGGCATTTTTCATGGATCCTCTATCTCGTGGCAGCCACGATATAAGTCTGAAACCTCATATTAACCTGTAAGTTATAATACTACTAGCTAATAGTTTCTACGATGTTTGTAGCATTTTCAATATTAATGCCGATTTTGATATACATTTATTTTTCAGAGCCTATATAACTTATGCTTTATAAGGTGGAAAAAATAAAGGTGCCAGGTTAAAATGGAATGACATTTTGGTGAGAATTTTATATTCTGCATTACTAGTTAAATTAAAGTATTTATGATTTTATAATCTTTTATTTAGCATGGGCCTTTGTTGTTTTTTCTATTTTAAGTGCTCTCAACAACAAGAAGGTGTTGAATGCGGATATTACATCATAAGGTATATGTACGAAATTGTCGTATATCATAACAGTGATACAACATTGCTTAAGGTACGCTCTTTCAAATACTAGTCAGTTTATATTACAAGTATGATACATAACTAGCTATTAATTTTTTCATTTCTAACATATTTTCTATTATCTGTTTATTTGTCTTGTAGGTTTTTGAAAAAGGATCATATAGTCAAGATCAAATAGATGAAATTCGACATATGTGGTCAAATTACTTTATGAGAGAGTGTATGTAATCTTTTTATTTACTTTTGTAAAATATTTCATATTAATGAGAAATATAATTTTAAATTAAAGAATTTTGAAGAACTTGTAGATTAAAAGATTAATGTGAATTGTTTTAGGCATGATGCTATTGCTTTGATTTATTTAATTTTTTTAGTTTGTGTTGTCCTGTGAATTCTTGAATATTATTGAGTTTTGTGAGTTGAATGTTGGATGCCTATTATGACTTATTGAAGCCGAATTATTATGAATTTTGAAGTGCGCAGGTTATATATATATATATATATATATATATATATATATATATATATATATATATATATATATATATATATATATATATATATATATATATGAATGGTAGCATATTATAATATATATGAACCTAAATTTTTTTAAAAAAAAGCAAATACGCGTCTGTCGTTTAATAATAGCAGACGCATATAATAGTTATATGCGTCTGTCGTATAACCCATTTACCTTTATTTCTCATATATTAGCACGCATTTACCTTTATTTCTTCTTTTTGCTTCTGTCATGCTAGATTGAAGTTGGAGAAAGTTTTCTTTCAACAATTCTACAACCACTTGTAACACCCCTCATCCTACCAGTAAGTGGTCAGATAAGAGAATGCTACATTACTTATTTTCAAAATAATAAATTAGTTAACATTAAAATACATAATATATTTTATTTTATTTATTTTATTTATTTTTTAAAACATAATTTCAAATATAATAATTCTAAATAATCGTAATATCATAATATAGGAAACTATATATATTTTATATACAAAAGTATTGTTTTACAAAAGTTTTATATACATGTTCAAAAGTCAGGCTAAGTTTATATACAATATGAAAATGTAAATAGAAAAACAAACAAAAGTGTGAAACCCACTGTTAATATTGTTACCGCTTTACTAGTTCAGGACTCCATAGTTTTTATGTACTACTTTTATTTATAGGCTTTTCTTCGCTGAATCTATACGAGATAAACTCTCACGTTAATTATTAGGTTTAGTGTTGCATATAAAAAAATATACTATAAAATATGCATCAAACAACCATGTGCAATCTAGCATTTTTTTTTCAAAATTCATTTATTATTTACTTGCATTTACCCTTTAAATATTTCATATCAAATACATTATTACTTATATCCGTCTATATGTTCAAATGATAAATTTGCATAATCCACACACTAATATATATATATATATATATATATTTTAAATTATTTTTTTGTGCTCATAATACCTATAACTGAACTCACTGATAGGAATAACTGAAATGTGATTACTGACTTTCATAACATTGTGTCAATCGCATATTTAATAGTGTCATTATCGGTTTCCATAATATTGTATCGAACGCATTTGTAACATTGTTATTATCGACTTTCTTGATTTGGCACCAAGTGCTTTATTCCCCTAATTAGCATACAAAACTATTCTCTACTCTAGTTCTAAGCTAGGATTTTAAGGCTTTACAATTGCTATTATTAATTCATAATTATATTTTTTTATTAATTTTAAGGCCAAATGGATTAATTAAATACATAATTACTCAATATAAATATCCTTCACATTATATAATAATTTCCAACTTAATTACATACTAAATTTCCCAATTTATAATTTGCCCTATTTCTAGCAGTTCTCATACTCTGATTTTGATTTCAATTTTATCCACGTTCCTAACCAAATTTGAATAAATAGTCCCTAAATAATTATAGCTCTAGATCTTAGATTTAATATGAAATTTTAATAACCTAATTTGGATTTTTCTAGCAAAAGATATACTCATTTGAATACTAATTGTTCATTAGAAATTTTGTCCAGAATTTTCTAGACAGTTTTCAGGTCAAATGTTTATGCCCAAATTAAATATAGCTATGGTCCAATTCAGATTTAATGTTCTCATGGAAGTTTTAGCACAATGTCTTAAGTTTCAAACACAATAAAAAACACACAAATCCAATGTAACATCCTCGACTTCCTACATATGAATTATTACATGTATTTTATTTTGACATATGCATTTACATATATTTCACTTGATCATGTGCATTTTATATCTATTTTGATAGGAACAAGTTCATGACACGTACTAGCTACGTGTCCTAGTACATTGCAATTGTATCGAGTCGCACGTTTGTTCTTATAACCTACATAAGGGTAACAAGATATTAAGAATAAATTGAATAAAGTGACTAAATAAAAGTAAGTAAAATGACTAGATTAAAATTAGTAAATATTTTACATTGTTAATTTAATTAAATTGAATCAAAAGATTAAATTGCATATTTTATTGATTTGTGTAATAATAATAAGAATAATTAAAAAAATAAATAAAAATGAAAGTCAGAAAAAAAAAAAGAGGAACGAATGAAAAGGTGGTGGTGGTCTTTAACTTATTAGGCTGCCATTATCTTCATTCCTTTTCTTCTTTTTCTTCTTCCTCTTCTTTGCTTCAATCCATTTTTTTTTGAAGTTTTGCCACCTTTTCTTCTCTCTTTCACTCCAAAAATTGCAGCAATAAGATTAGCCAAGAATGATTATAGGTGAGTAAATATTTATTTTTGTGTTAATCTTGATCATGGTGTTTAGGCTTCATAAATAGGCAATGTCTTGTGCCATATTTTTTATGATCTTCGAGATCAAATTTGGAGAAGTGTAAAACATAAAACGTGTTCATATATGTCTTAGATTTATGAATATATAAATATATTTGCAAAATGTTGTGTGTATGAAAAGATATTAGCATATTATTGGAACTAGTTCGGATATAAACTCTAGCTAAGTTAGCTACTGTGTTCTTTGGTTTTGAATATGATAAAGTCATTATTTGAAGTATCTCCAAACATAAAAGTTGTAGATATATGTGTTATGTATCTGTATACCAAACGTCAGATGCATATGTCTTGTATAAGTTGAGTTATGGTGAATGGAACCATAATTGTTCCATAGTTTGAACTGACTGCTTAGTGTCCTGGACAGATCCAGCAACATTTTTGGCTATTTCGAGCTCTTTAGAGATAGATTTTGTATTATCTAAATTTTAATACTAATTTCAGTTTAATATGTTATGTATAGACTAAGTTATGGCCTTTAGAAGTCATACTTGTCTGGAAGCCAACTCTATTATGGACCAGCGAAACGTTTCTTATAATTTGAAACCCTTAGAGACATAATTGATAAAAGACATAAACATAAAAAATGTTTCATTTGAACTCATATAAGTTTCTGTAAAGTTTCATTGAAATATGACTTATATATTATAAGTTATGATGAACCAACTTTGGTACCCTGAAACTGCCTAAGGGTAGAAAACAGAACACATTTAGAAATTCCACCAACAATTGTACAATGATCCAATTGTTTTGAAATTTTAGTATGTTACATAATTATATGTTAATTTGAATTAGGAATAAGAATCAGATTAATTGGTCAAGTATATAGAAATAGATAGGCTAAAGAGTCTCATAAGGTCACACTGCCTCATAGGAAAAATCTTAACTATAGATATGAACAATGCATATTAATTTATTTAAGCCATATTAAGTCTTCCTAATCATGAGTTAATTGATTATATTTTCATATTAGGCTCATAACATATTGGAGACCCATAAGGAGTGGATAGATAATAAGATATGGGTTGAAATCAAAGGAGAAATGTGAGTCTAATTATCAATTGAATTCTTTAGTGCGTATGAATGTTGCTTGCTATGTGATCCATATGATTCTTATGATTTGTCATTGATAATATGATGATGGATAATTTATGACATTTTTGGTATATATAAGTGGTATACTTTTAGCATGTTTGAGGTATATGTTTGACATATGTGATATATATACATGGCATATGTATAGTATGTGCAAGGTATATGCATGACATATGAGGTATATATGTGATATATGTATGTTATATATGATAAAGATGCAATGGTTGATGAATGCTTAGTTACAAATGCATATGCATATGGACTTAAAAGGCATAGTGACTAGTTAATCGATATTGTAAAGCAAAAGAAGAGGCCTATGACCCAACAAATATGCAAATAAAACAAATGATCAAGCTAGTTAGCAAATGCAAATGTTCACATGGCAAATGTTCACATGGAAACCTGGGGCAATGTCTGTTTAACTTGGTCATAACAAAATAAAATAGGCAAAGCATTTGCATATGTAAAGAGTAATAAATATATGTTTCAACTTTATTGAGACTTATATGATACTGATGAATGGAATGGAATACATGGTATGTATTGGATTTGTGATTTATTACTATGAGTTGTTTGGTACTTTAGAGCTCATTTGATGATTATTCTCACTGAGCCACAACTCATCAATTTGCATCATTTTTCAGGCAAAGAAAAGTGATAGCTCATTTTGAGTAGCATATAGAAGACATGGAGCACAGGTCACTGGCCGAGCCTCATCACTCTCTCTCCTTGCATTCCACACAAGCATGAAAATATGTCATTTGTATTTTGTATTTACGTGTTTGAATATGTATAGTCATTTTGGAATGAGTTTTAAAAATGTATAAATGAAAGCAACTCGTAAATACTTATGTGCAAAGTTTATGTTTTAATATGTGATATATCATATTGTGGCGAAAGCCTCAAAATTGACTTGCAAAGTCATTGAATGATATTATAGGATATGATTAAAAAAAAATTACTACCATTATTAACAGAGTATTTTTCCTTTTCAGCATGTTATGTGTGATTATTTGATACAAAAATAGGTTGAACTCAAATGTATAAAATGTGGTGTTACATCCAATTTTCAGAACTTTAGTTATAGCACAATTTATACAATCAACTTCTTACTAATTTTCAGCAAGACAACTCAAACATTATAACTTATATTGCCATGTTCAAATTTAAAGTTCATGCAAAGTTACAAAACAAAACCATTCTAATTACAACTAGCATGCCAAATAATTAAATCATGCAAGCATATAACAATTTTATAAGCTATTTCCTTAAGATATGCACATACCTTAATATATATATATTTTTCTTCCTTTCCCTTTCCTTTGCTCTTCTCCCTATTTTGTTATTGGCTTCCTTTTTCTTCAACACCTAAAATATACAAAAATTCTATCAAAATTCCTTCTTCCAACTTAAATCTCTAACCCCTATTTTCTCTCTTTTTTCTAACTTAAGTTTTTAGCCTTCTTCAACCATTCTAACCCAACTTCTTTCAATTATAAAGCTTTTAAACTCTCTCTATAACATTTTCTTCCATCAAAACTCTTACTTCATGCTATATAACCATTTCATAAACAAATCCTTAATGAGCTAAAAATTCTACTTTTCATATGGAAAAGATGTAAAGATGGAAGAAACAACTCACCTTTCCTCTTGATTCCACCTAGACCAAACCAAAGAGGATTTCTCTCTCCACGTTTCTAGCTTATTTATCTTCCTTAGGCCTTTCTTTAGCTTCCTAAGCTTTCTTATGCATGAAAATGGTCTTTTTTTATAGTTTTCTTTCTCGTTTTCCACTTTCTCTCTAAAACTAAGGTTTAGCGATGGTGGTTTGGGGGGAACAGTTTGGGGCTAGTAAAAGGGCAAAAAATAAATTAGGAGAAGATAATAAGGAAGAAGAAGAAGAAAAGAAATGAAGAAAACTAAAAGTCTTAATGCGGGGCCCACTTTTGACCATAAATACATGATATTTTTGACTAATTAACATCTTAACCCCCTATTGCTTAATGTGGCTGGCCAAAGTTAGTGATTTATGTCCAATTTATGCATGTAATTGATAAATATTCTAAATAGTCCCTCAAGTTTTGATAAATTACGAATTTACCCAAAACTTTCCAAATTTTGCATTTAGGTCTCTTACCATAATTTAACATATTTTCACCTTTAATATACTTTATTAAGTATTTTCTATAATTATTTATAACTATTTTAATTTTTTCTAATTAAAATTTGAATTTAGACTTCAGTCGAAGCAATGCATAAATTTAGCGATATTCACTACTCGGGACCTAAATTAGGGGATATGATACCACTCCACAGAACTAGGATTTTCTAGCCTCATTATAGTGTTGGATGAAAGAAAATTGAGGAAAAGAATGGAAGATAATCTTAGGATAGGGAAAAGGAGGACGGGTGAGAAGAGAATAGAAGAACACAATTTTTGGCTTATGAATGTTGTACCACTTTTTGTTTATATAACTTGATTAGTGAAACATTTAAAGTGCATATGTGCTAAGTGTGGTTATGCATATGAAAATGAATATAATTAATCATTTCTTTTGTTAATTAATCAATTCTCATGATTTAAAGCAAATCATGAGTAGTATCTAACAACATATCATAACCCCCAATTGACTGAAAAGTTAGTAGTCTGACAATAAACCATTTCATAGACAATTACCATGCAATTTATCCTTTCACCAAGTTATACCTCATTTGGTTCAGAGTATAGACTGTGTGTTAACTCTCACTAGATTGACTACATCACACATAGTTCAAATGATATTAGTTCTTGTCGATGAGACTCATTATTCTATCAGATATGTCCTTAACGACCTTCTTCAAGACATGTCCACTTGGCCAAGGATTTTTGAGTAATAATCTCTATAAGAGGTCATAGATATACTCTCCTTCTATTAGGAGTGGTGAATTCTTTATTGACTACCCAACTACCTTCAAATACCTCATGTTATACCCAATCACCACCCTATTAGCAACCTTTGAGAGGCAACAAGGAATGGAGTCAAAGTATAGGATTCAGTATCCAAGGTAACCTTGAGCATCTCAAGTCTGAGGATACTCGTACCATTGCTATGGTGAGACTATCATTGACACTAAATAGACATTTATGTGATTATCTCATAGCACGCAGTGGCACACCTGCTACACTGCATGAGGAAGCGAAAAAAATTTTAAAAAAATGAATTTCATAGTCGAAACTACAAACTGCCGATTTTTGATTTTTGGGAGAAGGGCCCTGTTCGAATTCTGCCTCTACTGGGCCATGGTTCGAGTTGGACTGGGCCAGTTCTAGGCCTACTGCCAATTCTATGCAGTAGGCTTAGCCACGAATTGGTTCTAGGCCCAATCTGGACCGTGGTTAGGTAGGGAAATGGTCCGGCTTGGGCCCTTCCCCAAAAACTTAGGAACTGCTAGTTTTTACCTTTATAATTCTAAAAAATTATTATTATTATTATTATTATTATTATTATTATTATTATTATTATTATTATTATTATTATTATTATTATTATTATTATTATTATTATTATTATTATTATTATATAAGGGTAATAGTCTTATGATCGTTACTTTGGCCTGGGCCCCTCCCAATCTCTTTTTATATTTTTTTAATTTAAATAATTAAATATATTAAAATATAAATATAATGAAAAGATAAAAATATTTCTTATAATCGAAAAATAACATATATATTTTAGAAGTATTATTGAAATTTAAATTTAATTTTTTTCTATAAATACCAAATTCGTTTCAATTTTTTCACTTCCTACACAATCTCAATTTTTCTCAATCTCTCTACAATTCAATCTCAATTTTATTTACATATATTCATGTGTTCTCTCTAATTATACTCTCAATTATTTTTTTCTCTAATTTCTTTCTAATTATACTATTTACATAATCTCAATTTTTTAAAAATTCTTTAATTCTCTTTAATTTTCAATTTTTTTCTTAATCTTACAATTCTTTTTTAATAATCTTTCTCTACATTTTTTTAATATTCTCCAATTTTTTTCATAAAATTTAATCATAAATAATAGCAAGCCATAGTGGAAGAAACAAATATTTTGGTAAAAATGTTGTTGATTTAGAAAAGTTTATTCAAAATTTGGATGAGGAAAAGGAATTCAAACTTTCAATTGAAGAAAGCCAAAAAAAAGGAGTGGTGAACAATCGGGTTCTGCGGCGAGTCATTTGATATTGTATACAATTATTGTGCACAAATATACACATTTAAAGCTAGATATAGTTATAACACATTTCAAAGGCATTTACAAAATAAACATTATAATGTCCGCTAAGTAGGACTTAGTTAATAAGATGGTTTAGAAGCTATAAGTGCGTTTAAGGATTTGGATGAGGAAAATAGTTTAGAAAAGATGAGATAAATGATATGTTCATTGTTCACATCTGTGAATCATGTTTTGAGTTGCTTAATGCCCATGATTGATTGGGTCACGTTCATGAATGTTGTCAAATTTAAAATATGAACAATCGTTCTTTCTCACTTACTCACACCCATACTCAAAAGAAACTTTAGATTTTGTTCTTCCTTCATACCATATATCAATGCTTTTGTTTTTCTTCGATTTCAAGATCAAAACACCTAAACCTTAAACAAAAAATCAAAGTTTAACAAGTTCTTATGAGAGAGAAGCATAAGAAAATTGTGTTCCTGTGGAGGCTGACCCAAAAAAGAATAGACGAGTCCAAAATTTCTCATCTAAGTTATGTTTCCTTTAATTTTGGTAAGGAATCATGTTCCCCTTTTATTTTTACATGTTTTCATAACCTTTTCCATGTTAAACCTATTTATAGTAAAGCCCATTTCCAAATGGGTTAGGTTATGGCTTAATCTTGAGTTTTTATGGTTAAATATCGTTCTTTAAGTTTGATTAAAGGTTATGGCATATGTTAGTAAAGGGTTAAGTGATTCTTGTCACAACGGTTTGGGATGTGTATTGATGTAAGAGGGAAATGTTGTTGCTTATGCTTTCAGACAGTTAAAACTGCATGAAAAAAAAATTATCCCACATATGATCTTGAGTTGGTAGCCATTGTGTTTGCTCTAAATATATGACATAATTATCTATATGGAAAAAAATATTTCATCGATATCAACAACAAGAGTTTAAAGTATCTCCCGATTCAGAAGGAACTCAACTTGAAGCAACAATGATGGTTAGAGTTGATCAAGGACTATAATTGCATCATCGATTACCATCCAGGAAAGGCCAATATTGTGATTGATACTTTGAGAAGAAAGACTATAATAAAGTTGCATATTCGACCTACCCTAAATTAGAACATTAGATTTGGACAAAAATAAGATAGCAAGCTAATTAAGATACTCGAGTTAGTCTATAAGGGAGAGAGACCTAAGTACATAGTTGAAACAAATGACAATTTGTTTTTACCTTGGCTGCTTACACCTACCTAATGTTGTAAAGTTGAAATAGAAGATCTTAAAGGAAGTGCTTGAAACAAAATTTGTCATGCATCTAGGTAGCAACAAGATGTACCATGGTCTGAAAGGAAGTTTTTGGTTGCAAGTTGAAAAAGGACATTACAGAGTTCACAACGAGTACAGTTGACAATTTTTGACATGATACAAAACAATACGGATTTAACCATATGTGAGTTTGAGCTAAATGAATATGAATAATAAACGTATCAATGCGATTACGATATAGAAAAAACTGTCATAAATAGATTTTACATCTTAATCGGTTAAGACAATATTAGACATAATTAAAAATAAGTTATCTTATCAATTATGAAGAACTGTTTAATTATTTTAGTGTTACTCAAAATTTAAACTATATAAAGTATTCAAATATATGTTATAATATTTTAAATATATGTAATACATATTTACATATGAATAAATTCTTTTCTCTATCTATTTATTCAATTTTCTCCATTATGAAGAAAAATATATAGCCACCTTCTTCGTATAATCCTTCTCCGTTAATTGTTATATCTTAGAAGTTTTTCTACATTTATTCCTCCTTTATTATTCTCTCCATCCTTAAAAAAAAAACAAAGTCAACACATATCAGTTAAATGAAAAACATTTAATTCAATTTTTTACTATTCTTAATTACTAAAAGGGAATAAAGAAGTCCCATTTCCTAAGTCCTTGCTTAGTTACCTATTGAGAACTATTATTGTGTAAACTTTGTTTAAATTAATTTTAGGTAACTAGCTACATTCAATTCAAAACTTATTAAGAAATTTCTTGTGTAAATTTTGTCTAATTTTGTATAAACCTTACTAAGAATTTTTTCTTGTATAAACCTTATTAAGAAACTTTTCTTGTGTAAACCTTAATTAAATAATTTTAGGTAACTAGCCACATTCAAATTTATGTTTTGATAAATATAAAATTAATAATGAGATCATTATTTTGGTGATACAAGAGTTTTGAAAGGTTTGAATTGAACTCATATCCCCGGCCTTTTTTATTCTATGAGTACATCAATTTGGGTATACTAATTTATATTTTAACAAACACGAAACTAATTATAAAAATTATTATTTCAACTTAACAACAATAAATTATTGTTCAAATTTATAAATAAAAAATTAATTTATCTAACAACTTTACTAAAATAATTTTTTTCCATTCTTTATGAACTAAGTTCTCCCCCAACAAAAAAAAAAAGAAAAAAATTCTTTTTCTTTCTCATTTGAACAAAAAGAAACAAGATTACACCATATTTGACCCAAAATCTTCAGCTTGAATGATACAAGATCATAGGCTACTTACTCTGAAAGCTTTTAGTTCCATGGCTTTGATTTTGCATCAACTTCTTCCTTGTTCATAGCTTAACAAAAGCAAAAAAGAGTTCTCCTTTAACTCAAAAGGACCAAACTTGAATTATATCACGTGCAACAATTCTATTCGTTCTCCTAAGTTCATTCCAATATGTGGTAAAAGCATACTGTTTGCCAATATTAGATTCACACAACACAAATTGGTGCCTGTGAGAAAAAGAGAGAGAAAGAGAGCTAGTTGGTTATGGACTAATGGTTATGGTTGGATAAGAAGAATATGATTGAAAATAAGAAGATATTATAAAATATGTAAGAAGAAATGAAATGTCAAAGAAGCTTTTGGATATGATTGATGAAAAAAGCAAAACCCAATTTTGGGTGGGAAGGAAGAAAATAACAGGCAGACGTGTTTTATGTAGCCTTTGATTTATAAAACAATCCCACATCACTAACTTACATAAAAGAGGGAAAAGCTTCTTTCTATGAAAAATGACAAAAAAAACTCTCCAAATTGAATTATTCAATCGGTTCAATAAAATTGAATTGTAATTGATTAACTGTTTTGATAATAAATTGGTTAAACTAGTTGACAATTTATTTTATCAGTTAATTATAAATAATATGACTATTGATAAATAAATCAGTTGATTGATTATTGTGTTTTATTGTGTTGACATGATTATAAATCGTGTCATATTCGTATTTAAATTTTTTACATAATAAATTAATCGTGTCATATTCATATTTTGTATAATCATGTCATATATAATATAGACACTACATGATTAGACACGAATTGCTAGCTCTAACTATAAAAAGCCTAATATGTTAGCAGGTCAAGATAAAATATCATGTACCTTTAGATTTAATTCATCCAATCATAATACCATAATGAAAATGAAAAATGATCATGATAGATTTTGTGATTGGTTACCTCTAACACCAAGAAAGTATGATACCATTTGGGTCATGGCGAATAGGTTAACGAAGAGACTGCACTTTTTATCTATCAAGAGAGACTATTATTTGAACACGCTAACAGAGTTATATGTGAACGAGATAGTACGACTATATGAATGTCAATCTCCATAATTTTGAATAAAAATCTAAGGTTTACATCTCAATTTTGGAGAAGTATTTAGAGAGCTTTGGATACAATGCTTAGTTTTAACACATCTTTTCACTCATAGATAGACTGTCAATCGAACAAGGTGATACAGATTTTGGAAAACATAATGAGAAGTTATGTGATCGAGTTTGAAAGTCGTTGAGAGAAATATTTACCGTTAATGAAGTTTGCCTACAATAATAGGTATTAGTCTAGCATTTAGATAGCTCCTTATGAGGCACTATATGGTAGGAAGTGTCAGACACTATTATATTGGACAGAGCTTCATGAGCAAAAATTAGTGAGGCCAAATTTGGTGCAAAAAATAGAGAAAAAAGTGAAGATCATACTGGAAAGGTTAAAGGCAACTTATGATAGACATAAATCACATACAGATCTCAAGAGAAAAGATATAGAATACAAAGTGAGAGACAAAATGTTTCTTAAAGTTTCTTGATGGAATAAGGTCCTAAGGTTCAGAAAAAAGGGCAAGTTGAACCCTAGGTTCATTGGACCATATGAGATTTTTGAGTGGATTGAACTAGTTGCTTATAGATTTGCCTTACCATCAGAGTTGAGTAAGATTCGCAATATCTATCATGTCTCATGTTGGAAAGGTACAAGTAAGATTCTTCTCACATCATCATAACTGAAAGCATAAAAATAAGTCCATATCTTAGACATGAGGAAAAGTCGATTGAAATATTGTCTCAAAAAGTTAAAAAGTATAGGAACAAGAGAGTACCATTAGCTAAAATTCTATAGAGGAATCATGCAACAGAAGTACCTACATGGAAAAGTGAAAAATTGATGATGACATAATATCCCTAGCTGTTTTAACATATTACTATAGGCAATTTCGAGGAAAAAATTATTTTAATGGGGAGAAAAATATAATGCTCACTAAGTAGGGCTTAGTTAACAAGATGATTCAGAAGCTATAAATGTGTTTAAGGGTTTGGTTGAGGAAAAGAGTTTAAAAAAATGAGATAAATGAGTGTTTATTGTTCACACTCGTGAATGATGTTTTGAGTTATTTTATGCCCATGACTTATCAGATCATACTCGTAATGTTGTCAGATATAAATGCAAATAATCATTCTTTCTCTCTCACACATATCCATACCCAAAAGAAACCCTGGATTTCATTGTTCCTTCATACTAGAGATCAATGCTTTTGTTTTCCTTCAATTTCAAATCAAAACAACTAAACTTTAAACAAAAGATCAAAGTTTAACAAGTTCTTATGAGAAAGAAGCATAAGGAAGTTATGTTCTTGTGGAGGCCGACCCAAACAAGAAAATAGGATTTTTTGTGAAATCTCTCATCTGAATGGTGTTTTTCTTCAATTTTGGCAAGAAATTGCATTCCTTTTTTTTATTTTTACAAGTTTTCCTAGACTTTTTCCATGTTAAACCTATATATACTAGAGAATCATTTCCAAATATGTTAGATTATCACTTAATCTTGAGTTTTTATGGTTAAAAATCCTTTTTTAAGCTTGATTAATTGTTATATCATATGTTAGTAAGGGGTTAAGTTTATACATATATGGATTTAAATTCCAAATTTTGTGGCATGTTGTGTGTTGAATGTATTAAATGCTTTGTATGCCATGATGTGATTAGAATTGAATGTAAATATGCTTTAATTGAGTACTAATGATGCTTGAATTGTTATATGCAATAAATGAGCCGAAAGAGTTATCAATAAGAGTAATGAATGATGATTTCTTGAATGGTTAAAAGAGGTACGTAAGAATGCATAAATGCAAATGGAATTATAAATGATGGTAGGGATAGATAGATGAGCATGAAAAGGTAAATTGGAGTTATTATGAGATCAATTATGATTAAATATGCTTTATGTGTTTAATTGATATTAGAACATGATAAATGCATGTGTTGATGAAAATGTTGATAGAAAAAGGTAATTATGGGACAACCATTAAAGCCTTGCTTATGGATTATTTTAAATGCCTTATTTTATGGTTATGTTACCGAAAAATCTAGATTCATGTCTGTGACAGAGGGTTCACAGTCGTGAATCATCAATCTGGAATTGTCCATTTTGGGCAGAATGTGTCAGCTTGAGTCACTACATAACTCGCGGCTATAAATTATAAAGTCATGTCCGTGACAATTTTTCATATTCGTGAAGAAACGTGTAATTTTTGGATATAAGCTTTCACTACCGTATTCGCGGTTTGGTTCACAAGTAAGGGTACTTATGAATGAAATTTCGCGGGTGTGAACACATAGTTCACGCTTGTGAATCTTATTTAAAATGTTACATGTTATTTTTTTCAATAGTTACAATATAATGGCTATGCATATATTTCACTAATGTTATGATATGAGTAGAGAACATATGATTTTATGACTGCTCATGCATATATAATACATGGTGAGTTTCATATATTCAAAATGTTATGTTATAAGATAAAGGTTTATATAAAAGATTTATAAATGGATATGAACAAGTAAATCTAAGATCAATACTAGGACTAGAAGCATGATATGTAGTATGTTATTAAAGGGTTTACAGTACCGTAGTGATATATTACAATTATTCTTTTTAAGGACAATGTGGTTTAAGTTCTGAGAGTGTCATTGATCCTATCATTGCATATAAAAATATATGTTTTTTTAGTCAAGGTAGCTTAAGCTCTGAAAGTGCTATTGACTTAAGGAGCTCATATGAGCATATATGATTATAGATAGTGGCATGGTGACTTAAGCTCGGAGAGCTCTCCTATTCACAACCCGTATCCGAATAGTCTATGTAGAGAGTTATTGGATGATTATATTAATGTAATTAATGAATATTATACAATGACAAAAGATGTAATGAACAAGTATATGGTGGCAAATGACTGATATGTTATATATTGTAAATTAATAATTATTCACTTATACATGTTTCAAAGGCTTTAACGTTTTATGAGTTCTATGAGGTAAAACATAATATATGATATAATGATTTCATAATGAATTTTTTAATTAACCTAATGTTAAATTAAATTCTTATTAATAATTTTATTAAATGAAACCATATTTAACTGTGTGCTCCTTAATAATGACATGCACCATTGGCAATCCATTGGTTAACTTTTGTAGAATTAATATTGATAAAAGGCTGGCATCGAGTCAATGGAATTTTAGTGATTGTTTTTTACCTAATACAAGTTTTAATATTGATAATGTGAAAATTATAATTTAATTACCTATGAAATGATATGTTTCAAACTTTCAATATTCTTAATCCTGCTGAACACAAGGTAATTATAGAACCATAGAGATCAATAAAGTCACCATTTCATTTCATTGAATGTTTGTTTTACCTTTTGAAAAATATTCATGTTTATCCTAAAATATTTCAGGGTAAAATCCTATGAAGAATATAAGAGATTTGCTAGTCCAATACTTCAACGTCAAATACCAAAATGGGTTTGAACTTATAACTAGCTTAATTACTCCTAGTTATAGAAATTGTGAAAAACAACTAATTGGTACTTTGAGACTAGAAAACCTAGCAAACACAAAACAACACTCAGTGGATCACGAGAGTTAAAATTAAATTACCGAACTACTCCTATCTAAGATAAAAGAAGAGATTGGGTCTGATTTTGGCTGTGAATGTGTTTCCTTCATTAATGATTAACTACAATATTTATATTACAACAAATTAAAATCTTTAGAGTTCCAATATACCTAGAATTTTTATTTGGAACTCATTTGTACAACAATTTTGTCCCTGTTACAAAACCTATCTATATAGAGGATCACATAATTATCAAATTATCCCCTGGCTAAACCTTCTAAAACCTTGCGCTTTTGTCTTGTCAAAATCTAGCTCATTATGTGTTGTGAACAATTCGATAAAAGTTTTGTAAATAATTTCTTTTTTTTTTAATAAAAAAGAAAGTGAAGATAAGGACATGATTGATAAATTGCATATTATATTATAGATCCGTATTCATGATGTATCGTGTATCATTTATTTCAATGATGAAATATTTTATTTTTTGAAATATATAAAAAAAATAAAAAATAAAAGTACATTTATACTTGTGGAGGAGGTTGAATCTATAATACAATATGTACCTGGGTCCGATATGAGAATTGTTGATAAATAAAAGAATTTATATTTATGTAGGCCTAGCTTGTGCAATTCATATGTATACAAGTTACAAAAATTTTATTAAGTTCTTTATTCATATAGGAACTAATTAAACTATAACTTTTTGTTCAAAAAAAAGCTAACATAACAAGAAATTAACTCCATAAATTGAATCTCAATTATTGATTTTGAAATTAACTTGAAAGGATTTTCATTCTTTTTTTTTTCCTGTGACATCTTGCCTATATAATAGGAATAATCTCATTACATAAGCGGAATGACACAGACAATCTGAATGAAACTAGACTGAATTTAAAATTTTTTTATTTAATAACTAAATTGATATTTTTTTAAATATTCAAATATACATATGGATTCAATTATCAAATACATTATCATGTTACATAAATATTATACTTCATTTTAACTATCAAAATTAATGGTTTTTACCTTACATCTAATTATATAGATATAATACCAAAGTACAAAATATGTTCTTAACTATATATAAGACATGTCCAACAAACCCATATGCATGATAATAAAGAAAATGCAAAAATAATATGCATTCAACTTTTAACCAGTTCTGATGCATCTCCTCTAGTATGGGCTTGTACTTTATCTATCAACTTCACAGTTTACTACTTGCAAGCTCTAGTTTCTGCGCGGAAAAAACTCACGCTAAGTCATTTCTAGCTTAGTGGTATATATAAGCATTTAAGTTTTCCCATGCAGTCACACAAACATAGGTCATAATAATCATGATATAATTTAAATAAATTATGGTATAAAATTTAGAAAATATTATATTAAAATAAAATTTATGTTTCATTATATTATCATTATATTTGTATCAGTACATGAACTATATATATATTCAACCATATGCAATTTATAAAATATTAAACATTCTATCTCCTCTCATGTTTCCACCACTCATTTTAATTTAATTGATTTCCCTAAAATTATGTTTATTTAGTTAATTCAAATCTCAATCCATATAAGCATAAATATTTTAACATACAATTACCAAAATACAATGTAGATAATTTATAATACAATACACAATATTCTAACATATATTATACAGGGGCAACCACATGATTATACAATAGTACCAAATTCATTGATAATATATATATAACACTCAATTATAAATTTAGCTTACCTTAATAAATATTTATAATTCATGCTAAATATTTATAATTCATGTTATTTCATACATTTTATCTTTCAACAAGTACATGTATGTCGTTTAATTATTTTATATATAATATTTTAATATAAATAATCCAAATCTCATTCCCAGACTGTCTGGATATAGGGCGTGTAGTAAGGCCGCTCGCGGAGCTTAAGCACCCTACTTACTATAGTCTCAAGTCAAGAGCGCTCGCGGAGCTTAAGCCTCATGACCGAGTATAATCACATAATCTGTGTACAATTAGGATAGGGATGCTCTCGGAACTAATACCACCATGTTCCTAAACCATATCAATATCGGTACCGTAATACCCCCGCAATGGTGCACTATCTATCCCTAATTAGTCTACAGGTTGAGAACTGGACAATTAATGTTATTACTTATTTATTTTCTTTATATATATAAATTTGCTGCAATCAATATTCTCATTACATTTATAATGAAAATATGATTATAAAATTTTAAAATCATATAATCATATGATATTCCATTATATATAACTATTTAAGTAATATTGACATACTTTAATTAGTTTTCTATACAATCAAAACCAACAAATCTTTTAAGTACAAAACCAAAATTTATAATAACTTTATGAGTACAATTATGTCATATAACCTCTTTTTTCATATCAAATACATATGTCATACATGACTTTCTAACTTCACTCTTTATTGTCCTCATTATTCAATAATTACCATTAATAATTATCCCATTTTTAATCAATCATATATTAATCTATATTGAAAAATATATTATGTTACATATTATAAACCAACATTTCTTACATTTTATCAATCAATCATTCATCCATATGTCTATACATGCATTAATATGAAATTTCATTGGTTAAGCACTCAATTCATTTCATATTTACACATTTTAATACATTATTCAAATATGCCACTTATTCAAGTAACACATAAGCATACAACAAGGCAAACTAAAATGCATATATGTATAAACCTCAATGGAGTTTTTTTCCAAAATCTAAAATTTGGAGCTTGTCTACTTTTATTGCTCTTCTTCTTGTTGAGACTCTAATTCGAAAATATAAATAATTAATACATTGATAAAATATTTATTCTTAATATAGTTTAAATAATTAATTACATTTTCTTATAAGCTGGAACATGACCTTTCTGGACTGTTGGATGAATAACCTTTTCTACACTTATTCCATTTATATGATTCTAGATCCTAATTAAATATAACATCTAAAATTAAAATCTACTAAAATTTGAGAATTTTTGAACTATTACACTATTTTTGGTATAATTTTAAATATTTCTCTGTTCTTTGCCTTTAGGTAGTTTCAAGGTACTACATTTAAAACTTTATATCTTTCCATTTGTAACTTAAATTATTATGAAACATTTTGAAACATTTTGCATGTTTAACGCATTTCCAGATTCGGTCTCCATGGCTCTCAAATACTAGAGGATCTATAACTGATTTAACATGAAGTGTCAACCCGACCAGTTCAATTGTTTAGCTCATACCTCACAAAGTACAAAACATTTTAAGGTGATAGTTTCCCAAGAATTTAGATAAGATATAGGAGTAAAACTTTCATGTTTTACACTTTGGCTAATTCGATCTAAATATAGGTGAAATATAAGGACGAAATTACTGGAGCTGTACAGATATATGAAACCAGCTCAATCAAGGAACAATTATAGTTTCTTTCAGAATAACTCAACCTACACAGAAGCAATTTATACGAACATTGGTAGAGACCTCAATAACATATATACCTACAACTTTCATGTTTTACAAAATCTCATATTAAGCCATTAAGATGATCAAATTTTACAAAACCTGTAGGTTATTTAGTTGATACATTCCCCTGAACCAGTTTCACCCCTATGACCATATCTCTTCAAATACTGAACATAATTCAATACAATTTGGCAGAAAGATACACAAGACATAGATGAACAACTTTTATGTTTAACACTTTCTCAAATTCAATTCACAGGATAATCACAAAAATGAACGAAGAACACTACAAAACATAATCCAAAAAGTTCTAATAACACAGTAATCATGGAAAAAATATTACTTAACAAGATCAAATTTATTTGGACTAATTTTTGATACAAATCTTGAAGGAAATGATGAAGATTTTGGGATGTAATATGGAGGAAGGAAAAGGGAAGATGAAGAAGAAGAAGGAGAAAGAGATAGGGTTGGAAGCAAATGGCAAAAAAAAAAGGGTTCAACCCCACTTCCTCCTAATTCACGTTTTTAGTCCCTTTTTTTTTCCTTCTTTTCTAACCCGTTTTTACTGTTCACTGTTCACTTTTCTCTTTTCTTTTTTTTTTTATTTTCTTATTCTTATTCTTATTATTATTGTTGTTGTTGTTGTTGTTATTATTATTATTATTATTATTATTATTATTATTATTATTATTATTATTATTATTATTATCATCATCATCATCATCATCTTCACATATTTCCTTATCTAATATCTTTAATTTTTTTTACCAAAAATACAATTTAATTTTGTGGTATAATTTAATCAAATTTATCATATCAATAAATTTATTTTATTTTAATTTCTAACTTAATCATATATTCAATTTATTTAATTTTTTTTTGTCTATCATGTGTTTTCTATGTATACCACATACTTATTTTAAGTTAGACTAATTTGTGGACATTACAATTCTCTCCCCCTTAAGATGTTTCGTCCTCGAAACATACTTGATATATTGCGGTTGAACAATTGGGGAGTAATGTGTTCTAATCACCTGACCGCTTTTCAAGTAGCTCATTTCACTGCGTGGTTTGTTCATAGTACGTTCACTAATGGTACATGCTTATTTTGGGATTCCTTAATCTCTCGTATTAAGTTGTGGACTGATTTCCTCTTTAGATGTCAAATCTTATCTCACTTGAATACTCTCATCTAGTACAATGTGAGAAGGATTCGATATGTATTATCCCAACATCAAGTCATATGACACATTGTATATCTGACTCAATTCAAAAGACATCGCGAGTCTATTAGTCATGGCCATAACTATCTTTACAATTTCATAAGGTCATATGAATCTTGAATTTAACTTGTCCTCTCTTTTTGTTTTTTTTTTCTTTTTCTTTCTAGATTCCATCACTTTCTTCCAATGTGAAGTTTTAAGGAGAAACTTTATCCCCCCTTACATACTTAATATCTCATATCTTAATATCATAATACGATTTATACCTAATTATAGTTGCCTTAAGCTTTTCTCGAGTAGTTCTCCTTCATAATACATCCACCCAAGGATGAAAGATTATACTAAAATTGTGCTTAGGGTCTAAGTTCTTTGTAGATTACCCCAAAATTGATATGTAAATAGAGAATCTTTATTCGACACAATAAATAATAAAAAAATAGTCATTCTAGTCGCAAAATTTTTAGTAATCTATTTATATTTTTGTTTTGAAATAGATATTATATGTAACAATCTACCTAAAAAAACTCGGGTCTCTCCCCCTTAGAAACCCACTTAGCTAGCTCAACAAGTTTATTATCTTGTATTTGAATATCCTTAATTTTCTAAGTAAAAGTAAGCTGAACACACAACCTTACCACAATCTTTCTGCTCACAATATCTACTCTATCTCAAATTCAACTTTTCCTAAAGGAGAAAATATTTCAAATTCTTGGTTTTCCGTATAGAAAAAAAATTCCCTCAAAGAAGATTATGGTGCCAAATTTAATGCAAAAACTATAGTTGTTAGCTCTAGATCATATATAGAATAATTTGTTTTCCCATATATTATTAAAGATAATCTCTAACTACTTTACCTACCCACACATTGTGATCTAAAGAATTTATAGCCTCAATCTCATATTTTAGTCCCCCTCCAATCATGATAGGTTAACTAGATGTTCTTGTACAAATATACATGAACGTGTGGAACCCGGATCTATGAGTGCACAAATATCAAAATCATGTAATGAAAACATACCAACAATAACATCTATTGCCGCATGATCTTCCTTAGCTTTCATGGCATAGGCTTTGGCTGAAACTCTACTAGATTCAGGTCTATTCACAGTCTTTGGAAAATCCTGCCTAGTTTGGCTTGATCCTCCTCTAGTCTGAACTTTAGGCTGAGTAGGAACTAATTTTTTCATTTGAGTAGGAATTCTATTTGTCAAGAGAGGGCAATCCTTCCGTATATGTTCCTTGGACCCACATTTAAAGCAAGCACCTATGACACGCCAACATTCTCCTCTTTGGTGTCTGTTGCAACTATCACACTTGGGTATATATTCTTCGTTTCTAGTAAAATGAGTCTCTAGAACAGCAGATTTCTTAGATGACTCCCCTATTCTTCTTTTCTTTCTCCTAGTATTCTTTATCTTATACTTTGTAGTTGATGTAGGTTGAGAAGGATTAGGAGTAGTACTAATTCCCTCAACACTCATGGCACTAGACTGACGTGGGGACTTAGTGTCAAGAGAACTAAAATTCTCAACCATTCCAGGTTCATCTGAAAACATATCTCTCTAAGCCTACAAGTTGATAGAGAAATAACCCATATCAGAGTTATGGAGACACATTTATGTATGCATGACAAACCATTCCCAAATTAAATAAAGAGATGCTTAAACCTAAGCTCTGATACCAATAAATGTGACATCCCGCCTATATAATAGGAATAATCCCATTACATAAGCGGAATGACACAGACAATTTGAATGAAACTAGTCTGAATTTAAAATTTTTTTATTTAATAACTAAATTGATATTTTTTTTAATATTCAAATATACATATGGATTCAATTATCAAATACATTATCATGTTACATAAATATTATACTTCATTTTAACTATCAAAATTAATGGTTTTTACCTTACATCTAATTATATAGATATAATACCTGATTAAATATAACATCTAAAGCTAAAACATACTAAAATTTCAGAATTTTTGAACTATTATACTATTTTTGGTATATTTTTAAATATTTCTCTGTGCTCTGCCTTTAGGCAGTTTCAGGGTACTACATATAAAAATTCATATCTTTCAATTTGTAGCTTAAATTATTATGAAAAGTTTTATATAGTTATATAAGGTAATTTGGAACATTTTTCATTTTTAACGCATTTCCAGATTCAGTCTCTATGGCTGGCAAATACTAGAGGATCTATAACTGATTTAACATGAAATGTCAACCCGACCAGTTCAATTGTTTAGCTCATAACTCACAAAGTACATAATATTTTAAGGTGATATTTTCACAAAAATTTAGATAATACATAGGAGTAAAACTTTCATGTTTTATACTTTGGCTAATGCGATCTAAATATAGGTGAAATATAAGGACGAAATTACTGGAGCTATACAGATATATGAAACCAGCTCAATCAAGGAATAATCATAGTTTATTTCAGAATAACTCAACCCACACAGAAGCAATTTATACGAACTTTGGCAAAGACCTCAACAACATATATACCTACAACTTTTATGTTTTACAAAACCTCATATTAAGCCATTAAGATGATCGAATTTTACAAAAATCGTAGATTATTCAGTTGATACATCTCCCTGAATCAGTTTCACCCCCATGACCATATCTCTTCAAATACTCAACATAATTCAATAAACTTTGGCAGAAAGATACACAAGACATAGATGAACAACTTTTATGTTTAACACTTTCTCAAATTCGATTCATAGGATAATCACAAAAATGAACGAAGAACACTGCAGAACATAATCCAAAAAGTTCTAATAACACAGTAATCATGGAAAAAAATTTTCTTACCAAGATCAAATTTATTTGGACTGATTTTTGATGCAAATGTTGAAGGAAATGATGAAGATTTTGGACTGTAACATGGAGGAAGGAAAAGGGAAGATGAAGAAGAAGAAGGAGAAAGAGATAGGGTTGGAAGCAAATGGCCAAAAAAAAGAGTTCAACCCCACTTCCTCCTAATTCACGTTTTTAGTCCCCTTTTTTTTCCTTCTTTGCTGACCCGTTTTACTGTTCACTGTTCACTTTTCTCTTTTTTTTTTTTATTTTCTTATTCTTATTCTTATTCTTATTATTGTTATTATTATTATTATTATTATTATTATTATTATTATTATTATTATTATTATTATTATTATTATTATTATTATTATTATTATTATTATCATCATCATCTTCTTCTTCTTCACATATTTCCTTATCTAATATCTTTAATTTTTTTATACCAAAAATACAATTTAATTATGTGGTATAATTTAATCAAATTTATCATATCAATAAATTTATTTTATTTTAATTTCTAATTTAACCATATATTCAGTTTATTTAATTTTTTTTTGTCTATCATGTGTTTTCTATGTATACCACATACTTATTTTAATTTAGACTAATTTGTGGGCATTACATTCCCTTTACATGATGTTGAAAGGAAATTAAACTTTTCCATACTCACAAACATTTAAAATAAACATGTGAATTAATTGAGCTGGCAATATAGACACATATTTTGGGTTGTTATATCATGGATCCGAATTCATGTTATATTATAGAACTCCTCCTTTTATAGAGCACACATTTTTTCGGAATTGGATTTTGATAAATTAATGAATATAAAACAAGTTCATCAGTTATAACTTACAAGTTTATCATTTACAACTCGCTGCCTTATCACTTGCATATTTATTATTTAAAACTTTAATGTTCATCGTTTTCAAATTTAAGATTCATCATTTTGAAGCACCGGTTCATCGTTTAGATTTTGCAGGTTCAACATTTACATATTCATCGTTTACACATTGAAAGTTTATCATTTTGAACTTACAGGTTCATCATTTTAAACTTAGAGGAATTACTTGCAAGTTCGTTTTTTTAAAACTATATGTTTATCATTTAGATTTTGCATGTTCGAACATTTACAGGTTTATCGTTTACAACTTACAAGTTCATCATTTCAAATTTGCAGATTAATCGTTTTTAAAATACAGGTTCATTATTTTTAAACTTATATGTATATCTTGCAAGTTCTTCATTTTGAAACTACATGTTTATTGATTAACAGATTTATTATTTACAACTTACAGTTTTATCATTTCAAATTTATATGTTCATCATTTTGAAACTACATTCATCGTTTTTAAACTTACATGTATCACTTGTAAATTTATTCTTTTGAAACTATATATTTATCATTTAGATTTTGCACGTTCAAACATTTACAGGTTCATATGTATCACTTGCAAATTTATTATTTTGAAACTATATGTTTATCATTTAGATTTTACACGTTCAAACATTTACAGATTCATCCTTTTGAAACTACACATTCAACATTTTGAAACTACAAATTTAATATTTTGAAACTTATATGTGTCATTTGCACGTTCATCTACGTTATTTTTACCAAACCTATTATCTTCAACCTCTAATAATTCGATTTTTTCTCTCTATATTACTCATTTTTAGTTGAAATATTTTCATTTTTAGTTATTTTCTTTCACAAAAAATCAAAATTAAATATTTTTATTCCAAATAATAATAACAATCATTACAATATTTAAAAATACTAAAAAATATCAAATATACAAAATAAAAAAATTCTCTAAAAACAAACTTAAAATATACAAAAAAATATTTATGTGAATAAAAAGAAAAAGAAGAAGAAAAATACGCTAAAGAATACAAATCAATCATAGAAGAAAATTTCCGATTCATTTCGATAATTGTTCTCAGATACAAGGAAATGATTCAATTCCAGAATCATATCGTAGTTCTAGAACGAGCAATCGAAAAAATTTTGGATTAAAAAACGGTGTTATATCAATTAATGACATGCAAAGCATCTTACACCCGAGTCCATGATATCATTTTCACATATTTCCATATGGTCAAAATTATAAATATTCATCTTTCTATTTATATAGAAGCATATTATCATAAAATCCTTATACATACTTCTTAAGCTAGAAAACAAAGAACCTAATTAGCCATAAATACAAAGGATATATAGTAATCATAAAAGAATGAAAGAAAAGAAAAGAGAAAGCAAAATGGGTGAGAATTAAAACACTTCATTTATATAAACTCTAATTAAAACAGATATATCTATAAGATCATAAAATTATAATTAATTAGAGATTAGTTAATGATTAAGCTGAAAGTCCAGTGCTACTAATAGCCTTGGTTAAACCATAGGTGATTCCCATAGCCAACCATCCACCAATCAAAACCCTCAAAGATGACTTCACCACAGGTGCTTGACCTAATACAGCACCCAACCATCCAAACCCTACCAAGGCAAGGCTTGCTAGCCCTATCACCACCCCAACTCTCGCACCATAATCCTTAATAAAACTTGCCCCTATTAATGGTATTGCTGCCCCCACCGCGAACGCCAAGGCTGGAGCTCCGGCAGCCTGTAATGGGCTAGGCAACTCCTTTTTCTTGGCCTCAACTTCACTGGGTTGTATGTTTCTTGATCTAATCTCTCTTTTCAGTTGAGCCATCTCTGTATCATATTGTGAGTAGACTGATACGAATTCTCCAATAGCCATACTGCTAGCTCCTGCGACTAAGCCCGCGATACCGGTGAGGATCATAGTCTTTGGATCCTTACGGACAGCTCCTACTCCCATCATCAAAGATGTTGTAGAGAGTAGGCCATCGTTTGCACCAAGAACCGCAGCTCGAAGCCATTGTGCTCTCTTTGAATAGTCTAAAATCTCAATTTCTTGATCAGGGTTGGTTTGATTTTCAAGATCAGGGTTTGCTTGTTTAGTTTCTTGATCGGTTGCCATGAGGAAGATGAAATCAGAAGTGTAAGAAAGTAAGAGAATATTTGGAAGAAAGAGAGTTATGGATATTGAGGAATGTGGAGGGCACACGCCCATTGATGGTGATAATTATGGTGGATGAAAATAATAATATAATAAGGTGAAACATATCTTTGATCCCTGAAAAATAATCTTTTTAATTGAATCTCTAACTTTCTCTTCTATGTTATATTTCAGCACTAATTATTATTTTAATTGATATTGGACATTATACATGAATACAACTCTTAAATTGCTTAAAAATACCGTTCACACACTAAATTTGAAAGTCAACTGTTCTACACTTTAAATAGTAAGAAAGTCTCACACTTTTATAACACATGTTGACGAAAGGATAAAATTGTTAGACAGAATTAATTTACGATAAAACTAATTTAATTATACAGTAATAAATATTTAATTATTTAATTTATTTTGATTGATAATTAATAAATTTATATATATATATATATATATATACACATGTGTGTGTGAGATTAGATAGATGATGTAAATTCCAGCTGAAAATTACTCTCTGCTACGTGTATCCGCTAATGTATATATGTTATACTTTTTACAATGTGATTCAAAGTTAAAGTTTGCATATGACATTTTTGTACAAATTTAAAAGTGTATTTATGTATTATGTCCGAAATTATACACAACAAAAATATAATAATTCAATTATTTAATTTTTTTCAGTTCATAAAAAATAATAAAAAAATTGGGTCATAAAAATCCAATAGCAAAATAAGAACTTTTATAACGTGGAGCATATCATTATTTAAAAGAAAAAGAAATAAAAAATAAAGAATAAAGAAAGATGTGATTTTCGATATGGAATCTAATGCATTCACACAAGAAAGAGACTTATAAACAGTGGATTTTGCAAAGGGCAACTAATTAAAGTCTCTTTTTATGTTTTCTAAATGGTATTACAGCTCAATTGTGTGTGTATCTTACTAATTTTACTTTATATATATATATATATATATATTTATTTATTTATTTATGTTATTGCATTTCTAATTTTCTATCGAGATGGAATATAATATATACATTTTTGCATGTTCATGCTATTTTATTTAGATAACTGAAAAGAATAATTCATATCAAGTTAAATGAGTTTAATTATATCGTACTTTTTCTCTAAGAATTCACAAAATATCAAAACTCAAACGTGTAGATGATGATCCAAAAGATGATTTTTTTTTTTTGGAAAAGGAGTTGAAACTTGCATTAATTATGAGTGGGCATGAATATGAAAATGGCTAATTCAATAAAGCCATAAATATACTTATTTGGTGAAAAATTATGCTTATTGTTAAAGCCATAAATATACTTGTTTTATGAAGAATTATGCTTATTTCATTAGTATATGCTTATTGTTGAAGTCATAAATATACTTTCGTCTTCCATTAGCCAACCCTGACCTTAATAAAAAAGAAATTATTAGGCCACTCGTTTAGTTAAAAACTATGCCTACTTGCAATTATAAAAGCCATAATGGAGAACTTATCTATTCGATCACATCGGAAACAATTTTATATATATATATATATATATATATATTAAAACATATGCTTAGGTGTCTTGAAAAGGAATAAGTAACCAATTGGCATGTAGAATGAGGTCAGTCTCTTTCACTTTCTGTCTACAACTAATTATCTCAGAAAAATTGGATTTGCAGCCTACAATTTATTCATGCCCACCAATTTGCAGGTAGTTGAATTCAGTTTCTACTTAATTTTTGTCAGAACGTATTCTATAAATTCTAAATTATACGCTATTTTTCTATTTAATTTTTATACTTTTATTTATTCATATTAAATTTTCAATTTCTATTTCGATATAAGTATTCAACACATTCAAACTTAGGTTACAAGAAATCGGATTGAATTCAGGTAATTTCTGATATCGGGTCTAGTTATTTACGTGGATTATCATTCTATCTCACCTTTTAAAAAGAAATGTTGTACACGCCCCAGTAATTTATTATTTAAATATTTTGCTAAATTATAGATTTTACACTAAATTTTAATTATTCAAAAACATTAATTCAACAACTAATTAGCAACGGAATTAATTAAAAAATATTTACTAACGGATTATTACAAATAAATTTACATATGTTGGTATATGTAGCATCAAATTTACTAACAGATTACCAATGAAATTTATAAACAGATTTAAATCCGTTGATAAATTATGACGATATTTTTATTTACAAACGAAATTTTCCATTAATGATTATCAATGGATTTTTGTCCGATGAAAAATTTATAAATACCAACAGAAACTTATCATTTAGTAAAAACCAACAGAATTATCCATTGATGATAAAAATCCAGTAGTAATTATTCTATTAGTAATTATCAATAGAACATGTCCATTAGCATTTACCAATAGATTTGAGTCCATTGACAAATAATATTTTTTGAAGCAAAGGTGAAATATTTTTTTTAAATTGAATAGAAATTGAAATCAATGAATAAACTAATTAAATTGAACTTCAATAAATTCAATTGGTGTCCAATTTATTAATTGATCTTAATTTTAATCAATTAAATATTAATTTAAGTAAATTTAATTAATTAAATCTTCAATTTAATCAATTCAATCTTAATTTGAATCAATTTAGTCAATTAAATTTATAAAAATTTTATATTCAACTGTCTTATAATATCCTGCAAATGACCAAACATGCAGCCTAAAATAGTTAACTCAGATTATTACTAGTAGTTGGTGCATAATCTTATATAAACTTATCTTTTTTCTTCATTCTTTCCGATATGATATTCGAAGGCTTGCACATCAAGTTAGCATATCATCAGATTTGAGTATATTCAGTCCCAAAATATCTCTCCTATTTTGATGATATAAGATTTATCTACATATATTAGAATTCATCCTTCCATATATGATATTCAACATCTTTACTGAAATGTTTCTCACCATCACTCAAGATTATAAGCAAAAAAGTTATGATACCAAACTGTAACGACTCATGTCCAACTATATTGTAACAGTCTGTAAATAATTAAACCATACGATTTAAAATGGTTAACCCAAATTATTACCAGTAGTTGGTATATAGCATTACAAACTTCTCTTTCTTTCTCATTCTTTCTGATGTGAGATTCTCAAGCTAGCACGTTAAGCTAGCACATCTCTAAGCTTAAGTACATTTGTCTCAAAAATCTAGTTAGTTCAATTGAATTAATAAATTGAACTCTAATTTAATATCAATTTAGTTAATTTAAATTTAATTAATCAGTTGAACCTCAATTTGAGTCGATTGAACCCAATTTAAGCATAATTTAATCAATTTAAATTTAATTAATCAATTGACTCTAAATTAATAACTTAAGCCCTAATTTAAGCCAAGTTAATCAAATTATTTAATTGTACTTTAATTTAGTCAATTGAATGGTTTAAACAATTTACTTCAATTAATCAATTAGCCCTAAATTAATCGTTTAAAGCCCAATTTAAGTCAATTATTCAGTTAAATCTAAATTTAATCAATTGAGATTTAATTTAAGAATGGTTTAATCAAATTAAGTTCAATTAATAAAATTAAATTTCAATGTAATTATTTGAAGTTCAATTTATGCTCAATTTAATCAATTTAAATTCAATTAATAAATTGAACCCTTGAGCCTTAATTTAATCAACTTAAGACAATTAAATCAAAATAATCAACTATAGAAATTTAAAGAATCAATATAACCCTCATTTGAGTCAATGTGATCAATTGAGACCCAATTAAAGCTCAGTTTTATTAATTTAAGTTCAATTAATCAATGAACATCTAAATTATTCAATTAAACCTCAATTTAAGTCAATTTAATCGAATTATTTAGTTGAATCTCAATTCAATCAATTAAGGTTCAATTTAAGAATTGTTATTCAATTTAAGATATTGAACTCCAAATTAATCAATTGAAGTTTAATTTATGCTCAATCCAATTTTATTAAGAAATTGAACCATAATTTAATCAATCCAACTCTAATTTATGTCAATTAAATGAAATATCAATTAATTCCTTATTTAATCAATTGATTTAATTAATTTAAGTTGAACTGAACTCCAATATAATCAATTGAAGTTCAATTTTATGCTCAATTTAATCAATTTAAATTCAATTAATAAATTGAACCCTAATTTAATTAGTTGAGCCATAATATAATCAATTCAACCCCCAATATATGTTAATTGAATTAAATTAATTAATTAAACTTTAATTTAATCAATTAAAATTTAATTTAAGTTCAAATTCAATTCAATTAATTAATTGAACCCCAATTTAAACTCAGTTTATTCAACTTAAGTTCAATTAATCAATTAACTCCAAATTTAATCAATTAAATCTCAATTTAAGTCAATTTAATCAAATTATTCAGTTGAATTTCAATTTAAGAATAGTTTAATCAATATGTTAAATTACTATTAATTTTTTAAAGACTTTATTAGTGTGATCCTTAAATTTTAAGTTTTTATTAATAATAAAAATTAAATTACAAAAATGGCAAAATATTTTTAAAAAATTATAAATATAATTGTTAAAAAAATTTAAAAAATAAAATAAAATTGATGCTTTTAAAAAAAGGTAATTTTCAGTGACAATAGTTGTAATGACTCAGTACCTTAAGTTTATTGTAACACTAAATTTTTTTAAAATTAATTTTGTAACACTAAACCTCATATATTTAAAATTGTTAACTTTTTTAATGGAATATTGATGTGGAATTTTCATGTCAGCAAAAAATTTTCATATAAAAATTCCATGTGTCACGCTCGTCGGTTTATGCCCTACCAAATACACGTGTTCTACGACCGAATATGCTAGACTAATCGCGAACTGAGCGCACTCGTGATCGAAATGGAAGTGATATGATAGAGTCTAAATTTGAACCAAGAATAAGTGAGAAAATTGGTTACGATGAATGTTGAATTTTTCACAAAAATATAGGAAAACATGGTTTTACCGTAAAATATACGATTTTAACATTGTTAGCGAATTGCGAATGGATGATAGCAGGATATAGAGAATATTGAAACAAACTTCTCAGTATAATTTTATATTAAAACTAGAATGTTTAGGACATAAAATCAAATAAATAAAATTAAATGTCCGGTTACGCGAAAATATCGAAAAACGCAATTTTCAATCCAATATCTCAATCACTAAACTAAAAGCACAAATACTTAGAATAAATTATTTTGTGATTTTTAGTATATTTAATTGTAAGAGATTAATTAATTTAGAGGTTGAAATTGAAGAAATTAAAAATTAGGTACGGATTAAATTGAAGGAAGAAAGATTGATGACTAATTAGGAAATTTGGGAAAGATTAAGGTAAGTAGGATTAATTAGAGCTAAATAATGTTTTCCTTTGTACCCGATACCTTCTTAAACCCATTTTCTTAAGCCATTTTCTTTGATGAAGTATTCCAAAGTCTCAAGTCTTACTTTGATGAAGTAAATTATGCTCATTGGAAGTTTCAGATGGAGACATATCTGGATAGTGAAGGAATTGAAGTCTAGAATAGTGTTCGAAAAGAATGGACACCACCAACCAGAAGAGGAGCTGATGGTAAAGAAGAAATCTTATCAAGAGATGATTGGACAGAACCTCCAAGAAGAGCAAACTTTAAAAACAAGAAGAGCAAACTTCAAAAACAAGAAGGCAATGACAATTCTCTCAAGCTCATTATCCATTGAAGAATGTGGTAGGATACAACACTACCCAATAGCTTACAGCATGTGGAAAACATTGGAAAACTATCATGAAGGAACCAAGCAAGTTAAATCCAAGAAGATTCAACTTCTTACTTCAGAATATGAGCTCTTCAAGATGAAATCCAATGAGTCAATCACTGACATGACCAACCGTCTTCTAGCTATCATAAATGGAATGAGAAAACTTTGGAAGCACCTGAGCTTGGAAGATGTAAATAACAAAATCCTGAGAAGTCTTCCTCTCAAAGATTACGGTTCAAGAATTGCTAGTACAGAAGAAGTAAATGAAGACATGAGCATCATGAATACTGATGTGCTTATTGGAAAACTTCTCACACATGAAATGGCAGTGAAAAGAGATAGAAAACTTGAAGCAGAGCCAGAAAAAAGAAAGCTTCTAGCACTAAAAGCCTCTACTTCAAAATCTCAAGAAGAAGTTGAAGATGATGAAGAAATGAGTGATGATGAGAATGAGGACATTGATATGCTCTCAAGAAGGTTGAAAAGAATTATTGAGAAGAAAATGAGCATCTCTAGAGAATTCAGGCAAAGAAATCTCAAATAGATTTCTAATGATGCACAAAGAAGTAAAGAAGAGGTAAAATGCTATGAATGTGGAAAGAAAGGGCATATTAAACTAGAATATCCAAGGCTTAAGAAGCATAAGAGCAAATACCAAAGAGACAATAGGGAGAAAGGTCACAAAACCACATGGGATGACGAAAGCTCTTCAAGTGAAAAAGATGACAATTAAAGTGAAGAGGTCTTAGAAATTCCATTTCAAAATTTCACAAAGGAAAAGAGAGCTTAGATACTCTCATTGTGTCTCAAAGACCACCTTTAATTAGACACGGTCTAGGATTTAAGAGCACATAATCATCTTCTCATAAAACTATTTTTGTTAAAGTCAAGTGAATCTCATATCTCTACACTTGCTGGAACAGCACCAAAGAATAAGTACACTAAACCTTCTATACATAAAAGGAATAATCAAGGATTGGTAAGCCTAAGAAAGAAACCTCAAAAGGCTAATCATGCCTTTATGTATAAGAAGCATGCATCTAGAAAATTACCAATTAATCATGATTGTGCATGCCATTGTTCTCAAACTGAGTCTAATAGAAATATGACATTCAAAAATATTGTAAGACCAAAAAGCAATTTCAGACCTAAACAGTATAATTATTGTATGAAAATTGGTCACATAAATAAACATTGCTGGATAAGGAAGGCTCATTGGGAACCTTCATGTGCTAACCCCCAAAGAGCCAAGCTCATTTGGGTACCTAAAAATCATACTTGAATTGTGATTCTATAGGTATGCCTCAAGTCCACAATAAACAAAAATGCTTGGCTAGTAGACAGTAGATGCTCAAGGCATATGATAGGAGACAGAACTTTTCAATGAAATCGAAAGTATTGATGGAGGTAAAGTTACCTTTGGAAACAAAGCTAAGGGTAAGGTAATTGGAATTGGTTCTATTGGTACAAATGGTACTACTTTTATTAAAGATGTTTTACTTGTTGATGGTTTGAAACATAACTTGTTGAGTGTAAGTCAATTATGTGATAAAGGAAATAAAGTAACCTTTACTTCCAATGAATGTCTTGTAACCTCTATTGATGGTCAAGAGATATTTAAAGGAAATAAAGAGGTCAATACCTACATAATAAATTTACTCAAAATATCTAACCATTCCTCTAAATGTCTTGTGACTACTAGTGATGAATCTTGGTTGTGGCATAGAAGGCTTAGTAATGCGAACATGAACTTAATTCAAAGCCTCAACACAGGAGAACCAGTAAAGGGACTGCTAAAAGTCAAATTTGAAAAAGACAAAACATGTGAACCTTGCCAAAGAGGGAAGCAACACAAGTCATCCTTCAAATCCAAAAACACAGTAAGTACCTCAAAACCTCTATAACTCCTACATCTAGATTTATTTGGACCTACTAGAATTGCAAGCTTAGGAGGTAAACATTATGCCTTTGTCATCGTAGATGATTACTTTAGATTTACTTAGGTAATTTTCTTAGCTTAAAAGAGTGATGCTTTTGAAAATTTCAAAAACTTTGCTAAAAGAGTTCAAAATGAAAAAGGATATTGCATTTCAAAAATAAGAAGTGACCTTGGCAAAGAATTTGAAAATGAAAATTTTGAAAGTTTTTGTCTTGAACAAGGCATCTCACAGAATTTTTCATCTTCGAGGACACCTAAAAAAATGGGGTAGTTGAAAGGAAAAAATCGAACTTTAATTTAAATGGCTAGAACAATGCTCAATGAGTATGGTTTACCAACTTACTTTTGGGAAGAAGCTACAAATACTGCTTGTTATATTTCAAATCAAGTTTTCAAAAGACCTCTCCTAAAAAAAACTTCATTTGAGCTATGGAATGGAAGAAAACCCTTGATATCATACTTTAGAGTATTTGGATGCAAGTGTTTCATATTGAATACCAAGGACAACTTTGGAAAATTTACTTCTAAATCTGATGAGGGTATCTTTTTATGATACTTATTGCCTAGATATTAAGCCAAAAAGGGGGGTTGAATTGGAGTTTTAAAAAAAATAAACTTTAAGGTGCGGAAATAAACAATTAATTTTAGGAGGGATAGAGAAAATTTGACACACAGATTTATAGAGGTTCGGGTGTTAACAAACCCTACTCCTCTCCCCAATCGCAATTGGGAGTTTCACTAACACACTAAGTGTTACAATGGAGTTTTACAAGCTCACTCCCAACTATGGTGTTTCTCACAATGGCTCACACCTAACCCAGAAATCCCTTGTGTTTTAATGGCTCACACAATAACCAATTCCTTGTGTTTTACAGGCTCACACAAACAACCTACACTTTGTGTTTTACAGGCTCACACAAACAACCTACACTTTGTGTTTTATAGGCTCACACAAACAACCTACACTTTGTGTTTTACAGGTTCACACAAACAACCTTTTCTTTGTGTTTTACAGGCTCACACAAACAACCTTTTAATTTGTGTTTTGGAGGTTCACACAACTAACCCTTACAAGTGTTCTACTCTTAACCCAGAAATACCCAAAGCTCACTTGAGTAAAGATTACAGAGAGAACCACTTATAAATCTTAATTGCTCAAATATGAGGAGCAAAAGATTTTTACAGAGAATAGATTTATTCTCAAAGTATGAAAATACAAATAGCTTGTAATAAAAATTAAATTCGACGTATATGCTATTCTTTTGTTTTTCTTATCATTCTCTTTGTTCTTAATGCATAAATGACTTCCATTTATACTCTCATGGCTGAATATAGCCGTTGGGGTGCATTAAATAAGAAACTAGCCGTTGTACCAACCAAAAAATCGCGTCTGACAATTTTCTCTTTCATTGTTCACGGGCGTGACTATGTTTGTCACAGGGGTGACAGTTCTTCCCAAGCCGTGACTGAAGTGGTGACCTTAGTCGTGAAGCTCTCTGGAATGTTTTGACATATAGAGTCAAGGGCGTGACAAGCTTCCCAATCGTGATTCAAGTGGTGACTCTGGTCGTGAAGCTCTCTGGATGAAATTGCATGAATATTCACGGGGGTGACTGAAATGCTTACTTCACGGTTTGTTTTTCCTTCATGGCCGTGAACTTCAAATGTTGGTTTTGGTAACGGTTAGCTTCCTTCATGGGCGTGACTCCTAGAGTCACGGCAGTGAACATGCTACTATTTGAATTTTATCTCTCAAGGATTATTCTTCCAATTCTCCATTCTTGCTATTTTAATTTATATCCTGTATAATATACTTACAAAAATAAGTATGTTAAATACAATATTGTTATATTATTTGTTATCATCAAAATGATGGAAATACCCCTCAAGGTTTAACAATCTCCCCCTTTTTGATGGTGACAAATAATCTAGCAATATGTGATTTTGAGAAGTCTCCCCCTCAAAATATACTTAGGATAAAAAACTATAATGTGCAAGAATAGTAAATAATGATGTAGCATTAAACTAGATTTTAAGTATATGCAAGTTATATGAGAAGTATATCCAATACATACCATAATTCATTTTTAAAACATGAAGTATATGTAAGGTATATTTAAGGTATATCATGACATATTTTTATTTGTAACTTGTTTTAAGGTATATGCAAAGTATACTTAAGTTGTATCTAAGGTATATAAAGCTCAATTTATATACTTTGCATATGAAATTTTGAATCAAGATTTTTTAATCCATTTCAAAGTTCATTCACTTTTTTATTCAAAATTCTTTTATTATTCTCCCTTATCATATATTGCCTATCATATATTACTAGTTTTCTCCCCCTTTTGTCATTAATCAAAAAGGATATGAAGATTGAAGTGAACAAAGGCAAATATATATATCATAAAGGAAAGGATACAAACTAAGAAAGGAAATTTAAAATTTCCTACACAAGCAAAACATAACAAACAAGCTAAAAACAATCAAATTTAGGCTACACTCTAGCCTATCTCCTAGCCAGACATCCTATCACGAAGCCTAGCTACTTCAACCTCAAGGTTGTCCATCCGACACTCCATGAAGTCCTTGAGGTTCTCCAACCTCTCATCCATCGAAGTCTACAGCTGCTCAAAATGTGGTGCCAAGAGGTTGACCACCTGCTGCGCTAAGGATGGTGTGGAAGCTGAGGACTGTCCAATGTCCTACTCGACTGCTGGAGGTGCTTCCTCAACACGAGCCCTCTTTTTCTGCTGGACTCCCTGGAGGCCTGCTTTAAGATCCTCTGTGTCATTATCTTCCCAGATAATCTCCCCAGCAGTGTCGATGAAGCAGTAGAAGATATCGTTCTGAAAAACAATTCTGACAGCCGCTCCCATCTTAATGAACGACTCGACATCCAAGCTGTCTCGATGATGTGCAGAAATTATGTTGAAGTGATGGTCATCCAGCTTCAAATAATTTAGCTTCACTGTAATATGGGTGACATAGGCCCCAATCACAATATCTCCTGTAGGCTTGGTGGCAATGGAGAGAAGATGGTTAGCAAACCATCTGGAAAGTGCCACTGTGACTCCCCTGCGAGCCATCTCAAGGAGGAAGAGTTCTGACTTCCTGTTTGTTCCATTACTTCCTCCTCTAGCAAAAATGCTATAGGTTAGGAACCTATGTAAATATCTATGTACTGGGGTCTTGAGATGTGTGCTCTTAGTTTTCTTCAAATCCCAGCTGCAACCGGTGCCAAAATGTGTCCAGGATGGAAGAGGAAAGAATTCTACCTCAGTATCATTTATGATGCCCTCAGACGGTAGGCTGAATAATTTCCCAAACTCAATGGCACTGAGGGTGTTAGGATTGTTGCAGAGTTGGAATTTCACCACTTCAGTAGGTGAAACCTGCAAGGTGCTGAGGAGTTCCAGCATTGGCTCCCTCATAGTCGGCTGATGAATTTCGACAAACTCTTTGAGGTGACAAGCTTGTAGTTGCTCTGTCATAGCCGTCTCAAGCCCGAGAATACGGATTGTCTGCCAATCGAAGGACCTTGATGAAAAAAGAGGTCTCTTCTTTAAAGTTGCATACCGAGGATGGCAATTCTCCAGAATGCGATTCATGAGGTAATCTCCATAGCTCTTAGGTGCATGGGACTTCTTTCTCTTTCCCTTAGATGAAGCAGACTCCATATTTGAAGAAATTTATTGTTGATGGATTTGAAAATAATGTTGACAGAAAATTTGATGTAAAACCCTATAAATGTATGATTTCTGCTGAAGATTCGAACTTCTAGTGGTATTTATAGTGAAATTTCAAATCTTTGGGGTTAGAATCTTCAATGTCTCAATAAATGAGAGTAAATGAGAGCAGTTTTGGGAGATGAGGAGTTGAAATGAAGGTTGTAACCGGCTGTTCTCTTATATATTCGATACATTCACAGGCGTGAATTATGGTTTCACGGGCGTGAATAGTCATGTTCACAGTTTGCTGAATGAGTGTTTCACCCGTGAATAAAGGAGTGAATACGTTCACGAGCGCGATGTTTGAACATCACGGGCGTGAATGATCATCCATCACTGGGGTGAACCAATTGTCACGGGCGTGAAATATTGAATTTCACCACTTATGCCCGTGAAGCAAGCCATGAATCAAGGCGTGAAAGCTTCTGTGAGTTTTGGGGTGTAATTGTTCACGGGAGTGAAAATGAGTCACGGGCGTGAAAATCTCTTTTCACGGGCGTGACTCAAGCCGTGAAAATAAGTTTCACCACTTGAAGCCGTGAACCATGTCGTGAACCAAGTCGTGAACGATACTGCCTCTTTGGGCCATTTAAGTCACGGGTATGAATATATGTCACGGGCGTGACTCCCCTAAAATTTTCATCAATTTAAAATTAAGTTCTACAACGAGACTAAAACATTTCAACAAATGTTCTACTTCTTAAAACATGAATTCTCATAAAAAATTATATCTTATAACTTGTGATATGATTTAAGATTAACAATTTAAAATTTCATATTTTTGCAATCACAAGGTTAATCCATCAATCATACTAAGTTCTCTTCTAATGAAATTAAATATTTCCTCATTTAGAGACTTAGTGAAAATATCTGCTAATTGATTTTCTGTGCTTATAAATTCTAATGCAACATCTCCATATTGAACATGATCTCTAATAAAGTAGTGTCTAATGTCAATATGTTTGCTTCTAAAGTGTTGAATAGGATTCTTTGAAAGATTTATAGCACTAGTGTTGTCACACTTTATAGGTATATGGTTCATCTCATGACCATAGTCCTTAAGTTGTTGTTTCATCCAAAGAATTTGTGTACAACAGCATCCAACTGCTACATATTCAGCTTCAGCAGTTGAGAGAGCAACTGAAACTTGTTTCTTGCTAAACCAAGAAACTAAACATTCTCCAATGAAGTGACAAGTACCTGAAGTACTTTTTCTATCCAAAAGACTACCAGCATAGTCTGCATCTGAATATCCTATAATATAAAAAGATGAATTCCTTGGATACCATAAACCTAAATGCAATGATCCATGTAAATATCTTAAAATTCTTTTTACAGCATTTAAATGAGATTCTTTAGGACATGATTGAAATCGTGCACATAAGCAAACACTATACATAATATCGGGTCTAGAAGCAGTAATATATAAAAGTGATCCGATCATACCTCTATAAAGCTTTTCATTAATGCTCTTACCCTTTTCATCTTTTTCCAATTTTGTTGATGTGCTCATAGGAGTCTTGGCATTTTTTCATCCTTCCATACCAAATTTTTGGATTAAATCTTTGGCATATTTGGATTGGTTGATGAATATGCCCTCATTGCTTTGCTTTATTTGTAGACCAAGGAAATTCTTAAGTTCTCCCATCATGCTCATTTCAAATTCCCTAGTCATGCACTTAGCAAATTCTTGACAAAGCAACTCTTTAGTAGAACCAAATATTATATCATTAACATAAATTTGAACAATTAGTATATCATGCTTATGCTTTTTGATGAATAGTGTAGTATCAACATTTCCCTTTGTAAAGTTATTTTCTAATAAAAGAGAACTTAGTCTCTTATACCAAGCTCTTGGAGCCTGTTTTAAACCATACAAAGCTTTTGAAAGTTTAAAAACATGATTTCGCAAATCATAGCTTTCAAAACCTGGTGGTTGTTCTACATACACTTCTTCATCAATATAACCATTTAGAAATGCACTTTTCACATCCATTTGAAAAAGTTTGAAATTCATGTGACATGCATATGCTAAGAGTATTCTTATAGCTTCTAATCTAGCTATAGGTGCATATGTTTCATCGTAATCTATACCTTCTTCATGATTATATCCTTTTGCAACCAGTCTTGCTTTATTCCTGGTTATTAACCCTTGTTCATCTAATTTGTTTCTAAATACCCATTTGCTACCTATGATTTGATGATCCTTGGGTCTAGGTACTAGGTTCCATACCTTATTTCTCTCAAATTGGTTGAGTTCCTCTTGCATGGCAATTACCCAACTTTCATCATTAAGAGCCTCATCAATATTTTTAGGCTCAATTTGTGAAATAAAAGCAATGTCCGTGACTAAATGCTTGAAATGAGATCTAGTACTTACTCCCCTTGATAGATCACCAATTATTTGCTCTTTTGGATGATCTTTCGTCATTCTCCATTCTTTTGGAAGCTCTTGTTCCATTTGTTCTTGATTTTGAGGAAGTGAATTTTCTTGATCATTTTCTTCTTTTCCATTTTCAATATCAAGTTTTTCCATATTACCTACAACATCATCAAGAGCACTACCTTTCACAAGATCAAGTTTACTAGATTCATTAAAAGCAACAAGCATGGATTCTTCAACAGTTAATGATCTTTTATTAAAAACTCTATATGCTTTGCTGGTTGTAGAGTACCCTAAAAAGATACCTTCATTAGATTTCGAGGAAAATTTTCCAAGATTGTCCTTGGTGTTCAATATAAAGCATTTGCATCCAAATACTCTAAAGTATGATATCAAGGGCTTTCTTCCATTCCATAGCTCAAATGAGGTTTTGTTTAAAAGGGGTCTTTTGAAAACTCGATTTGAAATATAACATGCAGTGTTTGTGGCTTCTGCCCAAAAATAAGTTGGTAAATCATATTCATTAAGCATTGTTCTAGCCATTTCAATTAAAGTTCGATTTTTCCTTTCAACTACCCCATTTTGTTGAGGTGTCCTAGGAGATGAGAAATTATGTGAAATGCTATGTTCAAGAAAAAAGCTTTCAAAGTTTTCATTTTCAAATTCTTCTTATTTTTGAAATGCAGTACCCTTTTTCATTTTGAACTCTTTTAGCAAAGTTTTTGAAATTTTCAAAAGCATCACTCTTTTGAGCTAAGAAAATGACCCAAGTAAATCTAGAGTAATCATCTATGATGACAAATGCATAATGTTTTCCTCCTAAGCTAGCAATTCTAGTAGGTCCAAACAAGTCTAAATGCAGGAGTTGAAGAGGTTTTGAAGTACTTACTATATTTTTGATTTTGAAAGATGACTTGCATTGCTTTCCTCTCTGACAAGGATCACATGTCTTGCCTTTTTCATATTTAACTTTTGGCAATCCTTTTACTAGCTCTCCTGTGCTCAGACTTTGTATTAAGTCCATGTTAGCATGACCAAGTCTTCTATGCCACAGCCAAGATTCATCACTAGTAGTCACAAGACACTTAGAGGAATGATTAGATAGTTCATGTAAGTTTATTATGTACGTATTGATATCTCTATTTCCTTTAAATATTTCTTGACCATCGATAGAAATTACAAGACATTTATTTGAAGTAAAAATTACTTTGTTTTATTTATCACATAATTGACTCACGCTTAGCAAGTTATGTTTCAAGCCATCAACAAGTAAGACATCCTTAATAAAAGTAGTACCATTAACACCAATAGAACCAATGCCAATTACCTTACCCTTTGCATTGTTTCCAAAGGTAACTTTACCTCCATCAATACTTTTGATTTCATTGAAGAGTTCTTTGTCTCCTGTCATATGCCTTGAGCATCCACTGTCTACTAGCCACGCATTTTTGTTTATTGTGGACTTCAGGCATACCTATAGAATCACAAATCAAGTACAATTTTTAGGTACCCAAATGAGTTTAGGTCCTTGGGGGTTAGCACATGAAGGTTCCCAATGAGCCTTCCTTATCCAGCAATGTTTATTTATGTGACCCATTTTCATACAATAATTACATTATTTAGGTCTAAACTTGCTTTTTGGACTTACTTTATGTTTAAATGTCATAATTCTATTAGACTGATTTGGAGAACAATGGCATGCACATTCATGATTAATTTACGTTTTTCTAGATGCATGCTTTCTATACATAAAGGCATGATTATTCTTTTTCTATATAGAAGGTTTAACATTTTTATTTCTTGGTGCAGTTCTAACAGGTGTGGAGATGTGAAATTCTTTAGATTTAACAAATATAGTTTTGTGAGAAGATGATGATGTGTCCTTAAATCCTAGACCATGTCTAATTAAGGGTGATCTTTGAGACACAATGAGAGTATCTAAGCTCTCTTTACCTTTGTGAAATTTAGAAATAGAATTTCTAAGTTCCTCAACTTCATTTTTCAAAGTATTATTTTCTTTTAACAATGAAGCTGTTGAGGGTCTTGATGAATATTCATCTAATGACTTTTGAAGAGATTCATTAGATAATTTAAGCTTTATGTTCTCTTTTTCTATACCATCTATCTTATTTTTCAAATTAGAGATATTATTTCTATAGGTACTAAATTTAGTTCTATATTTCTCTAATTCTATATTTAATTCTTCTATTAGGCTTTGCTCATCATCATCATCATCACTATCATTATCACTATCATTATCACTACTATCATTATTGAAAGAGTATGAGTGTAGTGATCTTACTTTGTCCGAGACGTGATCCTAAATAGCCATGAAGCATAGGTTGACCTCTTCACTTTCATTATCATCTTTTTCACTTGAAGAGCTTTCGTCATCCCATGTGGCTTTATGACCTTTCTCCCCATTGTCTCTTTGGTATTTGCTCTTATGCTTCTTGAGCCTTTGACATTCTGGTTTGATATGTCCTTTCTTTCCACATTCATAGCATTTTACCTCTTCCTTACTTCTATGTGTGTCATTAGAAGTTTGTTTGAGGTTTCTTTGCCTGAGTTTTCTGGAATTGCTCATTTTCTTCTCAATGATTCTTTTTAATCTCCTTGAAAGCATAACGATGTCCTCATTTTCATCATCACTCATTTCTTCATCATTTTCACTTTCTTCTTGAGATTTTGAAGTAGAGGCTTTGAGTGCTAAGGGCTTTCTTTTCTCTGGCTCTGCTTCAAGCTCTCTATCTCTCTTTACTGTCATCTCATGTGTGAGAAGTTTGCCAAACAGCGCATCAGTATTCATGACGCTCATATCTTCATTTGCTTCTTCTATGCCAGCAACTCTTGTACCATAGTCTTTAAGAGGAAGACTTCTCAGGATTTTATTGTTTACATCTTCCAAACTCATATGCTTCCCAAGTTTCCTCATTCCATTTATAATGGATAGAAGTCGGCTGGTCATGTCAGTGATTGACTCATTGGATTTCATCTTGAAGAGCTCATACTCTGAGGTTAGAAGTTGAATCTTCTTGGATTTGACTTGCTTAGTTCCCTCATGATAGTTCTCCAATGTCTTTAACATGTTATATGCTGTTGAGCAGTGTTGTATTCTCCCACATTCTTCAATAGATAATGAGCTTGATAGGATTGTCATTGCCTTCTTATTTTTGAAATTTGCTCTTCTTTGACGCTCTGTCCAATCATCTCTTGATAGGATTTCCTCTTCTGGTTGGTGGTGTCCATTCTTTTCATACACTATCCCAGACTTCAATTCCTTCACTATCCAAGTATGTCTCCATCCTAAACTTCCAATGGGCAAAATTTGCTCCATAAAACTAAGGTTTGAGATTTTGGAATCCATCACTAGCCATATCTTACTCTTTACTAGCGCTTTTTAGGCTTCGATGCTAGACAAGGCTCTGATACCAATTGTTGCCCAGATATTAAGCCAAGAAGGGGGGTTGAATTGGAGTTTTAAAAAAAATAAACTTTAAGGTGCGGAAATAAAAAATTAATTTTAGGAGGGATAGAGAAAATTTGACACACAGATTTATAGAGGTTCGGGTGTTAACAAACCCTACTCCTCTCCCCAATCACAATTGGAAGTTTCACTAACACACTACGTGTTACAATGGAGTTTTACAATCTAACTCCCAACTATGGTGTTTCTCACAATGGCTCACACCTAACCCATAAATCCCTTGTGTTTTAATGGCTCACACAATAACCAATTCCTTGTGTTTTATAGCCTCACACAAACAACCTACAATTTGTGTTTTACAGGCTCACACAAACAACATTTTAATTTGTGTTTTGGAGGTTCACACAACTAACCCTTACAAGTGTTCTACTTTTAACCCAGAAATACCCAAAGCTCACTTGAGTAAAGATTATAGAGATAACCACTTATAAATCTTAATTGCTCAAATATGAGGAGCAAAAAGATTTTTATAGAGAATAGATTTGTTCTCAAAGTATGAAAATACAAATAGCTTGTAATAAGAATTAAATTCGAAGTATATGCTATTCTTTTGTTTTTCTTATCATTCTCTTGGTTCTTAATGCATAAATGACTTCCATTTATACTCTCATGGCTGAATATAGCCGTTGGGGTGCATTAAATAAGAAACTAGCTCTTGTACCAACCAAAAAATCGCATCTGACAAATTTCTCTTTCATTGTTCACGGGCGTGACTATGCTTGTCACAGGGGTGACAGTTCTTCCCAAGCCGTGATTGAAGTGGTGACCTTGGTCGTGAAGCTCTCTGGAATGTTTTGACATATAGAGTCACGGGCGTGACAAGCTTCCCAGCCATGATCCAAGTGGTGACTCTGGTCGTAAAGCTCTCTGGATGAAATTGCATGAATCTTCACGGGGGTGACACCTTTATTCACGGGGGTGACTGAAATGCTTACTTCACGGTTTGTTTTTCTTCTTGGCCGTGAACTTCAAATATTGGTTTTGGTAACGGTTAGCTTCCTTCACGGGCGTGACTCCTAGAGTCATGACAGTGAACATGCTACTATTTGAATTTTGTCTCTTAAGGATTATTCTTCCAATTCTCCATTCTTGTTATTGTAATTTATGTCCTGTATAATATACTTATAAAAACAAGTATGTTAAATACAATATTGCAATATTATTTGTTATCATCAAAATGACGGAAATACCCCTTAAGGTTTAAAAATCTCTCTCTTTTTGATGGTGACAAATAATCTAGCAATATGTGATTTTGAGAAGTCTCCCCCTCAAAATATACTTAGGATAAAAAATTATAATGTGCAAGAATAGTAAATAATGATGTAGCATTAAATAAATTTTAAGTATATGCAAGTTATATGAGAAGTATATCCAATACATACCATAATTCCTTTGTAAGATATGAAGTATATGTAAGGTATATTTAAGGTATATCATGGCATATTTATATTTGTAACTTGCTGCAAGGTATATGCGAAGTATACTTAAGTTGTATCTAAGGTATATAAAGCTCAATTTATATACTTTGCATATGAAATTTTGAATCAAGATTTTTAATCCATTTCAAAGTCCATTCACTTTTTGATTCAAAGTTCTTATATTGCTGGTTTGATACCCTTCCTTTATCATATATTGTCTATCATATATTGCTAGTTTTCTCCCTCTTTTGTCATCAATCAAAAAGGATATGAAGATTAAAGTAAACAAAAGCAAATATATATATCATAAAGGAAAGGATACAAACTAAGAAAGGAAATTTAAAATTTCCTACACAAGCAAAACATAACAAACAAGCTAAAAACAATCAAATTTAGGCTACACTCTAGCCTATCTCCTAGCCAGACATCCTATCACGAAGCCTAGCTACCTCAGCCTCAAGGCTGTCCATCCGAGACTCTATAAAGTCTTTGAGGTTCTCCAACCTCTCATCCATTGAAGTCTGCAGCTGCTCAAAACGTGGTGCCAAGAGGTCAACCACCTGTTGCATTAAGGATGGTGTGGAAGCTGAGGACTGTCCAATGTCCTGCTCGACTACTGGAGGTGCTTCCTCAACCCGAGTCCTCTTTTTCTGCTGGACTCCCTGGAGGCCTGCTCTAAAGTCCTCCGTGTCATTATCTTCCCAGATAATCTCCCCAGCAGTGTTGGTGAAGCGGTAGAAGATATCGTTCTGAAAAACAATTCTGATAGCCGCTCCCATTTTGATGAATGACTCAACATCCAAGCTATCTCAAGGATGTGCAGGAATGATGTTGAATTGATGGTCATCCAGCTTCAAATTATTTAGCTTCACTGCAAATGGGTGACATATGCCCCAATCAAAATATCACCTGTAGGCTTGGTGGCAATGGAGAGAAGATGTTTAGCAAACCATCTGGAAAGTGCCACTGTGACTCCCCTGTGAGCCATCTCAAGTAGGAAGAGTTCTGACTTCCTAATAGTTCCATTACTTTCTCCCCTAGAAAAAATGCTATAGGTTAGGAACCTATGCAATACCTGTGTACTGGGGCCACAAGATGAGTGCTCTTTGTCTTCTTCACGTCCCAGCTACAATTATAGCCAAAATGTGTCCATGCTAGAGGGGCAGAGAATTCTACCTCAGTGTCATTTAGAGTTCCATCAGATGGTAGGTTGAACAATTCTCCAAATGCGATGGCGCTAAGGGTGTTAGGATTATTGCAGAGTTGGAATTTCACCACTCCAGTAGGTAAAACCTGCAAGGTGCTGAGGAATTCCAGCATTGGCTCCCTCAGAGTCGACTGATGAATTTTGACAAAATCTTTGAGATGACAGGCTTGTAGTTGCTCTGTCATAGCCCTCTCAAGCCCGAGAATATGGATTGTCTGCCAATCGAAGGACCTTGATGATAAAAGAGGTCTCTTCTTCAAAGTTGCATACCGAGGATGGCAATTCTCCGGACTGCAGTTCATGAGGTAATCTGTAACGGCTAGACTACTGGAATCAGGGTCTCAGCCCATTGCCACAGTAGGCCCACTTGTCATCTCATTGAGACCAACGGGCTACCGGGGTCCATAGCCCAATACCTCGAACCCATCACTGGAATCGCACTCAAGGTGTTTGCCACAGTAGGTTGTTGGAGGCAAGATTCGAACCCTTGACCTCCCTTTAGCCTCCAACAACCTATTGTGGCAAACACCTTGAGTGCGATTCCAGTGATGGATTGGAGGTATTGGGCCATGGACCCCGGCATCCCGTTGGTCTCAGTGAGACGGCGGATGGGCCTACTGTGGCAACGGGCTGAGACCCTGATTCCAGTAGCCCAGCCGTTACATAAAAGGTACCTTTTATGTAACGGCTGGATCTACTGGAATCCGGTCCTGGCCCATTGCCACAGTAATCCACACGCTATCTCACTGAGACCAAAGGGCTGCCAGGGTCCATGGCCCAATACCTCCAACCCATCACTGGAATCGCACTCAAGGTGTTTGCCACAGTAGATTGTTGGAGGCAAGATTCGAACCTTTGACCTCCCTTTAGCCTCAGTAAGAGACTACCATTAATAGCTATAACAAAAATTGAAAAAATATTTCCTTTTAATTTGCGACTATCAAAAAAATCAGAAAATGTTACGAAATTTATATTAATGGCATTCAATATAAGTTCAAGACACATAAGGGCTCATATCTTTATGTTATTTGTACCCGTAACCGGTTTATGGATGAGCGCTCTTGGAGTAGTCGGTCTGGAAGAGCTCATTCGCTTGGACGAAATGATAAAGGAATACCCGGAAACGCATCTACAAAATTTTCCTATCAGAATCCACAAACAAATGATCCATTTGATCAAGATGCACAATGAGGATCGTATCCACACGATTTTGCACTTCTCGACAAATCTAATCTCTTTCGGGATAAGGTCTTATATTAGGAGGTTTGGTACAATTGGTAGTCTCTTATTGAGGCTAAAGGGAGGTCAAGGATTCGAGTCTTGCCTCCAACAACCTACTGTGGCAAACACCTTGAGTGCGATTCCAGTGATGGGTTGGAGGTATTGGGCCATGGACCCCGGCAGCCCGTTGGTCTCAGTGAGACCACGGGTGGGCCTACTATGGAAACGGACTGAGACCCTGATTCCAGTAGCCAAGCCGTCACATAGATTTTTGGTATATTTTTAAATATTGCTCTGTTCTCTGCCTTTAGGCAGTTTCAGGGTACTACATTTAAAACTTCATATCTTTCAAGTTGTAGATTAAATTATTATGAAAAGTTTTATATAGTTATAAAAGTTAATTTGGAACATATTTCATGTTTAACTCATTTACAGATTCGGTCTCTAAGGCTCTCAAATAGTGGCTGATATATAACTGGTTCAACATGAAGTATCAACCCAACCAGTTCAATTGTTCAGCTCATAACGCACAACATACATGACATTTTTAGGTGATACTTTCACAGGAATTTAGATAAGACATAGGAGTAAAACTTTGATGTTTTTCACTTTGGCTAATTCGATCTAAAAATAGGTGAAATATAAGGACGAAGTTACTGGAGCTGTACAGGTATATGAAACCAGCTCAATTAAGGAACAGTCATAGTTCATTTCAAAATAACTCAACCTAAACAGAATCAATTTATACGAAATTTGGTAGAGACCTCAAAAACATATATACCTACAACTTTCAGGTTTTACAAAACCTCAGATTAAGCCATTAAGATGATCAATATTTACAAAACCCGTAGGTTATACAGTTGATACATCTCCCTGAACCAGTTTCACCCCAATAACTATATCTCTTGATATACTCAAAATCATTCAATAAACTTTGGCAGAGAGATATACAAGACATAGATGAATAACTTTTATGTTTAACACATCCCCAAATTCGAGTCACAAGATAATCAAAAATAGAGTAAAAGATCCTGTAAAAATATAACCTAAAGAGTTCTAATAACACAATAATCATGGGAGAAATATTTCTTACCAAAATCATATTTAATTGGACTGATTTTTGATGCAAATCTTGAAGAAAATGATGAGTAATTTGATCTGGGATATGAAGGAAGAAAAGGGGATGATGAAGGAGAAGAAGGAGAAGAGAAATGAAGTGGACGAATGACCAAAAGAAGTCTTCAGCCCCACTACCTCCCTAATTCACGTTTTTGGATTCCTTTTTTTTTTTTTGCTTCCTTCTCTACTCACCCATTTTTTACTGTTCACTATTACTGTTTACTTTTCTCTTTTTTTTTTTTTTAATTTATTATTATTATTATTATTATTATTATTATTATTATTATTATTATTATTATTATTATTATTATTATTATTATTATTATTATTATTATTATTACTTTCACATATTTTCTTATATCTAATATCTTTAATTTTGTTTTATACCAAAAATACAATTTAATTATGTGGTATAATTTAATCAAATTTATCATATCAATAAATTTAATTTATTGATATTTCTAATTTAGTCATTTATTCAATTTATTTAAATTTTTATGTCTATCATGTGTTTTCTATGTATACCACATACTTATTTTAATTTAGACTAATTTGTGGGCGTTACATAATCTGCATACCTCTTAGGTGCATGTAACTTCTTTCTCTTTCCCTTAGATGAAGCAAACTCCATATTTGAAGAAATTTGTTATTGATGGAGTTGAAAATAATTTTGACAGAAAATTTGATGTATAACCCTAGAAATGTATGATTTCTGCTGAAGATTCGAACTTCTGGTCGTATTTATAGTGAAATTTCAAGTCTTTGGGGTCGAAATCTTCAATGTCTTAATGAATGAGAGTAAATGAGAGCGGTTTTAGGAGATGAGGAGTTGAAATGAAGGTTGTAACCGGTTGTTCTCTTATATATTCGATACATTCACGGGAGTGAATTATGGTTTCATGGGCGTGAATGCTCATGTTCACGGTTTGCTGAAGAAGTGTCCCACCCGTGAATAAGGGCGTGAATATGTTCACGGGCATGATGTTTGAACATCACGGGCGAGAATGATCATCAGTCACGGGGGTGAACTCGTGGTCACGGGCGTGAAATATTGAATTTCACTCCTTATGCCCGTGAAGCAAGCCGTGACACAAGGCGTGAAAGATTATATGAGTTTTGGGGAGTAATTGTTCACGGGAGTGAAAATGAGTCATGGGCATGAAAGTCTCTTTTCACGGGCGTGACTCAAGCCGTGAAAATAAGTTTCACAACTTGAAGCTGTGAACCATGTCGTGAACCATGTCGTGAATGACACTGCCTCTTTGGGCCATTTAAGTCACGGGTGTGAATATATGTCACGGGCGTGACTCCCCTAAAATTTTCATCAATTTAAAATTAAGTTCTACAACGAGACTAAAACATTTCAACAAATGTTCTACTTCTTAAAACATGAATTCTCATAAAAAAAATTCTATCTTATAACTTGTGATATAATTTAAGATTAACAATTTAAAATTTCATATTTTTGCAATCACAAGGTTAATCCATCAATCATACCAAGTTCTCTTCTAATGAAATTAAATCTTTCCTCATTTAGAGACTTAGTGAAAATATCTGCTAATTGATTTTCTGTGCTTATAAATTCTAATGCAACATCTCCATATTGAACATGATCTCTAATAAAGTGGTGTCTAATGTCAATATGTTTGCTTCTAGAGTGTTGAATAGGATTCTTTAAAAGATTTATAGCACTAGTGTTGTCAAATTTTATAGGTATATGGTTCATCTCATGACCAAAGTCTTTAAGTTGTTGTTTCATCCAAAGAATTTGTGTACAGCAGCATCCAACTGCTACATATTCAGCTTCAGCAGTTGAGAGAGCAACTGAAACTTGTTTCTTGCTAAACCAAGAAACCAAACATTCTCTAATGAAGTGACAAGTACCTGAAGTACTTTTTCTATCCAAAAGACTATCAGCGTAGTCTGCATCTGAATATCCTATAATATAAAAAGATGAATTCCTAGGATACTATAAACCTAGATGCAATGATCCATGTAAATATCTTAAAATTCTTTTTACAACATTTAAATGAGATTCTTTAGGACATGATTGAAATCGTGCACATAAGCAAACACTATACATAATATCGGGTCTAGAAGCAGTAAGATATAAAAGTGATTCGATCATACCTCTATAAAGCTTTTCATTAATGCTCTTACCCTTTTCATTTTTATCCAATTTTGTTGATGTGCTCATAGGAGTCTTGGCATTTTTGCATCCTTCCATACCAAATTTCTTGATTAAATCTTTGGCATATTTGGATTGGTTGATGAATATGCCCTCATTGCTTTGTTTTATTTGTAGACCAAGGAAATACTTAAGTTCTCCCATCATGCTCATTTCAAATTCCCTAGTCATGCACTTAGCAAATTCTTGACAAAGCAACTCATTAGTAGAACCAAATATTATATCATCAACATAAATTTGAATAATTAGTATATCATGCTTATGCTTTTTTATGAATAGTGTAGTGTCAACATTTCCCTTTGTAAAGTTAATTTCTAATAAAAAAGAACTTAGTCTCTCATACCAAGCTCTTGGAGCCCGTTTTAAACCATACAAAGCTTTTGAAAGTTTAAAAACATGATTTGGCAAATCATAGCTTTCAAAACCTAGTTCAACATACACTTCTTCATCAATATAACTATTTAGAAATGCACTTTTCACATCCATTTGAAAAAGTTTGAAATTCATGTGACATACATATGGTAAGAGTATTCTTATAGCTTCTAATCTAGCTACAGGTGCATATGTTTCATCATAATCTATACCTTCTTCCTGATTATATCCTTTTGCAACTAGTCTTGCTTTATTCCTGGTTATTAACCCTTGTTCATCTAATTTGTTTCTAAATACCCATTTGCTACCTATGATTTGATGATGCTTGGGTCTAGGTACTAGGTTCCATACCTTATTTCTCTCAAATTGGTTGAGTTCCTCTTGCATGGCAATTATCCAACTTTCATCATTAAGAGCCTCATCAATGTTTTTAGGCTCAATTTGTGAAATAAAAGCAATGTCCGTGACTAAATGCTTGAAATGAGATCTAGTACTTACTACCCTTGATAGATCACCAATTATTTGCTCTTTTGGATGATCTTTCGTCATTCTCCATTCTTTTGAAAGTTCTTGTTCCATTTGTTCTTGATTTTGAGGAAGTGAATTTTCTTGATCATTTTCTTCTTTTCCATTTTCAATATCAAGTTTTTCCATATTACCTACAACATCATCAAGAGCACTACCTTTCACAAGATCAAATTTACTAGATTCTTTAAAAACAACATGCATGGATTCTTCGACCGTTAATGATCTTTTATTAAAAACTCTATATGCTTTGCTGGTTGTAGAGTACCCTAAAAAGATACCTTCATCAGACTTAGAGGCAATTTTCCAAGATTTTCCTTGGTGTTCAATATAAAACACTTGCATCCAAATACTCTAAAGTATGATATCAAGGGCTTTCTTCCATTCCATAGCTCAAATGAGGTTTTGTTTAAATGGGGTCTTTTGAAAATGCGATTTGAAATATAACATGCAGTGTTTGTGGCTTCTTCCCAAAAATAAGTTTTTAATTCATATTCATTAAGCATTGTTCTAGCCATTTCAATTAAAGTTCAATTTTTCCTTTCAACTACCCTATTTTGTTGAGGTGTCCTAAGAGATGAGAAATTATGTGAAATGTCATATTCAAGACAAAAGCTTTCAAAATTTTCATTTTCAAATTCTTTCCCATGATCACTCCTTGTTTTTGAAATGCAGTAACTTTTTTTCATTTTGAATTCTTTTAGCAAAGTTTTTGAAGTTTTCAAAAGCATCACTCTTTTGAGCTAAGAAAATTACCCAAGTAAATCTAGAGTAATCATCTACGATGACAAATGCATAATGTTTTCCTCCTAAGCTAGCAATTCTAGTAGGTCCAAACAAGTCTAAATGCAGGAGTTGAAGAAGTTTTGAAGTACTTACTATGTTTTTGGCTTTGAAAGATGACTTGTGTTGCTTTCCTCTTTGACAAGGATCACATGTCTTGCCTTTTTCATATTTAACTTTTGGGAATCCTTTTACTAGCTCTCCTATGCTGAGACTTTGTATTAAGTCCATGTTAGCATGACCAAGTCTTCTATGCCACAGCCAAGATTCATCACTAGTAGTCACGAGACACTTAGAGGAATGGTTAGATAGTTCATGTAAGTTTATTATGTACGTATTGATATCTCTATTTCCTTTAAATATTTCTTGACCATCGATAGAGATTACAAGACATTTATTTGAAGTAAAAATTACTTTGTTTCCTTTATCACATAATTGACTTACACTTAGCAAGTTATATTTCAAGCCATCGACAAGTAAGACATCCTTAATAAAAGTAGTACCATTAACACCAATAGAACCAATGCCAATTACCTTACCCTTTGCATTGTTTCCAAAGGTAACTTTACCTCTATCAATACTTTTGATTTTATTTAAAAGTTCTTTGTCTCCTGTCATATGCCTTGAGCATCCACTGTCTACTAGCCACGCATTTTTGTTTATTGTGGACTTGAGGCATACCTATAGAATCACAAATCAAGTATGATATTTAGGTACCCAAATGAGTTTGGGTCCTTGGGGGTTAGCATATGAAGGTTCCCAATGAGCCTTCCTTATCCAACAATGTTTATTTATGTGACCTATTTTCATACAATAATTACATTGTTTAGGTCTAAACTTGCTTTTTAGACTTACTTTATGTTTAAATGTCATAATTCTATTAGACTGATTTGGAGAACAATGGCATGCACATTCATGATTAATTTACGTTTTTCTAGATGCATGCTTCCTATACATAAAGGCATGATTATTCTTTTTCTATATAGAAGGTTTAACATTTTTTTTTCTTGGTGCAGTTCTAACAGGTGTGGAGATGTGAAATTCTTTAGATTTAACAAATATAGTTTTGTGAGAAGATGATGATATGTCCTTAAATCCTAGACCAGCAACTCTTGAACCATAGTCTTTAAGAGGAAGACTTTTCAGGATTTTATTGTTTACATCTTCCAAACTCAGATGCTTCCCAAGTTTCCTCATTCCATTTATAATGGATAGAAGTCGGCTGGTCATGTCAGTGATTGACTCATTAGATTTCATCTTGAAGAGCTCATATTCTGAGGTTAGAAGTTGAATTTTCTTGGATTTAACTTTCTTAGTTCCCTTGTGATAGTTCTCCAATGTCTTCCACATGCTATATGCTGTTGAGCAGTGTTGTATTCTCCCACATTCTTCAATAGATAATGAGTTTGATAGGATTGTCATTGCCTTCTTCTTTTTGAAATTTGCTCTTCTTCGAGGCTATGTCCAATCATCTCTTGATAGGATTTCCTCTTCACCATCAGCTCCTCTTCTGGTTGGTGGTGTCCATTCTTTTCGTACACTATCCCAGACTTCAATTCCTTCACTATCCAAGTATGTCTCCATCCTAAACTTCCAATGGGCATAATTTACTCTATCAAAGTAAGGTGTGAGACTTTGTAATCCATCACTAGCCATATCTTACTCTTTACTAGCGCTTTTTAGGCTTCGATGCTAGATAAGGCTCTGATACCAATTGTTTCCTAGATATTAAGCCAAGAAGGGGGGTTGAATTGGAGTTTTAAAAATTAAACTTTAAGGTGTGGAAATAAACAATTAATTTTAGGAGGGATAGAGAAAATTTGACACACAGATTTATAGAGGTTCGGGTGTTAACAAACCCTACTCCTCTCCCCAATCGCAATTGGGAGTTTCACTAACACACTAAGTGTTACAATGGAGTTTTACAAGCTCACTCCCAACTATGGTGTTTCTCATAATGGCTCACACCTAACCGAGAAATCCCTTGTGTTTTAATGGCTCACACAATAACCAATTCCTTGTGTTTTACAGGCTCACACAAACAACCTACACTTTGTGTTTTACAGGCTCACACAAACAACCTACACTTTGTGTTTTACAAGCTCACACAAATAACCTTGTAATTTGTGTTTTTGAGGTTCACACAACTAACCGTTACAAGTGTTCTACTCTTAACCCAGAAATACCCAAAGCTAACTTGAGTAAAGATTACAGAGAGAACCACTTATAAATCTTAATTGTTCAAATATGATGAGCAAAAAGATTTTTACAGAGAATCGATTTGTTCTCAAAGTATGAAAGTACAAATAGCTTGTAATAAGAATTAAATTCGAAGAATATGCTATTCTTTTGTTTTTCTTATCATTCTCTTGTTCTTAATGCATAAATGACTTCCATTTATACTCCCATGGCTGAATATAGCTGTTGGGGTGCATTAAATAAGAAACTAGCCGTTGTACCAACCAAAAAATCGCGCCTGACATTTTTTCTCTTTCATTGTTCACGGGGGTGACTATGCTTGTCACGGGGGTGACAGTTCTTCCCAAGCCGTGACTGAAGTGGTGACCTTGGTCGTGAAGCTCTCTGGAATGTTTTGACATATTGAGTCACGGGCGTGACATACTCATTCACGGGCGTGACAATCTTCCCAGTCGTGTTCCAAGTCGTGACTCTGGTCGTGAAGCTTTCTGGATGAAATTGTATGAATTTTCACGGGGGTGACACCTTTATTCACGAGGGTGACTGAAATGCTTACTTCACGGTTTGTTTTTCCTTCATGGCCGTGAACTTCAAATGTTGGTTTTGGTAACGGTTACCTTCCTTCACAGGCGTGACTCCTACAGTCACGACAGTGAACATGCTACTATTTGAATTTTGTCTCTCAAGGATTATTCTTCCAATTCTCCATTCTTGCTATTTTAATTTATGTCCTGTATAATATACTTACAAAAACAAGTATGTTAAATACAATATTGCTATATTATTTGTTATCATCAAAATGACAGAAGTACCCCTCAAGGTTTAACAGAGTATTTAATAAAAAATCATTAACTGTTGAAGAGTCTATGCATGTTGTTTTTAATGAATATAGTAGACTTGATCTTGTGAAAGGTAGTGTTCTTAATGATGTTGTAGGTACTATGGAAAGACTTGATCTTGAAAATGGAAAAGAAGAAAATAATCAAGAAGATTCACACCAAGATGATTCTCTACCTTAAGCTCAAAAGGAAAACAGGCAAGAGCTCCCAAAGGAATGGAGATTGGCAAAAGATCACCCCCAAAGTGCAAATCATTGGTGATCCTTCTAGGAGAGTAAGTACTAGATCTCATTTCAAACATTTAGCTTCTGACCTTGCTTTTATCTCTCAAATTGAGCCTAAAAATATTGATGAGGCTCTTAATGATGAAAATTAGGTGATTGCAATGCAAGAGGAACTCAACCAATTTGAGAGAAGTAAGGTATGGACCTTAGTACCTAGACCCAAGGATCATCAAATTATAGGTAGCAAATGGGTGTTTAGAAATAAACTAGATGAACAAGGTTTAATAACTAGGAATAAGGCTAGATTAGTTGCAAAAGGGTATAATCAGGAAGAAGGAATAGATTATGATGAGACCTATACTCCTGTAGCTAGATTAGAATCCATAATAATACTTTTAGCATATGCATGCCACATGAATTTCAAACTCTTTCAAATGGATGTAAAAAGTGTCTTTTTAAATGGTTATATAGAAGAAGAAGTTTACGTAGAAAAACCACCAGGTTTTGAAAGCTATGATTTGCCTAATCATGTTTTTAAACTTTCAAAAGCTTTATATGGTTTGAAACAAGCCCCAAGAGCTTGGTATGAAAGACTAAGTTCTTTTCTTTTAGAAAACAACTTTACAAAGGGGAATGTTGACACTACATTATTCACTAAAAAACATAAGCATGATATTCTAATTGTTCAAATTTATGTTGATGATATCATATTTGGGTCTACTAATGAATTGCTTTGTCAAGAATTTGGTAAGTGTATGACTAGGGAATTCGAAATGAGCATGATGGGTGAGCTTAAATATTTTCTTGGTCTACAAATAAAATAAGGCAATGAGGGCATATTCATCAACCAATCCAAATATGCCAAAGACTTACTTAAGAAATTTGGAATGGAAGGATGCAAGAATGCCAAGACTCCAATGAGCACATCAACAAAATTAGACAAGGATGAAAAGGGTAAGGGCATTAATGAAAAGTTCTATAGAGGTATGATCGGATCACTTTTATATCTTACTACTTCTAGACCCGACATAATGTATAGTGTATGCTTATGTGCACACTTTCAATCATGTCCAAAAAAGTCTCATTTAAATGCAGTAAAAAGAATTCTAAAATATTTGCATGGCTCATTACATTTAGGTTTGTGGTAACCTAGAAATTCATCCTTTTAGATTGTAGGATATTTAGATGTTGATTATGCTGGTAGTATTTTAGATAGAAAAAGTACTTTAGGTACTTGTCACTTTATTGGAGAGTGCTTAGTTTCTTAGTTTAGCAAGAAACAAGTTTCAGTTGCTCTTTCTACTGCTGAAGCGAAGTATGTAGCAGCAGGATGTTGTTGTACACAAATCCTTTGGATGAAACAACAACTTAAGGATTATGGTCATAGTATGAATCATATACCTATTAGATGTGATAATACAAGTGCTATAAATCTATCTAAGAATCCCATTCAACATTCTAGAAGTAAGCATATTGATATTAGACACCATTTTATTAGAGATCATGTTCAATATGGAGATGTTTTATTGGAATTTATAAGCACAGACAATCAATTGGCAGATATCTTCACAAAGTCTCTAAATGAGGAAAGATTTAACTTCATAAGAAGAGAGCTTGGTATGATTGGTGGATGTACTTTGTAATTGCCAAACCTTGATTGATAATCTTGTTTTTGTCTTATCTTTCTAGAAATAAGGTAGCTAATTTGATGGAAATATATGTTATAAGGGATAGAATCTCCCTAGAAATGCTTTAGTCTTGTTTTAGACTTAATTTTATTTATTGAGAATTTTAGGTCATTCACGCACGTGACATATATTCACAACCGTGAACTAAATCACCAAAAGAACCAGTAGCTTTCACGACATGATTCACGGCTTAAGGTAGTGAAGACTATGTTTCACGACTACTACCTTTTTCATTCACCCCCGTGAAACCCTTTGTTCATGCCCTGATGCATTTTCACGACCATGAACATTTCCACCAAAAACTTACAGAAGCATTCACGTTTTGTTTCACGATCACAAGTAGTGAAGTTTAATATTTCACGCCCGTGACTCATTTTTCACCACCGTGATAGTTCATTATTCATGCCTGTGACCTTTAAATATCACTATCGTGATCAATTTCACGCCTATCTTCACGGGTAGAGCATCTCTTCATCAAACCGTGAACACAACACTTCACGCCCGTGACTAAGTTTTTCACGCCCATGAAAATGTCGGCTATATAACATTTCTGCTGTTATTTCTCCCATTCCAACTCTCCAACTTCTCTCATTTATCACCATTGAATACCATTGTGAAGATTCCGGCCCCCTAGCCACTCACTCCATCTATAAATATCTTCAAAAACCACTTCCATCATCAGAAATCATATCACCTTAGGGTTTCCTCAAAATTTCTATCAATTTCTCACTCTTCAAAAATTTATTCTTCTAATCAAAATGGAAACCGGTTCCTCCAAGGGTATAAGGAAGAAGTCTTATGCTCCAAGAAGGTACACAGATTGCCTTCTAAACATCATTCTAGAGCATTGCCATCCTAGATACTCAGTGTTCAAGAAAAGGCCACTCCTTTCCTCTAGATCATTTGAGTGGCAAACCGTTCGTACATTCGGCCTCGAGACAAGCATGACAGAACAAATCCAGGCCTGTCATCTAAAGGAATTCATTGATATCCATCAACCAACTCTAAGGGAGCCAACCTAAAAGTTTCTAAGCACTTTGCAAGTATCTCCTACTGGCACGGTGAAGTTCCAAATTTACAAGCATCCGAACACCCTCTCTGCCACAGAGTTTGGAGACTTGTTCAACCTTCCCTCTGATGGCATTCTGAATGATAGTGAAGTGGAGTTCTATGCTACTCAGGCATGGACTCACTTCGATCTTGATTGCAGCTGGGACGTCAAAAAGACGAAGAGCACCCACCTTTGATCCCCAGTGCACAAGTATCTGCATTGGTTTCCAACCTATAGCATCTTTGCCAGAGGAGACAGCAATGGCACAATCAGGAAGTCAAAGCTCTTTCTTTTGGAGATGGCCTGAAGAGGCCTCACAGTGGCTTTATCTCGATGGTTTGCAAACCATCTTTTGTTAATTGCCACCAAGCCCTCCGGAGACATTCTGATTGGTGGGTACATAACTCACATCGCCTTGAAGCTCGGATACTTGAAGCTAGACGAACATCACTTCAACCTCATATCAGGGCATCCTCGTGACCGACTAGACATCGAGTCCTTCATCAAAGTGGGAGCGGATGTTCGTATAGTGTTTGAGAATAACATCTACTACCGCTTCACCAACACTACTGGTGAAATCATTTGGGAGAACAATGGCTCGGATGACTTCAAAGCTGGCCTCCAAGGAATCCAGCATTAGAAGAGGGCTCGAGTTGAGGTGGCACCTCCAGAGGTTGAGCAGGAAATGGGAAAATCCTTTGCCTCCACACCAAACTTGGCTCAGCAAGTGGTTGACCTCTGGGCACCACGGTTTGAGCAATTGCAGGCTTCGATAGATGAGAGGTTAGAGAACCTCAAGAATTTCATGGAGTCTCACATGGACAGCCTCGAGGTGGAAGTAGCTCACCTTGGAGATAGGATGTCTGGCTAGTCTTTATGTTAGCTTTGTTATATTTTGTTTCTAGCTTGTTTGTTGTGGGAAATTCTAATTTCCTTTCATAATTTTTAATTACTTTTGTATTTAGTTTTCTTAAATCAATATATTTGTTTTTGTTTTCCATTATATTTTATTTTTTTGATATTCTTTTTGTTGATGACAAAAGGGGGAGAACCTAGTAATATATTGTTTAAAGTTCAGTGCATTGTTTAAAGTTAAGTGCAATACTTAATTTTGAATCAAAATGAATATGCAAGTATGCAAATGAGCTTTATACACCTCAAATATATCTTAAGTATATTTTGCATATACCTTGATGCAAGTTACATGAATGAATATGCACTTGATATACTCTGAATATAGCTTAACTAAACTTAACTTGCTTTAGAGAAAATTTTGGTATACATTAGATATATTTTGCATATAACTTGCATATACTTTAAACTAAAAAGTATATTTTGATGCTACACTTCATCATTCTTTACAATTCTTGCACTTCAGGATTTTTTATCCTAAGCATATTTTGAGGGGGAGACTTCTCAAAAGCACATATTGCTAGATTATTTGTCACCATCAAAAAGTGGGAGATTGTTGAACCTTGAGGGGTATTTCCGTTATTTTGATGCTAACAAATAAAATAGCAATAATGTATTTAACATACTTGTTTTCTAAGTCTATTGAACAGGGTATGAAATATGATAGCAAGAATGGAGAATGGAAGATTAATCTTAAAAAGATAAAATTGAAGAAATACCATGTTCACGTCCGTGACCTTATGTGTCACGCCCGTGATAAAACTTAGCGCCAACAATCCAACATTTAAGTTCACGGTCATGAAGAATGATAGCAATTGTGAATGAACATTTCAGTCACACCTGTGAATAAATGTCACGCCCATGAGAAGACATGACAAATTCTTCCAGAGAGCTTCACGACCAAAGTCACCACTTGGACCACGGCTTGGAAGGATGTCACGCCCGTGAAGATAAAATGTCATGCCCATGAACAAACACCTCAAAACCTTCTAAAATGCTTCACGGCCAAGGTCACCACTCAAGTCACGGCTTGGAAGAACAATCACGACCGTGACACACATAGTCACAACCGTGAAAGATGAAAGAGAAACATGTCAGACGCGATTATAAGGGTTGGTGCAACGACTAGTTCTATATTAAATGCATTCTAACGGCTATAATTTGATATGGAAGTATAAATGCAAGTCATTTATGCATCCAAAATAAGAAGAGAATAAGAGAGAATAAGAGAATAACTAATATTTTGAATCAAAATCTTATTGTAAGCCATTTTGTGCATTTGATATTTATTCTCTGTGAAAATCTTTTTGCTCATCATTTATTGAACAATATAGATTTGTAAGTGTTTCTCTCTGTAATCATATACTCAAGTGAGTTTTGGGTATTTCGGGGTTAAAAGTAGAACACTTGTAAGTGTTAGTTGTGTGAGCCTCTAAAACACAAAGAAAGGTTATTTGTGTGAGCCTTTAAAATACAAGGTAAAGGTTATTTGTGTGAGCCTTTAAAACACAAGGAATTGGTTATTGTGTGAGCCATCAAAATACAAGGGATTTCTGGGTTAGGTGTGATCCATTGTTAGAAACACCATAGTTGAGAGTGAGCTTGTAAAACTCCATTGTAACACTTAGTGTGTTAGTGAAACTCCCAATTGAGATTGGGGAGAAGAGTAGGGGTTGTTAACACCCGAACCTCTATAAATATTCTTGTGTCATATTTTTCTATCCCTACTAAACTTAACTTTTCTTTCCGCACTTAAAAGTTAAATTTTTAATATCCAATTCAACCCCCCCCTTCTTGGTTCAATATCTGGGCAACATTGGAGTTGCTGGTGATTTTAGAAAGGAAGAGGCGGCAGATATTAGATATGATTATTTTTGGGTTATGCTTCTGTTGTTTGGATTCGTGAGTGATTCGTCAAGTATTGTTCGGTTATTTATCTCTAATTGAGATTTTTTTTTGGACAAAAATGAAGTTTCTTTTACCCCATAATATATTGACGAATAAAATCTTAAATCCAGGAAAAAAAAATCAATCGAAAAATGGTAACTTGTTTGAGGGAGAAATCTAAAAAACAATAGAAGACGGGGGGGAGAGAGAAGGGGGGCATTAAAGAGCAATGAAGAGTAAAATTAACGGAAAATTTAAATTGTGATGGCAGAAAAACACCTTTTTTATCATGTTTTTCACTTAATTTTCACTTCTATCATTTTTACTACTTTTATACACATTTGCCTCTAGTTTCCATTTGATAGAAAATCTTCGGACCAGATACATGGGACGTGGATCCAAGAATCCACTACACTGAAAAGTAATCCCAAAGGATCACCCGAACACTGCACTATATACTGTTCACTAAATTACTATCATTGTAGACACCATCATTGGCCTACATAAGCGAGTCATCATAACCCGCACCGCGGTAATGATATCCTTATAGCTAGTCAATTATATCTTGGGCTAGATTTAACCATCAGAAAAATAACTAAGGGTATTATTTTTTTTAATTATTAATCACTTAACATTTTATTAATTCATAGCAAATTTATCACTTTCATAATTTTTCACACTTTCCATTCCAATATCTCAATATTTCATTATGAATAATCAATTAAGTTATTAAGCTCACTACACACACTTTATTCATTATTTTTTTTATTTCATGCATAATAAAATCAATAATTAGAAAAATATTCAATATATCATTTAAAAATTCTTAATAAATTTATACACACTTAATATTATATTTTCTTGCATTTCATGACTAAATTTTCATTTAATTAGCAAGAAAAATATTAATTTTTCTTTCTTTATATTTCGGCCTATAATTAATTTTCATCATGAGAATTTTTCTTTCACCTTCTAATTATTCATTTCACTAATTTATACATTCATTATTCCATATATATCATAATATTACAATAACATGTAATTATATCTTAATTTACATTTATCACATAATAAGGTAATATTTTTTAATTTCCATTAATTAATTTTTTAATTGAAATTAACCATTCTAATTCATTTTTTATAATTCCTTAATCATGTTTTAAGCTTTAATTATCAATTACATATAAAACACACAAAATTTCTAATTTTCATAAACGTAAATCATACTTAATCAATGGAAATAATTAGAGTTTTCTTGCTTTGGCCTTCCTAAGCTTCCTTTTCCTTAGCCTTTCTTTTGGAAGCACCTTCACTTTCCTTTTAACTCACCATGGTCGAAAATTACACTCCATTAATCCACCAATATTTTGCTTTCTTAACTCAAATAAACTTCATAATTATTATCTACATACCTTAAACTACCTATTTGAACCATTAACCTAATTTAAAACTATAAATTTCACTTACCTCAAATTTGTATTCTAACTTTTCTCCTTTAATTTCCTTCTACTCTAGCCCTCCAAATGAAGATTAAAGGTTTCTACTAAATATTAGAGATGCTGAAATTATCTTTGGGTGGTTTATTTTGGTGTAAAAATTGAAGAAAATTGAAAAACTTTTAGAGAAGAACATTGGAGGAATGGTTCGACTATAAGGGAAAGAAAAAGGAAGAAGATAAAGCAGAATTCTCTCTAGATAATTCTGATTTTTGAGTCTATTTATAGTGGTCTAAGTTGGGTGGGCTTGGGCCAAATAAAGTCCAACCCATTTAGGCCCAATTATTCACTATAAATTATTTTTCTTGCTTTCCAAGCTCAATTTCACCCAATTTTAATTTTATAATTTATAAAATATTTTTATATGTCTACACAAAAGTTTTTAACTCAATCGGAGTCCATTTTCTATCCAGCTCATTTAAACTGGATTAATAATTCAATTTTCGGTATTACCGTAAAATTCTTTTTTCACTGTTAAATAATCCTAAATACTATTTAGAGTCTATCTATGTCTGAAAAAAAATATGTAGATGTAATTTGCTATTTTTTATAGTCTGATCAAAGTATGGTCAACCAATTATTTAATTAAATTGGGTCATATTTTTTTTTAGTTTTGACTTTTGAGGGCTTATTTGACCTCATTTTTACTCCAAATTTTACCCTCGGACTAGTTATATCTATATTTTTTATAATCAAATAAAATATTTTTCATCCACGGGTATATTTTTAACCCCTAGGTATGTAGATCAATTTCAAAAACTACAGTTTACAACTAACTCGGTATTTGGGCCATTACACTTTCCCTCTTGGCCGAACCATTTATCCCGTCTTTCTCTTTCAAATTTCTTCAATTTTTACACCAAATTCAACCACCCAAAAATAATTTTAACATATCTAGTAAAATAATGTAAAGTAGTGGCAAAAGTGAATGAAAAATAAAATAGTTAGTGGCAAAAGTGTAAAATAATGTAAAGTAGTGGCATAATTATAAATAAATGAAAATTTAAGAATTAAAGTGAAATTTGTAGCTAACTAAATGAAAGATTGAAAAGAAGAAAGAAAAGAATGGTTAATTAAAGAAATAAAGTGAAAAAGAATTAAATTGAAAGGAATTGAAAGTTAAAAAAAAAACTTAATTGGGAAAATTTGGTAAATTTAATGAAAAGATAAATTTTTGGAGTTGACGAATTAAAGATAAATAATAGTAGGTTAGTATAAAAAATGACATGTATATATATGTTTAGATATAGAGTTGTAGAAATGAAATATTGTGCATATTATGATAAAGAATATTTATGAATTATTATATGTGTAAAAAATGAAATATTTAATTGTGATTGAATGGAAAATATATTGTATTATATGTGTATTATTGTGCCTAAAAATGGGCTGATAATTGTTTGCATTACAGGTGGGGTAGTTAGTTATAGTCGTTATGTTGTCGAAATTTTTGGAAAAATAAAAAAGATTAATTAAGTGTTAATAATAGAATGGTCATTAAATTAAATTAAGAAAATATTTTTTGGCACACATAGGTTATAATCTTATTAACTCAGATAACGTACGTATATAATGATTATTAATAGAGTGTCACAAAGCTCTTCTCTCACTTTCATCTCATAATATTTCAAACATTCAAGCATTTGGAGCATAGAGAATTAATTATTGGGTGAAGAAAATAAAATAAATTTGGAAAAAAAATCTCTTATTAGCTCAAAAACTCAAGAGAAAAATAGAGATAAGATTTTCTTCATTTTTTCTTCAAATTTTACGGATTTATGTTGGAGTTGATAATTGTTTAAAGTAGAAATTGAAGTTGTGTTGTGATTGAAATTAATTTGATAAAAAAGTTGAGTTAGAGTTTTGTGAAAATTTATGAAACAAATTAGATAAAAATAGAAAATAAGTAGAATGAGGCTTAAGGATTATGGATATAGTAAAAATTTATTGAGAATAATTTTTAGAAATATTTGTAGAATTTTTAAGGAATTTTCATAATTATGGTCAAATTTCTGAAAATTTATTTTGGAGAAATTTTACCTGAAATTGAAAAGAATTGAGTTAATTAGAGTGTTTGGAAGTGGAAAATAAATTTTATAGTATAAGAAATATTTAATATCATTTTTGGTGAATTTTTAAATTTTTAGCTTAATTAGGAAAAACTTTATTGGAAATTATTGAATATTATTTTGGTGAAATTGATGATGGAAAATAAAATAAAATGAGTTATAGTGATTATATGAATTTCTTTGAAAGTTTTAGAACATTTATTAAATTTATGAAAAATATCAGGTGGAAAAACAATTAAGAAAAAAATAAAAATAATCAAAAAAATAGTTATGGATGAGAAAAAATAAGAAAAATTAATTGTTATAACAGAAAATAATATTTTAAATTTTTATCATGTTAGAAAGCATATCGGTCACCGGAATCATGAACTACCCATTAAATGCGCCTAATGACTAAAATTTCCATTATTGGATTTCGATATAGGTGATAGCGAGGGATAGTTGAAAGACTTTAATTTTACTAGATTTTATAGTTTGTGTAGCTCAATAATTAATTGAAAATAGTTTTTTATTATACGGGACATCGAGACTGGCGTCAATCTGAGAAAAAAGAAAATAACCGACTCATACCGGTAAAGTATAAAGATGTTAGTACAATTGTCCTTATAATATTAGTCATTATTATTTGTAATCGGTTTTCGGTAAATTATAAAATAATAAAGAAATTTTTAGGTTTAAATATTTTATGATATTACATAAAATATATTTTTTATGAAAAATATGAGTTTTTGCAAGTATTGAATTTGAAATATTTATTTGTTTTTGAGAGAATTTAAATGTTAAATATACTAAAATAATTTATGAAATTTTCTTTATGATGAGATTTATTTTGGCATGGAAAGAATATTTATTTATTTTATGGAAAAAGATTAAGAAATTAGTAATAAATTATTTTTTCCATGAAATGTAAAAATGAATTGATTTTATGAATATGAAAAATTATGACCACATGTTCGCCTGGACGTGAATTAGGGTATTGTTGGCATACTAATAGGGTAGAAATTACGGTCTTGCGCATTTCTATAGACCGATGAGATATTATGATCATGTGCATTTCTGTAGATCAACTGATACATTTTTCAGTTATATGCATTTCTATGGATTGAATAATTTTATATTTGAATCATGTGCATTTTTGTGGATCTTGTATTGATATGTGATATGACACCTCTTTAATTCTCAAAGCAAGTCTAAAATGTTATAATATGTAGGTAGATGAAAAAGATATTATAAAAAAATTTGAGATATAATGTATTATGAATTTAAATAGATAAAAAGATATTATATTATTGCCTTTACGAAAAGTAATTTGAATTTTGAATTGTTTTCAGTTTGAATTTATGTTTTATTCAAATTATTGTTATTATAAGGTTTTTGCACCACTGAATTATATACTTAGCGCGATAGTTTGTCTTCTCTCGCGTAGGTTACAGAAGTAGCTAAGAGACGCTGATTAATGGACCTACATGATGGAGCTTAGCAATAGCAACGGTAGTCATCCTGAGCGGGTTAGTCTTCTTATTGTATTTTGTTATTTTGATATAATGAGATGTATATAAGTTTTAAAATTTACTTTGGCATGCATATATAAGAGTAAAAATGGGTTGTGATTAGGGAGTGTATGTATAGTATTTTATTTTATATATTTCAAATTTCTTATATGTGATATGTTTTAAAGGAACGTTTTTGAAAATAGTTTTATTTCCTGTAGCACTTCTTATCTGTCTAGTATATGTAGGGTGTATGAAATAATAAGGGATATTATAATGGTATAGTGGCAACGAACCCTTTAGGCCATAGTGTTAAGGTGAATAAAATGCATCGACATTTACCCTTATTGAGTTAGGGTGAGTTATATCTAGCTAATATGATATAACTCCCATTCCATGAGTATGATGTTATTTTGGTTATGGATTGATTAGCTCGCCATGGTGCGATAATTGATTGTGCAACTAGGAAAGTTATCATCAAGAAGCAAAGATGTGAGGATAGGGTGGTACAAGATGTTAGAATGAGATTACCAATTAACGTAATCTCCGCTATGAAAGCTCAATAGTTGATTCAAAAGAGAAATGAAGCTTATTTGACATATGTGTTGGATACTAAGAAGGAGAGTCTAAGCCTTCAGAATATCCCTACGGTGTGTGAGTTTCTAAATATTTTTTCCGAAGATTTGCCTGAATTACCACCAGATAGGAAGGTGGAATTTTTCATTGAACTATTGCCTAGTACTACACCTATATCCATCACACTCTATAGAATGACACCAACAGAACTAAAAGAAATAAAAGTGTAGTTGCAAGAAATAATTGATAAAGGGTTCATTGGACCCAGTGTGTTGCCATGGAGTGCACCAAATTTATTTATAAAGAAGAAAGATGGTACATTATAGTTGTGTATAAACTACAGACAATTGAATAAGGTGAAGGTGAAGAATAGATATCCATTGGCATAGATCGATGATCTATTTGATTGATTAAAAGGCACATGAGTTTTTTTCAAGATAGATTTGGGATCCGGGGTAACATCAATTGAATATTAAGGAGAGTGATGTACCTAAAATAACTTTTAGGATGTGATACGACCACTATGAATTCCTAGTCATGCTTTTTGGGCTGATGAATGCACTTGCAACATTCATGGATTTAATGAATCAGATCTTCAGACCTTACTTTGATCAATTTATAGTAGTCTTCATTGATGATATTTTGGTATACTTCTGAGATCGAGAGGATTATAATCAGCATTTAAGGATTGTGCTTCAAATTTTGAAGGAGACATAATTGTATGCCAAGTTATCGAAGTGTGAATTTTGGCTAAAAGAAATTGGTTTCTTAGGACATATTGTGTCAGCTGAAGAGATCAAAGTTGACCTTAGTAAGGTAAAAGCTATTCTTAACTGGAAGTCATTTCGAAAATGTGACTGAGGTAAGGAGTTTCCTTGGGTTAACAGGTTTTTATCAATGCTTTATAAAGGATTTTTCATCGATAGCTACTCCTAAGACTCGGTTAGTATGTAAGGATGTGAATTTTGAGTGGACAGATAGGTGTTAGGTCAGTTTTGACCGGTTAAAAGCGATGTTGATTATAACATCAGTTCTAACACAACCCATTTTCAGGAAGGAATTTGTGGTATATAGTGATGCTTATTTGAATGGGTTAGATTGTGTATTGATGCAAGAGGGTAATGTAGTTGGTTATGCCTCTAGACAACTGAAGTTGCATGAATGGAATTATCCGACTCTTAATCTGGAGTTAGCAACAATTGTATTCGCTTTGAGGATTTGACAATATTATTCGTATAGAGAAAAGTGTTATATCTATACAGATAATAAGAGTTTGAAATACCTACCCTCACAGAAGGAACTGAATTTCAGATAGAGGTGGTGGTTGGAGCTAATTAAAGTTTATGATTGTATCATTAACTATCGTCCCAGAAAAGGTCATTTAGTGGTTAATGCTTTAAGTCGAAAGACTTTAGGAGAGTTCTGAATCCAACCTACATTGTTACATAGGATTAATGAATCTCAAAAGCAAGATCTTAAGCTTGTGAGATAATTTGAGTTATTTCCAATGGGGAAAGACTTGAGTTTTCAATAGAGACTGACGGTTGTGTTCGTTTTAGAGGCCAATTTTATGTGTTAGATAAGTCTAAATTGAAGCAAAAAATTTTGAAGGAAGCATACAGGTCAAATTATTTTATACTTCCTAGTTGTAACAAGATGTATCAAGATATGAAGGGCTACTATTGATGGCCTAATATGAAGAAAAACATTACAAAATTTGCGACCAGATATTTGACATGTTAGCAAGTAAAAGCAGAACACTAGTTACTAAGATTACTGCAACCTATCTTCATACTAGAGTGGAAATAGGAAAGAGTCACTATAGACTTTGTATCAAGGTTATCGTTGACTCAGAATAGACATGATATCGTATAAGTTATCTTAGATATGTTAACCAAATATGCATATTTGTTGTCAGTACGAATGAACTATTCACTGGATAGATTAGTGAAAATGTATGTACAAGAGATAGTTCGATTACATGGAGTACCAGTGTCTATTATTTCTGATCAAGATCTAGAGTTTACATCCCATTTTTGGAAGAGTTTGCAAGGATCATTGGATATTCATCTTTATTTCAGTATAACATTTCATCCTCACACGGATGGACAATCGGAGTGGGTAATTCAATTATTGGAAGATATGTTTTGGGGTTGTGTGATAAAATTCAAAGGAAAATGTGACAAGTACGTACCATTGATGGAATTTATATATAATAACAGTTATCAGACTAGTATCAGATGACTCATATGAAGCACTGTATGGTAGAAAGTGCAAAACTCTGTTGCATTAGATAGACTTAGTGAGAGGAAGATATTGAGACCCGATTTGGTTCAGTAGACAAAAGAGGAGATTAAAGTTATCAAAGAAAGGCTCAAGACAACCAGTAATAGACATAAGTCTTATTCAAATTTGAAATGCAGGGACATCAAGTACGAGGTTGGTGACAAGGTATTTCTAAAAATATCCCATTGGAAGAAATTTTTATAGTTTTAAAGAAAAGACAAGCTGAGTTTCAGAATTATTGGGCATGATAAGGTGTCAAATCGAGTGGGATTAATAGCTTACAAATTAGTTTTCTCTTAAGCTAGATAAAATTCATAACATAATTCATGTATCCATGCTCAAAAGATACATATCAGATGCATCCCATATGATCCAAGTGGAAGGCATAAAAGTATAACCATATTTAACTTATGAAGAAGAATCGGTAGCTATTCTAGCAAGAAAAGTGAAGCAACTCCTGAATAAGCAAATACTTTTAGTGAAAGTCCTATGGCAAAGACATTCAGCCGATGAGGCAACATGGGAGAGTGAAGAAGTGATGAGGAACCAATATCCACAACTTTTCAATGACAATCAATCATGCATCATTTCGAGGACGAAATCTTTTAAGGGAGAGAGAATTTTCACATCCGTGATTAGAGTCTGATCGTTATACACAAGTTCTGCGGTCGTTCGCACTAAGCGGTCAGGAACATCATGATTAGAGTCTAAATATGAACATTTTAAGTAAGAAAATAATATTTAATAATGCTAATGTCATATTTGGAATGAAAACGAAGCTAATTAGTCATATTGTTGTGATTTTGTGTTATGCATGCAAATCGAGATAATATATCAGATCAAGATATAGAGTTTTCATCTGAAAGTAAAAATATTATTTAAGCAAACTAAAATATATAAAATATTATTTTAACATAATAGGTGAAGTTAAGATGTGAGATTTTGATGTTAAGGCCCCCGATTTGTGAAATATTATCTTTAGTATGGATTTATGATTCAATTTTTGGATTAAAGATTAGAGAGATGTGTTTATGATCACAATGATGTTGATGTGATTGTAATTAAATTTTAAGATTTTTAAAATTGATAATTTAGAAATCAGATGATGGATGAATTTTTACGGGTCTGATTTAGAAAAATAACTAAACTATTAAAATTCAATTTTCGCACCGGATGTTGTTTGTAAAATCAAAGAGACCATTTCAAAGAGAAAATTATTTCAAAAATTTTAGTATATTTAATTTGACAGAATTAAGTTATTTGAAGGTCAAATTTTAGAGAATTAAATTAAATCAAAAACTAATTTGCAGAAAATTTGTGATTGGTAGAAATTAGCTTTAAGTCAAATATAATTAATACGTGATTGGGTCATTTATCAATTTAATGAGTTAATAAAATTTTAAGTGGCCAATAGGATGTGAGATAAGGATTAATTAAATTAATTTAGGATATAAAGAGAATTTTTCCAATTATTCTAGAATTTCCTATAAAAAAATCTCTCTTCTTCTTCCCCACTTGGGCGGCCACACCATGGATGCCTCTCCAAGATTTTCTTCACTCCAAATTCATAAGGTTTTAATTATTCGAATATTTGGAGCAAGAGAAATTAATTTTTGGGTGAAGAAAATAAATAAATTTGGAGAAAAATCTTTTTTAAGCCAAAAATTCCAATCAAGATTGTGATGATATTTTCTTTACTTTTCTTTCAAATTTATATGGTTTTAAGTTGAGTTTGATGATTGTTTGAAATAGATTTAGGATTTATATTTGAGATTGGAATTGAATTAGAAAAGGAAAAGAATTAGGGTTTGGTGGAGAAAAATTGATAAAAATAGAAAATGTGTGGAATGAGGTTAATGAGAATAATTTTAGAATTTTTTGTGGAATTTTTAAAAAGTTTACGTAATTATGGTCAAAATTTTAAAAACTTATTTTGAATGATTTGTGTCTTAAAATGATATTAATGGAGCTATATAGAGTGTTTAGAAGTTTGAAAATAAATTTTGGTGCAGAAAAAATAATTAATAAAATTTCTAAATTTTTAGCCAAATTATTAAAAGTTTTATTGGAAATTATTGAATATTATTTAGATAAAATTAATGATGAAAAATGAAAGAAAATGAGTTAAAATAATTATTGAATTTTAGTTAGAATTTTTAAAGTATTTATTGAATTAATAAGAATTTTCAAGTTGAAAATGAATATTTGAAGAAAAATAGAAATTATAGGAAAAGTGGACATAAATTGGGAAAAAATAGTTATCGAGGAGGAAAAAAATTAGAAAAATTAAATATTATAGAAACAAATAATTTTGGAATCTTTGGTCGTGCCCAGAAGTGTGCCAAGCGATCAAAGTCTCAGAATACGCTTCTAATGTGTGTAGTAAGAAATAATACTGATAGAAAATTTTGATATATGAGAGAAGAAAAATGATTAAAAAGCTTTATTTTTAATAAAATAATTGTTAGATGCGGTTCTATAATTAATTGGAAAATTTAATTATTATTCAAGTGCATTATCAAGACAGACACCAGGACTAGATAAAGAGAAAGAGCCGGTAGTTTCCGGCAAACTACTTTAGAGTTTTTTACATTAACTTATAATATAGGCGAGTACTAATTTAAATTGATTTTATATGCTTTTTGGCATGAAATGTTTTATCAGAAATTGATAATTATTATATTTTTAAAAATTTTTGTTTATGAAATGAAAAAATATATTTCATGATAATAATAAAATGTTTTGGTATAAAAAAAAAAGTATTGTGGTGAAATATATGTTTTTATACCATATGTATGATGTTAAATCCATATATTAGCCTAAGAACTTTATGACTTGCAGCTATTTTGGTCATGAGATGTATTGTATGACTATATTTATTTTTGATTATACATATTATTTATTTATCGATCATGTGGTTATCGTGAATTGAGACTGATTATGTGATTATTTTGGATTAGATAATATTATTTTGGGTCATGTGGTTATCTTTGACCTTGATATTTCCTTTAATTAATTGTACTCTTTGTTTCCATAGCGATAAGGTTGTAGCATCTTAATATATGAGTTGAATAAAATTTTTATTTGGTAAATGAATGAAGTTTTAGTCATGCTTTGACTTTATGCTTATTACATGTATACTTACTAATTTAGCTTTGAAAAAGAAATATTATTGTTACATCTATTTACTGAAAATAATTTTATATTTATTTCGGTGTATAAGCCTAACAATTTATTAGTAGTTTTGATTTATGGAAAAGGGAACTTTTTCAAAACTTCGTAAATTTTTAGTTAATATTCACTTTTAAATGACATTCATTTTAAGTTTTTACACTATTAAGTTTTATACTTAGCGTAAGAGTTTATTTTTCTCTCGTGTAGATATTAGCATCATAAAGAGGTGTCAAGTGTATACATTGAAGTTGTGGCTAAAACTAGTTGACTACTAATAGAGCCAAACAACATTGAGAGGCACCTTACAAGGGTGGATTTTGTTACATGTATTTTATATATTTCTCTTGATGTATTTTTATGTATATAAGTTATTAGACATGAACATGTATCGTAAATTATGGTTATGAGATGAGAAAAGGTAAAGAACACAATTTTACTTTTATTAATGTAAAATACTATTTTAATTGTATTCTTCTCATACTAATTTATTAATATATTATATAACATTTCTTATTTGACTGTGTATAGTGGTGTATATGAAAGTGTAAGAGATGTTACAAGCTGCAAGTATACATCCAGCTTATCTTTAGGATTCCGAGGTAATGGAACAAGGACAATTAAGAATAACATTTTTTTTTGAATGGTACATCAGTTTTCCTTCTCCCCTCTTCTATCAACGCAATGATTTTCCTTGAAATGTGCATGGCCACAAAACTTATGCACAGTCATGTTAAGATTTTTCCTCTAATAGATTATACATCCATAAGGATAATAATGTATCTTCGTAACGGCTGGATCCCACTGGAATCGCGGTCTCTGTCGTTTGCCACAGTAGGCTCACCCGCCGTCTCACTGAGACCAACGGGCTGTCGGGGTCCATGGCCCAATACCTCCAACCCATCACTAGAATCACACTCAAGGTGTTTGCCACAGTAGGTTGTTGGAGGCAAGAGTCGAACCCTCAACCTCCCTTTAGTCTCAGTAAGAGACTACCAATTGTACCATCTAAATGTGACGCCCCACTTATATATTAGGAATAATCCCATATATATAAGAAGAATGTCACAAGTTTAACTCGATAATCTGCTAAATTGAATTTTTTTTTTCATTTTAAATAACTTAATATATTTATTTATTTTGGTTTAGGCAAATTGTTCTAATTAAATATATATATATATATATATATATATATTCTTATATTGTATACACATATGACACTCGATTATGTTACAAAATTATTTATATACATAATATTAATATATGAGATATGTCTACCACACCATATACATAGTCAAACTAAAAAAAAACATAATAATACGTAACCAACCCTCTAACTATGCTTCTTGTGTCTATCCTGATATGGGCTTGGATTTCCTTCTTGAACACTTCACCTCTTACCGTCTATAGTTCCAATTCCTGCGTGAGAAGAACTGACGCTAAGCTAACTCTAGCTTAGTGGTACATATAGGTATTAAGTTTTTTTCCAAGCAGTCACACAAATGCATGTCTCAAATAATTCATGATACACTGAATTTTTATTTCATATAAAAGAAATAACTATATCATATAACAGTATAAACATAAAAATCATATTCAATAACTAAATTTTCATTACCTCTTTGTAAGCATTTCATATTTTGTCACTTATGTCAATAATAAATTTTTTTCACATTTCATTTCATAGTTTTAATTAATATCAGCCCAAATCTCATTCCCGGACTGTCCGGATATGGGGTGTGAAATAGGGGCGCTCGCGGAGCTTAACCCACCCTACTCACCATAATCTCAAGTCAAAGGCGTTCGCGGAGCTTAAACTACCTTGACTAAATATAATTATGTTATCTGTGTATAATCAGGATCAGGGGCGCTCCCAGAGCTTAAGCCACCATGTCCCTAAATAATATCCATATCGGTACCGTAATTCCCCCCTCAATGGTGCACCATCTATCCTATGTTAGTCCTCAGGTAGAGAAATGGGCAATTAACACAATTAATTACTTGTTTCTATAACCAATACTCATTTCATATTAACACAATCATATATTCACAATTTATTTCAAAACCATGTAATAGCATAATATTTTATCAAATGTTAACACAATATTAAGTTCATAGTTAATAACATTCTTACAACCTTAAAACATGCCATAATATATAATTTCATCATTGTGACATGTAATTTATGTCATACACACAATCATGCATAAAGGCAAAACAAAATACATATATGTATAAATCTCGATAGTATTTTCCTTTTTCCAAAATATAAGTTCAGAGCTTTTTCACTTTTGTTGGTCTTTTTCTTGTTGAAATCCTAATTTAAAAATATAATTAATTAATAGCTTGATAAAATATTTATTCTTAATATAACTTAAATAAATAATTTCAATTTCTATTAAGCTAGAATAAGACCTCTAAGGACTGTTGGATTAATAACTTTTCCTACACTTATCCAATTTGTATGATTCCTGATTCTTATTAACTATAACATGTAAAACTAAAATATACTAAACGTTTAGAATTTTTGAACCTTTACATAATTTTTAGTATAATTTTAAATATTGACCTGTTTTTTGCCCTTAGGCAGTTTCAAGGTACCCAATTCAAAAGTTCATAACTTTCAATGTGTACTTCAATTATTCTGAAACATTTTATACAATTATATACGTTAATTGGGAACATTTTTCATGTTTAACTCATTTCCTGATTCAGTCTCTAAGGGTCTCAAATATGGGAGGATATATAACTAGTTCAACATAGAGTATCAACCCAACCAATTTAATTGTTCAACTCATAACTCCCCAAATACATGACATTTTAAGATGAAACTTTCATATAACTTTAGATAAGACATAGGAGTAAAACTTTTATGTTTTGTAATTTGGCCAGTTCAATCCAACAATAGGTGAAATACAAGGATGAAGTTACTGGAACTGCACAGGTATATGAAACCAATTCAATCAAGGAACAGTCATGGTTCATTTCAGCATAACTCAACCTACACAAGAGCAATTCATAAGAGCGTTTGCAGATATCTCAATAACATATATACCTACAACTTTCATGTTTTACACAACCTTAGAATAAGCCAATAAGATGGTCAATATTTTCAAACACCGTAGGTTATTTGGTTGATACGTCTTTAAGAACCAGATTCACCCCAATAACCATATCTCTTCATATACTCAAAAGCATTCAATAAAATTTGTCAGAGAGATACACAAGACATAGATGTACAACTTTTATGTTTAACACATCCCCAAATTCGAGTCACAAGATAATAAAAAATAGAGTGTAATATTCTGTCAAAATATAACCTAAAAAGTTCTAATAACACAATAATCATGGGGAAAATATTTCTTACTAAGATCATATTTAATTGGACTGATTTTTGATGCAATTCTTGAAGACAATGATGAGTAATTTGATATGAGATATGGAGGAAGAAAAAGGGATGAAGAAGAAGAAGAGATGAAGGAGAAAAGAGAATTTGGGAGAAATAGTTTTCAGCCCCCTTTTTCCTGTTTTTGGTATTCTGCCCTTTTTTTTTAAAATTTCTTATTATTATTATTATTATTATTATTATTATTATTATTATTATTATTATTATTATTATTATTATTATTATTATTATTATTATTATCATCATCATCATCATCATCATCATCTTCACATATTTCTTTATAGCTAATATTTTTAATTTTATTTAATCAAAAACACAATTTAATTATGTGGTCTAAATTATTCAAATTAAACTCTAATTAGTGGGTGTTACAATTCTCTCCCCCTTAAGATGTTTCGTTCTTGAAACATACCTATGTATCGTCACTGAACAGGTGAGGGTATTGAGCTTTCATCACCTCCTTGCTTTCCCATGTTGCTTCTTCAATTGCATGATTCATCCATAGTACCTTCACTAATGGTACTCGCTTGTTCCTCAGTTCCTTAATTTCTCTTGCTAAAATTTGGACTGGTTCTTCTTCATATGTCAAATCTTGTCTCACCTTAATGCTTTCAGCAGGTATGATGTGATTAGGATCTGATCTATATCGTCTTAACATTGAGACATGGAAGACATCATGTATTTGACTCATCTCCGGTGGTAGAGCGAGTCTATAAGCAACAGGTCCAACTCTTTCTAATATTTCATATGGTCCGATGAACCTTGGACTTAACTTGCCTTTCTTTCCAAATCGCAAAACTTTCTTCTAGGGAGATACTTTAAGAAAAACTTTATCACCCACTTCATATTCAATGTCCCGTCTCTTGAGGTCAGCGTATGATTTTTGTCTATCTGTAGCTGTTTTAAGTCTTTCACGAATAACTTTCACTTTTTCTACTGTCTCTTGCACTAGGTTTGGTCCTATAAGTTTTCTCTCGTTGAGCTCTGTCCAACATATAGGTGTTCGACACTTCCTACTATAAAGTGCCTCATATGGAGCCATCTGGATACTAGACTGATAACTATTACTATAGGCGAATTCCATTAAAGGAAGATATTTGTCCCAGCTACCTTTAAATTCGATGACACAACTTCTCATCATATCTTCTAGAATCTGAATGACTCTTTCTGACTGTCCATCTGTCTACGAATGAAAAGCTGTGCTGAAATTGAGCTTAGTACCTAGAGCTCGTTGTAGACTACCCTAAAATTGAGATGTGAAACGAGGATCTCTGTCAGACACAATAGAAACAGGCACTCCATGAAGTCGCACAACTTCATTCATATAAATTTCTTCCAATTTATTCAGTGGATAGTCCTTTCTGATAGGTAAGAAATGTGCTGACTTTGTAAATATGTCCACTATGACCCATACAGTATCATGTTTCTTTAGAGTCAAAGGCAATTCAGTCACAAAATCCATAGTGATCCATTCCCACTTCCATTCTGGAATAGAAATTGGATGTAGCAACCCCAAATGTACTTGATGTTCCGTCTTGACTCACTGACAAGTTAAACATTTTGAAGTGTACTCTGTGATGTCCTTTTTCAGACCTACCCACCAGTATCTGCTCTTTAACTCTTGGTACATCTTGTTACTCCCTGGGTGCATAGCATATTTGCTTTCATGGGTCTCTCTAAGAATCCTCTATCTAAGATCTTCTACACTAGGCACACATAATATGTCTTGATAGAACAATCCACCATCTAAGTCCATAGTGAATCCAGGTCTCTCCCCCTTAGAGATCAACTCAGCTAATTCAATTAACTTTTTGTCTTGTCTTTGTGCATCCTTGATTTCCTGCATAAGAGTGGGTTGAAGGTGTAACTCTGCCACCATCTTTCTGCTCAAAGCATCTGCTACTACATTAGCTTTTCCTGGATGATAGTCAATCACACAATTATAATCCTTTATTAGTTCTAGCTATCTTTTCTGCCTCAAATTCAATTCTTTCTGTGAGGGAAGATATTTTAAACTCTTGTGATTTGTGTACATAAAACATTTCTCCCCATATAAATAATGGCGCCAAATCTTCAATGCAAAAACTATAACTGCCAACTCCAGATCATGGGTAGGATAATTCTTCTCATGCGGCTTTAACTGTCTAGAAGCATAAGCATCCACCTTTCCATCTTGCATCAATACACAACCCAATCCATTATGAGAAGCATCACTATAAATGACATACTCCTTATTAGGAATCGACTGTGTCAAAATAGGGGCCTTAGTGAGCATACTTTTGAGCTTATCAAAACTAGCTTGACACTTATCTGTCCACTCAAATTTAACATCCTTTCTTAATAGTCTTGTTAAAGGACAAGCCATCATTGCAAAACCCTTGACAAATCTTCGATAATATCCAGCTAAACCCAAGAAACTTCTGACCTCGGTCACATTCCGTGGAGGTTTCCAACTCATAATTGCCTCAACTTTGCTAGAATCCACTTTAATGCCTTCTACAGAGATAATGTGTCCCAAAAATGTCACCTCATTTAACCAAAACTCACATTTTGAGAGTTTGCCATAAAGCTTATATTCTCTGAGAGTCTGCAATGCTATTCTCAAATGCTTTTCATGTTCTTCTGAATCTTTAGAATACACCAAAATATCATCAATGAAAACAACAACAAATTGATCAAGATGTGGCCTGAAAATCCTATTCATAAGATCCGTAAATGATGTTGGAGCATTGGTCAGCCCAAATGGCATAACCAAAAACTCATAATGACCATATCTGGTTCTGAATGCAGTTTTAGCAATATCCTCCGTCTTCACCCTTAATTGATTATAACCAGATCTCAAATCTATCTTGGAAAATACTCCTGCACCTTTCAGTTGGTCAAAGAGATCATCAATCCGCGGTAATGGGTACTTGTTCTTGATGGTCACCTTATTCAACTGTCGATAATCAATACATAGCCTCAAAGATCCATCCTTCTTTTTCACAAACAATACTGATGCACCCCATGGGGATGTACTTGGTCTAATGAAACCCTTATCAAGGAGTTCTTGCAATTGTGTCTTAAGTTCTTTCATCTCTGATGGGGCCATTCTGTATGGTGTCTTTGATATAGGCATAGTTCTTGAAACAAGATCAATAGTAAATTCTACCTCTCTCTCCGGAGGTAACCCAGGTAAGTTATCAGGAAAGACATCTAGAAATTCATTTACCACCGGGATATCTTCAAGATTTGAACCTCCTTTTCTGGTGTCAATCACATGGGCCAAATAAGTTTCACACCCTTTTCTCATCAATCTCTGGGCTTTCATTATGGATATGACTCGAGAATGTTGTGAAAATAATTCCCCTTTTACAATAACTGCCTCCTTATTTTCTTTTTTAAGTACCACAAATTTAGACTTGCAATCCACCACTGCTTCGTGACGTGAGAGCCAATCCATGCCTAATATGACATCATACTCATGGAAAGGCAACTCAATCAAGTCTGCAGAAAACTCATTCCCATGCACAACCAAAGGACAATTCCTAAATACTTTATTCACTATTACACTGTGACCCAAAGGATTCTTAACTTCAATTCCATATTCTAGGTTTTCTTTAATCATATTATGCTGACTAGGTGTAGTAGTGCAAATATAGGAATGTGTGGAACCCGGATCTATGAGTGCACAAATGTCAAAATCATATAATGAAAACATACCAACAATAACATTTGTTGCCGCCTGATCTTCTTTAGCTTTCATGGCATAGGATTGGGCTGGAGCTCTACTAGATCCAGGTCTATTCACTGTCTCTGAAACAGCCTACCTCGGTCGGCCTGGTCCTCCTCTGAACTGAACTACAGGCTGAGTTGGAGCTGACCTAGTAGTCTGAGTAGGTGTACCACCTGTCAAGAGTGGGCAATCCCTCCGTAGATGTTCTTTGCACCCACATATATAACAAGCACCTGTGGCACGCCAACATTCCCCTCGATGGCTCCTATTGCAAATGGGACATACCGGTATAGTTTCCTTGCTAACATGAGGTTGTGAAATGGCTGTAGCAGAAGGTAGCTTAGAGGGCGGCCCCTTCCTAAAAGACCCTGTCTATGAATAGCTAAAACTTTTTCTCTGTCCTCTATTCAGTGAACGACTAGTAAAGAAACGACTCTTCTTTCCAGTAAATTGAGTCTCAAAAGTAGCTGACTTTTTGGAAGATTCTTTTATTTTCCTCTTTTTCCTTTTTTCAAGGCTGAGTGCTGCAGAAACTAATTGAGAAAAATTATTATGCTGAAGAGCAGTCACAATATCTCCAACCTCTTCATTAAGGCCATCTTCAAATCTTTTACATTTATCTCTTTCATTTGCAATTAATTCAGGGGCATACTTGCCCAGTCTGGTAAAATCTCGCTGATACTCAGTCACTGACATTTTACCTTGCTTGAGATTCATGAACTCTTTCTTTTTCTCATCAATATAGATCAACGGAATATACTGCTCTTTAAATTCAGAAAGGAAGGAATCCCATGAGACCGGTTCCACCATATCTGGCTTGGTAAGAACTGATTTCCACCAATCATATGCCTCATCTTGGAGTAGAGAAGTAGCAAATCTAGCTTTGTCATCTATTTCCACTTGCAACTTTTTAAAAATTCTTTCAGTCTTTTCCAACCAATACTCAGCTGCAGCTGGATCTTCATCTCTCTTACCATAAAAATCTAAAGCCCCATACTTACGAACCTTGTCAATTGTTACTTTTGGTCTAGGTGGTGGCACTGGGATAGGCTGAGGAATGGCTCGTACCATCTGTTGGAATAATCCAGTCATCTGTTGTATAAATGGATTTTGACCAGGGTCAATCTGTTCTGCTGCATGCGGTGGGGGATTTGGAGCAGCATCTTGCCTTTGCACACTTGCTGCACTAGGCTAATGAGGTGTCCTAGTATCAGGAGAGCCGGTACTCTCAACCATATCTCGTTCATCATAAGACATCTTCCTACAATCCTACAAGTTGCCAAGAAGAAAGCCCATATCAGAATTATATAAGACACATGTATATTTAAACCTCATATCTCATTTCACACCTAGGCCTAGAAACGCCTAAACCTGCTCTGATACCACTAAATGTGATGCCCCACTTACATATTAGGAATAATCCCATATATATAAGAAGAATGTCACAAGCTTAACTCGATAATCTGCTAAATTGAATTTTTTTTCATTTTAAATAACTTAATATATTTATTTATTTTGGTTTAGGCAAATTGTTCTAATTTATTTTGGTCTAGGCAAATTTATTTTGGTTTAGGCAAAGTGATCATGGGAAAGAATTTGAAAATGAAAACTTTGAAAGTTTTTGTCTTGAACATGGTATTTCACATAATTTCTCATCTCCTAGAACACCTCAACAAAATGGTGTAGTTGAAATGAAAAATCGAACATTAATTGAAATGGCAAGAACAATATTTAATGAATATGAATTACCAACTTATTTTTGGGCAGAAGCCACAAACACTGCATGTTATATTTCAAATCGAGTTTTGAAAAGACCTCTTTTAAACAAAACCTCATTTGAGCTATGGAATGGAAGAAAGCCCTTGGTATCATACTTTAGAGTATTTGGATGCAAGTGTTTTATATTGAACACCAAGGACAATCTTGGAAAATTTGCCTCTAAGTCAGATGATGGTATCTTTTTAGGATACTCTACAACCAGCAAAGCATATAGAGTATTTAATAAGAGATCATTAATAGTGGAAGAATCCATGCATGTTGTTTTTGATGAATCTAGTAGACTTGATCTTGTGAAAGGTAGTGCTCTTGATGATGTTGTAGATAATATGGAAAAACTTGTCATTGAAAATGGAAAAGAAGAAAATGATCAAGAAAAACTACTACCTCAAAATCAAGAACAAATGGAGCAAGAACTTCCAAAAGAATGGAGAATGAACAGAAATCATCCAAAAGAGCAAATAATTGGTGATCTATCAAGGGGAGTAAGTACTAGATCTCATTTCAAGCATTTAGTCACTGACGTAGCTTTTATTTCACAAATAGAGCCTAAAAACATTGATGAGGCTCTTAATGATGAAAGTTGGGTAATTGCCATGCAAGAGGAACTCAACCAATTTGAGAGAAATAAGGTATGGAACCTAGTACCAAGACCTAAGAATCATCCAATCATAGGCAGTAAATGGGTATTTAGAAATAAGTTAGATGAACAAGGGTTAATAACCAGGAATAAAGCAAGACTAGTTGCAAAAGAATATAATCAGGAAGAAGGTATAGACTATGATGAAACATATGCACCGGTAGCTAGATTAGAAGCTATAAGAATACTCTTAGCATATGCATGTCACATGAATTTCAAACTTTTTCAAATGGATGTGAAAAGTGCATTTCTAAATGGCTATATAGATGAAGAAGTGTATGTAGAACAACCACCAGGTTTTGAAAGCTATAATTTACCAAATCATGTTTTTAAACTTTCAAAAGCTTTGTATGGTTTAAAACAAGCTCCAAGAGCTTGGTATGAAAGACTAAGTTCTTTTTTACTAGAAAATAGCTTCACAAAGGGAAATGTTGACACTACACTCTTCATCAAAAAGCATAAGCATGAGATACTAATTGTTCAAATTTATGTTGATGATATAATATTTGGTTCTACAAATGAGCTGCTTTGTCAAGAATTTGCTAAGTGCATGACTAGGGAATTTGAAATGAGCATGATGGGAAAACTTAAGTATTTCCTTGGTCTACAAATCAAACAAAGCAATGAGGGCATATTCATCAACCAATCCAAATATGACAAAGACTTAATCAAAAAATTTGGTATGGAAGGATGCAAAAATGCCAAGACTCCTATAAGCACATCAACAAAATTGGACAAAGATGAAAAGGGTAAAAGCATTAATGAAAAGCTTTATAGAGGTATGATCGGATCACTTTTATATCTCACTGCTTCTTGACCCGATATTATGTATAGTGTTTGCTTATGTGCACGTTTTCAATCATGTCCAAAAGAATCTCATCTAAATGCTGTAAAAAGGATTTTAAGATATTTACATGGTACATTGCATCTAGGTTTATGGTATCCTAGAAATTCATCTTTCTATATTATAGGATATTCAGATGCAGACTATGCTGGTAGTCTTTTGGATAGGAAAAGCACTTCAGGTACTTGTCATTTCATTGGAGAATGTTTGGTTTCTTAGTTTAGCAAGAAACAAGTTTCAGTTGCTCTCTCAACTGCTGAAGCTGAATATGTAGCAGTTGGATGTTGTTGTACACAAATTCTTTGGATAAAACAACAACTCAAGGACTATGGTCATGAGATGAACCATATACCTATAAAATGTGACAACACTAGTACTATAAATCTTTCAAAGAATCATATTCGACACTCTAGAAGTAAACATATTGACATTAGACATCACTTTATTAGAGATCATGTTCAATATGGAGATGTTGAATTAGAATTTGTATGCACAGAAAAGCAATTAGCAGATATTTTCACCAAGTCTCTAAATGAGGAAAGATTTAATTTCATTAGAAGAGAACAAGGTATGATTGATGGTTTAACCTTGTGATTACAAGAATATGAATTCTCACAAGTTATAAGATAATTTTTTTTTAATGAAGTAAAATGTTTGTTGAAATAATTAAGTCTTGTTGCAGAACTAATTTCAATCTGATGAAAATTATAGGGGAGTCACGCCCGTGAACGCATTCACGCTTTCATTCACGGGTGGAAAACTACTTCAGCAAACCGTGAACACGACTATTCACGCCTATGACACCCCAAGCCACGCCCGTGAATGTATCGAATATATAAGAAAACAATCGGTTACAATCTTCATTTCAACTCTCCATCTCCCAAAACCGCTCTCATTTACTCTCATTCATTGAGACATTGAAGATTCCGACCCCAAAGCCTTGATATTTCACTATAAATTCCATCAAAAGTTCGAATCTTCAGCAGAAAACAGACATTCCTAGGGTATTTCATCATATTTTTTTCTGTCAAAAATCTTCTTCAAACAAAAATTCTTCAAACAAAATGGAGTCTGCTTCGTCAAAAGGGAAGAGAAAGAAGTCCCATGCTCCGAAGAGGTATTCAGATTACCTCATGAACATCATACCCGAAAGTTGTCATCCTCGGTATGCAACTTTGAAGAAGAGACCAATTTTATCATCAAGGTCCTTCGAATGGCAGACAGTCCGTAATCTTGGACTCGAGATGGCTATGACAGAGCAACTTCAAGCCTGTCATCTACGAGAATTTGTTGAAATTCATCTGCCAACCCTACGGGAGCCAACGCTGGAATTCCTCAGCACCTTGCAGGTTTCACCAACTGGAGTGGTGAAATTCCAACTCTGCAACAATGAAAATACCCTCAGTGCCATCGCTTTTGGAGAATTGCTCAACCTACCATCTGATGGCGTTCTGAATGAGACTGAGGTAGAATTCTCTGCCCCTGCAGCCTGGACTCATTTTGGATATAACTGTAGTTGGGATGTAAAGAAGACAAAGAGCACTCATCTCATGGCCCCAGTACATAGGTATTTGCATAGGTTTCTAACCTATAGCATTTTTGCTCGGGGAGAGAGCAATGGTACTATAAGGAAGTCAGAACTCTTCTTATTCGAGATGACTCACCGGGGAGTCAAAGTGGCAATTTCCGGATGGTTTGCAAACCATCTTCTCTCCATCGCCACCAAGCCCACAGGAGATATCTTGATTGGGGCTTATGTCACTCATATGGCAGTGAAGCTCAATTACTTGAAGCTGGATAACCACCACTTCAACATCATTCCTGCACACCCACGAGATAGGCTGGATATCGAGTCATTCATCAAGATGAGAGCAGCAGTGAGAATCGTTTACCAGAACGATATCTTTTATCGCTTCACTGATACTGCTGGAGAGATTATCTGGGAAGATCATGACACGGAGGATTTTAAAGCAGGCCTCTAGGGAGTCCAGCAGAAAAAGAGGGCTAGGATTGAGGAAGCCACTCCAGCCATCGCTCAGGACATTGGACAGTCCTCAGCCTCCACACCGTCTTTAGCGCAGCAGGTGGTCGACCTCTTGGCACCACGTTTCGAGCAGCTGCAGACTTCCATGGATGAGAGGTTGGAAAACCTCAAGGACTTCATGGAGTCTCGGATCGACAGTCTTGAGGCTGAAGTAGCTAGGCTTCGTGATAGGATGTCTAGCTAGGATATAGGCTAGAGAGTAGCCTAAATTTGCAATGTTTGCTCATTTCTTGTTTGTTATGTTTGCTTATGTAGGAAATCTTAAATTTCCTTTCATAGTTTGTATCCCTTCCTTCATAATATATATTTGCTTTTGTTTACTTTAATATACATATTCTTTTTTATTGATGACAAAAGGGGGAGAAAACTAGCAATATATGATAGATAATATATGATAAGGGAAAGTAGTATCAAACTAGCAATAATAATAATAAGTGAATCAAACAGTGAAACAGACTTTGAATTGATTTAAAAATCTTGATTCAACTTTTCAAATGCAAAGTAGAAAAACTGAGCTTTTATATACTGAGTATACTTTGCATACACCTTAAGAGCAAGTTACAAATAAAAACATGCCATGATACACCTTACATATACTTTATGTCTTGAAAAGGAATTATCGTATGAATTGGATATACTTCTCATATAACTTGCATATACTTAAAAACTAGTTAAAATGCTACATCTTTATTTACTATTCTTGCATATTATATTTTTTATTCTAAGTATATTTTGAGGGGGAGACTTCTCAAAATCACATATTGCTAGATTATTTGTCACCATCAAAAAGGGGGAGATTGTTAACCTTGAGGGGTATTTCCGTCATTTTGATGATAATAAATAATATAGCAATATTGTATTTAACATACTTGTTTTTGTAAGTATATTATACAGGACATGAATTAAAATAGCAAGAATGGAGAATTGGAAGAATAATACTTGAGAATCAAAAAGCAAGAGGTAGCATGTTCACTGCCGTGACTCTAGGAGTCACTCCCGTGAAGCCAACTAGCCGTTACCAAGAAACCAACATTTGAAGTTCACGACCATGAAGGAAAACCAAACCGTGAAGTAAGCATTTCAGTCACCCCCGTGAAGAAAGGTGTCACCCCCGTGAAGCTTCATGCAAATTTCATTCCAGAGAGCTTCACGACCAGAGTCACCACTTGGGTCATGGCTGGGAAGATGTTCACCCCCGTGAATGAATGTGTCACCCTCGTGAAGGCTTCATTCAATTTCATTCAGAGAGCTTCATGACCAGAGTCACTACTTGGTTCACGACTGGGAAGAGTGCCACGCCCATAACTGATTAAAGTCACACCCGTGACTCTATATGTCAAAGCATACCAGAGAGCTTCACGACTTAGGTCACCACTTCAGTCACGATTTAGGAAGAACTGTCACCCCCTTGACAAGCATATTCACGCCTGTGAACAATGAAAGAGAAAAATGTCAGGCGCGATTTTTTGGTTGGTATAACGGCTAGTTTCTTATTTAATGCACCCCAATGGCTATATTCAGCCATGGGAGTATAAATGGAAGTCATTTATGCATTAAGAAACAAGAGAATGACAAGAAAAACAAAAGATTAGCATATACTTCAAATCACAAGCTATCTTGTACTTTTATACTTTGAGAATTAATTCATTCTCTGTAAAAATCTTATTGCTCCTCATATTTGAGCAATAAAGATTTATAAGTAGTTATCTATGTAATCTTTACTCAAGTAAGCATTGGGTAGTTCTGGGTTAAGAGAATAACACTTGTAAGGGTTAGTTGTGTGAACCTCCAAAACACAAATTAAAAGGTTGTTTGTGTGAGCCTATAAAACACAAAGTGTAGGTTGTTTGTGAGAGCCTGTAAAACACAAAGGAATTGGTTATTGTGTGAGCCATTAAAACACAAGGGATTTCTGGGTTAGGTGTGAGCCATTGTGAGAAACACCATAGTTGGGAGTGAGCTTGTAAAACTCCATTGTAACACTTAGTGTGTTAGTGAAACTCCCAATTGCGATTGGGGAGAGGAGTAAGGTTTGTTAATACCCGAACCTCTATAAATCTTTGTGTCTGATTTTCTCTATCCCTTCTAAAATTAACAATTTTATTTTCGCACTTTAAAGTTTAATTTTTGAAACTCCAATTCAACCCCCCTTCTTGGTCTAATATCTGGGCAACAACTTATGAATATAAAAAAATCAACTCAATCCAAATCACAATCGCATATCGGATTAGATCGATTTGCAATTTAATTTTATATAATTTTCACTTTTATTTTAATAATAATAATAGTAATAATAAAAGTTTTAAGGTTTTAGTTCTTTTAAGTTGGACCCATTTTTTCATTCATTTTATTATATATGTTAATTTTATTTAAAATTAAGTTACTCTATATATAATTTTAATGATAATTATACATATATTAAAATAAAAAATTAGTACAAAAAATAAATATACATTTATAATATTGGTTATATATACAATTCAATTCAATCCATTAAATGCGGTTTGAAAAAATATAAACCGATTCAATTCACCACATTTATTAAACCATATTTTGATTATGAGTTGGTGCAAATTGATTCGATTTAAATGGATTGGACGATTTATGAAAACTCATATTTTTAACCATGAAATTGGGTGATCTTATCTATACATGTTCCATATATAGATGCATCTAAGAGGTCAAATTGGAAACGTGGAGGACATAGTATAATTGTAACATTCAGCAATTTAGACCCCGATTGCGCGTGACCGTAGTGGGGTCGACTGGTTCAATCGGAGTCTAAATTTGAACCTATAAAAAAATGACTAATAATAAAGGAAAATAATTAAGGGTATTATTATTTGGAAATTAAAAAGATTAGGGGTAGAATTAGAAAAAAAAATAAAATTTCCTATGGACAAAATCGGTATTATGGAGATTGTTTGGGGAAAAAGTGTGAATATGGAGGAAGATGTGGTAAAAATGGAATTTTTCAAAGTTTAAATGTTAATCAAGATTAATTAACTTAATGAACCAATAAGAATTAAGATTAATTTTAATTAGTGGGACCCACACGTTAATCAAGGTATAAAAGTCAAAAATGGGAGGAATTTTTCATTTTTCCACCAAAATATCTAAGTCCTCTTCTTCTTCCTTTTCCCATCCTTGTTGCCGTCCACCTCCACTCTCTTAAACCTCCATTTTTCTTTCAATTTCCAGCAAGCTAATAATGAAAAGAAATTAGTTTTGAGAGAGGAAAAATAGGAATTAAGGATTTCTTACCATAAAAGGTACCAAAAGAGCAAGAAGGAAGGAAGAAAGAAGAAGAAAAAGGGAGAAGAGTAGGGGAATTTCGGCCCACCTTGGAGAACTCTTAAGGTGAGTTTATTCTTCTTAAATTTAATATTTTTCCTTCTATTTGAGACCCATGATGATGATAGATGTGATTAGGTTTGATAGATTTAGGATTAGTTGCAAGATAGAACTTAGAAAATTAAGTTTGTGTTTAGTTGATGAAGCTGTAATTGGACTTTGAATTGATGATATTTGATGTTAGATAATTGTTTTATTGCTTAAAAACTAAAGAAAATATGATGTTAATGGATGAATAAGGGGCTGCCATAATTAAAGAAATTAGGGAAAATTGAAATTAATATGGAAACACAACAATTGGTGATAAGAAAAATATGATTTGAGTGTTGAATTGAAGAAAATGAATTGGTAACTAGGATATGGTTTTTGGGCAGCCATGACATATGAAGAAGGAAGTTTAACCTTAGTACATTTTAGCTCAATTAAGGTGTAAATCATATTAGGAGCATTAGAATATTATGTAGACATGAAAAAGCATTGAAATTGGATGTTGGAATTGAGATGTGGTAAAATTGTGTAGGAAAAGTAAGTGAACAAGTGAGAGGCCCTCAAGAGGGTGACAAAGCCAAGGAGAAAGCTAGCTAATAAGGGAAGAAAAAGAAGGTTTAAATGAAGAACCAAGGCTGATTAGGTATGTGCTTCATTGATAAAAATTTTGCATGTTGTTAATAAGTATGGAATTATATATTAAGGTTTGTTATGTTTGTGTTTTGAGATGTTATGTGATTTGTTGTGACTTTTGATATTATATATGGCAATGAGACCAAATGGTGTGAAATAATTGAGACATATGAATGTAGTTGTAATTCTGGAAATTTTAGTATCAAAATGAATGCAAATGATGAATGTGGTTGAAATGTGAATTGATGCCAATTGATGGCTCGGGTACAGAATTACAGGAATAACTCTGTCTATTTTGATGATAACTTGAGTTTTGGAACTCCTTTTTGTATGTTATTTGTTGGAAATGAAAGCTAAGACACATGGCTTTAATTTTTATTTAGACTATAACATTTAATTATGTCTAGATTTTCCCAAAAAATGCATGAAGTTTAATCTTAGAATCTGTCCAGAAAATTCTGTGATGATGCAGTAGTGAATTGATCATAACTTTTGATAGAAAACTTTGATTTAAGTGATTTTTGATGAATATGAAAGCTAAGACAATAATCTAAAAATTGTTATAAGGCCAGAACTCCAAATTATAATTATAAATGGGCTAAAAATGAAGCCCAAAAACAGGTCCAAATTCTGCCATAGGTATAAAACGTGAAGTGTTGGACTTATGCATGTGGTATGTTAATTATATGTAATAATTAATGCAAATATTTACTTTGATGGTAATTATCAATGTTTAGCAGATTATTTATATATGAGATTTTATTGTAATAATAATGGGAATATAGAACAAAAATAAACAAGCATACTTATGATAGTTGAAAATATTGCGAATTAATATAAAAATAGTTAAGCCCAAAAACACCTAGTCTAGAACTAGAATAGGGAATAGTTTGGCATGCCAATCAGGGGAATTTAGGCACTCGGTGCCAAATATGAAAGCCGGTAATGGCAATTGATAAATGCGCTCGGCACAAAATTATTAAGCCGGTAATGGCAATATAACAAAAGCCAGTAATGACATTATTATAAAAGCGCTCGGCGCTACATTATGAAAGCCGGGAATGGAAACCCCGTTATTCCTATTAGATAGTTCAGTTATAGGTGTTATGGGCACAAGAAAATAATAATAATACTAATATTGAAGTATGTGATTTTGATAAGTGTTACATGAATTAAATTTGTTACTATTACATGTTGAATGAAATTTATTTGATTTTATAGAAATTTTTATTTTATGCATTATTTATTAAATGGTTAATTAATATGTGAGAAAATATATATGTATGTAAAATTTTTATCATTGAAGCACCACTAAGCTAATAGCTTAGCGCGGGTGGTTTCCTCTCGCGCAGGTTTAGAAGGGTAGCCGTAGAAAATAGTCTGTCAGAAGAAGAAGGGTATCCGGAGGGAAGCAGCAAAAAGCTCTGAGTTTTCTTTTTTGGTATATTTTGTTAAAAAACTTTGTAAATTAAAGTATTGTTTTTATTTCATATAATGTGTATTAAATATGTGAGTTACTATGTAAAAGAACATAATTTGAATGTAAATTAATATATTTTATAAATAAATAAGATTTTGAGTATTATGCTTGTAATAATTTTATTTCAATGTCCACAAAATTTTGAAAAAAAAAAAATTTACTTCACTTCATTAATTTTATAAAACAGTAAGACGGGTAATACTCACTTACCTTGCTGAACAATAGTAGGGTAAGGAGGTGTGACAATTTTTGGTATCAGAGCCATAGGTTTAGATGGTTCTTACTTAGTGGGTATGGGAAGATAAATGCATGTTTTTAGCATTTGCATTGTTTTTAAGCTGCTATATTCTAATAAGGGACCCTTCTTCTGACAATATAGGTTTTAATGGATTCGGAATCAAGACAAAATCGTGAAGAACAGGAGGGTGATAATATAGCTGACTCGGCTGCTCATAGACAGTCAGCATCAATTAGAGCCTCAGAGCCTAGCGTTATAGCTCCACAACATGCTGAAGAACAGGTTAACGTGGGTCAGGTACCCCTTATGCAACAAATGGCTACTTTGTTACAGCAGATAGCACAAGTTGTGCCGCCACCAGCTCCACCACCTCCCCCACCTCAACCGAAACCCCAGATTGATAAATTAAGAAAATACGGGGCTACAGATTTTATGGGTAAGAAAGAGGATGACCCAGCAGCAGTAGAATTTTGGTTGGAAAAGACAGAAAGGGTTTTTGAAGAGCTGCAATGTCCAGAGGAGTACAAGGTTAGATATGCAGTATCTCTCCTTCAAGAGCATGCCTATGACTGGTGGAAATTGTTATTAGCGAAACTTCAGACTCCGACCCCTCAGACATGGGATTTCTTTGTGACAGAGTTTAAAAAGAAATACGTGCCAAGAATCTATGTTGATGAGAAAAAGCGAGAATTCCTGAATTTGAGGCAGAGGGGTATGACAGTAGCTGAGTATGAGATGGAGTTCACCAGGTTGAGCAAGTATGCTACTGGGATTATTGGAGATGAAGCTGATAAATGTCGTAGATTTGAAGACGGTCTCAATGAGGAGATTGGGTATTTAGTGGCTTCCCACCAGCATACAGATTTTGCTACGCTAGTGTCCTCTGCTATTAGTGTTGAAAGAAGGAAAAAGCTGAAGACAGAAGAGCATTATAAGAAGTCAACAACTAGTGTGGCCCAGACATCGGGTAGGAAATGACGAATAGTACCCAGACCATTTCAGTCAAGGGTGGCTAGACAGACATTTTCTGATAGGCGGGGGTCAGCAATTTAGACATGTGGCATCATCTGCTAGTTCACCAGCATCATTTCCCAAGAGACCAGCTCCGACTTTGTGTCAGCATTGTGGTAAAGCTCATACATGAGAGTGTTGGTGGTTAACTGGGGCATGTATGAGATGTGGAGCTACTGACCATATGAAGAAAGATTGTCCCAGACTCGGTACAGGTAGTATGGCACCAACACAGACTATGACACCGGTACAGAGCCGTGGTAGAGGTCAAAGCCAGTTTAGATGTGGTCGTACCGGACAGAGTCAGGGGGTATCAGAGACAGTTGACAGACTCGGAGGTAGTAGGACCCCAGCTCAGGCATATGTGATGAGGGCTCGTGAAGACCAGGATGCACCAGACGTCATAGTTGGTAAATTATCTTTATTTGATTTTGATTTACATGCTTTGATAGATCCTGGTTCCACGCATTCATACATAAGTACAGCGGCACTTAGACAAGGGAACATGATACCTGAGACCTTAGAATATGAGATAATTGTGACCAATCCACTGGGACATAGTGTGAAAGTGAATAAGATTTATAGAAACAGTTCAATAATTATTCAGGGCAGAGAATTTCCAGCAGACTTAATAGAACTACCTTTTCATGAATTTGATGCTATTCTGGGTATGGATTGGTTGACAAAGCATGGAGCTATAGTCGACTGCCGATCTAGAAAAGTTGTACTTAAAATTCCCGGGCAAGATGACACCATCATTCAAGCTGTAGGCCAAACATGTTTGACCAGTGTTATTTCAGCATTAAAAGCTCAAAAATATATTAGGAAGGGATGTGAGGCATATTTGGCCCATGTGATAGATACCAGGAAGGGGAGCCTAGAACTCAAGGACATCCCTACAGTGTGTGAGTTCTCAGATGTATTTCCTGAAGATTTGCCTGGGTTACCACCAGATAGGGAGATAGAATTTGCTATTGATGTGATTCCTGGTACAGCCCCGATATCAATTACTCCTTATAGAATGGCACCTGCAGAATTGAGAGAGTTAAAGGTTCAATTGCAGGAATTGCTCGACAAAGGGTTCATAAGGCCCAGTGTGTCACCATGGGGTGCTCCGGTGTTGTTTGTGAAAAAGAAGGATGACACCCTTCGGTTGTGTATTGATTACCGACAATTGAACAAGGTGACAATTAAAAATAAATACCCACTACCTAGAATTGATGATTTGTTTGATCAATTGAAGGGAGCAGGAGTATTCTCTAAGATTGATCTCAGATCCGGGTACCACCAACTGAAAATCAAAGAATCAGATGTATCTAAAATAGCCTTCAGAACTCGATATGGCCACTATGAGTTTCTAGTTATGCCATTTGGCTTAACGAATGCACCAGCTGCCTTTATGGATATGATGAACCAAAATTTTTAGGCCTTATCTTGATCAGTTTGTGGTAGTTTTTATAGATGATATTTTGGTGTATTCGAGGGACAAGGGAGAACATGACAGGCATCTCAAAATAGTACTGCAGACTTTGAGGGAAAATCAATTGTATGCAAAGCTGTCAAAATGTGAGTTCTGGTTGGAAGAAGTTGGATTCTTAGGGCATATTATTTCAGTTGAAGGAATCCAGGTTGATCCTAACAAAATAGAAGCCATTCTAAGTTGGAAGCCACCTCGCAATGTAACAGAAGTCCGAAGTTTCCTTGGATTAGCTGGCTACTATAGAAGGTTTGTGAAGGGATTTTCAAGCATAGCTACACCAATTACTAAATTGCTCTGAAAAGAAGCTAAGTTTGAGTGGACAGATCGGTGTCAGGCAAGCTTTGAGAAACTAAAAGCCATATTAACCGAAGCACCTGTTTTGACCCAACCTACACTAGGGAAAGATTTTGTGATATACAGTGATGCCTCTCATAATGGGCTAGGTTGTGTATTAATGCAAGAGGGTAAAGTAGTTGCTTATGCATCTAGGCAATTGAAGCCTCATGAGCTAAATTACCCTACTCATGATTTGGAGTTGGCAGCAATAGTGTTTGCTTTGAAAATTTGGCGACATTATTTGTATGGCGAACGGTGCTACATATATACAGATCATAAGAGCCTCAAATATCTGCCTACACAAAAGGAGTTGAACTTAAGGCAAAGACGCTGGTTGGAGTTAATCAAGGATTATAATTGCATTATTAACTATCAGCCAGGCAAAGCCAATGTAGTAGCGGATGCCTTAAGTAGAAAAACACTGGCAGGTATAGTTTAAATTTTCCTCAATTATAAAATAATATATAGAAAGTAATAATAAAATTGAAAAAAATTAGACTCATAATTTATTTTGGCAGAGTTACGGGTCCAACCTACTTTAAGGCAACAAGTGAGAAAAGCTCAGAAGCAAGATCAAAAATTGATGATAATTGTTGAGGCAGTTAAAAAGGGGGAGAGACTTGACTTTAAGGTTGAAGATGATGGAAGCATAAGTTACAAAGGAAGATTGTGCGTGCCAAATGATAGCGGATTAAAGCAAATAATTCTAAAAGAGGCATATAATACAACTTATTCCATGCATCCAGGAAGCAATAAAATGTATCAAGACCTGAAGACTCATTATTGGTGGCCAGGAATGAAGAAAGATATCGTGGAATACACTACAAGATGCTTGACATGCCAACAAGTGAAAGCAGAGCACCAGGTACCTTCTGGATTGTTGCAACCTATTGCTATCCCAGAATGGAAGTGGGAAAGGATTACAATGGATTTTGTATCTGGTTTACCTTTGACCCAAAAGAAGCATGATGCAGTATGGGTGATTGTTGACAGACTCACCAAATCGGCTCATTTTCTGCCAGTTCGGATGGATTATTCATTGAGTCGGTTAGCAGAAATATATGTTAATGGGATAATTCGACTACATGGGGTGCCAGTATCTATTATTTCTGATCGAGACCCACGGTTCACATCAAAATTTTGGAAAAGTCTACAACAAGCATTGGGGACCCGACTTGCTTTTAGTACAACATTTCACCCACAAATAGATGGGCAGTCCGAACGAGTTATTCAATTGTTGGAAGATATGCTGAGAATCTGTGTAATTGATTTTGAGGGTAGCTGGGATAAACATTTACCATTGATGGAATTTGCATACAACAACAACTATCAAACTAGTCTCGCCATGGCACCATATGAAGCTCTATATGGAAGGAGATGTAGAACACCGCTATGTTGGACAGAACTTGGTGAAAAGAAATTAATGGGGCCAGAATTAGTGCAGTAGACAGAGGAGAAGGTGAAATTAATTCAAGATCGGTTAAAAGCTGCAACTGATCGACAAAAATCCTATGCCGATTTGAAGAGAAAGGACATTGAGTATGCTGTTGGAGACAAGGTATTTTTGAAAGTCTCACCTTGGAAGAAAGTACTTCGTTTTGGTAAAAAGGAGAAACTGAGTCCTAGAATTATTGGACCATACGAAATACTTGAACGTGTGGGTCCAGTGGCTTACAGATTGGGCTTACAGATTGGCCTTACCACCAGAATTAGATAAGATCCACAATGTGTTTCATGTTTCAATGTTAAGGAGATACAGATCGGATCCGGCACATGTAATACCTATAGAATCAATAGAGGTACAACCAGACTTAACATATGCAGAAGAGCTAGTGGAAATCATAGCTCGAGAAGTCAAGGAACTACGGAACAAGAAGGTACCATTGGTAAAGGTCCTATGGCACAATCATACAGTAGAAGAAGCCACCTGGGAGAGTGAAGAAATGATGAGAACTCAGTATCCTCAGCTATTTGGCTCCAGCTAATCAGGTAAATTTCGATGACGAAATTTTCTTAAGGGGGAGAGAATTGTAACATTCAGCAATTTAGGCCCCGATTGCGCGTGACCGTAGTGGGGTCGACTGGTTCAATCGGAGTCTAAATTTGAACCTATAAAAAAATGACTAATAATAAAGGAAAATAATTAAGGGTATTATTATTTGGGAATTAAAAAGATTAGGGGTAGAATTAGAAAAAAAATAAAATTTCCTATGGACAAAATCGGTATTATGGAGATTGTTTGGGGAAAAAGTGTGAATATGGAGGAAGATGTGGTAAAAATAGAATTTTTCAAAGTTTAAATGTTAATCAAGATTAATTAACTTAATGAACCAATAAGAATTAAGATTAATTTTAATTAGTGGGACCCACACGTTAATCAAGGTATAAAAGTCAAAAATGGGAGGAATTTTTCATTTTTCCACCAAAATATCTAAGTCCTCTTCTTCTTCCTTTTCCCATCCTTGTTGTCGTCCACCTCCACTCTCTTAAACCTCCATTTTTCTTTCAATTTCCAGCAAGCTAATAATGAAAAGAAATTAGTTTTGAGAGAGGAAAAATAAGAATTAAGGATTTCTTATCATAAAAGGTACCAAAAGAGCAAGAAGGAAGGAAGAAAGAAGAAGAAAAAGGGAGAAGAGTAGGGGAATTTCGGCCCACCTTGGAGAACTCTTAAGGTGAGTTTATTCTTCTTAAATTTAATATTTTTCCTTCTATTTGAGACCCATGATGATGATAGATGTGATTAGGTTTGATAGATTTAGGATTAGTTGCAAGATAGAACTTAGAAAATTAAGTTTGTGTTTAGTTGATGAAGCTGTAATTGGACTTTGAATTGATGATATTTGATGTTAGATAATTGTTTTATTGCTTAAAAACTAAAGAAAATATGATGTTAATGGATGAATAAGGGGCTGCCATAATTAAAGAAATTAGGGAAAATTGAAATTAATATGGAAACACAACAATTGGTGATAAGAAAAATATGATTTGAGTGTTGAATTGAAGAAAATGAATTGGTAACTAGGATATGGTTTTTGGGCAGCCATGACATATGAAGAAGGAAGTTTAACCTTAGTACATTTTAGCTCAATTAAGGTGTAAATCATATTAGGAGCATTAGAATATTATGTAGACATGAAAAAGCATTGAAATTGGATGTTGGAATTGAGATGTGGTAAAATTGTGTAGGAAAAGTAAGTGAACAAGTGAGAGGCCCTCAAGAGGGTGACTGTAACACCACATCTTATGCATTTTAGTATAACCTATCCAAATATCAAGTAATCATACATGGCGTACTGGAAAGGTAAAATACCCTGTTAACAATAGTAATAAAATTGTTTTTCATATCCTGTAATATAATTCCATGACTTTGCAAGTCTCATATCATGTAATATTATTCACTGACTTTGCAAAGTTAACACTGAGGTTTTCACCACAATATAATATATCACATATATCAAAACATAAACTTTACACATAAGTATTTTCGAGTTGATTTCATTTATACATATTTAGACTCATTCTAAAATGACTATACATATTCAAGCACGTAAATACAAAAACACATATGGCATATTTTCATGCTTGTGTGGAATGCAAGGAGAGAGAGAGTGATGAGGCTCGGCCAGTGACCTGTGCTCCATGTCTTTTATACGCTACTCAAAATGAGCTATCAGTTTTCTTTACCTGAAAAATGATGCAAATTGATGAGTTGCGGCTCAGTGAGAATAACCATCCAATGAGCTCTAAAGTACCAAACAACTCATCGTCATAAATCACAATTCCAATATATACCATGTATTCCATTCCATTCATCAGTCAATAACATATAAATATAGATAAAATCAATTATTCAATAATTGTTATTTACTTATGCTTTACTTGTACATTTTATTTTGTTGTGACCAGATTAAACGAACATTGCCCCGGGTTTCCATATGAACATTTGCATTTGCATTTGCTAGCTAGCTTGATCATTTGTTTCATTTGCACATTTGTTGGGCCATAGGCCTCTTCTTTTGCTTTGTACATTTGTTGGGCCATAGGCCTCTTCTTTTGCTTTGCAATGTCGATTAACTAGTCACAACACCTTTTTAGCCCATATGCATATGCACTTGTATTTAAGCATTCATCAACCATTGCATCTTTATCATATACAACATACATATATTCCCTATATACCTCATATGTCAAGCATATACCTTGTATATACTATACATGTACCATGTATATATATCACATTTGTCAAACATATACCTCAAATATACCACAAGTATACCATTTATATGTACCACAATGTCACAAATTATCCATCATTACATTATCAAGGACCAATCATGACAATCACATGAATCACATAGCAAGCAACATTCATTTGCACTAAAGAATTCAATCGATAATTAGACTCACCATTCTCCTTTGATTCCGACCCCTAACTTATTGTCTATCCGCTCCTTGTGGTTCTCCAATATGTTGAAATCCTAATATGAAAACATAATCGATTAACTCATGATTAGAGAGACTTAATGTGGCTTAAACAAATTAATATGCATTGTTCATGTCAATAGTTAAGATTTTTCCTATGAGGCAGTGTGACCTTATGGGACTGTTTAGCCTATAACTTTTTCTATAATTGACCAATTACTCTGATTCTTGTTCCTAATTAACAATAACATATATATATAGTACATATTAAAATTTCAGACCAATTGGATCATTGTATAATATTTGGTGGAATTTCTAAGAGTGTTCTGTTTTCTGCCTTGTTTTCTTCCTTTAGGCAGTTTCAGGGTACTCATTTGGGTTCATCATAACTTACACTCTATAAGTCCTATTTTAATGAAACTTTACAGAAACTTATATGGGTTCATATGTACCATGTTTCATGTTTACAACGTTTACCAATTATGTCTCTAAGGTCTTCTAATTATACCAAACATATTACTGTTCCAGAATAGAATTGACTTCCGGACCAGTATGACTTCCAAAGGCCATAACTTAGTCTATAGATAACAAATTAAGCTAAAATTAGTACCAAAATTTATCTAAGACATATACCTATAACTTTCATGTTTTGATAATTTACATAATGTAGCTCTAACAAGCTCAAAATTTCCAACCAATGTACTGTATCTGCCCAGGGCACTCAGTAGGCAGTTCAAACCATGGAACAGTCATAGTTCCATTCACCATAACTCCCCATTTACAAGACCTATGAACCTGAAATTTTGTATAAAGATAAAAAACACATATATCGACAACTTTTATGTTTTTAGAGACTTCAAATAAGGGCTTTAACATATTCAAAATCAAACCACACAGTAGCTAACTTGGTTAGGGTTTATACCCTGACCAGTTTCAGTACGAAGGGTATATCTCTCCCTATACATAACATATTGCAAAAATGTTTACATATCCAAAAATATAAGATATAAAGGAACAACTTTTGTGTTTTACACATTTCCAGAATCAATTTCTATTAATATCAAAATCGGGGTGCAATTCAGTGCCTAATATTGAACCTAAGCAACTCAAATCAACCCTATAGCAATAAGAATTGATTACTTACCAAGAACAACCTTGAAAGGGATCAATTAGCTTAAAAAACTAGGTGAAACAAGGAAGAATTTAAGTCTGAAATGGAGGAAATTGAACAAGAAAACGGGGCTGAAGTGAGGAGGCAGAAATGGGAAGAAAGATGAAGATAAAGCCAACTTGTTTTTTGTCCTTTTCTCTTTTTCTCTTTTTCTCTTTTTCTCTTCTCTTTTCTCTTCTCATTTCTCATTTCTCTTCTCTTATATTTCTCTTTGGTTTCATTTTCATTTTATTTTATATTTTTATTATTATTATTTACATATATTTATAATTCCATTAATTCACACAATAATACAACTTAATCATTTGACCCGATTTAACTAAATTAACAATGTAATTGTTTACTAATCTTAATCTAATCATTTTTCTTAGTTTAATTTAATCACCTTATTCAATTTATTTCTAATGCTTTGTTATCTTCATTTAGGTTATAATTACACAAGTGCGACTCGATACAAGTGCCAAATACTAGGACACGTAGCTAGTGCGTGTCATAAACTTGTTCCTATAGAAATACGTATGAAATGCATGTGTTCAATTGAATTGTATGCAAGATGCTTATGTTCGATGAAATGCATATGGGGAAGGTCAAGGATGTTACAATTCTCTCCTCCTTTTAAAAATTTCGTCCTCGAAATTAATACCTGAAAACAGGTGTGGATATTGCTTTTTCATATTTTCTTCTGTTTCCCATGTTGCCTCTTCTTGTAAATGGTTACGCCATAATACCTTAACCAAAGGTATTTCATGATTTCTTAGCTGTTTAGTCTTGTATCCAATGATTTGCACTGGTTCCTCAACATAACTCATGTCTTCTGCAATCTCAATGGCTTGATCTTTAAGTACATGTGTAGGATCTGACCTGTATCTTCTAAGCATGCTCACATGAAACGCATTATGTATCTGAGCCATCTCTGGTGGTAACGCCAATCTATATGCCAGTGGACCAATCTGCTCAAGAATTTCATATGGCCCTATATACCTTGGGCTCAATTTACCCTTTTTGCCAAATCGAATTATTCCTTTCCATGGAGACACACGAAGAAATACCTTTTCACCCAACTCGTATTCCATCTCCCTTCTATGCTGATCAACATAACTTTTCTGCCTATCCTGTGCTGCCTTTAGCTTGTTCTTGACAACCTTGATCTTATCCACTGTGTCTTGCACTAGCTCTGGCCCTTCTAATGCACGTGCTCCTTCTTCATCCCAAATGATAGGGCTTCGACACTTTCTACCATACAATGCTTCATATGGTGCCATCTGGATACTGCTATGATACTGGTTATTGTAAGCAAATTCAATCAATGCTATATATTCATCCCAAGCACCTCTGAATTCCATTGAACATGCCCTAAGCATTTCTTCCAATGTCTGTATAGTCCTTTCTGATTGTCCGTCAGTCTATGGGTGGAATGCAGTGCTAAAGTTCAATTTTGTTCCCAATGCATTCTGTAAACTCACCCAAAAATGTGAAGTAAACCGTGGATCTCTATCAGACACAATGGATACTGGAATGCCATGTAATCTGACTATCTCATTCACATATAATTTGGCCAAACTCTCAAGTGTACAACCCCATCTGATAGGTAGAAAATGTGCTGACTTGGTTAATCTGTCAATAATTACCCATACTGCATCATTTTTTCCGTGGAGTTCTTGGCAATCCATAGACAAAATCCATCGTTATTCTTTCCCATTTCCATTCTGGCACTGGCAATGGATGTAACTTACCAATTGGTGCCTGATGTTCAATTTTAATCTGCTGACATGTCAAGCATTTGGAAACATATTCTGCTATATCTTTCTTCATTCTTGGCCACCAGTAATGAGGCCTTAAACTGTGATACATCTTTGTCATCCCTGGGTGCATTGCATAGGGTGCATTGTGTGCCTCTTCCATTATTTCTTGACGCAAGTTCTCAGTGTCTGGAACACATATGCGTGACTTTAATATCAATACATCATCCTGCAATTGAAAATCTTTACTGTTTTCCTGCCTTACTGATTCAATTTTCTCACACAATTTAGGATATTTTCTTTGTGCTTCTTTTATCCTCTCCTTTAGTATAAGTCTGACTCGAAAAGTGGCAATAAGTGATCCTTCATCATGTATATTTAATTCAACATTCATAGATCATAATTGAATCAAATATGGAAAAGAGGATACTTGCAAGTGAGCTACACTGCCACTAGCCTTCCTACTCAATGCATCTGCTACCACATTGGCTTTCCCTGGATGGTATTCAATTGTACAATCATAATCTTTCAATAGCTCTAACCACCGCCTCTGCCTCATGTTTAATTCTTTCTGTGTCAGCAAATAACCCAAGCTTTTATGGTCTGTGAAGATTTGGAATGTCTCACCATACAGATAATGCCTCCAAATCTTCAATGCAAATACGACTGCAGCCAGTTCTAAATCATGCACTGGATATGAGATCTCATGTGGTCTCAGTTGTCTGGATGCATAAGCTATCACCTTACCATGTTGCATCAACACACATCCCAAGCCTTGGTGAGAAGCATCACTATATACTGTAAACCCACCTGTACCCGTAGGGATGGTTAACACTGGTGCTGAGGTTAGCCTGTGTTTTAGTTCATCGAAACTCCTCTGACATTCTGGAGTCCACTTGAAAGGCACATTCTTTCTCAACAATTTAGTCAAAGGGCTAGCAATTAAGGAGAATCCATCAACAAATCTACGATAATATCCGGCTAAACCCAAAAAACTACGCATTTCTGAAATATTTTTAGGAGCTTCCCAATTTACCATAGCCTCAATTTTCTTTGGGTCAACCTCTATGCCCTTACACGACACCACATGTCCAAGAAACACCAAATGATCTAACCAGAATTCACATTTACTCAATTTGGCATATAATTGTTTCTCCCTCAAAGTTTGCAACACAATTTTTAAATGTTGTTCATGTTCTCCCCTATTCTTCGAGTACACCAATATGTCATCAATAAATACTATCACAAACCTATCCAAACATGGTTGAAACACCTTATTCATTAAAGCCATAAATGCAGCTGGAGCATTAGTCAATCCAAATGGCATTACTAAAAATTCATAATGCCCATACCTGGTTCGAAAGGCAGTCTTTGGAACATCTGCTTCTGCTACCTTCAGCTGGTAATAGCCTGATTTCAAATCGACCTTGGAGAATATTTTGGCTCCTTGCAACTGGTCAAACAAATCATCTATTCTGGGTAATGGATATTTGTTCTTCACTGTCATTTTATTCAGTTGCCTGTAATCGATGCACAATCTCATAGTTCCATCTTTCTTTTTAACAAATAACACTGGAGCTCCCCATGGTGATACACTAGGTCTAATATACCCTTTGTCAAGTAACTCCTGCAATTGGGCCTTTAGTTCTTTCAACTCAACTGGGGCCATTCTGTAGGGTGACCTTGATATTGGTGCAGTTCCTGGTACTAGTTCAATAGTAAATTCTATCTCTCTATCTGGTGGTAAACCAGGTAGATCATCTGGGAATACATCAGCAAATTCCCTTACCACTGGTATATTTTCAAGCAAGCTATCAGTGGTTCTAGTATCAGTCACATATGCCAAATATGCTTCACATCCCCCTTTGATCATTCGAAATGCCTTTACAGCTGAAACTAGACATGAAGGCACAAGTTTTCTTTCACCTAGAAATACTACCCTTGGTTGATTTGGTGATTCCAAAATTACTTCCTTAGTAAAGCAATTCACTATTGCATGATGTCTAGTTAACCAGTCCATTCCCAGTATCACATCAAATTCATATATTGGCAATAAAATTAGATCAGCTATTAACTCAGCTCTGTCAATGCATATCAGGCAATCACGATAGACATTATTCACAACTACCATGGTTCCCAATGGCGTACTCACATTTATGTCAATCCCCAAAGGCTCATGCATTTGATGCAATTCAGATGCCATATGCAATGATATAAATGAATGAGTGGAGCCTGGGTCAATCAATGCATAGGCTAATATTTCAAAAATATAAATATTACCAGTGACTACTTCAGGAGCATCCACTGCCTCTTGTCTAGTCATAGCAAACACCCTGGTTTGAGTAGAAGGTCTAGAACTCTGACCTTCAGATCTGGTCACTCCTCTGCCCAGTGTACCAGTCCTGCCCCTGCCTCTTCCTCTGCCTTGTGTCCCACTAGTAGGGTAGACCCTCGGTGCCTCAACAGTAGTCTCAGATACTCCTCTGTCTCTGCTAGTCTCTGCTAGTTTGGCTCTATTTGGACAGTCTCTATACATGTGCTCCATCGATCCACAGAAATAACATGCTCCTGTGAGCCTTCTACATTCGCCCGTATGATGTCTGCCACAATGACTACATGTGGGCCTCTGTTCAACATATTGGCTCTGCCCTCTGCCTGGGTAAGAGAAAGTCATTCCTCGACCTCTAGAACTGGAGTACCCACTTCTGTTACCAGATTGTGCAGGCATATATCTACCTCTTTTCCCCAACCTTCTGCTAGACTCACCAAAGAATTCACGTGATGGCCTTTTTATTTGTTGTTCCCCAGCTTCTTTCATTAACCGTTCAGCTCTGATTGCAGCAGCTCTGAGCCTAGCATAACTATCAAGATCAGTAGTCGTGATTCTGTTTCTGATCTCATATTTGAGTCCCTCTTCAAACTTCCTGCATTTGTCTCTTTCAGTAGAGACCATGAAAGTGGCATAATGGGAAAGCTTGTTAAATTGTACTTCATACTCCGCAATAGACATATTCCCCTGTTTCAGATTCAGGAATTCCTTCCTCTTCTCATCTTTATATGCTTCAGGCATGTAATTGTTCTAAAATTCCAGGAGAAAATCATTCCATGTCAACACTGGTGGTTGTGCATCACTGTCAGGGACTGTCTCCCACCATTCATAAGCATTTCCTTGCAGTAAGGATACTGCATAATCGAATTTCTCATCTGAAGTACATCTCATCATATTCAGTACCCTCTGTGTCCTTTTCAACCATGTCTCAGCTTCTGCTGGGTCTATTGTGCCACTGAAATCAGTTGCACCATGTTTCCTCAGCTTGTCATACCGTCTTTCCTTGTACATTTCAGGACCACATACTTCTTGTTCTAGGTTTTCATGGGGTACTTCTGCATGAGATGACTGTGATGCATGTACTGGAGCTCTAGCTCCTAGTGCTGGTTGCTCTCTATGTAAATGAGGTGATGCCTCATGAGAATGCATTTCGGCCGGCCTCTCCCTCCTTGGTGAATTATGTCTTATGATGTCCCTAAAATAAATGAAAGTATGTCACTACATAATGTTCAACACATAGGATGCATATGTTATCATGCTCTTATGCTTATGCATGTTCCCATGGAACCTATCCCTGCTCTGATACCAAAAATGTAACACCACATCTTATGCATTTTAGTATAACCTATCCAAATATAAAGTAATCATACATGGCGTACTGGAAAGGTAAAATACCCTGTTAACAATAGTAGTAAAATTGTTTTTCATATCCTGTAATATAATTCCATGACTTTGCAAGTCTCATATCATGTAATATTATTCACTGACTTTGCAAAGTTAACACTGAGGTTTTCACCACAATATAATATATCACATATATCAAAACATAAACTTTACACATAAGTATTTTCGAGTTGATTTCATTTATACATATTTAGACTCATTCTAAAATGACTATACATATTCAAGCACGTAAATACAAAAACACATATGGCATATTTTCATGCTTGTGTGGAATGCAAGGAGAGAGAGAGTGATGAGGCTCGGCCAGTGACCTGTGCTCCATGTCTTTTATACGCTACTCAAAATGAGCTATCAGTTTTCTTTACCTGAAAAATGATGCAAATTGATGAGTTGCGGCTCAGTGAGAATAACCATCCAATGAGCTCTAAAGTACCAAACAACTCATCGTCATAAATCACAATTCCAATATATACCATGTATTCCATTCCATTCATCAGTCAATAACATATAAATATAGATAAAATCAAGTATTCAATAATTGTTATTTACTTATGCTTTACTTGTACATTTTATTTTGTTGTGACCAGATTAAACGAACATTGCCCCGGGTTTCCATATGAACATTTGCATTTGCATTTGCTAGCTAGCTTGATCATTTGTTTCATTTGTTCATCATAACTTACACTCTATAAGTCCTATTTTAATGAAACTTTACAGAAACTTATATGGGTTCATATGTACCATGTTTCATGTTTACAACGTTTACCAATTATGTCTCTAAGGTCTTCTAATTATACCAAACATATTACTGTTCCAGAATAGAATTGGCTTCCGGACCAGTATGACTTCCAAAGGCCATAACTTAGTCTATAGATAACAAATTAAGCTAAAATTAGTACCAAAATTTATCTAAGACATATACCTATAACTTTCATGTTTTGATAATTTACATAATGTAGCTCTAACAAGCTCAAAATTTCCAACCAATGTACTGTATCTGCCCAGGGCACTCAGTAGGCAGTTCAAACCATGGAACAGTCATAGTTCCATTCACCATAACTCCCCATTTACAAGACCTATGAACCTGAAATTTTGTATAAAGATAAAACACACATATATCTACAACTTTTATGTTTTGAGAGACTTCAAATAAGGGCTTTAACATATTCGAAATCAAACCACACAGTAGCTAACTTGGTTAGGGTTTATACCCTGACCAGTTTCAGTACGAAGGGTATATCTCTCCCTATACATAACATATTGCAAAAATGTTTACATATCCAAAAATATAAGATATAAAGGAACAACTTTTGTGTTTTACACATTTCCAGAATCAATTTCTATTAATATCAAAATCGGGGTGCAATTCAGTGCCTAATATTGAACCTAAGCAACTCAAATCAACCCTATAGCAATAAGAATTGATTACTTACCAAGAACAACCTTGAAAGGGATCAATTAGCTTAAAAAACTAGGTGAAACAAGGAAGAATTTAAGTCTGAAATGGAGGAAATTGAACAAGAAAACGGGGCTGAAGTGAGGAGGCAGAAATGGGAAGAAAGATGAAGATAAAGCCAACTTGTTTTTTGTCCTTTTCTCTTTTTCTCTTTTTCTCTTTTTCTCTTCTCTTTTCTCTTCTCATTTCTCATTTCTCTTCTCTTATATTTCTCTTTGGTTTCATTTTCATTTTATTTTATATTTTTATTATTATTATTTACATATATTTATAATTCCATTAATTCACACAATAATACAACTTAATCATTTGACCCGATTTAACTAAATTAACAATGTAATTGTTTACTAATCTTAATCTAATCATTTTTCTTAGTTTAATTTAATCACCTTATTCAATTTATTTCTAATGCTTTGTTATCTTCATTTAGGTTATAATTACACAAGTGCGACTCGATACAAGTGCCAAATACTAGGACACGTAGCTAGTGCGTGTCATAAACTTGTTCCTATAGAAATACGTATGAAATGCATGTGTTCAATTGAATTGTATGCAAGATGCTTATGTTCGATGAAATGCATATGGGGAAGGTCAAGGATGTTACAGTGACAAAGCCAAGGAGAAAGCTAGCTAATAAGGGAAGAAAAAGAAGGTTTAAATGAAGAACCAAGGCTGATTAGGTATGTGCTTCATTGATAAAAATTTTGCATGTTGTTAATAAGTATGGAATTATATATTAAGGTTTGTTATGTTTGTGTTTTTGAAATATTATGTGATTTGTTGTGACTTTTGATATTATATATGGCAATGAGACCAAATGGTGTGAAATAATTGAGACATATGAATGTAGTTGTAATTCTGGAAATTTTAGTATCAAAATGAATGCAAATGATAAATGTGGTTGAAATGTGAATTGATGCCAATTGATGGCTCGGGTACAGAATTACAGGAACAACTCTGTCTATTTTGATGATAACTTGAGTTTTGGAACTCCTTTTTGTATGTTATTTGTTGGAAATGAAAGCTAAGACACATGGCTTTAATTTTTATTTAGACTATAACATTTAATTATGTCTAGATTTTCCCAGAAAAATGCATGAAGTTTAATCTTAGAATCTGTCCAGAAAATTCTGTGATGATGCAGTAGTGAATTGATCATAACTTTTGATAGAAAACTTTGATTTAAGTGATTTTTGATGCATATGAAACTAATACAATAATCTAAAAATTGTTAGAAGGCCAGAACTCCAAATTCTAATTATAAATGGGCTAAAAATGAAGCCCAAAAATAGGTCCAAATTCTGCCATAGGTATAAAACGTGAAGTGTTGGACTTATGCATGTGGTATGTTAATTATATGTAATAATTAATGCAAATATTTACTTTGATGGTAATTATCAATGTTTAGCAGATTATTTATATATGAGATTTTATTGTAATAATAATGGGAATATAGAACAAAAATAAACAAGCATACTTATGATAGTTGAAAATATTGCGAATTAATATAAAAATAGTTAAGCCCAAAAACACCTAGTCTAGAACTAGAATAGGGAATAGTTTGGCATGCCAATCAGGGGAATTTAGGCACTCGGTGCCAAATATGAAAGCCGGTAATGACAATTGATAAATGCGCTCGGCATAAAATTATTAAGCCGGTAATGGCAATATAACAAAAGCCAGTAATGACATTATTATAAAAGCGCTCGGCGCTACATTATGAAAGCCGGGAATGGAAACCCCGTTATTCCTATTAGATAGTTCAGTTATAGGTGTTATGGGCACAAGAAAATAATAATAATACTAATATTGAAGTATGTGATTTTGATAAGTGTTACATGAATTAAATTTGTTACTATTACATGTTGAATGAAATTTATTTGATTTTATAGAAATTTTTATTTTATGCATTATTTATTAAATGGTTAATTAATATGTGAGAAAATATATATGTATGTAAAATTTTTATCATTGAAGCACCACTAAGCTAATAGCTTAGCGCGGGTGGTTTCCTCTCGCGCAGGTTTAGAAGGGTAGCCGTAGAAAATAGTCTGTCAGAAGAAGAAGGGTATCCGGAGGGAAGCAGCAAAAAGCTCTGAGTTTTCTTTTTTGGTATATTTTGTTAAAAAACTTTGTAAATTAAAGTATTGTTTTTATTTCATATAATGTGTATTAAATATGTGAGTTACTATGTAAAAGAACATAATTTGAATGTAAATTAATATATTTTATAAATAAATAAGATTTTGAGTATTATGCTTGTAATAATTTTATTTCAATGTCTACAAAATTTTGAAAAAAAAAATTTACTTCACTTCATTAATTTTATAAAACAGTAAGACGGGTAATACTCACTTACCTTGCTGAACAATAGTAGGGTAAGGGGGTGTGACAATTTTAGAAGGGTAGCCGTAGAAAATAGTCTGTCAGAAGAAGAAGGGTATCCGGAGGGAAGCAGCAAAAAGCTCTGAGTTTTCTTTTTTGGTATATTTTGTTAAAAAACTTTGTAAATTAAAGTATTGTTTTTATTTCATATAATGTGTATTAAATATGTGAGTTACTATGTAAATGAACATAGTTTGAATATAAATTGATATATTTTATAAATAAATAAGATTTTGAGTATTATGCTTGTAATAATTTTATTTCAATGTCTACAAAATTTTGAAAAAAAAAAATTTACTTCAGTTCATTAATTTTATAAAACAGTAAGACGGGTAATACTCACTTATCTTGCTGAACTATAGTAGGGTAAGGGGTGTGACAATAATTATCAACTTTGTGCTTGTTGATTGAGCCTACCAGGCCAATGAAATTATTATCAATGGTTGATTAATTTTATATCACCTTATATTGCATGTGTTAACTAATTAGGGCTCTATTTGTTGTCCAATCTACACTTAAACTCATTTTGTTTTCAGTTCAACTATTAAGTCCTAACTAATTCATATGAAATATATATGCCTTAATTAGTAATTAAATTTTCAAAGAATTATTACTTTTCTTGCTGCTTAAGGGTTCAATATTTAGTAAAGACAATTAATGATGGAACTTTTAAAAGTTTAAGAGTAAGAGCTACATACATGATTTTTAGTCACTCTTGCCACTTTCTGGAATATGAAACCTTACATGGACATCAATTTTGGTTAGCAAAGTGAAGGTAAAATGTCCAATTCATGTCTAATAATGCCAAACTGAGTTATATCCTAATGTAATTTATGTTATATTTCTTTTAAATTTATGTAGAAAATACTTGTGCTGACATTGGAATCCAAAGCATATAAAACTAGAAGCCAAAGCATACAAAAGCCAAAACAAATAAAAACCAACACATGTAAAAACCAAAACATATCCTAATATAGAGTTGAGTGAAAAAATAAATGAATACAAAAGCCAAAGCATATAAAAACTCCAACCATTGCTAACAAATTACAATACCTTTCACCTTTCAATTTTGCCTTAAACCAAACAAGGAATCAAAGGACTTACTGTCTAGTATTTGTTGCTAGTGCTGGGAACACCAAAACAGTGGAAGGAGTAGCAAGTTGTGAGAGAGGAGTTAGGGATTCAATTTGAGCTTTGAACTATTTTGTGAAAGGCTAGTGATAGTGATGGTGGGACAATAAGAGATAGATAGATATATATAAAAAGAGATTTATATAAAGAGAGTGCAATAGTTAGGGCTCAAGAGAATAAGGAGAGAGGAGAATTGGAGATTTTACTGCAGAACTTAATGACCACAACGATTAATAGCTATAATGGTCGCTAAAGTTAAGAATTGAATTGAATGATAGGTTATATGACATTTCACTTTAGCAAATCATTGACCATATTTTTCCTGGTAGTTGATTTCGTTATTGTGACCACATCAGTAGTGGTTGCTGACTCATAATAGACAAATGACAATTGTTTCACTTACTGCTAGACAATGACCATGATAAAATGGTCGTTATGTTGATGTTAGCGACCATATTATAGGTGTCACTAAGCTTTGTGACCACATCTATTAACCATAAAAACAAAAATGACACCAGATCTCAGTTGTTTCACTCAGCGATCATTACTTATGTGATTGCAAAATATATTTTAGCGGTCATGCACTAAGTGGTCATTGGTTACAATAAAATTTAGTGACCACAATAGTTGTGGTCATTGATCACAACTATATAAACGATATCAGAAGTGGTCATTTATGTTTAATGCATTCCCAATTTAGTGACCAAATCACATGATCACTTTGAACGACCCCATTGTGGTTACTAAGTGGTCGTTATATGAATGGTCGTAAGTTGGTCATAAGTTAATTGCTAAAGCAATAAAAAAATAATTTTGTCTCCCTATAGTTGCTATGTGGCCGCTATTTAACAACCACAAATATGTGGTTGCTATTTGTGGTTGCCAAATTGTTGTTTTCTTATAGCATATGCATCATGCACACATATTAAAATTTCATGCTGAAATCTATTCAGATTGATTTTGCATTTATTAAAACCATCAATTACATTATACGTACATGAAATTAATTAAAAAAAACCAAATAAAAGCCTAGGGAAGTCCAATCACATGGTATAGATAAGGTGAACCAAAACCTCATTCTTTCATGCAATCTTTTGATTTTTGATTTATAAGGTGACTATAATACCACCATTGAGTTTTATACATGCATTTCATACATAAATAAAACAACAAAATAAATAAAAATCCAAGAACGTGATCGTCCTATGAAATTTAATTTTAGATTTCAACCTAATTCTTTAGATAGAATTAGTTACCTCTAATTTGCGGCTTTTGATTTCTCAAATCTATAAGTTTTTCTTCTTATTGGGTAGTAGCAAATTACAATAATTCGAAATTGAATTATCTCTATTATTAATCTGATGAAGGAATGAAGATATAAATCACCAACTTTTGATGGAGATGATGTGACCAAAACCCTAACTGCCAGATATAGTATTTCAACCGACCTTGAAGAGAAAAGAGGGAGAATAAACTTTTTCTTTTGTAACTTCAGGTTAGCCGAATTTCTATTATAAGAGGGTATTTATAAACTTTAATCCTTTTAGGGTTAGAAGAAAAAAAAACTCTAATGAGCCGTTTTTCTGGGGTACACGATCAAATGTTGACCAGAGGTCAATAAGTCCATTTATAACTCTTAGAAATGACCCATTGAACTTTTTAATTCTCCATTTTTTCTCTTTCACATATCAAATTCATAAACCATTTTACATTGTCTTTCATTTTTTCTTTGTGTGTAACCTAATAGATTTTTCAGTCATGCTGAAAGAATCCTAATCCAATTAGAATTTTATGAACTAAACTCTTTTAGTCAATAATTGATCATCTGATCAAAATTTCCCATTTAGTATATTATAAGTGACATCTAGCAATGCATCATGACTAACATAATTATCGTGCAATCGCTCATTTCATCATAGTATACTTCATTTGGTTCAAAGCATAAACTATATGTTAACTCCTACTAGACTGACTACGTTGCATTTAGTTCAAATGTGTTAGTTCTTATTTTTGAGATCTAATATTCTATAAGATATGTCTTTGAAATTTTTCTTGAAAACATGTACACTTCAACTAAAGATTTCAAAGTAATGATTTTATACAAGAGGTCATAGATAAACTTTTTTATATATAGAAATAGTTAATCTTTTATTGATCACTCAACTACTTTCGAATACTATATGTCATACCTAATTTCTATCCTATTAGCAATCTATGAGAGATAATAAAGAATAAAAATCAAAATATAACATTTAGTATATCAAGTCTAAAGATATTTGTATAACTGCTATGATGAGATATATCATTGATATTAAATAAATATTCATGTAATTTTTTTTTTATTGTTATATCATCCAATATACTTGATTGCGCTAACAATTATTTCTGTATTAACTCTAAATATCTCATATTTACATTTTATGAGAGCTACTACTTGACCCAATAAAAAATATAACTCATGTTAGTCTATTCGCATTAACAATATCTTTTTTCGTTAATACTATTATTAGAAATAATTTAGATATAAATACAATTGCATATAATAAAAATCTTATTACCATGATCTTATCATAATTTTTTTTTATATCTTGTTATAAACAAAAAAAAACTTTATTAAACAATTTAATATTAATAAAATGAATACTCAATAATAAAAATATTTTTTATTAATAAAGTAATTGCCTTTAGGATAATTTTCTAACTATTTCAAGATTGAATAGTATAAATGAGGGTTGAGTTGCAAATGTGGATCGTGATAATGACATAAGAGTTAAAATGTAATTTTTTACTTTTTTTATTTTTATTTTTACATCACATTATATTCCTTATTTTATAAATAGCATGTTGAACATTTTTGAATAAAATATTGTTTTTAATACTATTTATTAAAAATATTAATATTTTATTTTTAGCTATACTTTTGGAGTACGAATTCAGAAAAACAAATATATCGAAATGACATTAAAATAAAAATCAAAGTTGAATTTATTTGCAGCTTTCCCGTAACAAAAAAAAAAAAAAAAGAGGAAAAAAAGGAGTATGATTTAAACAGGAGGAAAATTTATGAAAGCCAACCCAGAACCGTCTTAACTCAAACAGTCGAACCTTTCAGCGTCCCTCTTCCAAGTTCCAACCCTAGAAATCGAAGGACAAATGGAGGATGCTCAAAACGGCAACGGCAACGGCAACGGCAACGGCAACTGTACTGCGAATACTAACTCGGCACCACCGGAGAGTGAGGAGGAGACCATGATTGGGCCCGGCCCCGCTTCCAAGGCTCGCGCCAAGCGTCCTCTCCAGTTCGAGCACGCCTACCTCGACTCTCTTCCTTCTGCCAATATGTATGTAATATCACCCTCTCCATCGTCTCTTTTTTCGTGTTTCATAGGGTTTTAAGTTCGGAATTCTCCATTAGAGTTTTCTGAATTATAAATGTGGTCTACTGATTGCGTTATAGTAGTTATGCTTTCCTTATGTGTATGTGCTTCTGAGCGTTTTTGAGACCTTTCATGCTTTACGTTTCTATTTTTGGCGTCTAGTTTGGCAGTTTGGGTATGAAGGGTTGTTACCTTCGCTTGGCTAACTTGCTGAGTTCAATTTCAGACTCTATAACTACTAGTTTCGTGGGCAAATATCATTTTAGTTTTGCAGCAACTGGAATTCAGTTGGAAAGTACCCCGTTTAATTTTAGGCTATAATTTGTTTAATATGGATAAGTACTGCATAAGTCCCTGTTGATTGGACTTCTATAGTTTCAAAACTTTGATATCACTGTTGTGGGGCAATCCAAAATCAAAAATAATATCTATGAGTTTTAAGAGGCAATGAGTAATTTAAAATCTACCTGTCACTTTGTCCTAGATTTTTTTTTTCACTTAAATGTGCTTTCTTTAATTTTTGTCGTTTCACCTCCAGTCAAGTGTTAGATTAATTGGAAATTTGTTGTTGCATGTTCTACCCTCTCTAAGTTTGAAATGCTTTTTGCATCCTTTTTGGAAAGAGCAGTAAATATAGAAGAGAGTTTCTTATTTGTAATTTATTTTCACAGGTATGAGAAAAGTTATATGCACAGAGATGTAGTTACTCATGTTGCAGTGTCTGCGGCTGATTTTTTCATCACTGGAAGTATTGATGGTATTGTATCTCACTATAATTGCCTATGTAACCCTGTTATGCTTTTTACTCTGAACCTTTTTATGAGTTTATTTATGGTTTTTCATGTAGTTTTGGTCCTTGATTAGGGAATATGAGATTTTTCTTGACCTCTACCAACGTAGCCATTCTCTTGCTATATGGCAAATATTTGGAATATTTTATTGTGACTTTATCAGAATATATATTTTTTCTCAGGATTGAAGATGTTATGGTTTATGAGCATGCTCTATAGGCTCTAGAACAACAATCAAAGCTAGACATTTATGAATGGATTTTTTTGGATATAATTCGATATGTAATTCCTTTTTTTTTTGGGAATATATTTAATCACACTTTTTCACTTCAACTGTAAATAAGGTTGCTTCCATACTAGACCTTCCAATACAATACTTCTAATAATTTTCTTTTAATTAATATTAATCAGGCATTTGAAATTCCAATTTGAGACTTCTAATATTTTTCTTTTCATTAATATTAATCAGGGCATTTGAAATTTTGGAAGAAAAAAGCAATTGGCATTGAATTTTCCAAACATTTTAGGTCTCACCTTGGTCCGATAGAAGGTTTAGCGGTAAGCTCTCCCTCCTTGCTTGATTACATGTATATCAAATGTATTAATTTCAAATTGATATTTGATCAGTAAGTATGTTGTATTTGACTTAATCTGTGAATTGATATTTCCATCAGTAAGTGTGTTGTACCTTGAATGGAAAAACTGAACATTTTTTAAAATACTTGTGTTGGATAGTTTCAATCTGGATCTTCCTTTCAGTTTGTAATAAGCTAGTAAGTTCATTAATGATTTCTATAAAGGCAACATATAAATTAACTCTTTTTCGTCCTTGTAATTCCTCATTTGTTAGTGCTGTCATCAACCATGACTTCCTCATTTGTTAGTGCTGTCATCAACCATGACTTTATTCAGCTATGCAGGTTAGCGTGGATGGTCTACTTTGTTGTACAATTTCAAATGATCGATCTGTTAAGGTATATGATGTTGTAAATTATGACATGATGGTCATGATTAACCTACCATTTATACCTGGTAGTGTTGAGTGGGTATACAAACAAGGGGATGTCAAAGCTAGACTTGCCATTGGCGATCAAAACTCCTCATTTGTGCACATATATGATGCAAGAGCTGGTACAAATGAACCTATCATATCAAGAGAGGTAACAACTTGCTCCATCAGTTGCATCATTTTTTAATGCTTCCCCCTTTCCTTTCTTTGCAATTGAAAGATGATCACTTTTTTCCCTTGTCAACTTTATCCTTTTCCAGGTACACTTGAGTCCAATTAAAGTTATGAAGTACAACCCTGTATTTGACACAGTGATATCTGCTGATGCAAAGGGAATCATTGAGTATTGGAGTCCTGCTACGCTTCAATTTCCAGAAAGCGAGTATGTTTTAGTGCTTCTATATAATTGTTTATACAAACACCATTCAGCTATTGTAATATTCAGCATTTCTACAATAGTTTAAGGGTTAGCTATTCTTGGTATGTTATTTGTGCACTAATCACTATGTAATTTAGTATTAAATTTATATGAGATATTAATGAAAGCATGATTCTGTTGGTGGGACATCTCTCATAGTTGGTTCTTGGTTCCCTCATGTTGGGAACTTAGTGTATGTCTTCTTCCTTCATTATGTAGGAACATGTAGTTTTTTTTTTGTTTTGTACTCATGCGAAATTCTTGGACATAGCTTTGCTGCTTGACTGCACTAGCCTACCTTTTTTTTTTAAAACTTTTGAACAAAAGTAAATGTGTGAGATCTAATTCAGTGAATATTCATGTCTAGGTTATTTTTGTTTCCTTTAGGTAGCAAATGTATGTGTTTGGTTATTCAGAATTTCAGATAGTTAATGTCAAAGTTTCTAGATTGTGTACAAAAAATTTGCTGTTGTTTGAACTTAGCAGGTTGAAGAAGTTTTGTATATTGTGATCTTGATGCAGTTATGCTGTCTTTATCCTTTCATGTTTTTCCGTATCTTTGTTTTATTGCATTGGTTGAGATCTTTCCAGTTCCAGGAATAATGTAGATTTTTTTTCATGTTGAGGCATTTATTTCTTGGCACATGCATATTTTTCATGTTTCATGCGGTAGCAATCGATGCCTAACAATGGTTTCTTATATCTGGTACATGCAGGGTAAATTTTAAACTGAAAAGCGATACCAATCTATTGGAAATTTTGAAATGCAAGACAAGTGTTTCTACTATGGAGGTAACATAAATACCGGATATTATGCAAGTCTGAACTATGTATGACATTGTTGCTTTATTATCAATATGGTTTTTCTGAATGCTCAATCTTATTTTTTTGATGTGAGATCTTGATTTAGAAGACAAGAAAAACATTGATTGTAAACATTACAATGTTTGCTATCAGGTGAGTCCAGATGGCAAGCAATTTTCTATTACATCACCTGATCGTAAGATACGTGTATTTTGGTTCAGAACAGGCAAACTAAGACGTGTTTATGATGAGTCTCTTGAGGTAATAGCGATTTTGATTGGACTTCTATTTAAAGTCATATGCTTTGGAGTCATATTCTGTTACAATGCTTGAGCACCTCCTTTTTGCTAGGTGGCTCAAGATCTTCAGCGAAGTGATGCTCCCTTGTACCGGCTGGAAGCTATTGATTTTGGTAGAAGAATGGCTGTTGAGAAGGAAATTGAAAAAACAGAAACTGCTCCAGTGCCAAATGCTGTTTTTGATGAAAGTTCTAATTTTCTGATATTTGCAACACTCCTGGGGATAAAAGTAAGGATATTGTTATTTAAGTTTTGCAACAAACTAACAATGCAATGTATGCTGTTTTTACCACAATATATTTTTTTCCAGCAGTAAGCATAACATGATGGTATTTGGTTGTGTCTAGCTCTTTACTTCTTTTTCTTTGGGGGCTAACATTTGCGATGTGTCATATTTCTACTGCCTGCAATGTCATAAATTTATGTGTATAAATTTTGCTTCCTAACAAGTTTTGCATTTTCTCCTTTGGGATCTTTTATACTTGTAGGTTGTAAACCTACATACCAATAAAGTTGCACGAATCCTTGGAAAGGTCGAGAACAATGATAGATTTTTGAAGATTGCCTTGTATCAAGGTGACCGAAGCAGTAAGAAAGTAAGAAAAATACCTGCAGCTGCAGCAAATGCCAATGAGAGTAAAGAGCCTTTAACAGATCCCACTCTATTGTGTTGTGCTTTCAAGAAACATAGGATTTATTTGTTCAGGTGCTACAGCATTGTCCTTTATGTGAAACTGTGTTGTGTTTGCATTTTCATAAGAGCATTCTCTGCTGATACTGTTATGGGTGAAACTAACTAATCTGATTTTGTACTTGGTTAATGATTATTAGAAATCGAAAATCAGTGGCATGGAAAGCATTTAGGCTTCTTGGAATATGCAGATGTAACAGTGTAATGCTTGGAAAAAAGTAAAACAATACTTGTGTTTTTATTGCTAGAAATTGCTTCCACTTTTCTTTAAGTTTCTAGGCTAATTATTCCTTTACCATGAAAAGTGAACATTAAAAAAAAATACTTTTGTTTTTATTGCTGAAAGTGGGTATATTTAGAGTTTTTTTAACTCATTCTGTTAGAGTAATTTGGCCCATTATACCTTTACTATGAAAAAGAGAACCCTTTGCTGTGTAAAAGAAAAATGGCTTACCTCTTCTTAGTTTACTTTTAATAGAAAAGCATTCAATTAGCTGTGCTACCATCAGTAGTTACTAAAACATGAAAGTACTTTAGAAAGGATGCATAGCTCTACCAACATGTTTCCTCAAAAATTGTTGAAGCAAAAGGAAACTTCTTGATCTTTTATGAGATAATTGCTGCTTATTTGTACTTTTATGCATAATAAGTCTTAGGAATCACAAATATATAGATGAATCTCGTGGGAAATATGGAACATAAGACTACAATGCTTTACAGGTCTTTAGCATGAGTTATTTATTTCTTCACAATATGTAAGGGTCCGTTTGACATTGCGTTTGGAAAAAGTTCTTTTGGAGAAATTTTTTTTATTTTTTTGAGTTTTGCAAACTGCTTTTGGAGAGAAACATGTAAATAAATACTTTTTACATAAGCAGATTTGAGAAAAACAGTTCATAAAAAATTTAAAAAATCAGTCAATTAAATTAAAAAAATTTTAAACTTGCTTTTTGGACACCCAACAACAATCTCAAACATCCCCTAAATATAATGTATTAGGTCCCTGATTTCTGGATTTCTTGGATTACAAAGTGTTGACGTTATTTTTGGTGCCTTCTTTATGGTCAAATTAGCCGGAGAGAACCAGAGGAACCTGAAGATGCAACCAAGGGCAGGGATGTGTTCAATGAAAAGCCTCCAGCAGATGAACTGTTGGCTGTATCAGATATAGGAAAAGCAGCTACTACATCTCTCCCAGACAATGTGGTAAGCTATCTTTGTTATTTTCCCTCATGCATTTCAGTTAGGATTTGATAACTGTTTATGAGCTACCAAATTTCTTACATCATTATTTGGCAGAACATTTTAAATGAGAAAAAAAATGTTTATCTATTTTGCTTCTGTTGTAAATTGTGTTTTATGCCCATTATTGGAATCTATTTTCAATGCTTTTTTTTTTTTTTCATTTTTTGTTATTATGTACTCCTAGAGACACATGCTTTTGTTTCATTTGCTTTGGAAATCAGATGATGATTGGACATTATGGGACTTGTTGAGTTAGCTTTCAAGATACTATTGAGCTTGTTCTAGGTTTTACGAGTCCAAGGAATCAGTATAAACAGTACTTGCTTGCAAGTTCATCCATAGAAAATGGCAGTTTGACATCCAAAGAAATTTGTTATTCTTCTGGTTGGACATGTTTAAGTTACAGCTCTACAGAAAACATTATTGATATATTCTTAGTTTGATAGTCCTGGCAATTCCATTCTAGCAGTGGTTGGTAAATTTTCTGGTGCCTGAGCCCTGGGTAAAGGTTCCAACAATTTTAAATTTACCTGCATTGTAATTTTCTTTTGTGGTCCATTCTTGAGGTCTCATTTGGTTTGCCAATCAGAAAATCCTATTTTTAGTTTGCTTCTCTCCTGCTGCTAAGTTGCTTGATAGCAGGTAGGGAATGTAATCTTTTCTGAATAATTATAGTGTATCAAAAGATTTTTGGTTTTGTTGCCTCCTCATCAAACTTGGGCATTTAGATTGTTTTGATCAATTTAGAATATATCCTGCCAAATCTATACAATACAACATTTTTTAAAGAATAGGAATGGCTTTTGTTTCAGCCTTTGAAGGTTGTTGCTTTATCCTTCTCTTGCAAGAAATGCAGCATTACTTTCTTAATCATCTTTTTATTTTGTTTTAAGTGCCACTGTTTCTTTTGTTCTTGTATTTAGGTATGTTTTACTTGCTGGCTGTGTTAAGTAGTTGTGTCTCTGAACCACATCAAGATGTTTTGTAGATCTTTTATGGTTTCTTATCTCTTTTGGGGATGAATGTTATTACACATATGTTTGTAGCTTGTATTTTCTTTAGGTATATGCTTCTTATTTGCAATGTGTTTTGGTGTTCTCCATTTTTTTAATCCATGCTGCTTCTTGTCAGATTCTGCATACCACAATGGGTGACATTCACATTAGACTGTACCCTGAAGAATGCCCAAAAACTGTGGAGAATTTTACAACACACTGTCGAAATGGCTATTATGATAATCTTATTTTTCATCGTGTCATCAAAGGTTTCATGATACAGACTGGAGATCCTTTAGGGGATGGCACTGGTGGGCAGTCTATATGGGGAAGGGAGTTCGAGGATGAGTTTCACAAGAGGTAGCTTTTATATTTTCTACTGTATTGTGATTCTTGTCATCAACTTTCTTCTTTCCACTTGGTACTTCAACATTTTGGAGAAGCTTTTTCCTCTGGCTGATTTTTTAAAATTAATATAAGAAACGGATGAATGCACTGTTCTGTCTCATGATTTGTTAACAGCCTGTTTGGTATGTTCTCTGTTTTTGGTCTTCACTTCCTATTTCCGGTTCCATAATTTAAAATTTTTTCCAGTTAAAGTATTCTCACTTTGGTTACTGAATGACTTGAAACTGAAAGGCAATCTACAAAAAAGTGGTTTCTCCCTGTTTCTTTAATTAATTTTCTTTCTTTTTAAAAAATAGTCGATAATCAGGTCCTAAGATATTCTTGTAATGGTTTCTTCCACTACATGCGCGAAAGCTAAAGGTATGCATTGTGTGTCTTGAACCGAGGCCTCATCCTCCCACTTTAATATTGTTTACTTTCTCCTTTCCCTAATGATGACATCAAGCGTATGTTAATTTCATTCCATTTCCTCATTGGTCTATGACAGCTTAAACAATTAATAGGATAGTTTAGTTTCTGACCATTTGTTTACAAAGTTAGATTGCACCTATCTAGTCACTACTCTGTTTTAATGATAGGCACAGAGTTAGATAACACAGCTAATGAGGTAAGAAAATCTTGAGCTCAAAGTTTCATTGCAAATACAGGCATACTCGAGAGTGCCTGAAATCTCTCCGTAGTCCTAAGGACATACAAAATTCATGGATAACTTTTCCAAAACAGACTACCAGCTATATAAATCATTACCTCTAACAAACAAAAGACAAAATCTCCTATCTGCTCCTTTATTCTCCCAACATACCCGAAATGGGTGCAGAATGTGAACCCATCAGTGGCCTCCTTTCTTGCGGGTGTAGGTGAAACGAACCTGGGCCCTGCCATTTTATTTTTCTACAGAATTTTCTGTTCTCACCGTGTATGGACAACTAACTGAGTGCAATGTTTGTCTCTGCAGCTTGCGACACGACAGACCTTTCACAGTGTCAATGGCAAATGCAGGCCCAAACACAAATGGCTCTCAGTTCTTTATAACCACAGTGGCTACACCTTGGCTGGACAATAAGCACACTGTTTTTGGTAGAGTTGCGAGGGGAATGGATGTCGTCCAGGTAACTTAAAGACCTTTTTATGCTTACTTTTTGACTATAGGTGTTCTTTCTCATTGTGCATGTACCCGAGAGAGAGAGAGAGAGAGAGAGAGAGAGGGTCTGTGGGTCGGTGCATATTGCATTCTGGGCTTGTAAATTCTATGGGTCGGTGCATATTGCATGTGTTTTCAAAACCTGGACATTGGCTGCAATAGGCACAACCTTGCATCATTTGTTATCATCCTTGATCGATTGTTTTCCCATAAATCAAATGAATATTAATTTACATGTGGAATTGATATACTGGTGACAGGCGATTGAGAAGGTCAAGACAGACAAGGCAGACAAGCCATACCAAGATGTAAAAATTCTGAACGTGACTGTTCCAAAGTCTTAGCAATTTCAGAGGCACATTGATATTGGTGAATCTGTATTTGATATTCTAGATGGCATGGCTTGAGGATCACGTATCAAGTGAGTCCATTGTCAGTAAAATCTGTTTTTGACTTTTATATATGGCTTAATTCTCGCCCTCATCTTATTTTTTACTTTTTGGTTTCCTTTTTCATTGCTTTTCTGTCTGTGGCATGTGTTTATAAATCCGAATTATATTTAAGCTTTTAGGAATGGTAAAAAAATAACGAAATATTTTGATAACCTGCAATAACTCGACAGAGAACACCGTTCACACACGTACTCTGGCCTCTAAACTGAGTACATTTTTTTTTTTTTCAAATAAGATGTTTTTGAGAAAAAAACGGAAGGGCAAGGGGAATTTAGGTTTGGACCAAAAAACAATGGTGCAACTTTAGTTGGAAGGTTTTCAAATTAGTAATGGGGATATAATTTGTTTAATTTAAAATATATATTTTCTTAAATGTATAAATAAATAAATTAAAATTATTATATATTTTAATAAATTAAAATAATAACAATTAGATATTAATTGATAATTTTTAAAAAATATATATATATATAGTTTACTAGTATAGTTTACAGAGGTATAATGTAAAAGTAATTATGCAAAGAATGAATTTAAAATTTATTACTTTGTATATAAGGATAATTTAGTATAACTCAGTATTATTACAGTTTACTCTTTGTATTTGAAAAAAACTCTCAACTGTTCTAAAAAAAGGTTTTAAGATGAAAATTTTCAATGGACGGCTGTTATTTATTTGCATTTATGAATACTTTGAATTCTCATGAATCAGCTTACTACCAAGGTGCCCTAATCAGCCCAACAAAACACTCTTAATAATGGATAATTAAGTTTTGAGGCCCAAGTTTCAAGCTTTTTTTGCATTTTTTTTTTCCAATTTCAATAAATTTTGTTAATTTATTTTGAAATAATGAACTTATATTTTGTTCTCAAAATCGATTGGCATACTAGAACTCCAATTCATGTGATATTTCTAAATTGTCCCAAAATCATCAATTATTATTATTATTATTATTATAAGAACAAATTATAGAAAATCTCTTAAAGTTTTTCAAATTATAGTTAGAAACAAAATTTTAAAAAACGAATAGTTTATTCTCATGTTGTTTAAGATAATATTCATTTATTTAATATTATATGAATTTCAAATATTGCAGTGTAATATACCACAATATTTTTTTTATGTATAAGTTCTTTAGGATTTTATTTATAGTTTAATAATATTTTATAAAAATTTAAAATTTTTACTCGTTTACAACTGTATGACAATCAGTAAATTCAAGTTATAATTTTTCTAATTGTTATTTTAAACAATATTTTTATTAAAAAATAAGGAGATAAATTATTAATTTTTTAAAAATTTATTTATGTATATAACTTGTTAAAATTTTTGGAAATTTTTTGTAATTTGTTAGTATTATTATTATAAAATGAAAGGAAGAATTTGTCAAGTAATTATTATCATCCGCACGTGCTTTTTAGAGGAACATAGGGAGATATCAACAATTTATAGAACAATAAGTGACGAAAAGCGTCAAATGATGATAACTACGTTCATATGCTGCTGTAATGTAAATAAGTCGTCATCATCGATATAACTAATGCAACTTTTTTTTTTTTAATTCAAATACTAGGATATCAAAAAGAAAAAAACATGGAAAAACAAGTGGAAATAGGTGTGTTTATGTTCGGTTTAGTCGGTTTAGATAAAAAATTTATAACTAAATCAATAAAATTGATTTTTAAATACTTCAATTATTAACCAAATCAAATACTATTAAAAATATCTAAATCAATATTATTTGAATTCGATTTGAATAGTTGGTTTGATAAATAAATAAATAAATAAATAAAATAAAAAATAAAAAACCATAAAAATTCAATAAATATTAACTTAACACTATGATCAAAATGACATGAATATCATTCAAAATATAAAAATTCAGTTTACTACTTTAACTTATATAAAATTTAAAATATAATTTGTAAATTAGTAAAATAAATTTTTGCTCAATTATTGTGTTCTAAAGGAAGTGACGTAACTCAAAATGTATTCGGGAGTCCATGAGCCAATTATAATACTAGCGAGGTCACCCTCAAGATCATTTCCCATGGATTGTTCGACTTAAACTTTTAATTAATTTCAAATTACTAATGAATGAGAAAATAAATTCTAGTGAAGTCTAATGAATTGATTAAACTAATAACAATAATCTAACAATAACTAAAATGCAAAAAAGTTGATAAACGTAACCAATGAGAGTAAATAGGTACTTAGATTGCATCCCCCAGATTGTATTCTCCTTAATAAATTAGAACTAATAGATTCAAATTTTGTGATTTTCACTTTTAAGTACTAATTAATTAAGATAATAATTTAACTAACGTTCAGTCCAATTTTTAGGTTAAATTAATCTAAAAATTGGACTAAATGTTATTTAAATTAAATGTGATGTTCCTAATAACTTAACTCTAAGATTTTCATTTAAAGTTTAATAATTGGTGATCATACAACTATCAAAGTAAAAATTGAATAAGTACAATTGAAACTAAAGGAAATCACCCATCATTTCCTTGCTTTCCCAGGTTGCTTCTTCAACAGTATGTCTCTTTCATAAGACTTTCACTAGTGTTACTTGTTTGTTCTTTAGCTCCTTAACCTTTTGAGTGAAGATCTCAACTAGTTCCTCTTCAAAAGTCAAATTCGGTCTCAAATCTGTACTCTCGGTTGTGATGATATGAGAAGGATCTAATTGATACCTTCTCAATATGGATACATGGAAGACATTGTGTATCCTACTCAACTCTGGCAGTAAAGTAAGTCTGTAAGCAACTAGTTCGATCCTCTTTAGGATCTCATAAGGTCCATCAAACCTAGGGCTAAACTTGCCCTTTTTTCTAAACTTGAGAACCGTCTTCCACGGAGATACCTTGGGAAACACCTTGTCTCCTCTAAGTACTCCATATCTTTTCTCTTGAGGTCCCCATAGAATTTATGTCTATCGAAAGTTACTTTTAGTTGATCTCTAATGGTCTTCACTTTCTCTTCTATCTCTTATACCGGAGCTGACCCCATTAGCTTTCTCTCACTAAGCTCGATCCAATAAAATGATATCTGACATTTTCTACGGTAAAGTGCCTCATACAGAGCCATTTGAATATTGGACTGATAGTTATTGTTATAAGTAAACTCCATCAATGGTAAATATTTATCCCAGCTTCTTTCAAACTCAATCACATAACATCTCATCATGTCCTCTAAGATTTGTATAACTTTCCCTGACTGACCATCTATCTGGGGATGGAAAGCCTTGCTGAAGTTGAGCTTGGTACTTAAGCTCACTGTAGATTACCCCAAAACTAAGATGTGAATTGTGGAACTCGATCCAAAATGATAAAGACTGGAACTCCATAAAGGTGTACTATCTCATTCACGTATAACTCTGCCAACATGTTCAAAGGATAGTCTCTCCGAATAAGTAAGAAGTGAGTTGACTTATTCATTTATCCACGATCACCCATATGACATCGTACTTTTTCAATGTCAAAGGCAATCTAATTATAAAATCCATAGTGATTCTCTCCCATGTTCATTCTGAAATTGTGATTTGTTGCAACAAACTTGAAGGTACTTGATGTTCGACCTTTACCTGCTGACATGTAAGACATCTAGTCATGAACTCTGTGATGTCTTTCTTCATCCCTGACCACCAATACAACCCTTTTAGGTGTTGATACACCGTAGGTGCATTGCAAATCTCATCTCATGGGCCTCTCTCATAATCTTTTGTCTCAACTCTAAGACATCTGGTACATATGACATGCTTTAATAGTGTAAACTACCATTTGGCTCGACTGAAAAACCTGGCTTCTCCCCTATAGAGATCAAAACGACCAACTCCATTAGCTTGCCATCAAGTTTATGTGCATCTCTAATCTCTTGACTCAAGGTCGGTCGGATATGCAACACTGCCAAAGTCTTCCTACTAAGCGCATTAACCACCACATTGGCCTTTCCTAAATGATAATCGATCACGTATTCATAATCTTTTATCAACTCTAACCATCTTTTTTACCTCCAATTCAAATCCTGTCGTGTAAGAAGATACTTTAGACTCTTATGATCGGTGTATATGTAACACTTCTCTTTGTATATATAATGATGTCATATCTTTAATGCAAAGACAATGGCCATCAACTATAGATCATGTGTCAAGTAATTCTTCTAATGAGGCTTTAACTGTATAAAGGCATAGGCGATAACTTTCCCTTCTTGCATCAGAATGCAACTCAATCCATTATGAGAAGCGTCACTGTAAATAACATATTCTTTCTCTAGAATTGGCCATGTTAAAAGTGGATATTTCATTAGAAGACTCATAAGGTGGTCGAAACTATTCTAACACTTGCTTGTCCAATTGAACTTGATATATTTCCATAACATCCTAGTCAATGGAGAATCTAGCATAGAAAATCCTTTGATGAACCTTTTGTAGTATCCTGTAAAGCCGAGAAAACTCCTGATTTTAGTCACGTTCCATAGGGATTTTTGATCCAAAATCGCCTTGACCTTACTTGGATCCACAATAATCCCATCAGCGAATATCACATGCTTGAGAAAGGTAACCTCATCTATCCAGAACTCACACTGAGAGAGCTTACCATATAGCTTTTACTCCCTAAGAGTCTGCAAGACTATTCTCAAGTGCTACTCATGTTCATTGTTACTTCTCGAATACAGTAAGATGTCTATGAAAACTACAACAAACTAGTCTAGAAATGATATGAAGATTTGGTTCATCATATCCCTAAAAGTTGTTGGAGCATTGATCAACCCAAAGGGTATAACAAAAAACTCATAGTGACCATATCTATTTATAAAAGTTGTCTTCTCTACATTGCTCACCTTGATTCTCAACTGATGGTACCTGTTTGGTGTATCCCGACTGACCCAGATCTTATCCCTATCCTCTAGACTAGAAGGGTCCAAAATTGGTGTGAGCCTTCTTTTTCGATGTTTGTGCAACACTGAAAGTTGACTCTCTAAAGTCTCTTCTGGATAAATTTTTTTTTTCTATTTTTAGCGTTACCTTTTTTTCTATCATAATAGCATAAGATACTCACTTTTTGAAGTCCTCATACTGTTGTGCGATCATATGGAACCCGATCTCATCTATCAGACCGTCCTTAAACCGATGACACTTTTCCGCCTCATCCCCAATAATTCCAGTTGCATACCTACTCAACCAAGTAAGCTCTCTCTCATAAACTGTCACTATCATGTTTCCCTGCCGCAAGTTTAGAAACTCTCCTTTCTTCTTATCTGTATACACCCTCAGCACATATTGTTTTTTAAACTCAGCCGAAAAAATATGTCAAGTAAGTGGCTTTGGGATTTGTGGCTTCTATAGAACTAACTTCCACCAATCATAGGCATTCTCCTGGAGAAGTTAAATAGCATACCTAGCCCTGTGCTTTTCAGCACAATCTAGTTCCCTTGAAGAGCCTCTCAATCTTTTCTAACCATAACTCAGTAGTTGTCAGATCATCTTTAATATCGCCGAAGTCTGTAGCTCCATACTTCCTCAGGCAGTCAATCTAAACCCTATGCCTCTATGGTGACTAAAGAGATTATGGAAGTGGTAACGGCAGTGGAGGAGGTGACTGTGGCATAGGTTGTACCAATCGTTGCAGCAGAGCAGTAAGATTCTGCATCATAGGATCCTGAGCCTAATTTGCCTAACCAGTCATCGCCTGCTGTGGAGGAGGTGTACCGACCGACCCATGAACACTAGCTTGGCTCAGCTGATTCCAAGCCTCTATGTCTAGAGGACTATTACTTTGGGCCATGTCATGCGGTTCAATCTCCATACCTGCTATTTAGCCTACACCTCGATAAAGAATAGCCCACATCAGAGTCATACAGGATAACACTCATACATATGATATAACTCTTCCCACCTAGGTTTATAACCGCCTAAACCTAAGCTCTGATACCACTAAATATAACACCCTTCGATATAATTAAGAATAAACCCAATTATACCAAATATGCTACGATGCATATGAGTTAAAATGAAATAATTTAAAACTTTCATGCACTATGACCATGATAATTTAAATAAAAATAAAATATCATTAAAAGGCTTGATAAGATAAAGTTAATACATTAATCAAATGGGAAGTACTAGCCAAAAGTTTTTTTTATAAAATGAGTAGTTATAAAACTACATGTCCCTGAAGTACAAGCATGACAAACTATAACTATCCAACCTAACAAAACTCAACAAAAGCAAAAGTATAATAGTTGTATCACCCAACCCACTTGTGTATCATTGACTCTAATCCTTAGGTGTCTTCCTCTAGTGATCAACTTTTGGGCTCCGAACTTGCGCATGGGAAGCCCCCTTTTGTTCTTGCAGTCAACCACTACATTATGTTGAGAGAGCCAATCCATACCTAGGATGGAATCATACTATTTGACTAAATTGGTACATATGTAAGAGTGGATGGAATATGAATCTATCAAAGAAAATAATTCAAAGTGAAAGAGCATAAATGTACCAACAACCACATCAGTGGCACTTTGATCTTCATGGGCTCACATAGCATAAGCCTTGACTGGTGTCTGGCTAAATCCTAGCCTATTTATTATTGTGAAAGTTGTCAGTCTATGTCCACCTTTGCAACTTTTGGCCTATCCCTAGCTTCTACCCTAAGCTAGTGTTGATGTCTATGTCTAAGTGGGGGCTTCACTAGTTTAAAGAGAACAATCCCTCTTGTAATGGTCTCTGGAACCACATTTGAAACATGCACAGAATGTCCCTAGCACTCCCATCTATGTCTCATATGACAAGTGGTATCAGTTCTCTCTGAGTCGGGCTACTAGGGGCTATAGAAATGGCTCTAAAAGATGATGTCTGCCCATGGCTTCAATCCCAACTCGGTCCTTTTGGTTGAAACTATCCTAAAACCGTGTGAGCCTTCTTGCTCGAAGAATACGTATCACTGAAAGAGGACTTCCTATGGTCCCTTTCTGATGGTTCACTTGGCCTTTTTAGGCATTTCATCTTCTCCACACTAATTGCTGAATATACCAATTTGGAGATATCTTATACTAGTGGGAAACCATATGGAATCCAATATCTTGGTCAAACCCATCTTCAAAACTATGGCATTTATCCACCTCATTAATAATCAAACTAGTTGCATACATGCTCAACCTGATAAATACCCGCTCGTACTTAATCACAGTCCAACTATTCCATCTTAGATTAAGAAATTCTCACTTTTCCCCATCGACATAAACCCACAACACATTGCTTTTTCTTGAACTCAACCACAAAGAACTCCTAAGTAAGAGGTTCTAGTGTGTGTGGATTCACTACTACTGACTTCCACCGATCGTATGCATCTTTTTGAAGTAAAATGTAACACTCCCCATATAGTCAGGGATAATCCAACTATAAAAGAGAATGCCACATGACTATTACCTTAAAATCTGGTTAAATTAAATCTTTTTTCATTTCAGTTATTACCTTATCATATTATAATAATATTTTTTTTATAGCAATACATCATCCAATTAATTAATTTATACTATTTGCACAATCGATAAACTATATCCATATTACAAAATATATGTTTAAGCTTCCATTGGGTCGGTGTTTATAAAATACATATAATCCAAATAAAATTACATATTCTCATCATAAAAAGACATACAATTTATCAAAACCATAATTATACTCATAACCCATGACATGTAGATAAGAACAAAATGTATGTCATGCAAATGACATGTAGATAAGAACAAAATGTATGTCATGCAAAGCAGCAACCATCTGAGATGGATTTACTTTATTTGACTCTGTATGGGCTTGCTTTTCCTCTTGTCAACTTCTCTCTATAGGTTCCAAACTTGCATATGGGAAAACACCCACACGCTAAGCAACCAAATGGTTAATGGTACATATGTGCAAAAAAACAATTTACATGTATTCATGATATGTCATAATAATTCCATGTTTATAGTTATTCAATTCATGATCATGCTTTGATATATGTATACATTCATGTAATTCACACTTTGCTACTATGTTAACATGTACACTTGCATGTTAGACCACAAAATGATATAAGTATGTATATCTACATGATACAAAACCATAATGCTTTTTTCAATATTTCCATATATTTTTTACTTATTTCATTGCCTAAAACTCTAAACCTAGACTCTTCAGACGTGGGTTGTGAAACAGGAGCACTCTCTCCCGAGCTTAAGCCATCCTACTCACTATTTTGACTGTATAAATACTCAACCAAGTTTTTCAAGTCAATACCGCTATAATGCCCAATAATTTAGGCCGCAGTCGCGATTGATTGAAATCCGGCGTGCCGAACTGATCGGGGTTTAAATTCGAACATGAAAGAAAATAATTAAAATAATAATAAAATATGAGAAAAATATTTTAGATATTATTAATTGAGAATTTTGAAGTTCGGAATTAAAATTTAGAATAAAAATAATTTTTTACTGAACGAAATTGGAAATTGCAGTGTTTTTAGCACAGATATTTTAAGAAGGCATAAAAAATAATATTCTTTATCTAAGGAAAGGAATATTCTTTGGATTAAAATAAACTAAGAGTGATTTAAATTAATGGACTAATGGGGGACAAGATTATCTACTAATCTTAACCACCCACCTAATCCAACTATAAAAGTCAAATTCCACTTTTTGGTCATTTATTTCTTCTTCTTCCTCATCTAAAACAAACAAACTTCTCTCTGCTTCTCCTTGTGGCCGTGACTCTCCTTCCCCCCATTGTTCTTCTTATTTTTCTTCAATCAAAGCTAAGATTAGATGGAAAAAAAGTTGGACAAATGCAAGATCAACAAGGAAGTGAAGCAAAGGGAGTAAAACTATGGAAGAGGAAGGAAGAAAATAAGAGAAAAAGAGAAGGAAAATTTTAGTCATTTTGAAGATCTACAAAGGTGAGGTTAGATCATCCATCTTCTCACTTTTCTTCTTTTCTTTTCTTTGATTTTGGGGTTAGTTACCATTAATGTTAGTAATATAGGGTGATTATCATGTTAATGGTGATTAAGGGTGGATTAGTGTGAAATTTGTTGTTAGGATAAGAAGTTGAACAATCTTTGAACCAAAATCAAAGAGGAAGTAAGGGAAAGGAGAAAGCTAATTAGAAGGAGAGAAGAGTGAAAAGAAGTAGACTACTTTTGAGGTATGTACATTTGGAAAAAATTCAATATGGAAAATGTGATTTTTGATTTTTTGATATTATGTATAATTGTGTATGTAATTCTTGATATTTTGATTAAATGATGCCATGAATGTGGAATTAAAAATTTGAATATGAGGTTGATGCATGAAGATAGAAATTGTAGGAATTAATTGAAGTGCTGGAAAATTTGTCTTATGAACAATATCTATTTTTCTAGTCATAACTTGAGTTCTGAAAATTCTTTTTGAGTGTTTCTTATTGGGTTGAAAATTTAAGACATAGGAATTCAACTTTCATTTAGACCATTAGACCTAAATATGCCTGACATTAGGTGAGAATAGACTCAAAGTATGAACTAGAAATCTGTCTAGTAAAATACTGGCAGAATGGAATGAACATATCTTAGAACAAAATTTATAACTTTTGTTACAAAATTCAGTTTAATGTGATTCTAATTGGAAATTAAATATAAGACATGTACCTAGATTTTATTAGTTTATCACTTGTCCAAATTCCTTCTAACAATAGATAAAAAATACAAGGCAATATAAGGAAGAAATGCTATATAGAATAGGGCAGTTTGTATGTATTTGTTGATTGAGGAATTTTGTGATGGAAAAATATATTATTTGGCTTTTTGTATAGTCATAATGATTAAATGAGCAAGTATGATATTATAAAAATATTTAATAGAGATTAATGCATTTACGTGAAATTATAGTGTTACATACCTAATTTATGTAAATAATGATGAAGGTAACAAATATAATTAAGCCCTATAACATTTAGTCGAGAACTTGAGATTAAGATAAGTTGACATGCCAATAAATGGGTAGAAATATAGACACTAGAAAATAGTACTGAAATTTTATTTATGTAGGCACTGAGAAATAGTGCTGAGTTGAAATTATGTAGGCAGTAAGAAATAATACTGAGTTCGAAATTATGTAAATACTAAAAAAGTGTTGAGTTATTATTGAAAATGTAGGCGTTTAACGCTGAACTATAAAATAATTAAGTAGGCGCCGAGTATAGTATTTAGTTCCTGTCTAAAATGTCGTAGACTATCAAATAAATAATAACAAAAAATGTAAATTATTAAATTGATATTTTAAATTGTATATCTTGTATTGTTAAACAATTTTAAGCATGCTTAATGAATGAAATGTTATAATTGATGAATTATATATTTTTGCATGATGTAAATAGTTTTTATATTATTTGAATATTTTTGGCATGCTTAGTACATTAATTGTAGTTTCTGAAGCTTTATTTTAGAAATATTTATATAATTATCGGATAGTTGTCAAACATACTACTAAGCTAGTAGCTTAGCGCGTGTGTTTTACATGCAGATAAATAGACAGTTATTGCATTAGAGTGATTGAAGAAAAGGGGAACCCCAAGATAAAATTGTAGCAGTTTATTTTCTTTTTGTATGTTTTAGAAATTGTATTGTAAAAATTAATTTAAGAATTTCTTTTGATGTAAATTTTGGCATGTAGGATTTATAAGGAATGAATTTTGTAATTAATATATTTGGTATTATTGTAAATGTATTTCTAAATATTATAGTTTAATAAATGAATTCTTTTAAATTAAAATATTTACATCACTAGTTCCATATTTAAATGATATGAAAAAATATAATAATAAATATTCCGCTAATAATAAACTCGAAGATTGGAAAAAACATTATACAGTAACTTGAGCATTGGTTTTTACAAAACAAAAGGAGCTTAGTAGCACTTCTATACACTATTAATGACTAGTAGGGTGATGGAGCACTACATTTTATGGTATCAGAAGCCAAGCTAATTGATTCTTGAACAGTGGGTGTAAAATAGAAAGTGTGTATCATGCATACGCTTAAAATGCAACAATTATTTGATTTGGATCCTTTCTTCTAGTTTATAGGTAGCTATGGATTCGGGATCGGAATAAGATTTCTCAGAAGATGAACTGAGTAACTGTCTTTCAAACTCAGCTGATCTTAGACAACCTCCATCAGTGAGAGATTCTGGACCGAGTGTAGCAGCTCCTTCGATCGCAAAGGGACAGGCTAATTTAGGACAGGAACCTCTTATGGAGCAGATAGCTAATTTGTTGCAACGAATTGTACAAGCAGTTCCACAACCAGGTCCACCTCCTTGTCCACCTCAGCCCAAACCCCGGATTGATAAGCTGAGAAAATATGGGGCCATATATTTTATGGGAAGAAGAGAGGATGACCCAATAGCATCAGAGTTTTGGATGGAATCGACAAAAAGGGTGTTTGAGGAACTCGAGTGTCCAGAGGAATAGAAAGTCAGGTATGCAGTGTCCCTTCTAAAAGATCATGCCTATGGTTGGTGGAAATCAATCTCATTAAAGCCCCAAACACTGAAACCACCTACAGAAATTTCTTAAAGGAGAATTTAGCAAGAGATATGTGCCTAGAGTTTATGTTAATGAAAGGAAGATGGAGTTTCAAGACCTGAATCAAGGAAGCATATCAGTGGCATAATGCGAGATGGAATTCACCAGACTGAGTAAATATGCAACTGGAATCATTGCTAATGAAATAGATAGATGCCATAGATTTGAGGATAGGCTTAATGATGATATTAGAAATATGGTAACCACCCTTCAGCTTGAGGATTTTGCTACACTAGTAACTTCAGCCATCAGTGTGGAAAAAAGGTCAATGAGAAAGAGAATAGAAGAGCCACCCCGGAGATCCACAATTAGCATGGTCCAGACATCAGGTGAAAAGGGGTAGACAACGCCTAGGTTTTTCCAGTCATGGGGTTCTGGACCAACCTTTTAAGCTAGGCAAAGCCAATAGTCAAGGCCAAAAGGGTCTACAGCTAGTGCACCACCTTTGAGTAACAAGAGATTTATATCTGTCACATGTCAGCATTGTGGAAGATCAGATGCAGATGATTGCTGGTGGATTACTGGAGCATGCTTATGATGCAGATCTACTAAGCACAAACAGAAGGATTGCCCTAGAGGAAAAGGTACAGGTAGTGTAGTATCAGTTCAGGTTCAAAATGTAACACGAGACAAGGGCAGGGGACATAGACAGTCTAGAAGCGGCATGATTTGGCAGAGTGCATCAGAATCAGTGAATAGAGCAGAAGATAGTCAAGCCCCAGTCTGAGCATATGCCATGAGAGCTCGTGAGGAGTAGGATGCCCTGTATGTCATTATCGGTAAATTTTCTCTTTATGATATTGATTTATTTGCACTGATAGATATGGGTTCTACACATTCATATTTATGCATGCCACCACATAGTCAAGGTAATATGGTAGCAGAGGAACTAGACTATGATATATTAGTGACAAATCCTTTAGGTCATAGAGTAAAAGTTAGTCGAGTCTATAAAAACAATCCAGTCAAAGATCAAAATGTAGAATTCCCAACTGACCTGATAGAGTTGTCATTCCATGAGTTTGATGCAATCTTGGGGATGGATTGGTTAACTCAGCATAGGGCAGTGGTGGATTGTCAGTATAGGAGAGTGACTTTCAAGAATTTAGGGAAGGATGACATGATTGTCTTGGGTGAGAATTGACCATACTTGACTAATCTCATTTCTGTGACGAAGGCATGTAAGCTTATCAAAAAGGGATGTGAAGCATTTTTGGCACATAATGTAGATACCACAAAAAGGGAGTTTAGATCTCAGGGAGATCCCTATAGTATGTGAATATCGAGATATCTTCCTTAAGGACTTGCTAGGGTTATCACCTGTCAGGGAGATAGAGTTTGCCATAGATGTTTTGCCAGACATATCCCCGATATCGATCACTCCCTATAGAATGACACATGTTGAGCTAAAGGAATTAAAAGTGTAGTTGCAAGAGTTGTTAGAGAAGGGGTTTATCAGACCCAGTGTCTAACCTTGGGGTGCTTTGGTTCTGTTTGTGTATTGATGATCGTCAGTTGAACAAGATGACAACATTTGAAGTTCACGACCATGAAGGAAGACAAAAAACCGTGAAATGCACATTTAAGTCATGCCCATGAATTAAATGTCACGCCCGTGAACCTTCATAACAATTTCATCCACAGAGCTTCACGACCAAAGTCACCACTTGGATCACAGCTGGAAAGTTTGTCATGCCTGTGATCCAATGTTTCAAAACCTTCCAGAGAGCTTCACGACCAAGGTCACCACTTCAGTCACAGCTTGGAAGAAGAGTCATGCCCATGACAAACATAGTCACGCCCGTGAAGGATGAAAGAGAAAAATGTCAGGCGCGATTATTTGGGTTGGTGCAATGGCTAGTTGCGTATTAAATGCACTCTAATGGCTAGAATTAGCCATGGGAGTATAAATGCAAGTCATTTATACATTCAGGACAAGAGGATAGCAAATACTTTGAATCAAAATCTTATTACAAGCTATTTGTACATTTAATACTTTCATAACTAATATTTATTCTCTGTGAAAATCTTTTTGCTCATCATTTATTGAGCAATAAAGATTTGTAAGTGTTTCTCTCTGTAATCATTTATTACTCAAGTGAGTTTTGGGTATTTCTGGGTTAAGAGAAAAACACTTGTAAGGGTTAGTTATGTAAGCCTTGAAAACATAAGATAAAAGGTTGTTTGTGTGATCCTGCAAAAAGACAAAGTAAAGGTTGGTTGTGTGAGCCTGTAAAACACAAGATAAAAGGTTGTTTGTGTGAGCCTATAAAAAACAAGATAAAAGGTTGTTTGTGTGAGCCTGTAAAATACAAAGAATTGGTTATTGTGTGAGCCATTAAAACACAAGGGATTTCTGGGTTAGGTATGAGCTATTGTGAGAAACACCATTGTTGGGAGTGAGCTTGTAAAACTTCATTGTAATACTTAGTGTGTTAGTGAAACTCCCAATTGCGATTGAGGAGAGGAGTAGGGTTTATTAACACCCGAACCTCTATAAAAATCCTTGTGTCAAATTTCTCTATCCCTCATAAAATTAATTTTTATTTCCGCACTTTAAAGTTTAATTTTTAAATTTTCAATTCAACCCCCCTTTTTGGCTTAATATCTGGGCAACAATTGGTATTAGAGCTTAGTCTAGCTTCAAAGCCTAAAAAGCGCTAGTAAAGATTAAGATATGACCAGTGAAGGATTCCAAAGTCTCAAACCTTACTTTGATGGAGCAAATTATGCCAATTGGAAGTTTCGGATGGAGACATACCTGGATAGTGAAGGAATTGAAGTCTGGTATAGTGTACGAAAAGAATGGACACCACCAACCATAAGAGGAGTTGATGGTGAAGAAGAAATCCTATCAAGAGATGATTGGACAGAGCCTCAAAGAAGAGCAAATTTAAAAAACAAGGAGGCAATGACAATCCTATCAAACTCATTATCTATTGAAGAATGTGGAAGAATACAACACTGCCCAACAGCCTACAACATGTGGAAGACATTGGAAAATTATCATGAAGGAACTAAGCAAGTCAAATCCAAGAAGATTCAACTTCTTACCTCAAAATATGAGCTCTTCAAGATGAAATCCAATGAGTCAATCACTGACATGACCAACCGCCTTCTAGCCATTATATATGGAATGAGGAAACTTGGGAAACATTTGAGTCTAGAAGATGTAAACAACAAAATCCTGAGAAGTCTTCCTCTTAAAGACTATGGCTTAATAGTTGCTGGCATAGAAGAAGCAAATGAAGATATGAGCATCATGAATACTGATGTGCTAATTGGCAAACTTCTCACACATGAAATGACAGTAAAAAGAGATAGAGAACTTGAAGCAGAGCCAGAAAAAAGAAAGCCCTTAGCACTCAAAGCCTCTACTTCAAAATCTCAAGAAGAAAGTGAAGATGATGAAGAAATAAGTGATGATGAAAATGGGGACATTGCTATGCTTTCAAGAAGACTAAAAAGAATCATTGAGAAGAAAATGATCAACTCTAGAAATTTCAGGCAAAGAAACCTCAAACAAACTTCTAATGATGGACAAAGAAGTAAGGAAGAGGTAAAGTGCTATGAGTGTGGAAAGAAAGGACATATCAAACCAGAATGTCCAAGGATCAAGAAACATAAGAGCAAATAACAAAGAGACAATGGGGAGAAAGGTCACAAAGCCACATGGGATGATGAAAGCTCTTCAAGTGAAAGAGATGATAATGAAAGCGAAGAGGTCAACCTATGCTTCATGGCTTTTGAGGATCACGTCTCGAATAAGGTAAGATCAATACACTCATACTCTTTAAACAATGATAGTAGTGATAATGATGATGATAGTGATGATGATGATGATGATGAGCAAAGCCTAATAGAAGAATTAAATATAGAATTAGAGAAATATAGAAGTAAATTCAGTACTTATAGAAAATAACATCTCTAATTTAAAAAATAAAATAGATGTTTTAGAAAAGGAGAACATAAAGCTTAAATCATCTAATGGATCTCTCCAAAAGTCATTAGATGAATATTCATCAAGACCTTCAACTGCTTCTTTACTTAAAGAAAATAATACTTTGAAAAATAAAGTTGAGGAACTTAGAAATTCCATTTCCAAATTTCACAAAGGTAAAGAGAGTCTAGATACTCTCATTGTATCTCAAAGATCTCCCTTAATTAGACATGGTCTAGGATTTAAGGACACATCAACATCTTCTCACAAAACCATCTTTGTTAAGTCAAATGAACCTCACATCTCCACACTTGTTGGAACAACACCAAGGAATAAGCATATTAAACCTTCTTCACATAAAAAGAATAATCATGTCTTTATGTATAAGAAGCATGCATCTAGAAAAGCATCAATTAATCATGAATGTGCATGCCATTATTCTCAAAATCAGTTTGATAGAAATATGGCATTCAAAAATATTGTAAGACCAAAAAGCAATGTTAGACCTAAACAATGTAATTATTGTATGAAAATGGGTCACATAAACAAACATTGCTGGATAAGGAAGGCTCATTGGGAACCTTCATGTGCTAACCCCCAAGGACCCAAGCTCATTTGGGTACCTAAAAATCATACTTGAACTATGATTCTATAGGCATGCCTCAAGTCCACAATAAACAAAAATGCTTGGCTAGTAGATAGTGGATGCTCAAGGCATATGACAGGAGATAAAGAACTCTTCAAAGAAATCAAAAGTACTGATGGAGGTAAAGTTATATTTGGGAACAATGCTAAGGGTAAGGTAATTGGCATTGGATCCATTGGTATTAATGGTACTACTTTTATTAAAGATGTCTTACTTGTTGATGGCTTGAAACATAACTTGTTAAGTGTTAGTCAATTATGTGATAAAGGAAACAAAGTAATCTTTACTTCCAATAAATGTCTTGTGATCTCTATCGATGGTCAAGAGATATTTAAAGGAAATAGAGATGTCAATACATACATAATAAACTTACATGAACTATCTAACAATTCTTCTAAGTGTCTTGTGACCACTAGGGATGAATCTTGGCTGTGGCATAAAAGGCTTGGTCATGCTAACATGGACTTAATACAAAGCCTCAGCACAGGAGAACTAGTAAAAGGACTACCAAGAGTCAAATATGAAAAAGGCAAGACATGTGAACCTTGCCAAAGAGGAAAGCAACACAAGTCATCCTTCAAAGCCAAAAACATAGTAAGTACCTCAAAACCTATTCAACTCCTGCATTTAGACTTATTTGGACCTACTAAAATTGCTAGCTTAGGAGGTAAACATTATGCATTTGTCATCGTAGATTATTACTCTAGATTTACATGGGTAATTTTCTTGGCTCAAAAGAGTGATGCTTTTGAAAATTTCAAAAAATTTGCTAAAAGAGTTCAAAATGAAAAAGGGTACTGTATTTCAAAGATAAGAAGTGATCATGACAAAGAATTTGAAAATGAAAACTTTGAAAGCTTTTGTCTTGAACATGACATTTCACATAATTTCTCATCTCCTAGGACACCTCAACAAAATGGGGTAGTTGAAAGAAAAAATCAAACTTTAATTGAAATGGCTAGAACAATGCTCAAGGAATATGGTTTACCAACTTACTTTTGGGCAGAAGCCACAAAAACTGCATGTTATATTTCAAATCGAGTTTTCAAAAGACCTCTTTTAAACAAAACCTCATTTGATCTATGGAATGGAAGAAAGCCCTTGATATCATACTTTAGAGTATTTGGATACAAGTGCTTCATATTGAATAATAAGGACAACCTTGGAAAATTTGCCTCTAAATTTGATGAAGGTATCTTTTTAGGATACTCTACAACTAGCAAAGCATATAGAGTATTTAACAAAAGATCATTAACTGTTGAAGAATCTATGTATGTTGTCTTTAATGAATCTAGTAGACTTGATCTTGTGAAAGGTAGTGTGCTTGATGATGCTGTAGGTAACATGGAAAGACTTGATCTTAAAAATGGAAAAGAAGAAAATGATCAAGAAGATTCACATCAAAATGATTCTCTACCTCAAACTCAAGAAAAAAACGAACAAGAACTCCCAAAAGAATGGAGAATGATGAAATATCATCCAAGAGAGCAAATCATTGGTGATGTCTCAAGGGGAGTAAGTACTAGATCTCATTTCAAATATTTAGTCACTAACCTTGCTTTTATTTCTCAAATTGAGCCTAAAAATGTTGATGAGGCTCTTAATGATGAAAGTTGGGTAATTGCCGTGCAAGAGGAACTCAACCAATTTGAGAGAAGTAAGGTATGGACCTTAGTACTTAGACCTAAAGATCATCAAATTATAGGTAGCAAATGGGTATTTAGAAATAAACTAGATGAACAAGGTTCAATAACTAGGAATAAGGCTAGATTAGTTGCAAAAGGATATAATCAGGAAGAAGGTATAGATTATCATGAAACCTATGCACCTGTAGCTAGATTAGAAGCCATAAGAATACTTTTAGCATATACATGTCACATGAATTTCAAAATCTTTCAAATATATGTGAAAAGTGCATTTCTAAATGGTTATATAGAAGAAAACGTTTATGTAGAACAACCACTAGGCTTTGAAAGCTATGATTTGCCAAATCATGTTTTTAAACTTTTAAAAGCTTTATATGGTTTGAAACAAGCCCTAAGAGCTTGGTATGAAAGATTAAGTTCTTTTCTATTAGAAAATAACTTTACTAAGAGAAATATTGACACCACATTATTCATTAAAAAGCATAAGCATGATATACTAATTGTTCAAATTTATATTGATGATATAATATTTGGTTTTACTAATGAGTTACTTTGTCAAGAATTTGCTAAGTGTATGACTAGGGAATTTGAAATGAGCATGATGGGAGAGCTTAAGTATTTCCTTGGTCTACAAATAAAGCAAAGCAATGAGGGCATATTCATCAACCAATCCAAATATGCCAAAGATTTAATTAAAAAAATTTGGAATGGAAGGATGCAAGAATGCCAAGACTCCTATGAGCACATCAACAAAATTGGACAAGGATGAAAAGGGTAAAAACATTAATGAAAATCTCTATAAAGGTATGATCGGATCACTTTTATATCTTATTGCTTCTAGACCCGACATAATGTATAGTGTTTGCTTGTGTGCACGATTTCAATCATGTCCTAAACAATCTCATTTAAATGCAGTAAAAAGGATTCTAAGATATTTACATGGATCATTGCATCTAGTTTAATGGTATCCTAGAAATTCATCCTTTTATATTATAGGATATGCAGATGCAGACTATGCTGGTAGTACCTCAGGTACTTGTCACTGTATTGGAGAGTGCTTAGTTTCTTTGTTTTGCAAGAAACAATTTTCAGTTGCTCTTTCAACTGCTGAAATAGAGTATGTAACAGCTGGATATTGTTGTACTCAAATTCTTTGGGTGAAACAACAACTTAAGGACTATGGTCATGATATGAACCATATACCTATTTAATGTGACAATACAAGTGCTATAAATCTTTCAAAGAATCCCATTCAACACTCAAGAAGTAAGCATATTGACATTAGACACCACTTCATTAGAGATCATGTCCAATGTGGAGATGTTGCATTAGAATTTATAAGCACAAAAAATCAATTGGCAGATATTTTTACTAAGTCTCTAAATGAGGAAAGATTTAATTTCATTAGAAGAGAACTTGGTATGATTGATGGATTAACATTGTGATTGCTAAAATATGAAATCTTAAAGTTTTAATCTTGATTTTGTATCATATCACTAGATATAAGGTAGTAAATTTGATAAAAATTTTATGTTATAAGGGATAGAATCTTCATAGAAATGATTCAATTTTGTTTTAAGGACTTAATTTTATTTGATGAAAATTTTAGGGAAGTCACGCCCGTGACATATGTTCATGCCCGTGACTTAAATAGCCAAAAGAGGAAGTGTTGTTCATGACCTGATTCACGACATCGTTCATGGCTTCAAGTAGTGAAGCTTATTTTCACGACTTCATTCACTCCCGTGAAAAGCCTTGTTCACGCCCGTGATGTATTTTCATGCCCGTGAACATATTCACCCCAAACTCACAGAGATGTTCATGCTTTGAGTCACGCTTTGCATCAGGGCATCAGTAGTGAAATTCAACATTTCATACCCGTGATGATTGTTTCACCCCTATGACCATTCATCATTCACGATTGTGACATTCAAAGGTCACGACCATGAACATTTTCACGCGTTTATTCATGGGTAGAGCACCACTTCAGCAAACCGTGAACACGACCATTCACGCCTGTGAACACATATTTCACGCCCATGAATGCATCGGGTATATAAGAAAACAACCGGTTATTCTTCACATTTCAACCTTTCAATCTTAGAAACCGCTCTCATTTACACACATTCAATGAGATATTGAAGATTCTGACCCCCAAGTCACAAAATTTTGCTATAAATACCATCAAAAGTCCATTCATTCATCAAAAATCATACTTCTTTAAGGTTTCCTCAAATATTCTGTCAAACTTTTCCCAAACTCCACAAAGTTCATTTCTTCAATCCAAATGGAAATCGGATCATCAAAGGGAACTAAAAAGAAGTCTCATGCTCCCAAGAGGTACGCATATTACCTCATGAACAGAATTCCGGAGCATTGCCATCCCCGGTACTCCACCTTGAAGCAAAGGCCTCTTCTTTCATCGAGGTCCTTTGAATGGCAAACCGTCTGCACTCTAGGGCTTGAAATGGCAATGAAAGAGCAACTCTAGCCCTGTCATTTGAAAGAATTCGTGGACATTCATCAGCCCACATTGTGGGAGCCAACACTGGAATTTTTGAGCACTTTGCAAGTGTCTCCTACTGAAGTGGTGAAATTCCAACTCTGCAACAATCCAAACACCCTCAGTGCCATTGAATTCAGGGATTTATTTAATCTACCCTCGGAAGGCATCCTCAATGACAGCGAAGTGGAATTCTTCGCAATTCGAGCATTAACCCATTTTGGCACAGATTGCAGCTGGGATGTCAAGAAAACAAAGAGCACTCATCTCCGGTCCCCAGTGCACAAATATTTGCATAAGTTTCTAACCTATAGCATATTCGCTCGGGGAGATAGCAATGGGACCATTTAGAAATCTGAGCTCTTCCCTTTTGAGATGGCCAGAAGAGGTCTCATGGTGGCGCTTTCTAGATGGTTTGCAAACCATCTTTTGTCCATTGCCACCAAACCCAGAGGAGATATACTCATTGGTGGATATGTCACCCATATGGCCTTGAAGCTTGGATATTTGAAGCTGGATGAGCATTATTTCAATCTCATCCTAGGGCATCCTCGAGATTGATTGGATGTCGAGTCTTTTATCAAGATGGGAGCGGCTGTCAGAATTGTTCATGAGAATAATATTTACTACCGCTTCACAGACACTACTGGGGAGATAATTTGGGAAGACAATGATACGAAGGACTTCAAAGCTGGCCTCCAAGGGATCCCATAGAAGAAAAGGGCTCGGGTTGAGGAAGCACCTCTAGCGGCTGAGCAGGACATCAGACAATCCTCGGCTTTCACACCAAATTTGGCGCAGCAAGTGGTTGACCTATTGGCACCACGCTTTAAGAAGCTGCAGGCTTCGATGGATGAGAGGTTGGAGAACCTCAAAGACTTCATGGAGTCTCGGATGGACAACCTTGAGGCAGAGGTTGCTCAACTTAGAGATATGATGTTCAGCTAGGTGTTAGGCTAGATGGTAGCCTAACATATGTTTGTTTGCTTGTTTCTTTATTTCTTTTTTGTTTGTTTTTTTTTGTTTTCAGGAAATTGTAAATTTCCTTTCTGACTTTTATTTCCTTTGGTTTGTACTTCTCTTATTAATATATTTGCTTTGTTTATGGTTTAATCTTTATATTCTTTTTGTTGATGACAAAATGGGGAGAACCTAACAATATATTAAGATAAATGAATTTTTGAATAAAAAATAAGTACCTACAAATACATTGACATTGAGTTAAGTAGGGAGAAATTAGAAATAATTAAAATTTAATTCAAAATTAATATGCAAGTATGAAATTGAGCTTTATACACATTAGATATATCTTAAGTATACTTTGCATATACCTTAATGCAAGTTACATAAATGATTATGCCATGATATACTCTAAATATACCTTACATATACTTCATGCTTTAAAAAGAATTTTGGTATATATTGGATATACTTTGCATATAACTTGCATATACTTAAAAACTAGAAAGTTTATTTCAATGCTACATCATTCTTTACAATTCTTGCATTTCAACAATTTTTATCCTAAGTGTCTTTTGAGGGGGAGACTTCTCAAAAGCACATATTGCTAGATTATTTGTCACCATCAAAAAGGGGCAGATTGTTAAACCTTGAAGGGTATTTTTGTCATTTTGATGATAACAAATAAAATAGCAATATTGTATTTAACATACTTGTTTTCTAAGTCTATTAAAAAGGTTATGGAATAAAATAGCAAGAATGGAGAATGAAAGATTAATCCTTGAAAGATAAAAATAAGGAAGTAGCATGTTCACGCCCGTGATCCTATGTGTCACGCCCGTGAAAGAGCTAACCGTCACCAAAACCAATATTTGAAGTTCACGGCCATGAAGGAAGACAACAAACTGTGAAATGCACATTTAAGTCATGCCCATGAATTAAATATCACGCCCGTGAACCTTCATGACAATTTCATCCAAAGAGCTTCAATACCAAAGTCACCATTTGGATCACGACTGGGAAGTTTGTCACGCCTATGACCCAATGTTTCAAAACCTTCCAGAGAGCTTCATGACCAAGGTCACCACTTCAGTCACGGCTTGGAAGAACAGTCACGCCCGTGACAAACATAGTCACTCCCGTGAAGGATGAAAGAGAAAAATGTCAGGCGCAATTATTTGGGTTGGTACAATGGCTAGTTGCATATTAAATGCACTCTAACGACTATAATTAGCCATGAGAGTATAAATGCAAGTCATTTATACATTCAGGACAAGAGGATAGCAAATACTTTGAATCAAAATCTTATTACAAGCTATTTGTACATTTAATACTTTCATAACCAATATCTATTCTCTGTGAAAATCTTATTGCTCATCATTTATTGAGCAATAAAGATTTGTATCAACTGGTGCTTGGTGTTCAATCTTAATATCCTGACATGTCAAGAATTTAGAAACATATTATGCTATGTCTTTCTTCATTCTTGGCCACCAGTAATGAGGTCTTAAGCTATGATACATCTTGGTCATCCCTGGTGCATTGTGTGCCTTTTCCATTATTTCCTAGCACAAATTATCAATTTCTGAAACACATATGTGTGACTTCAACATCAGTGTATTATCTTGCAAATAAAACTCTATTGTTTCTTTGCTTTACCATCTCAATTTTCTCATATAATGGAGGATCTCTACCTTGTGCTTCTTTGATCCTCTCTTTTAGTATAGGTCTGACTTGAAGAGTAGCAATAAGTGATCCTCTATCATGCATATTTAATTCAACATTCATAGATCGTAATTGAATCAAATATGGAAAAGAGGATACTTGTAAGTGAGCTACACTACTATAGGACTTCCTTCTCAGTGCATCTGCTACTACATTGGCTTTCCCTAGAGGATATTCAATTCTGCAATCATAATCCTTCAATAGCTCTAACCATCGCCTTTGTCTCATGTTTAACTCTTTCTGTGTCAGCATTTAACCAAACTCTTATGGTCTGTTAAGATCTAGAATGTCTCACCATATAGATAATGCCTCTAAATCTTCAATGCAAATACAAATGCGGCCAATTCTAAATCATGCATTAGATATGAGATCTCGTGTGGTCTCAATTGTCTGGATGCATACGCTATCAACTTGCCATGCTGCATCAATACACATCCTAAGCCTAATTGAGAAACATCACTATATACTATAAATCCACCTGTACCTATAGGAATAGCTAACACTAGTGCTGAAGTTAACCTCTGTTTTAGCTTAACAAAAGTCCTTTGGTATTCTAGAGCCCATTTGAAAGACACATTCTTTCTAAGTAATCTTGTCAAAGGGCTAGCAATTAAGGAGAATCCATTAACAAATTTTCCATAGTATCCAGCTAAACCCAGAAAACTACGCATTTTTGAAATATTTTTAGGAGCTTCCCAGTTTACCATGACCTCTATTTTCTTTGGGTCTACCTCTATGCCCTTGCTCGATACCACATGTCCAAGGAAAACCAAATGATCTAACAAGAATTCGCATTTACTCAATTTGGCATACAGTTGTTTCTCCTTTAAAGTTTGCAACACAATTTTTAAATGTTGTTCATGTCCTCCCCTATTCTTTAAGTACACGAATATGTCATCAATAAATACTATCACAAATTTGTCCATATATGGTTGAAACACTTTATTCATTAATGTCATAAATGTAGCTGGAGCATTAGTAAATCCAAATGGCATTACTAAAAATTCATAATATCCATATGTGGTTCAAAAGGCAGTCCTTAAAACATCTGCTTCTGCTACCTTCAGCTGGTAATAGCCTAATTTCAAATCAATCTTGGAAAATATTTGGGCTCCTTGCAATTGGTCAAAGAAATCATCTATTCCAGGCAACAAATATTTGTTCTTCACTGTCATTTTTCTCAGTTGCCTGTAATCAATGTACAATCTCATTTTTCCATCTTTCTTTTTAACAAATAATACTAGAACTGCCCAGGGTGATACACTAGGTCTGATATACCCTTTATCAAGCAATTCTTGCAATTGGGCCTTCATTTCTTTCGACTCAACTGGGGCCATTATGTAGGGTGACATTGATATTGGTGTTATTCCTGGTACTAGTTCAATAATGAATTTTATCTATTTATTTGGTGGTAAACTAGGTAGATCGTCTGGGAATACATTAGAAAATTCCCTCACCACTGGTATATTTTCAAGCAAGTTATCAGTGGTTCTAATATCAGTCACATATGCCAAATATGCTTCACATCCTACTTTGATAATCCAAAATGCTTTTACAGCTGAGATTAGACATATAGGCACAAGTTTTCTTTCACCCAAAATGCAACCCTTGATTGGTTCGGTGATTCTAAAATTACTTCCTTAGTAAAGCAATTCACTATTGCATGATGTCTAGTTAACCAATCCATTCCCAGTATCACCTCAAATTTATATAATGGTAATAAGATCAAATCAACTATTAATTTAACTTTATCAATGCATATCAAGCAATCACGATAGACATTATTCACAATTACTACTGTTCTTAATGGAGTACTCACATTTATGTTAATCCCCAAAGGCTCATGCGTTTGATGCAATTTGGATGCCATATGTAATGATATAAATGAATGTGTGGAACTAGGGTCAATTAATGCATATGCTAATATTTCAAAAATATAAATATTACTATTGACTACTTTAGGAGCATCAACTGCCTCTTGCCTAGTCATGGCAAATACTCTAGCTTGTGCAAGGGGTCTAAAACTTTGACCTTCAGATCTGGTCACTCCTCTGCCCATTGTACCAGTTCTTCCCCTGCCTCCACCTCTGCCCTGTATCCCACTAGTAGGGTAGACACTCAGTGCCTCAACTGTAGTCTCAGACACTCATCTACCTCTACTGGTTTCTGCTAGTTTTTCTCTTTCCAGACAGTCTCAGACACTTCTGTGAGCCTTCTACATTTGCCTGTATGTTATCTACCATAATGAGTACATGTAGGCCTTTGTTTAGCATATTGGCTTTTCCCTCTTCCTGGGTAAAAGGAAGTCGTAGCACGACCTCTAGAGCTTGAATAACCAGACTGTGCTAGCATATATCTACCTCTCTTTCCCTGCCTTCTACTAGACTATTTAGAATACTCACGCGCTGCCTTTTTAATTTGTTGTTCTCTAGCTTATTTCATTAACCTTTCAGCTTTAATTTCAGCAGCTCTAAGTTGGGTATAGCTATTGAGATCAGTACTTGTGATTCAGTTTCTGATCTTATATTTTAGGCCCTCTTCAAACTTTATGCATTTGTCTCTTTCAGTGGAGACCATGAAAATGGCATAGTGGGAAAGTTTGTTGAATTGCACCTCATACTCAGCAATGGACATGTTCCCCTGTTTCAAATTCAAGAATTCCTTTCTCTTCTCATCTTTATATGCCTCAGGAATGTAATTATTTTGAAATTCCCATAGAAAATTATTCGATGTCAGGACTGGTGGTTGTGCATCACTATCTGGGACTATCTCCCACCATTCATAAGCATTGCCTTAAACCAAGGATTCTACATAATCAAATTTGTCCTCTGGTGTGCATCTCATCATATTCAATACCCTCTGTGTCCTTTTTAACCATGTCTCAGCTTTTGTTGGGTCTGTTGTGCCATTGAAATGAGTTACACCTTATTTCCTTAGCTTGTCATAACGTCTTTCCCTATACATTTCAAGACCATGCACTTTCTGTTCTGGATTTTCATAGGGTACTTCTACATATAATGACTGTGATGCATGTGCTAGAGCCCTAGCTCTAGTGTTGGTAGATCTCTATGTAAATGAGGTGATGCCTCATAAGAATGCATTTCGACTGGCCTCTCCATCCTTGGTGAATCATGTCTTGTGATGGCCCTAAAATACTTAGAATTATGTCACTACATAATGTTCAACACATAGGATGCATATGTTATGATGATTTTATGCAAATGCATGTTCCCATGGAACCTATCCCTACTCTGATACAAAAAATGTAACATCATACCTTATGCATTTCAGAAAAACCTATCCCTGTGTCTAGCACTCATATATGACATACAGGTAAGTTAAATGAACCTGTTAACATTGATAGTAATTTTTTTATCATCACATCCATATCATCATTCAATAAATCTGCAAATCAACATATCTCACATATATTAAAACTTAAACTTTACATCTAAGGTTTACTAGTTGCATCCATTTACATATCATTATACAATTTCGAGTAAATACACATGTATGTTCATATACATCCAAAATGTAGATGACATGATTTCATGTTTGTGTGGAATGCAAGAAGAGAGAGTGGTGAGACTCGATCAATGACTTGTTTCCATGTCTTCTATATGCCACTCAAAGTAAGCTATCACTTTTCTTTAGCTAAAAAATGATGCAAATTGATGAGTTGTGGCTCAATGAGAGTAATAATCAAACAAGCTCTAAAGTACCAAGCAACTCATAGTAACAAATCATAAATCCAATGCATACTATGTATTCCATTTCATTCATCAATATCATATAGTTACTAGTAAAATTAAAGCATGTAATCAATACTCTGTACATATGCATATGCTTTACTTATGTCATTTTGTTGTGACCAAGTTAAATAGACATTGCCCCAGGTTTTCATGTGAACATTTGCATTTGCTAGCTAGCTTGATCATTTGTTTCATTTGCACATTTGTTGGGTCATAGGCCTTTTCTTTTTCTTTACAATATTGATTAACTAGTCACAACGCCTTTTTAGTGTAGATGCATATGCATTTGTAACTAACTATTCATATACCATATATATATATCATATATATACAACATATTTCACGCATATACTTCACATATACTATACATAAACCATGTATATATCACCTATGCAAATATATATCTCAAATATATCACACATATACCACTTATATATACCACATATGTCACAAATTATCCATCATCTCATTATCAAGATCAATTCATGATAATCATACGAATTACTTAAGCATAAATCATCTCACATATCATATCGTAAGCAATATTCATATGCACTAAAGAAATCATTTGATAACTATACTCATCTTTCTCCTTTGATTCTGACCCTTAATTTATTATCTATCCCCTCCTTGTGGGTCTCCAATATGTTGTGAGCCTAATATGAAAATATAACCGATTAATTTATGACTAAAGAAACTTAATGTGGCTTAAAAAAATTAATGTTCATAGTTTATATACATAGTTAGGGTTTTTCCTATAGGTCAGTATAACCTTATGAGACTGATTAACCAATAAAGTTTTCTAGAATTTTATAATTTATGTGATTCTTTTTCCTAATTAAAATTAACATATAATTATATAACATAATCAAATTTCTAAGAAATTGGAGCATTGTTCAATTTTTGGTGGAATTTCCAATTGTGTTATGTTATCTGACCTATTTATGTCCTTTGGTAGTTTTAGAGTATTAATTTTGGTTCTTTATATCTTACAATATGCAAGTCATATTATAATGAAACTTAGTATAACTTCTATATGTTAACATGGAACATTTTTCATGTTTACAACTTTTATAATTTATGTCTCTAAGGTCCTCAAATTATAAGAAACATTTCACTGGTCCAGAATAGAGTTGGCTTCCGGACGAGTATGACTTGTGAAAGCCCTATCTCACTCTATACATCACATATTAAGGTGATATTTATACCCTAATTTATATAATACATAAAATATAACTTTAATGTTTTTATAATTTACATAATCTATCTCTAATGAGCCTAAAATGGCCAAACAAATTGTTGGATCTGCCTAAGGCACTAAGCAGATAGTTCAAACTATGAAACAATCATGGTTTCATTAACCATAACTCAACATCCAAAAGACATATGAACCTGAAATTTGGTATACATATGGATAAAACATGTGTAAACAACTTTGATATTTTTATCGTCCTAAAATACGGGCTCTATCATATTCAAAACCAATAAACACAGTAGCTTACTCAGCTAGAGTTTACACCCAGACTAGTTCCAATAAGATGTCAATATTTTTTATATACACCAAATATTGAAAAACTATTTATATATACATAAACATAAAATATAAAGGAACGACTTTCATGTTTTAAAATTTTCTAGAATTAGATTCTATTAGTATCAAAATTAGGGTGCAAAACACTACTGCAACTTAACCGTAACAGCTCAAACAATTCTAGAACAATGGAGAGAATATTACTTAACAAGAACAAACTTGAAAGGGGTCAATTTGCTACAAAAATTAAGTGAAATAAGGAAGAAAATAAGTCTAAAATGGTGGAAGAAGGAGAAGAAATGAATCTGAAGTGAGGGAAGCAAAATGGTGAAGAGAAAGATAAGGTCCACCTCCACCTCCTCACTTTTGTCATTTTCCCTTTTTTGTTTTTTTCCTTCTTTTTTTTTTATGTTGTTTCTTTTCATTTCTCTTCATTAATTCAATCTAATAATTGTTATTCATATAAATTTCAATTTTATGTCATCCTCAATTAAATTATAAAATGGACACATACAATTCAACATAATTACAAAATACTTAGACACATAACTAGTGCATATCGTAAACTTTTCCCTATAAATATAAATATGAAATGTACGTGTTCAAGTAAAATATATGCAAATACGTATGTCCAAATGAAATACATATAAAAATGGACATGTGGGAAGTCAATGATGTTACATAATTGGTGTTCACGCTCTTCATAAAAATTTTAGATCTATATGTCTATTTTTATTTTTAATTAATTTCCATCCAATCCAAGTTCTATAACAAAAGATATGACTAAAGTTTTGTGTGATGTTCAGTGAAAATCCACCTAGTATTTTCTAAGTATTTTCAGATTTGAGATTTTGTAGAAAAATTTAGACAAAGTTATAATTAGATTTAACAGTTACACTCTTCATAAGAGTTTTGGATCCATGTGTCTACTTCATTCACAAATATTTTCATCCCGATCCAAGTTCCAAAATAAAAGATATGACTAAATTACCGTATAGTGTTAAGGAAAAATCCATTCAGTATTTTTTGGATATTTTGAGATCCAAAATTTTATTAGCCAAATTTACAATCAGATTTAGCACTTACACTTTTCATAAGAGTTTTAGGTCTATGTATCTAATTTCATTTTCAACTAGTTTCATCCTGATCTAAGTTTAAAAATAGAAGATATGAATAAATACGTCGACACTATTCCTGATAAATTTTTATCAAAATCATCAAACACATAAGTTATTTATTCAATTATCATTCAACATCAAGCATCATTAAAATGCAAATAAAATATATAAATGAATAAATGTGCTCATATATACAAACATTGATACAATGAAGTCTTAACATCTTCAAACCTTAAGTTTTTAGGTTGTTTTAACATTTTGGGGAAAGGAAGAAGAAGAAGAAGAAGAATGGTGGGAGAAGAGAGAATTTCTGTATGGAACAATAGGATGGCTACTAAGGCTCTGTAATTGGAAGAAGAAGAGTGAAAAATAACCATTTTATACCCATGACAAATATCTTTTAGGTCCCTCTTTATTTTTTCCAAATGCCCATTTAAATCTTTGATTTTTACCTCTTTTTTATTAACTTATCCAACCTTTTTATCTCTTCTATTGAATACACATAACTAAAAAAAAATTCATTTATAAATATTTTAATTACATTTTATTCTCAAATTTAGACTTCGATAATTTTAATCATAAACATTTGGTGCGCTAATTATTCAAGCCTAAATTGACAGGTGTTACATAAAAAGACTGCATATCTAGCCCAAAGCTCTTATGGACACTAGAGTTAATCAAACATTCTTTATATTTTTCTAGCTAGTATTCTACAGTGGTAGGATCATTTTCGCTCTTGGTCAATAAATTTATAGCCCCAAATTTCCTCATTTTATCCATGTGTACTACTGATTACGATGGAGGAGGTGGAGGTGGTGTCTATGGCATTGCTTGTGCTATCCTCTATATAAGTTGAACCAACTATTGCATCACTGGATCCAAGAACTTGTTTGTCAACCCTACCATGGGTGAGGGTGGAGGATGAGCAAGACTTAGCCCATGTATACTAGCCTGGCTAGGTAGATTTTGAGCCTCATTATCCATAGGGCTACTAGTGCCATTATGATTATGAGGTTCTCCTTTTCATAACATGATTTAAACATACACACTGATAGAGAAGAGCTCATATTATAGTCGTAAAGGACAAAATATATGTTCCATGACACAACCCATTTCCACCATATATTCTCAAAATAAACTAAACCTAAGCTCTGATACCACTAAATATAACACCTCTTCATATAACCAGGAACCTTCCTAATTATATGAAAGAATATTACAATGCATGAGATAAAAAAAAGTTAAATTTAAATTTTATTTATGCACCATGACCATTGTTAAACCTTGAGGGGTATCTCCATTATTTTGATGCTAACAAATAAAATAGCAATAATTTATTTAACAATACTTGTGTTCTAAGTTTGTTGAACAGGGTATGGAATATGATGCAAGAATGGAAGACTACCTTTGAATGTCAAAATATGAAGAAATAGCATGTTCACGCCCATGACTGATTATGTCACGCCTGTGATATACTTTAGCGCCAACTCTCCAACATTTAAAGTTCATGGCCATGAAGGATCATAGCAACCGTGAATGATCAAATCAGTCACGCCTGTGAAAGATAATGTAATGCCCGATAATTTAGGTCACAGTAGCTGTTGACCGAAATTCGGCGCGCTGAACCGATTTGAGTCTAAATTCAACCATGAAAAAAATAAATTAAAATAATAATAAGATGAGAGAAAAATATTTTTGATATTATTAATTGAGAATTTTCAAGTTTTTAACACAAATATTTTTAACAAATATTTTAAGAAGGCATAAAAATGGAATATTCTTTATTTAAGGAAATGAATATTCTTTTGATTAAAATAAAGTAAGTGCGATTTAAATTAATAGATCAATGGGAAGCAAGATTAATAATTAATCCTAACCACCCACCTAATCCAACTATAAAAAGTCAAATGTCCACTTTTTTGACAATTCTTCTTCTTCCTCACCTTAATCAAACCCATTTCTTTCCCTTTTTCTCTCTTTTGTAGTGAGCTCCACCTCCCCCACTTATTCTTCTTTTTCTTTCTTCAAATCAAGCTACGATTAGATGAAAAAAAAAGGATTAAGGCAAGATCATCAAAGAAGTGATGAAAAGTGAGCTAAACCAAGGAAGAGGAAGGAAGAAAGGAAGAGAAAAAGAGAAGAAAGACTTTGATCATTTTTAAGATCATCAAAGGTGAGTTTAGATTTTCTATCTTTTCACTTTTCTTCTTCTCTTTTCTTTGAGTTTGGGGTTAGTTGCCATTAAAGTAAGTAATTTAGGGTTATTATTATGTTAATGGTGATTAAGGGTGGATTAGTGTGATTAGTGCTTGATTAGAGTACAATTTGTTCTTAGGACAAGGAAGTGAACAAACTTTGAACCAAAATCAAAGGGGAAGTAAGGGGAAAGAGAAAGCTAGCTAGGAAGAAGATAAAAGTGAAGTGAAAATTTTGAGGTACATGGCAAAAATTCAATATAGAAAAATGTTGATTTTAATTTTGTGATGTGTATGAAATTCTGGATATTTGTTTGAGTAATGAATTAGTGATTAAATGATGCTATGAATGTGAAAATAAAAACTAGAATATGAGGTTGATGCATGAAAATGGAAATTGTATGAATTAATTGATGTGTTGGAAATTTATTTTATGAACAATGTCTAGTTTTCTAGTCATAACCTGAGTTTTGGAAATGCTTTTTGAGTGATTCTTATTGGGTTAGAAATTTAAGACATAGGGCTTCAACTTTCATTTCCATTAAATCTGAATAGACCTAGAATTAGGTGAAAACTGGACTCAAAGTTTGAACTAGAAATCTATCCAAAAAACAATACCGGGTAGATTTCAGTGAACATAGGTTAAAATAAAATTCATAAAGTTTGCTAACAAATTCGTTTTAATGTGATTCTAGATGAAACTTAAATATAAGACATGAATCTACATTTTATTAGTCGATCACTTGTCCAAATTCCATCTAAAAATGGATGAAAAAGACAGAGAAATATAATGCAGAAATCTGTTGAGTAAAATACTGGGCAGATTACAGTGAACATAGCTTAAAAGAAAATTCATAACGTTTGCTACCAAATTCATTTTAATGTGATTCCAATTGAAAATTAAAGATAAGACATCTACCTATATTTTGTTAGCTTGTCACTTATCCAAATTTTATCTAAAAATGGATGAAAAATATAGGGAAACATAAGGAAGAAAAGCTATCCAGAATAGGGCAGTTTAAACATATGTGTTGATTGTGGAATTTTGTGATAGAAAAATATATTATTTGATTTTATTGTAGTTTTAATGATTAAATGAGCAAGTATAAGATTGTAAAATATTTAATGGGAATTATTGTATTTATATTAATGTTACCTATATAATTTATGTAAATAATAATAAATGTAACAAATATAATTAAGCCCTATAACATCTAGTCGAGAACTAGAAATATTGATAAGTTGGCATGCCAATAAAAGGGTAGAAATATAAGCACTAAAAATAATAATGCTGAGATTTAATTTAAGTAGGTACTAAGAAATAGTGCTGAGTTGAAATTACGTAGACACGAAAAAGGTGCTGAGTTATTATTGGAAATATAGGCGTTAAACACCGAGTTATAAAATAATTATGTAAGCGCTGAGTATACTGCCGGAAAGCAAAAATTCTATATCCAGTGTTTAGTTACGGTCTAAGATGTCGTGGCCTATTAAATAAATAATAGGAAAAAAATATATGAATTATGAAATTAATATTGTAAATTTTATATCTTGAATTGTTTAGCAATTTCAAGCATGCTTAATTAATGGAATGTCATAATTGATGAATTAAATATTTTTGCATGAAGAAAATGACTTTATTTTTAATTGAATATTTTGCATGCTTAATAAATTAATTGTAGTTTCAAAAATTTTATTTTAGAATTATTTATATAATTATTGGATAGTTGCCAAACGTACCACTAAGCTAGAAGCTTAGCGCGTGTGTTTCACGCGCATATAAATAGAAATAGCTATTCCGATAGGGTGACTGAAGAAGAGTGAATCCCAAGATCAGATTACAGCAGTCTAGTTCTTTTTGTATGTTTTGGAAATTATGTTGAAAAAAAATTAAATTTTAAGAATTTATTTTGATGTAAATTTGTGGCATGTAGGATTTATAAGGAATGAATGTTGTAATTTTATATATCTAGTATTATTTGTAAATATATGTCTAAATATTATGGTTTAATTGAATGAGTTCTTTTAAATCAAAAAAATTTCGATCACTAGTTATATATTTAAATTGAAAGAAAAAAAATATAGCAATAAATATTTCGCTAATAATAAACTCGAAAAAAAAATTTCAATAATTTGAACATTGGTTTTAAAACAGATGGGCTTAGTAGCACTTCCATATCCTATTAACGACTAGTAGGGTAATGGAGCGCTACAAATAACATGTCAAATTCTTCTAGAAAGCTTCACGGCCAAAGTCACCACTTGGACTATGGCATGGAAGGATATTCACCCCTGTGAAAGTATTAAGTCACGCCCATGATCAAACACTTCAAATTCTTCCAGAATGCTTCACTGTTAGAGTCACCACCTGAGTCACAGCTTGGAAGAACATTCACGACCATGAAAAACATATTCACAACCGTGAATAAGGTAAGAGAAACATGTCAGGCGCGAAATTAAGAGTTAGTGCAATGGTTATTTTCACATTAAATGCATCCAAACGGCTATAATTCAATAAGGAAGTATAAATGCAAGTCATTTATGAATCCTAAGGAAGAGAACAAGCAATTACTTCGAATCAAAATCTTGTTGTAGCCATTGTGCATTAATTATTTTCAAGAAAACTCTTATTCTCTGTAAAAATCTATTTGCTCATAAATTATGAGCATTATAGGTTGGTGAGTGTTTCTCTTTGTAATCTACTACTCCAGTGAATTTGGGTATATTGGGTTAAGAGTTAAACACTTGTAAGGGTTATTTGTGTGAGCCATAAAACACAAGGAATTGGTTTATTGTGTGAGCCATTAAAACACAAGGGAATTTTTGGGTTAGGTGTGAGCTATTGATAGAAACACCATAGTTGGGAGTGAGTCTGTAAAACTCCATTGTAACACTAAGTGTGTTAGTGAAACTCTCAATTGAGATTGGGGAAAGGTGTAGGGTTTGTTAATACTCGAACCTCTATAAATTTCTTGTGTGATATCTTCCTATCCCTACTCTATTTAACTTTTTATTTCGCACTTAAAAGTTAAGAATTTTTTTAATATCCAATTCAACCCCCCCATCTTAGTTCATTATCTGGGCAACAATTGGTATTAGAGCTTAGTCTAGCATTGAAGCCTAAAAAGCGCTAGCAAAGATCAAGAAATGGCCAATGAAGGATTCCAAAGTCTCAAGCCTTAGTTTGATAAAGCAAATTACGCTCATTGGAAGTTCCGGATGGAGACATATCTTGATAGTGAGGGAGTTGAAGTCTAGGATAGTGTTCGGAAAGAATGGACACCACCAACCAGAAGAGGAGTTAATGGTGAAGAAGAAATCCTTTCAAAAGATGATTGGACAAAGCCTTAATGTTGGGCAAACAAAAAGGCAATGACAATTCTCTCAGCTCACTATCCATTGAAGAATGTGGCAGAATACAACACTACCCAATCGCGTATAGCATGTGGAAAACATTGGAAAATTATCATGAAGGAACAAAGCAAGTTAAATCCAAGAAAATTCAACTTCTCACTTCAGAGTGTGAACTCTTCAAGATGAAATCCAATGAGTCAATTACGGAAATGACGAACCGTCTTCTAGCCATCATAAACGGCATGAGAAAGCTTGGGAAACACTTGAGCTTGGAATATGTAAGCAACATAATTTTGAGATGTATTCCTCTCAAAGATTATGGTTCAAGAGCTGCTGGTATAGAAAGAGCCAAAGAAGACATGACCGTCATGAATACTGATGTGCTTATTGACAAACTTCTAACACATGAAATGGCAGTAAAGAGAGATAGAGAACTTGAAGCCGAGCCAAAAAAAAAAGAAAGCCTCTAGTACTAATAACCTCTACTTCAAAATCTCAAAAAGAAGTCGAAGATGATGAAGAAAAGAGTGATGATGCAAATGAGGAAATTGTAATGCTCTCGAGAATACTGAAAATAATAATTGAAAAAAGAATGGACAATTCTTGAAACTTTAAGCAAAGAAATCTCAAGCACTTCTCAAATGACTCTTAGAGGAATAAAGAAGAGGTAAAATATTATGAATGTGGGAAGAAGGGACATATCAAACTAGAATGTCCAAGGCTCAAGAAACACAAGAGCAAATACCAAAAAGACGATGGGGAGAAAGGTCACAAAGCCATATGGGATGACGAAAGCTCTTCAAGCAAAAAAGATGACAATGAAAGTGAAGAGGTCAACCTATGTTTCATGGTTATAGAGGATCATGTCTCGGAAAAGGTAGGATCACTTTACTAATACTCATTCAATAATGATAGTAGTGATAATAATAGTGATAGCGAAGATGATGATGAGCAAAAACTTGATCTTGAAAATGAAAAAGGTGAAAGAGATCAAGAAAATTCACATCAAGATAACTCTTTACCTCAAGCTTAAGAGGAAAACAAGCAAGAGCTCCCAAAGGAATGAAAAATGACAAAAGATCACCCTAAGGAGCAAATCATTGGTGATCCTACAAAGGGAGTAAGTATTAGATCTCATCTCAAACCTTTAAATTCTAATATGGCATTTGTCTCTCAAATTGAGCCTAAAAATATTGATGAGACTCTTAATGATGAAAGTTGGGTGATTGCTATCTAAGAGGAACTCAACCAATTTGAGAGAAGTAAGGTATGAACCTTAGTTCTTAGACCCAAGGAGCATCAAATCATTGGAAGTAAATGGGAATTCAGAAATAAACTAGATGAACAAGGTCCAATAACTAGGAATAAGGCTAGGTTTGTTGCAAAGGGATATAATCAAGAAGAAGGAGTAGATTATGATGAGACCTATACTCCGGTAGCTAGATTAGAAGCCATAAGAATACTTTTAGTATATGTATGCCATATGAATTTCAAACTCTTTCAAAGTGCTTTCTTAAATGGTTTTATAGAAGAAGAAGTGTATGTAGAACAACCACTAGGATTTGAAAGCCATAATTTGCCTGATCATGTATTTAAACTTTCAAAAGATTTGTATGGTTTGAAACAAGCCCTAAGAGCTTGGTATGAAAGACTAAGTTCTTTTCTTTTAGAAAATAATTTTTCAAAGGGAAATGTTGACACTACTTTATTTATTAAAAAACATAAGCATGATATTCTAATTGTTCAAATTTATGTTGATGACATCATATTTGGGTCTACTAATGAATTGCTTTGCCAAGAATTTGCTAAGTGTATGACTATGGAATTTGAAATGAGCATGATGGGTGAGCTCAAGTTCTTCCTCGGTCTACAAATAAAACAGAGCAATAAGGGCATATTCATTAACCAATCCAAATATGCCAAAGACTTAATCAAGAACTTTGGAATGGAAGGATGTAAAAATGCCAAGAATCCAATGAGCACATCAACAAAATTGGACAAAGATGAAAAGGGTAAGAGCATTAATGAAAAGCTCTATAGAGGTATGATCGGATCACTCTTATATCTTACTGCCTCTAGGCTCGATATAATGTATAGTGTATGCTTATGTGCTCGCTTTCAATAGTGTCCTAAACAATCAAATTTGAATGCTATGAAAAGAATTTTAAAATATTTACATAGCTCATTGCATCTAGGCTTATGGTATCCTAGAAATTCATCCTTTCATATCATAGGATATTCAGATGCCGATTACGCTGGAAGTCTCTTGGATAGAAAGAGTACTTCAGGCACTTGTCACTTCATTGGTGAATGCTTAGTTTCTTGGTTTAGCAAGAAATAAGTTTCAGTTGCTCTTTCTACCACTGAAGCGGAGTATGTGGCAGCAAGATGTTGTTGTACTCAAATCCTATGGATGAAACAACAACTTAAGGATTATGGTCATAGTTTGGACCATATACCTATCAGGTGTGACAATACAAGTTCCATAAACCTATCTAAGAATTCCATTCAACACTGTAGAAGTAAGCATATTGACATAAGACATCATTTTAGAGATCATGTTCAACATGTAGATATCGTATTAGAATTTATCCCTACACACAATCAATTGGCAGATATTTTCACTAAGTCTCTTAATGAAGAAACATTTAACTTCATAAGAAGAGAGCTTGGTATGATTGATGGATTAACCTTATGTTATTGTCTTATCTTTTAAGGTATGAAGTGGCTAACTTGATGAAAATATATGTTATAAGGGATAGAAGCACCTTTGAAATATTTTAGTCTTGTTTTAGACTTAGTTTTATTTAATGAGGATTTTAGGAAATTCACGATTGTGACATATATTCACGGTCGTGATCATAATTGCCAAAAGCTCTAGTAGCTTTCACGCCTTGCTTCACGACATACTTCACGGCTGAAGGTAGTGAAGACTATGTTTCACGCCCATAACTCTTTTCTTTCACCCCCGTGAATCTTTTTATTCATGACCATGACACTTCTTCACGACCGTGAACATTAACACCAAATAATTATAGAACCGTTCACGCTTTGTTTCACACTTTGTCTCACGGTCACAGGTAGTGAAGATTGTACTTCACGACCGTGACTCATTTTGTCACCACCGTGAAAATTCACTATTCACCCTCGTGACTATTAAATGTCACGACCGTGAATCATTTCATATCCTTCATCATGGGTAGAGCGCCTCTTCAACAAACCGTGACCATAACATTTCACACCCGTGACTTAATATTCACGACCGTGACTATGTCGGCTATCAAATAGTTTATGTCATTTTCTCTCATTTATAACTCTACAAATTCTCTCATTTATCACCCTCATTCAATACCTCTCACAGATTACGACCCCTTAATAGCTTTTTCCATCTATAAAAACCTTCAAAAACTCTTTCTTTCTTCAAAAATCAGAATATCAAAGTTAATCCTCAAAATCCCTACTAGAAAATCTCTCTCCAAAAACTCATTCTCAACTCAACAATGGAACCTGGCTCCTCAAAAGGCACAAGAAATAAATCTCATGCTATGAAACGGTACACGAACTACCTTCTCAACATCATTCCAAAGCATTGCCATCCGAGGTATGCCGTTCTTAAGAAAAGACCATTGCTTTCTTCATGATCCTTCGAATGGAATGCTGTCAGGACCCTCGGTCTTGGGACAAGCATGACAGAATAACTACAAGCTTGTCATCTCAAGGAGTTGGTAGATATCCATCAACCAACGCTAAGGGAACCAACTCTCTAGTTCCTTAACACCTTACAAGTCTCTCCCACCGACACAATAAAATTTCAACTTTGCAAGCATCTGAACACTCTCACAGCAGTGGAGTTTGGTGAAATCTTCAAACTTCCCTTAGATGGTATCCTCAATGAGAGTGAGGTGGAATTCTATGCCAATCTAGCATAGATTCATTTCGGACTAGACTGTAGCTGGAATGTGAAGAAGATAAAAAGTACCCATCTTCGGTCTCCAGTGCATAAATATTTACATAGGTTTTTGACCTATAGTTTCTTTCCAAGAGGAGATAGCAATGGTGCAATTCATAAATCCAAGCTTTTCCTCCTGGAGATGGCCCAAAGAGGTCTAACGGTGGCCATATCTCGATGGTTTTCAAACCATCTTCTCTCAATTGCAACAAAGCCATCGAGAGATATTTTGATTGGTGGGTACGTGACTCACTTTACAATTAAGCTCAGGTATCTGAAGCTAGAATAGCACAACTTCAACCTCATACCAGCACATCCTTGAGACCGGCTAGATATCGAGTCTTTTATAAAAATTGGAGCAGCGGTTCGTATAATTCATGAGAATAATTTATATTACTGCTTCACCACTCCAGCTGGTGAGAGTTTTTGGGAAGACGAGGATTCGGATGAATTCAAAGCTAGCCTTCAAGGAATCCAGCAAAGAAAAAGAGTCTGAATAGAGACGACGACCCTAGAGGTTGAGCATGAGGTTGGTCAATCCTCGGCCTGTACACCTAACTTGGCTCAGCTGGTGGCTGATCTTTTAGCACCTCGCTTTGACCTACTGCAGGCTTCAATCAATGAGAGATTGGAAAACCTCAAAGATTTCATGGAGTCTCGCATGGATAGCCTCGAGGTGGAAGTAGCACGCCTTAGAGATGGATTGTCTGGCTCCAAGTCTAGCTAGAGTTTCAGTTTTTTTTTCTTTCATTTTGTTTACTAGTTTTGAGTATTATGAATGTAGGATTTTAAGTTACTTTTCCAAACTTTGTACTTCCTCCATTTGGTATTAATATAATTGCATCACTTTTTGCCTTATGATTTATTTTTATGTTCTTTTTGTTGATGACAAAAGGGGGAGAACCTAGCAATATATGAATATGCAAATATATGAATGCAAATGTGTTGATATACTTTGAATATACTTTGAATATACATTGCATATACTTAACTAGTTAAAAGCAAACAATTTGATATACTTTGAATATACTTTGAATATACCTAAACTAGCAAGCAAAGATCCATGCTATACTTCCTCAATTCTTGCACTCTATTATTTTTTGTCTTAAGCATCTTTTGAGGGGGCGACTTCTCAAAAGCACATATTGCTAGATTATTTTTCACCATCAAAAAGAGGGAGATTATTGAACCTTGAAGGGTATCTCCATCATTTTGATGCTAACAAATAAAATAGCAATAATGTATTTAACAATACTTGTGTTCTAAGTTTGTTTAACAGAGTATGGAATATGATGCAAGAATGAAAGACTACCTTTGAAAGTCAAAATATGAAGAAATAGCATGTTTATGCTTGTGACTGATTATGTCACGCCCATGATATAGCTTAGTGCCAACTCTCTAACATTTAAAATTCACGGCCATGAAGGATCATAGCAACCGGGAATGATCAAATCAGTCACACCCATGAAAGATAGTCATGCCCATGAGATAACATGTCAAATTCTTCCAGAGAGCTTCACAGCCAGAGTCACCACTTGGACCATGGTTTGGAAGGATATTGACCCTGTGCAAGTATAAAGTCACACCCATGATCAAACACTTCAAATTCTTCCAGAATGCTTCGCGGTCAGAGTCACCACCTGAGCTATGGCTTGGAAGAACATTCACGACTGTGACAAACATATTCACGACCGTGAATGAGGAAAGAGAACATGTTAGGCACGAAATTAAGAGTTGGTGCAATGACTATTTTCACATTAAATGCATCCAAATGACTATAATTTGCTAAGGAAGTATAAATGCAAGGCATTTATGAATCCTAAACAAGAGAACAAACAATTACTTCAAATCAAAATCTTGTTTTAGCCATTGTGCGTTAATTATTTTCAAGAAAACTCTTATTCTCTGTAAAAATGTATTTACTCATAAATTCTAAGCATTATAGGTTAGTGTGTGTTTCTCTTTGTAATCTACTACTCAAGTGAGTTAAGGTATATTGGGTTAAGAGTAAAACACTTGTAAGGGCTATTTGTGTGATCCATAAAACACAAGGAATTGGTTTATTGTGTGAGCCATTAAAACATAAGGGAATTTTTGGGTTAAGTGTGAGCCATTGATAGAAACACCATAGTTGGGAGTGATCTTGTAAAACTCCATTGTAACACTCAGTGTGTTACTGAAACTCCCAATTGAGATTGGGGAGAGGAGTAGGGTTTGTTAATACCCGAACCTCTATAAATTTCTTGTGTGATATCTTCCTATCCCTACTTTATTTAACTTTTTATTCTGCACTTAAAAGTTAAGAATTTTTGGTTCATTATTTGGGCAACAACCATGATGACTTTAATAAAACATAAGATAGTGGACAATATTGAAATTAAAATTTCAAATTTAGATTTATATAAATAGGGATAACACTTGCCCAAAAGTTTACAAACAAATTCATATAATTAGTTACAAGATTATATGTCCTTATAAATTTAAAGCATGTACATCAATAACTAATCCCTTCCCAACAAAAGCAATCAAAAAGTGTTATATCACAACCCCTAAAGTGTTTGTCCTCTGCTCCTCTCTTAAGCATCTTCTTTATCCAATCTATGCACGGGTCCAAACTACGCGTGAGATATAAAAACCCACACATTAAGCTTACCTCTCTTAGTGGTACTGAATAACATATTAAATATAATAACAAGTCTATGCATGATCATTTAGTTACACATGCCAATATATGTGCCCGAACATGCGAATCTTATCACGTATATTAAAATATATCTCACTCAATCAATAAGTTTCATTGTCAGTTATCCATTTTTATTATATCACAACCCCTGAAGTGTTTGTCCTCTGCTCCTCTCTTAAGCATCTTCTTTATCCAATCTATGTACGGGTCCAAACTACGCGTGAGATATAAAAACCCACACATTAAGCTTACCTCGCTTAGTGGTACTGAATAACATATTAAATATAATAACAAGTCTATGCATGATCATTTAGTTACACATGCCAATATATGTGCCCGAACATGCGAATCTTATCACGTATATTAAAATATATCTCACTCAATCAATAAGTTTCATTGTCAGTTATCCATTTTTATCATTTCCTACTAACTCTAGACAAGACTAAAATGGATATGGGCAGTCTATGGCTCACTCTAGAGCCACTCTGAACACCTGTCTGAAATATAAGGATTAAACCCGTTTCATTTCAAAGGGAGCTCACCTGAGCCTTACCCTTAATTGTACAATTTTGTTCTTGTATTGGCCAACCTAGGCCTCTTATTACTATAAAACCCTCAATGGCATATCATATCTCCTAACTTTAGTTCTAGTCAGAGTATTAGGCATAAAAATTCTCATTTAAACATCAAGTTTCTCAACCCCATATATGAACCATATGTGTTTAGTATCTCAATATGAATTCTCAATGTACATTATTCTCATTAAAATATTCCAGAATTTATTTAACAGAAAATTCAAAACTTAACTTATAGGTAGTTTACGGCTATGAATATCCATTCATGCCCGTGAAACTCCCCTTTCATGGCTTACCTAGCTGTTAACCATATGCTGTCACATTCCATAAATGTTTTAAAAATCCTTCAATCTTCCTTTCCAGTCCTTTCCCTCTTTTAAGAGGGATCTTCCTCTCCACTTATGGTCCCTAACACAAAATAATAACCAAAACATTAATTAAACCCAAGATTTTCTAATGGTTCCACCTGACCCTAACCCACATTTATTAAAAGAGGTGTTTTTCCAACCCTAACCCTAGGTTAACCTTACTCACCCTTAAACATATGAGATAAAATGTCATCAAAAGTTAATTGAAAGGAAAAAGGGAGCAACTTACTCAATTCTAGAATTCATAAGGGTTAGGGACTCAAAATCCTCATTTCAAGCCCACCCTACTTCTTATCCAAGCTATTTTCCGTGCTAATCATCTTTTCGCTTTGATCTCCTCATAAGCTCATGTATTTTCCACTTGGTTTACATGAGTTTGAATGAAGGATTGATCCCTTGAAAAGTGATAGACATTAAATAAAGAAAATAAAGGGTCGTTCACTTTTATATACCCCAATTTATGGTCATGATTTGTCCTTTATAGCCATGAATCACCACTCACGACATAAAAAAAAACTGTGACTCAAACTTGCCAGGTGTGAAACACATGATTCACGACCATGACCATATCTTTATAGGTGTAAATCACTTGCATTTAATTTTCTCTTATTTCTTATCTTTCTCTCCAAATCCTTAACCTCTCAATCCCAAATACTTGTTAAGACACGACTCTACATCCATAAAAACATCTAGACCTCATTTTGTAAGCTTGACATGGTGTGTCTAATAACTTAGCCTTAAAATTTCCATTTAAAGTTCAATAATTAGTGATCAAGCAACTATCAAGCTAAAAAATTATCAAGTACAATTGAACTTGAAGAAAATCATTTATCCATTAAAAAGATAAGTAAGGTTCATAGAAGTTGGGGTTTCTTACTAGGCACCCATTAAAATGTTGAACCTTGAAGGGTATTTTTGTCATTTTGATGATAACAAATAAAATAGCAATAATGTATTTAACAATGTTTGTGTTCTAAGTGTGTTAAACATGACACGAGTTTGAAAGATAACTTTTGAAGATAAAAATCAAAGAAATAGCAACGTGTCATCCTGTGACTACTAATGTCATGCTTGTGAATATAGCTTAGCACCAATTCTTCACCATTCAAAGTTCATGGCCATGAAGGATCAAACCAACTATCAAAGATCAAGCAAGTCACTCCCATGAAAGATTAGTCACGCCCACAACCAAACATTTCCAATTCTTCTAGAGAGTGTCACGACCAGAGTCACCACTTGGACCACAGCTTGGAAGAACATTCATGCCTGTGAACTAGGACAGAAAAACATGTCAAATGCAAATTAAGAGTTGGTTTAATGGCTACTTTCGCATTAAATGCACCCAAATGCCTATAATTCACAGAGGGAGTATAAATGCAAGTCATTTATGAATCCCAAAAAGAAGAACAACAATTATTTTTCATCTTTAATCTTGTTGTAGCCTTGTGCATTAATTATTTTTTCAACAATCCTCTACTTATTGTGAAAACCTAATTGCTCATAACTTCTAAGCATTTTAGGTTGGTGAGTGTTTTTCATTGTAATCAATTACTCAAAAGTGAGCTTGGGTATATTGGGTTAAGAGTGAAACACTTTTAAGGGTTTATTGTATGAGCCACAAAATACAAGGAATTGGTTTTTGTGTGAGCCATTGAAAAACACAAGGGAATCTCTAGGTTAGGTGTTATCCATTGAGAGAAATACCATAGTTGGGAGTGAGCTTGAAAAACTCCATTGTAACACTTAGTGTGTTAGTGAAACACCCAATTCATATTGGGGAGAGGAGTAGGATTTGTTAATACCCAAACCTCTATAAATTGTGTATGTGATATCTCTCATTCTTTCCTCTATTTTATTTATTTCACACTCTCAATTAAGCAAATTCTTATTTACTAACCAATTCAACCCCCTTCTAGGTTCATTGTCTGGGGAACAATTGGTATCAGAGCTTGTCTAGCAACAAAGCCTAATAAGCGTTAGCAAAGATCAATAAATGGCCAATGAAGGATTTCAAAGTCTTATGCCTTACTTTGATGGAGCGAACTATGCTAATTGGAAATTTCGGATGGAGACATATCTCGATAGTGAAGGAATTAAAGTTTGGGATAGTGTTCAGAAAGAATGGACACCACCAACCAAGAAAGGATTTGATGATGAAGAAGAAATTCTTTCAAGAGTTGATTGGACGAAGCCTTAACAAAGAGCATATTTCAAAAAAAAAGGCAATGACAATCCTTGCAAGCTCTTTATCTATTAAAAAATGTGGCAGAATCCAACATTGTCCTACCACATATAGCATGTGGAAAACATTGGAGAATTATCCTGAAGGAACCAAACAAGTAAAATCCAAGAAGATTCAACTTCTTCCTTTAGAATATGAACTCTTCAAAATGAAATCCAATGAATCCATTACCGACATGACGAACCATCTTCTAGCCATCATCAATGGTATGAGAAAGCTTGAAAAGCACTTGAACTTGGAAGATGTGAACAAAAAAATTCTAAGAAGCCTTCCTCTCAAAGATTGTGGTTCAAGAGTTATGGGTATAGAAGAGACCAATGAAAATATGAGCATCATGCCTACCGATGTGCTTATTGGTAAACTTATAATGCACGAGATGGCGGTAAAAAGAGATAGAAAACTTAAAGTCGAACCAGAAAAGAGAAAGCCTTTAGCACTCAAAGCCTATACTTCAAAATCTCAAGAGGTAATTGAAGATGATGAAGAGAAGAGTGATGATGAGAATGAGGACATTTCCATACTCTCAAGAAGAATAAAAAGAATGATTGAAAAGAGGCTTAGCAATTCTCGAAACTTCAAACAATGAACCTTCAAACACTCCTCAATTTACTCTCAAAGAAATAAAGTGGATGTAAAGTGTTATGAATGCAGGAAGAAAGGACATATCAAACCAGAATGTCCAAAGCTCAAGAAACAGAAGAAAATATTTCAAAAAGATGATGGGGAGAAAGGTCACAAAGCCACATGAGATGACGAAAGTTCTTCAAGCAAAAAAGATGATAATGCAGGAGAAGAGGTCAACCTATTCTTCATGGTTTTAGAGGATCACTTCATGAATGAGTTAGGTCCTTCTTACTCATACTCTTTTAATGATAATAGTAGTGATAATAATAATGATAGTGAAGATGATGATGATGAGAAAAGTTTAATAAAAGTACTGAACCTAGAATCAAAAAAATATTGAAGTAGACTTAAAACTTATAAAAATAATAGATTAGATTTGAAAAATAAAATGGAAGTTTTACAAAAAGAGAATTCTGATTTTAAGACTTCTAATGATACTCTTCAAAAATCATTAGATGAGTACTCTTTTAGACCCTCACTAAATCTTTGCATAAAGAAAACAATATTATGAAAAATGAAGTTGACGAACTTAGAAACTCAATTTCAAAGTTTTATAAAGGGAAAGAGAGTTTAGATACTCTCATTGTCTCTCAAAGACCACCTTTAATAAGACATGGTCTAGGCTTTTATGAAACATCATCTTCATCTCACAAGACTATATTTGCTAAGTCTAATGCACGAAAAACCTCCACAATTGAGGTAATAGTCCCAAGGGCTAAGAGCAAAGCACACACAAAACCTTATATTCAAAAGAAGAATAGTCAAGGGTCATTTGGCTTAAGAGGGAAACCTTAAAAGGCCAATTATGCTTTTATGTATAAAAGGCATACACTTAGGAAAACACTTATTCATCATGCATGTGTATGTCATTGCACACAAACTCGTTCTAAAAGGATGTTAAGACCTAAAAGCATGTCAAAACCAAAAAACATATATAGAGCTAAACAATGCAATTATTGCATGAAATTTGGTCATATCAAGAGCATTGTTGGATAAGGCTCATTGGGAACCTTCAAGTGCTAACCCCCAAGGACCCAAGTTCAATTGGGTACCTAAAAACCAAATTTGAATTGTGATTTTATAGGTATGCCCCAAGTCCACTATCAAGGATAATGCTTGGCTTATGGATAATGGATGCTCAAGACATATGACCATAAATGAAGAACTCTTCAATCACATCAAAACAATTGATCGTGGTAAGGTAGCCTTTAGGAATAATGCTAAGGGTAAGGTAATTGAAATTAGCTCTGTTGGTATTAATAATACAACTTTTATTGAAGATGTTTTGCTTATTGATGGTTTGAAACATAATTTGTTAAATGTAAGTCAATTATGTAATAAGGGAAATCAAGTTATCTTTATCTCAAATGAATTTCTTGTAGCCTCTTTAAGTGGCCAAGAGATATTCAAAGGAGATTGAGATGTCAACACTTACATAATAGACTTACACAAAATATCCAACCTTTCCTCAGTGTCTTATGTCTATTAGTGATGAATCTTGGCTATGGCATAGAAGACTTGGTCATGCAAGCATGTAATTAATTCAAAGCCTTAGTAATGGAGAGATAGTGAGTGGACTTCCAAAAGTCAAATTTGAAAACGATAAGACATGTGAACCTTGCCAAAGAGGAAAATAACAAAAGTCATCCTTCAAATCCAAAAATGTAGTAAGTACCTTTAAACCTCTACAACTTTTGCATTTAGATCTTTTTAGACCTACTAGAGTTGTGAGTTTAGGAGGTAAACACTATGCTTTTTATCATTGTTGATGATTACTCTAGATTCATTTGGGTAATTTTCTTAGCTCAAAAGAGTGATGCTTTTGAATCTTTCAAAAATTTTTCTAAATGAGTTCAAAATGAAAATGACTATTTTATTTCCAAAATAAGAAGCGATCATGCCAAAGAATTTGAAAATGAAAATTTTGAAAACTTTTGTTTAGAATATGGTATTTCACATGTGTTGCCCAGAAATTGAACCAAGATGGGGGGTTGAATTGGATATTACAATTTCTTAACTTTTAAGTGTGGAAAGAAAAGTTAAGTAATGTAGGTATAGGAAGATATCACACAGAAATTTTATAAAGGTTCGGGTGTTAACAAACCCTACTGTTAGAAGAGTGCTCTAAAGGCAATCACCTTTAGCACTTATTGTACAAATTTATTTGATTAATAAAAGGCTCTTTCATTAATTTGATGTTCATTTGATATATGAATTGATAAGTGATCTTAAATCAATTAATGAAGTCCTTGATACATAACATAACATGAAGGAAATCATGATGAGATCATGATATTGAGATTCTTATCGTGTGTAATTATGTTAGCATCAAAAGTATCCTTAGTCATAGGATTAATGAGATGGGACATTATTAATCCAGATAGACTAACACATGTTACACTCCTTGATTGGATCGAGTAGTAGATCTCATAATCTATAAGCATGAGATGTTTAGAGTTAACATGTGGATGTTTGCTAAGTGTAGCTAAGTACATTGGATGACCAACTATGAGACAATCATATGGATAATCTATTCAAATGTCAATGATAGTCTCATCATAGCAATGGTGCAAGTATCCTTAGACTTGAGGTACTCAAGGATATCTTGAATATTGATTCTGTATTTTGATACTATTCCTTGTTGCCTCAGAGAGGTGGCTCATAGGGTGGTGATTGGATACAACTTAAGGTATTCAAAGGTAATTGCGTAACCAACAAAGGATTCACCACTCTTAATAGAAGGAGTGTATACCCATGGCCTTTTTTCGTGGTCATTACTCATGAATCTCTGGCCGGAGTGGAAATGTCATAAAGATAGTCTTCAATGACATATCTAATAGAGTAATGAGCCTCAAGGACAATAACTAACATTACTTGGACTAGACGTGACGTAGCCAGTCTAGTGGGAGTTGACACATGTCCATACTCTGAACCAAGTGGGGTATAGAATGGTGAAATGAATAATTGCACAGAAATTATCTATGGAAAGGTTTGTAGTCAAAACACTGACTTTTCGGTCAATTGGGGGTCATGATGTGTTGCTAGATACCGCTCATGACCTATTTAAATTAATTGTTAATTTAAGTGGCCAATATAACCGAGAACCTAATGGGTCACACTCATTGAAGATATGGAGAATGAGTAAAATGGTTTTAGATAGGATCCAAAACATGAGAATTATTTTAGGATAGATCGCGATGAGATAGAACAGATAAATCATTCGGGAGTATCACGGGCCCGTACGGGCCTGCGCGGGCTAGGTAGGCTACTGGCCAGCCTAGCAGGCCAGCTGGGCTTCCCAGCAGCAGCTCGCAGCAAGCCCAGCGCGCCTGCTGCCTCCCATCCGTTGGCCAACGACAGTTTTTGGCCTTAATTTGGCCAATTATGGCCAATTACTATTCATTTGTTTCCATTTTCTCCATTTTTGACTTTTCATCTTATTTTTCAATTTGATTCAAATATAAAAGACATCAAATGACAGAAAATAGATATGAAAATATTTTTTTTGGAAAAAAAAATATTTTTAAGACAACAAAAATTCTCTCAAGAACACTTTCAAAGCTAGCACTTTGAATTTGTTCAAACCATTTCTCTTGATAGTTTCTACTCCATTCTTCGCGTGGATTATCATTAGAGATATCCTAGTGTGGATTGTTGTGGTTTGCTACAACCCAACAAAGTGAAGATTTGAAGAACAAATAAAAATTACAAGGTATAATTTTTAACATTTACATTTATATAAATTAGTTTTAATGGTACAAGTATGATCTTTTGTTTTGGACTTTGAAAAATTTTATTTTTCACTCCGTTTATGATTATGATTTATTCTTCAAAACTCTACATTGGTATCAGAGCCTCCTTGTATCCATTAAAATTAATTTTTGTTAAAAGTGCAATGAGATTGCATGTTTTTGATGATTTTGGATCAATAGGTTTTGAAAACTTAAAATTAATTTGTAAAATATAATTTACACATTTTTCTTTCTTTAATCTGATCATGGGATGATTAAGAATGATTATTTTAATTGAAAAATGATTTGAATGTGATTCAAATAATTAATTTCGGATTTATTTCAAAATGCCTAAAATTATCTTATTTATGAACATGTGTTGTTGTTTGGCTTAATTGATGGGGCTGATTATATTTTTCTGGTAATTTAATTATGAAAAAATTATTTAGACATATTGAGAATATTGAAAAAATTATTTAGACATATTGAGAAAATTATTTTAATTAATTTTTCAAACAAACACAAAAATAAGATTGTTTTAGCATACTCGGTGGGGTAGTTTTGATTATTTTTTTGTATGTGTTTATTTTAAAATGATGATTTGATGTTTTGAAAATTTTTAGAATTTTTAAAAATTAATTTTGAATTAGTTTAAGTTGTGCAATTGTAATTCTAGTATGACTAGAAATTGGTATGTATATTAAAATTAAATTGTTTAATTTTAACATCATAATATTCTGATTTTAAGGAGAATTAATTTTGAATTATTTATGGAAATATGGAATTTAATTTAATTTAATTTAATATTAAATTCCACTTTAAAATGACATACAAAATTAAATTAACTGAAAGAACACATATAGACAATTTCGATTCAAGTGTTGAATCGATTTACAAATTGAAATCCAAAATTGTCATTTTTATTTTGTGCAATAGAGAATGCATGTTAGGGGTGTATGAAAAGGCATGATAGATGATTATGGACTTAGGCCCAATGTGATTGAGCATGCATATAATTATTTTGTTTTATGGTAAATAGGGTCTGCGTGTCCCTACCTCTTTTTCTCTCTTATGTATTTCTCTTCTCATCTTACTCCCCTTAAATGTAAATTGAGTTACATAGGATTAGGATAGAATGAAGATACAAAAGAGCAAGAAGCAAAGGAGATGGTACGATAAATAAGAAGACTTAGAAATAGGAATTTGATTTCTATTTTGGGTTGTAAATTCATGCATATACCTAGGTAAGACCTAGTCAATTTCTCTTTGGCTCAAGAGATTGACTTTAGTATGTCCATAATCATGCCATATAGTTAATGTAACTATCTTTATATATCAATGTGATGAATGTATGATATATAAAAGCATGAAATAATAATTTGATGAGACGTAACAAAAAAATCTCTCACTAAATAAACAATTAAGTCTTACATCTTCTATTAATATGTGGAGAACCAGAGTTCTTCTAGAGTTAGGATTGTTGAGTTGCCTTAAGCTCACTCTATAAGAATATGTTCAGTCCATTGAAATTAGATTTCATGATTAATGGGTTAGACTTAACTGATATTATTAACTTGTTGGATTTGTGCCAAGGTTAATGTGTATTGAAGGTGAAGTTGGGTTTGTATACATGAGATGTACACATATCAAAAGTCAATAGCCCAATGTATGTGCACACATCAATAAATTGATAGCACAAGATTCGATAGTTGAATGAATAATGCAATTGGTATGGATTAGATACCTACCAACTAAACTAAGGATAGCTTGTTAAGTTGGCTCAAGGTTATTCTTAGCTAGTTGGATATCGACCCACTAGGAGAACTTCCATATAAGTTCTCTTGGGTTCATAGTGAGGGCTATGGATTCGCAATAAAATAGTGGGAGCCATAATGTGATTTATTAAATACCTAATAAACATGCATTTTATGTACATTCTAACATGTTCTATTTTACATCTGGGTTGCTAGAATCATCATCATGACAAGTGTGAATTTTCGATCGCTAATGGAATCAAATAAGTTGATTGGCCCAATTTTTCAGATTGGCTAAGGAATCTAAGAATAGTTCTCAAATCCGAAAAGATTGGCTATGTCCTAGATGAGGCACTCCCTAATCTCCCTGTTGCTAATGCTTCTGAAGATGTTCATAAGGCATATCAAAAGCATCTCGATGATAGTGAGATGGCAAGCTGCATTATGCTTGCTACTATGTCAGCTAAGTTGCAAAAGCAGCATGAGGCTATGGATGCTAATTCCACAGTATATCATCTAAGAGAGCTTTTTGATGAGCAAGCATGTTCCGAAAGGTTCAAAACTTCAAGGTTGCTCTTCCGCACTAAGATGGTTGAGGGGACATCTCCAGTGCAATATGCATTGAAGATGAATGGCTATATTGAGAGGTTGGCCACCTTGGGATTTGTGATGGACCATGAATTAAGTATTGACTTAATTCTAATCGGTTTGTTTGATAGTTATTCACATTTTTTCCTTAACTATATGAACCAAATCTCTACCACTATTCCTGAGCTGATTAACTTGCTTAAAATAGCTGAGCCATATGTCAAGAAGGACAGTAAGGCTGTGATGCTGATGGACTCTTCAAGTTCTAAAAGGAAAAACCTTAAGAAGAAGAAGAAGTCCATGAAGCCTAAGGGAGGCATGGCCAAGAAGAAGGCCAAGGAGATTGCTCCAAAAGGGACATGCTTCCCTTATGGCGAGGATGGCCATTGGAAGAGAAACTGCAAGGCTTACTTGGAGTCCTTGAAGAAGAAGGCATCTGATGCCCCATCTATTTCAGGTATTTTTTTCATTGAAACTTATACTATTTTCAATAATAATATATGGGTATTAGATACTGGTTATGACTCACACATATGCACTGATATGCAGGGCCTAAGGAACAGTAGATAGCTTAATAAGGGAGAGTCAGACCTACGCATTGAAAATGGAGCAAGGGTTGTTGCATTAGCTATAGGAACATATGTATTGACCTTCCCTAGTGGGCTTATATTAAATTTTGATAATTGCTATTATGTACCTGCTTTGACTAAAAACATTATTTCTGTTTCAAGTCTAAATAAAGGGTTTCCTTTTAGCTTTTAGTAACAATTGTTGTTCTATTATGTTGAATGGAATTCTTTATGCTAATTGTACATTATGCAATGGAATATACATATTAGATATGTCAAATCCAATTTTAAAAATAAATGATAATAAAAGGCAAAAACAAGATATGTTGAAATCATCTTATTTATGGCATTGTTGTCTTGGTCATATAAGTGAGAAACGCGTGGCTAAGCTACACAAAAGTGGTTGTTTGGGGTCATTTGATTATGAATCATATGACACATGTGAATCTTGTTTACTAGGCAAGATGACTAAATTACCCTTTAAGGGAAATGGTGAACGTGTTAATGGACTTTTAGTCTTAATACATTCAGATATATGTGGTCCAATGTCTACAAACGCTAGAGGTGGTTTCATCTACTTCATTACTTTTATCGATGACTATTCACGATATGGATACGTGTATCTTATGAGATACAAATATAAAGCTTTTGAACAGTTCAAAGAATTCAAAAATGAAGTAGAGAAACAACTTGGCAAAAGTATTAAAACACTTCGATCAGATCGAGGAGGTGAATACTTGAGCCAAGAGTTTCTAGATTATCTTAGGGATAATGGGATTTTATCTCAATGGACTCCACCTTACACGTCACAACACAATGGTGTGGCTGAAAGAAGAAATCAAACCTTGTTAGACATGGTAAGGTCTATGATGAGTTTTGCAAAATTGCCTAAATCCTTTTGGGGATATGGACTAGATACCGCCATTTATATATTAAATGGAGTTCCTTCAAAGTCAGTTGATGTTATTCCATATGAGATATGGTATAACCAGAGGCCCATATTTTCTTACATGAGAATTTGGAGTTGTCCTACTTATGTGAAGCAGACAATATTAGATAAGCTAGAAGCTAAGTCTGACTGATGTCTATTTGTGGGATATCCAAAAGCATCATAAGGATATCAATTTTACCACCCCTTGGAACAAAAGGTTTTTGTTTCAAGACATGCTATCTTTTTAGAGAGAGAATTCCTTCTAAAAGGAGATAGTGGGAGCAAAATTGAACTTGAGAAAGTTCAAGATGCTCAAATAGATGCTGATCAACTGCTTGAACCCGAGCTTGTTACTCATACAGATGATATAACAACTCAACCTTCTGAAGCACAAGAGCTTCATAAGTCAAGTAGGATACGTACTGATCCAGAGAGAAATGGATTTCTCATTAGTGAACAGAACGACGTATTGCTTATAGAAAATGATAAGCCTACAACCTATGAAGAGGTTCTGAATAGTTTAGAATCTAACAAATGGCTTCAAGCCATCAAGTCAGAAATGGATTCCATGTATGAAAACCAAGTATGGACTTTGGTTGAGCCACCCGAAGGAATAAAGCCTATAGGGTGCAAGTGGGTTTTCAAAAAGAAAACTGACATGGATGGTAATGTGATTACCTATAAAGCTAGACTTGTTGCTAAAGGTTATCGTCAAAGACAAGGAATTGACTACGATGAAACTTTTAGCCCAATAGCTATGCTTAAATCCATAAGGATACTCCTAGCCATTGCTACTCATTATGACTATGAGATATGGCAAATGGATATGAAAACAACTTTTCTTAATGGAAATCTAACTAAGGATGTGTACATGACACAACCATAAAGTTTCATATCCAAAGATGGAAAAAAGGTATGTAAGCTTCAAAGATCCATTTATGGACTAAAGCAAGCATCTAGGAGTTGGAATATTCAGTTTGATGAGACAATCAAATAGTTTGTTTTCTAACAAAATCCGGATGAACCTTGTGTTTACAAGAAGGTTAGTGGGAGTGCAATCGTATTTCTTGTGTTATATGTAGATGACATATTGTTAATGGGAAATGATGTCTCAGCCTTACAATCAGTCAAAATTTGGTTATCCAAGAATTTCTCTATGAAAGACCTTGGAGAAGCAGTCTATATTTTAGGGATAAAGATCTATAGAGATAGATCTAAAAGATTGCTTGGTCTTTCACAGTCTACATACATAGATAAGATGCTTAAGAGGTTTAGCATGGAGCAGTCCAAGAGGGGATATATTCCCATGACCCATGGGATTACTCTATCAAAGTCTTTATGTCCAAAGACACAAGATGAGAGGACACACATGAGTTTGATTCCATATGCTTCAGCTATAGGATCAATCATGTATGTTATGATATGTACAAGACCCGATGTATCATATGCTCTGAGTGTCACGAGTAGATACCAATCAGACCCTGGTAAGGGTCATTGGGTGGCTGTCAAGAATATCCTTAAGTACTTAAGAAGAACTAAGGATGTATTGTTGGTATATGGAGATGGAGATCTTACTGTGAGCGGGTATACCGATGCCAGCTTCCAATCTGACAAAAATAACTTAAATTCTTAGTCAGGTTATATATTCACACTAAATGGTGGAGTAGTTATTTGGAAGAGTTCCAAATAGGAAACAACTGCTGATTCCACAACCAAAACAGAGTACATTGCAGCTTCTGAAGCAGCAAAGGAAGAAATTTGGATAAAGAAATTCATCACAGAACTTAGAGTGGTTCCCAGCAATATTGATCTAGTACAATTGTATTATGGTAATAATGGAGCCATTGCGCAAGCAAAGGAGCCACGGTCTCATAAGAGATCCAAACATATACTCAGAATATACCATTTGATTAGAGAAATCATTGGTAGGAATGATGTAAAGATAGAAAGAGTGCCCACTGATCAAAATATTCTTGATCTTTTAACTAAGCCACTTTCCCAAAATAAATATGATTCTCATGTACTCACCTATGGAATTAAATACAAAGGCGATTGGCTTTAGTGCAAGTGGGGGCTTGTTAGAGGAGTGCTCTAAAGGCATTCACCTTTAGCACTTATTGTACAAATTTATTTGATTAATAAAAGGCTCTTTCATTAATTTGATGTTCATTTGATATATGAATTGATAAGTGATCTTAAATCAATTAATGAAATCCTTGATACATAACATAGCATGAAGGAAATCATGATGAGATCATGATATTGAGATTCTTATCATGTGTAATTATGTTAGCATCAAAATTATCCCTAGTCATAGGATTAATGAGATGGGACATTATTAATCTAGATAGACTAGCATATGTTACACTCCTTGATTGGATCGAGTAGTAGATCTCATAATCTATAAACATGAGATGTTTAAAGTTAACATGTGGATGCTTGCTAAGTGTAGCTAAGTACATTAGATGACCAACTGTGAGACAATCATATGGATAATCTATTCAATTGTCAATGATAGTCTCATCATAACAATGGTGCAAGTATCCTTAGACTTGAGGTACTCAAAGATATCTTGAACATTGATTCTGTATTTTGACACTATTCCTTGTTGCCTCATAGAGGTGGCTCATAGGGTGGTGATTCGATACAACTTGAGGTATTCAAAGGTAATTGGGTAACCAACAAAGGATTCACCACTCTTGATAGAAGGAGTGTATACCCATGGCCTCTTGTCGTGGTCATTACTCAGGAATCTCTGGCCGGAGTGGAAATGTCATAAAGATAGTCTTCAATAATAGAGTAATGAACCTCAAGGACAAGAACTAACATTACTTGGACTAGACGTGACGTAATCAGTCTAGTGAGAGTTAACACATGTCCATACTCTAGACCAAGTGGTGTATAGAATGGTGAAAGGAATAATTGCACAGAAATTGTCTATGGAAAGGTTCGTAGTCAAAACACTGACTTTCCGGTCAATTGGGGGTCATGATGTGTTGCTAGATACCGTTCATGATCTACTTAAATTAATTGTTAATTTAAGTGGCCAACATAACTGGGAACCTAGTGGGTCACACGCATTGAAGATATGGAGAATGAGTAAAATGGTCTTAGATAGGATCCAAAATATGAGAGAATTATTTTAGGATGGAACGCGATGAGATTGCATGAAAACATCGTTCAGGAGTGTCATGGGCCTGTGTGGGCTAGGGAGGCTACTGGCCCGTTGGGCTGCCCAGCAGTAGGCCCAACGTGCTTGCTGCTTCTCATCCGTTGGCCAACGACAGTTTTTGGCCTTAATTAGGCCAATTATGGCCAATTACTATTCATTTATTTCCATTTTCTCCATTTTTGACTTTTTATCTTATTTTTGAATTTGATTCAAATAGAAAAAACATCAAATGGCAGAAAATAGATATGAAAATATTTTTTTTGTGAAAAAAATATTTTTAAGACAACAAAAATTCTCTCAATAACACTTTCAAAGCTAGCACTTTGAATTTTTTCAAACCATTTCTCTTGATAGTTTATTCTTTATTCTTCACGTGGATTATCATTAGAGACATCCTAGTGTAGATTGTTGTGGTTTACTACAACCCAACAAAGTGAAGTTTTGATGAACAAATAAAAATTACAAGGTATAATTTTTAACATTTACATTTATATAAATTAGTTTAAATGGTACAAGTATGATCTTTTGTTTTGGGTTTTGAAAAATTTTATTTTTTGCTGCATTTATTATTATGATTCATTCTTCAAAACCCTACACCTACTCCTCTCCCCAATCTGAATTGGGAGTTTAACTAACACACTAAGTGTTACAATGGAGTTTTAAAAGCTCACTCCCAACTATGGTATTTCTATCAATGGATCACACCTAACCCATAAATCCCTTGTGTTTTAATGGCTCACACAAATAACCCTTACAAGTGTTCTACTCTTAACCCAATATACCCAAACTCACTTGAGTAGTAGATTACAAAGTGAAACACTCACAAATCTATAATGCTCAGAAAATAATGAGCAAAAAGATTTTTTACAGAGAATTAATGTTTGTTTGAAAGTAGTAAATGCACAAATGGCTACAACAAGATTTTGACTCGAAGTAGTTGCTATTCTCTTGTTCTGGATTCATAAATGACTTGCATTTATACTTCCATGGTGAATTATAGTCGTTTAGTTGCATTTAATGCGAAAATATCCATTGCACCAACTATTAATTTTGCGTCTGACATATTTCTCTTTCCTCTTTCACTGTCGTGAATATGTGTGTCACGGTCGTGACTGTTCTTCCAAGCTGTGACTTGAGGGGTGACTTTGGCCGTGAAACATTCTGGAATGATTTGAAGTGTTTGATCACGGGTGTGACATTATTCTTTCACGGGCGTGAACATCTTTCCAAGCCGTGGTCCAAGTGGTGACTTTGGCCGTGAAGCTCGCTGGAGGAATTTGATATGTTTTCTCATAGGCATGACTTTATTCCATGGGCGTGATTGATATGATCATTCATGGTTGCTATGATCCTTCATGGCCGTGAACTTTAAATATTGGGTAGTTGGCGCTAACCTTTATCACGAGCATGACATAAAAGGTCACGGGCATGAACATGCTATTTCTTCAATTTTTGTCTTTTTAAGGTTAGTCTTCCATTCTCCATTTTTGCATCATGTTCCATACCCTGTTCAATAAACTTAAAAAACAAGTATATTAAATACATTATTGCTATTTTATTTGTTAGCATCAAAATGACAGAAATAGCCATCAAGATTCAACAATCTCCCCCTTTTTTATGGTGACCAATAATTTAGCAATATGTTCTTTTGAGAAGTCACCCCCTCAAAATATGCTTAAGATAAAAAAAAATTACTGAAGTGCAAGAATTGTAAAGAATGATGAAGTATAGCATGGTTGCTTCCTAGGTTAGGTATATGCAAGGTATATGAAATTTTTGCTTATAACTAGTTAAGTATATGCAAAGTATAACTTGCATATTCATTTAATTCAATTATATTGCTAGGTTCCCCCCTTTTGTCATCAACAAAAAAAAAACATAAGAGATAAACCATAAGGGAATACTAATGCAATTATATTGATATCAAATAAAAAAGTACATAGTTTTTGAAAAGTAATTTAAAATCCTACATTAGAAATACTAGAAATTAACATAGAGAAAAAAATATAGTCTAGCTAGATTTGGAGCCGGACATCCCATCTCTAAGTCAAGCTACTTCCGCCTCAAGGCTCTCCATGTGAGACTCAATGAAATCCTTGAGGTTCTCTAACCTCTCATCAATCGAAGCCTACAATTGGTCAAAACGTGGTGCCAATAGATCAACCACTTGCTGAGCCAAGTTCGGTGTGGAGGCCGAGGATTGTCCAATTTCCTATTCAACCTCTGGGGTCACCGTCTCAACTTGAACTCTCTTCCTCTGATGGATTCCTTGGAGGCCAGCTTTGAAGTTGTCTGAATCATTGTCCTCCTAAATAATCTCACCAGTTGTGTTGGTGAAGCGGTAGTAGATGTTGTTCTCATGAACTATGCAAACCGTCGCTCCCATTTTGATAAACGACTCGACGTCTAGTCGATCTCGAGGATGTTCTGGTATAAGGTTGAAGTGGTGCTCCTCTAGCTTCAAATACCCAAGCTTTATAGCAAGGTGAGTCACGTACTTACCAATCAAAATGTCTCTGGAGGGCTTTGTGGCAATAGACAGTATATGGTTTGCAAACCATTGAGATAAAGTCACTGTTAGGCCTCTTCAGGCCATCTCCAAGAGAAAGAGCTCGGATTTCCTAATCGATATGTTATTGTCTCCTCCAGCAAAAATGATACAGGTTAGAAACCTATGCAAGTACTTGTGCACTGGTGATCGAAGGTGGGTGTTTTCATCTTCTTGACATCCCAGCTGCAGTCGAGCCCGAAATGAGTCCATGCCTGAGTGGAATAGAACTCCGCCTCGTTCTCATTAAGGATATCGTCAGAGGGAAGTTTGAACATGTCACCAAACTCCACGACAGTGAGGGTGTTCGAATGCTTACAGAGTTGAAATTTCACCATGCCGGTGGGAGAGATTTGCAAGGTGCTAAGGAACTAGTGATAAATGAGAGAAGTTGAAGAGTTGGAAATGAGAGAAATAATGGTAGAAAACATTTTATAGCCATCATATTCATGGACGTGAAATGTCGTGTTCACGGTTTGCTGAACAGGTGTTCTACCCTTGATGAGGGATGTGAAACGATTCACGGTCGTGACATTTAATTGTCACGGGTGTGAATGATGAAATGTCACAGTGGAGACAAATGAGTCATGATCATGAAGTACAATTTTCACTACTTGTGACCGTGAGACAAAGCGTGACACAAAGCGTGAACGCTTCTGTAAGTTTTTAGTAGAAATGTTCACGGTCGTGTGAATAAGTCACAGTCGTGAACAAAGGGTTTCACGGGGGTGACAGAAAAAAGTTATGGGTGTGAAATATAGTCTTCACTACCTTCAACCGTGAAGCATGTCGTGAAGCAAGGCGTGAAAGCTATTGGAGCTTTTGTCGTTTATGATCACAACCGTGAATATATGTCATGGGCGTGAACTGCCTAAAATTCTCTTTTAAATAAAACTAAGTTTAAAACAAGACCAAAGGATTTATAAGGTGCTTCTATCCTCTATAACATATATTTCTATCAAGTTAACTACTTCATACCTTAAAAGTGAGACAATAACACAAGATTAACAATCAAGGTTTGGCAAATTTGGCAATCATAAAGTTAATCCATCAATCATAACAAGCTCTCTTCTTATGAAGTTACATCTTTCTTCATTTAGAGACTTAGTGAAGATATCTGCCAATTGATTGTCTGTGTTTATAAATTCCAATACAACATCTCCATTTTGAACATGATCTCTAATGAAATGATGTCTTATGTCAATATGCTTACTTTTAGAGTGTTGAATGAGATTCTTAGATAGATTTATAGCACTTGTATTGTCACATGTAATAGGTGTGTGGTCCATACTATGACCATAATCCTTAAGTTATTGTTTCATCCATAGGATTTATGTGCAACAACATCCTACAACCACATACTCCGCTTCAACAGTGGAAAGAGCAACTGAAACTTGTTTCTTGCTAAACCAAGAAACTAAGCATTCACCAATAAAGAGACAAGTACCTGAAGTACTCTTTCTATCCAAGAGACTTCCAGCGTAATTGGCATCTGAATATCCTATGATATGAAAGGATGAATTTCTAGGATACCATAAGCCTAGATGCAATGAGCTATGTAAATATTTTAAAATTCTTTTCATAGCATTCAAATTTGATTGTTTAGGACACTATTGAAAGTGAGCACATAAGCATACACTATACATTATATCGAGCCTAGAGGCAGTAAGATATAAGAGTGATCCGATCATACCTCTATAGAGCTTTTCATTAATGGTCTTACCCTTTTCATCTTTGTCTAATTTTGTTGATGTGCTCATTGGATTCTTGGCATTTTTACATCCTTCCATTCCAAAGTTCTTGATTAAGTCTTTGGCATATTTGGATTGGTTAATGAATATGCCCTTATTGCTCTGTTTTATTTGTAGACCGAGGAAGAACTTGAGCTCACCCATCATGCTCATTTCAAATTCCCTAGTCATACACTTAGCAAATTCTTGGCAAAGCAATTCATTAGAATATCATGTTTATGCTTTTTAATAAATAAAGTAGTGTCAACATTCCCCTTTATAAAATTATTTTCTAAAAGAAAACAACTTAGTCTTTCATACCAAGCTCTTGGGGCTTGTTTCAAACCATATAAAGCTTTTAAAAGTTTAAATACATGGTTGGGCAGATTATAGCTTTCAAAACCTGATGGTTGTTCTACATAAACTTCTTCTTCTATAAAACCATTTAAAAAAGCACTTTTTACATCCATTTGATAGCGTTTAAAATTCATATGGCATGCATATGCTAAAAGTATTCTTGTGGCTTCTAATCTGCTACAGGAGCATACGTCTCATCATAATCTATTCCTTCTTCCTGATTATATCCTTTTGCAAATAACGTAGCCTTATTCCTAGTTATTGAACCTTATTCCTAGTTATTGAACCTTATTCATCTAGTTTATTTCTAAATACCCATTTGCTTCCAATGATTTGATGCTCCTTGGATCTAGGTACTAAGATCCATACCTTACTTCTCTCAAATTGGTTAAGTTCCTCTTGCATAGTAATCACCCAATTTTCATCATTAAGAGCCCCATCGATATTTTTTGGCTCAATTTGAGAGACAAAGGCAAGATTAGAATTTAAAAGTTTGAGATAAGATCTAGTACTTACTCTCTTTGTAGGATCACCAATGATTTGCTATTTGGGGTGACTTTTGTCAACCTCAATTCCTTTGGGAGCTCTTACTTGTTTTCCTCCTGAGCTGAAGGTAGAAAGTCATCTTGATGTGAATTTTCTTGATCATTTTCTTCTCTTTCATTTTCAAGATCAAGTCTTTCCATTGTACTTACAATATCATCAAGAACACTACCTTTCACAACATCAAGCTTACTAGATTCATCAAAAACAACATGCATAGATTCTTCAACAGCTAATGACTGTTTATTAAAGACTCTGTAAGCTTTGCTTGTGGTGGAGTATCCTAAAAATATACCCTCATCAGATTTGGAGGCAAATTTTCTAAGGTTGTCCTTGGTATTCAATATGAAACACTTGCATCCAAATACTCTAAAGTATGATATCATGGGCTTTCTTCCTTTCCATAGCTCAAATGAATTTTTTTTTAAGAGAGGTCTTTTGAAAACTCGATTTAAAATGTAATATGTAGTATTTGTGGCTTCGGCCCAAAAGTAAATTGGTAAACCATACTCATTGAGTATTGTTCGAGCCATTTCAATTAAAGTTCAATTTTTCCTTTCAACCACCCCATTTTGTTGAGGTGTCCTAGGAGAGGAAAAATGCTGCGAAATGCCATGTTCTAGACAAAAATTTTCAAAGTTTTCATTTTCAAATTCTTTGCCATGATCACTTCTTATCTTTGAAATACAATATCCTTTTTCATTTTGAACTCTTTTAGCAAAGTTTCTAAAAGTTTCAAATGAATCACTTTTTTGAGCTAAGAAAATTACCCAAGTGAATCGAGAGTAGTCATCGACAATGACAAAGGCATAGTATTTACCTCCTAAACTTGCAATCCTAGTAGGTCCAAAAAGATCTAGATGCAGCAGTTGTAGAAGTTTTGAGGTACTTACAATGTTTTTGGATTTGAAGGATGACTTGTGTTGTTTTCCTCTTTGGGAAGGTTCACATGTCTTATCCTTTTCAAATTTGACTTTTGGTAGCCCCTTTACCAGCTCTCCTTTGCTGAGGCTTTGAATTAGATTCATGTTTGCATGACCAAGCCTTTTATGCCACAGCCAAGATTCATCACTAGTAGTCACAAGACACTTAGAGGGAAGGATAGATATTTTGTGTAAGTCTATTATATAGGTATTGACATCTCTACTTCTTTTAAATATCTCTTGGCCATTAATAGAGGTTACAAGACATTCGGTGGAAGTAAATATTACCTTGTTTCCCTTATCACATAATTAACTTACACTTAACAAGTTATGTTTCAAGCCATCAACAAGTAAGACATCTTTAATAAAAGTAGTACCATTAATACCAATAGAGCCAATGCCAATTACCTTACCCTTAGCATTGTTTCCAAAGGTTACTTTACCTCCATCAATACTTTTGAATTCATTGAAAAGTTCTTTGTCTCTGGTCATATGCCTTGAGCATCCACTATCTACTAGCCAAGCATTTTTGTTTATTGTGGACTTGAAGCATACCAATAGAATCACAATTCAAGTATTGTTTTTAGGTATCCAAATGAGCTTGGGTCCTTGGGGGTTAGCACATGAAGGTTCCCAATGAGTCTTCCTTATCCAGTAATGTTTATTTATATGACCAAATTTTATACAATAGTTATATTGTTTAGCTCTAAACATGTTTTTTGATCTTACAATGCTTTTAAATGCCATGTTTCTATTAGGTAGAGTTTGAGAGCAATGGCATGCACAAACATGATGACTTGATGCTTTTATAGGTGCATGCTTCTTGTACATAAAAGCATGATTAGCCTTTTGAAGTTTCCTTCTTAGGCTTACCAACCTTTGATCATTCCTCTCATGCATAGAAGGTTTAGTGTATGTTGTGCAGTTAATCCTTGGGGCTATTACAACAAATGTGGAGATGTGGGATTCACTTGACTTAACAAAAGTAGTCTTGTGAGATGAAGATGATGTACCCTTAAATCCTAGACCATGTCTAATTAAGGGTGGTCTTTGAGACACAATGAAAGTATCTAAACTCTCATTTCCCTTGTGAAATTTTGAAATGGAGTTTCTAAGTTCCTCAACTTCATTTTTCAAAATATTGTTTTCTTTAAGCAAGGATTTAGTTGAGGGTCCTGAAGAGTACTCATCTAATGATTTTTAAAGAGATTCATTAGATGATTTAAGCTCAAAGTTCTCCTTTTCTAAAACATCCATTTTGATTTTCAAATTAGAAATGTTATTTTTATAAGTATTGAATTTACTTCTATATTTCTCTAGTTCTAGATTCAATACTTCTATTAGGCTTTGCTCATCATCATCTTCATTATTACTATCATTATCACTACTATCATTATTGAATAAGTATGAGTGAAGTGATCCTACCTTATCCGAGATTGGATCCTCTATAGCCATGAAGCATAGGTTGACCTCTTCACTTTCATTGTCATCTTTTTCACTTGAAGAGCTTTTGTCATCCCATGTAGCTTTGTGGCCTTTCTCCACATTGTCTCTTTGGTATTTTCTCTTGTGTTTCTTGAGCCTTGGACATTCCGATTTAATATGTCCTTTATTCCCACATTCATAGCACTTTACTTCCTTTTTACTCCTTTGAGAGTCATTCGAGGCCTGTTTGAAATTTCTTTGCTTGAATTTTCTAGAGTTTCCCATTCTCTTTTTAGTAATTCTTTTCAGCCTTCTTGAGACCATAGCAATGTCCTCATTTGCATCATCACTCTTTTCTTCATCATCTTCAACTTCCTCTTGAGATTTTGAAGTATAGGCTTTTAGTGCTAGAGGCTTTCATTTTTCTGGCTCGGCTTCAAGTTTTCTATCTCTTTTCACTGCCATTTCATGTGTTAGAAGTTTGCCAATAAGCACATCAGTATTCATGACACTCATGTCTTCATTGGCCTCTTCTATACCAACAACTCTTGAACCGTAATCTTTGAGAGGAAGACTTCTCAGAATTTTGTTATTTACATCTTCCAAGCTCAGGTGTTTCCCAAGCTTTCTCATGCCATTTATTATGGCTAGAAGATGATTTGTCATGTCAGTGAGTGACTCATTAGATTTCATCTTAAAGAGTTCATACTCTGAAGTAAGAAGTTGAATCTTCTTGGATTTTACATACTTTGTTCCTTCATTATAGTTTTCCAATGTTTTCCACATGCTATATGCAGTTAGACAGTGTTGTATCCTGCCATATTATTCAATGGATAATGAGCTTGAGAGAATTGTCATTGTCTTCTTGTTTTTGAAATTTGCTCTTCTTTGAGGCTCTATCCAATCATCTCTTGATAGGATTTCTTTTTCACCATCAACTCCTCTTCTAGTTGGTGGTGTCCATTCTTTTCGAACACTATCCCAGACTTCAATTCCTTCACTATCCAAATATATCTCCATTCGAAACTTCCAATGAACATAATTTGCTCCATCAAAGTAAGTATTGAGACTTTGGAATCCTTCATTGGCCATTTATTGATTTTTGCTAGCACTATTTAGGCTTTGCTGCTAGACTAAGCTCTGATACCTATTGTTGCCCATAAATTGAACCAAGAAGGGGGGTTAAATTGGATATTAAAATTTCTTAACTTTTAAGTGTGGAAAGAAAAGTTAAGTAAGGATAGGAAGATATCATACTGAAATTTTATATAGGTTCGGGTGTTAATAAATCCTACTCCTCTCCCCAATCTCAATTAGGAGTTTCACTAACACACTAAGTGTTACAATGAAGTTTTGCAAGCTCACTCCCAACTATGGTGTTTCTATCAATGGATCACACCTAACCTAGAAATCCTTTGTGTTTTAATGGCTCACATAAATAACCCTTACAAGTGTTCTACTCTTAACCCAATATACCCAAACTCACTTGAGTAGTAGATTACAAAGAGAAACACTCACAAATCTATAATGCTCAGAAAATAATGAGCAAAAAAAATTTTTTACAGAGAATTAATGTTTGTTTGAAAGTAGTAAATGCACAAATGGCTACAACAAGATTTTGACTCGAAGTATTTGTTATTCTCTTATTCTGGATTCATAAATGACTTGCATTTATACTTCCATGGCGAATTATAGCCGTTTAGTTGCATTTAATGCGAAAATAGTCGTTGCACCAATTTTTAATTTTGCGCCTAACATGTTTCTCTTTCCTCTTTCACGGTCGTGAATATGTGTGTCACGGTCGTGACTATTCTTCCAAGACTTAACTTGAGTGGTGACTTTGTCCATGAAGCATTCTAGAAGGATTTGAAGTGATTGATCATGGGCATGACATTATTCTTTCACGGGCCTGAACATCCTTCCAAACCGTGGTCCAGGTGGTGACTCTGGTCGTGAAGCTCTCTAGAGGAATTTGGCATATTTTCTCACGGGTGTGACTTTACTTCACAGGCATGATTGATTTGATCATTTACGGTTGCTATGATCCTTCATGGTCGTGAACTTTAAATATTGGGTAGTTGGCACTAAGCTTTATCACGGGCGTGAGATAAAAGGTCACGGGCGTGAGCATGCTATTTCTTCAATTTTTGTCCTTTTAAGGTTAGTCTTCCATTCTCCATTCTTGCATCATGTTCCATACCCTATTCAATAAACTTAGAAAACAAGTATGTTAAATACATTATTGCTATTTTATTTGTTAGTATTAAAATGATGGAAATACCCCTAAAGGTTCAACAACATGATTTTTCAACTCCTAGGACACATCAATAAAATGGGGTAGTAGAAAGGGAAAATTGAACTTTAATTGAAATAGCTCGAACAATGCTCAATGAGTATGGTTTACCAACCTACTTTTAGGACAAAGCCCCTAATATTGTGTGTTATATTTCAAACTATGTTTTCAAAAGACCACTTTTAAACAAAACTTCTTTTGAGCTATGGAATGGAAGAAATCCCATTATATTTTACTTTAGAGTATTTGGATGCAAGTGTTTTATATTAAACACCAAGGACAAAAGTATCTTCTTAGAATATTCTACAACTAGCAAAGCTTACAGAGTCTTTAATAAAAGGTCTTTAGTTGTTGAAAAGTCTGTGCATGTTGTTTTTGATAAATCTAGTAAGCTTGATCTTGTGAAAGGTAGTGTTCTTGATGATATTGTAGGTACAATAGAGAAGCTTGATTTTGATCATGAGAAAGATGATGATGATCAAGAGAAACAACAATGAAAGATGATGATGATCAAGAGAAACAACAATGAAAGATGATGATGATCAAGAGAAACAACAACAAGATGTCTCTCTACCTCAACTTCAAGAGTAAACAACCAAGAGCTCCCAAAGGAATGGAAAATGATAAAGAATCACCCCAAGGATCAAATCATTGGCGATCCTACTAAGGGTGTAAGTACTAAATCTCCTCAAACTCTTAGATTCTAACCTTGTTTTTGTCTCTCAAATTGAGCCTAAAAATATTGATAAGGCTCTTAATGATGAAAGTTGGGTGATTGCTATGCAAGAGAAACTCAACCAATTTGAGAGAAGTAAGGTATGGACCTTAGTTCCTCGACCTAAAGACCATCACATCATTGGTAGTAAATGGGTGTTTAGAAATAAGTTAGATGAAAAAGGTTCAATAACTAGGAATAAAGCTAGGTTAGTAGTCAAAGGTTATAATTAATAAGAAGGTATATACTATGATGAAACCTATGCTCCGGTAGCTCGATTAGAAGCCATAAGAATACTTTTAGCATTTGCATGCCATTTGAATTTTATACTTTTTCAAATGGATGTCAAAAGTGCATTCTTAAATGGTTTTATAGAAAAGGAAGTACATGTAGAACAACCTCCGGGTTTTAAAATCCATAACTTGCCTAATCATGTTTTTAAACTTTCAAAAGCCTTGTATGGATTAAAACAAGCTCCAAGAGCTTGGTATGAAAGACTAAGTTTTTTGTTTTAGAAAATAATTTTTCAAAAAGACATGTTGATACAACCTTGTTTATTAAAAAGCATAAGCATCACATTCTAATTGTTCAAATTTATGTTGATAATATCATATTTGGGTCTACTAATGAATTGTTTTTCCAAGAATTTGCTAAGTGTATGACTAGGGAATTTGAAATGAGCATGATGGGCGAACTTAAGTTCTTCCTTGGTCTACAAATCAAGCAAAGCAATGAGGGCATATTCATCAACTAATCCAAGTACACCAAAGAGTTAATCAAGAAATTTGGAATGGAAGGATGCAAATTTGCTAAGACTCCTATGAGCACATCAACAAAATTGGACAAAGATGAGAAAGGGAAAAGCATAAATGAAATGCTTTATAGAGGTATGATTGGATCACTTTATACCTTATTGCCTCTAGGCCCGATATAATGTATAGTGTATGCTTATGTGCTAGATTTCAATCTTGTCCTAAAGAATCACATTTGAATCCTGTGAAAAGGATTTTAAAATACTTAAATGGCACATGCATCTAGGCTTATGGTATCCTAGAAATTCATCTTTCCATATCATAGGATATTCAGATGCAAATTATGCCGGTAGTCTTTTGGATAGAAAGAGTACCTCAGGCACTTGTCACTTTATTGGTGAATGCCTAGTTTTTTGGTTTAGCAAGAAATAAGTTTCGGTTGCATTATCTACCGCTGAAGCGGAATATATAGCAGCAGAGTGTTGTTGCACTCAAATCTTATGGATGAGACAATAACTTAAGGATTATGGTCTTAGTTTGGACTATATTCCCATCAAATGTGACAATACTAGTGCCATCAACCTATCTAAGAATCTCATTCAACACTTTAGAAGTAAGTATATTGACATTAGACATCATTTTCTTAAGGATCATGTTCAATATAGAGATGTTCTGTTAGAATTTATTGATACAAATAATCAATTGGCAGATATATTTACCAAACCTCTTAATGAAGAAAGTTTTTATTTTATAGGAAAAGAGCTTGGTATGCTTGATGGATTAACATTGTCTTAATTTTTTTTTTCGCCAATTGTATGTCGTGTGAACCTTGAATGTTAATTCCTTCATATGATGCATTTTACATGATTGATTTTATGGTATGAAGTGGTTAACAAGATAGAAATATGCGTTTTAAGGCATATAAACTTTTTAGAAATCTTCTGGTCTTGTTTTAAACTTAGTTTTATTTTTTGAAGATTTAAGGTGGTTCACGCCCATAACATATATTCACAGTCGTGAACAAAGATAGAAAAAAGTTCCAGAAGCTTTCACGCTTTGCTTCACGACTTACCTTATGGGAAGAGGTAGTGAAGACTAAGCTTCACACCCGTTACTATATTTGTCACACTCGTGAAAAGCCTTTTCACTCCCACGACTATTTAATTTCTCGACCGTGACTTGTTTCACTTTCCTTTTCACGGCTAAAGTGCCCTTTTAACAAACCGTGACCCCAATACTTCACACCCGTGACTGGTTATTCATAGTCATGAAGCTATCGACTATAAAATGAAATTTTCTTCCTTTTCTCATTTCCATCTCTCCAAATTCTAACATTTAACACACCCATTCAATATTTCTCACAAAATCCGGCCTCCTCACTTACTTTTCCCTCTATAAAACCCTCTCAAACCCCTTTCTCATTAAAGAATCACAAGTTTCTCAAGGATTTCAATCTATCTTTTTGCTGGTGACAAAGGGGGAGAAACAAGCATATATGTGATCAATATATGATGGCATGAATATACAATATGCAATGTGTGGTTATATAATGAAATATGCAAATTTTATTCCAATTGATGATATACATAAGCAATACCTCACATCAACCTCATATATACCTTGCAACTTGAATTTATTTGAACTCATTTTATTTAATGCATAAGATATACTTAACATATATCTCACATATACTTTGAATACACTTGGTTATACATCTTTTATTTGATGAGATATACTTAAGATATACCTTACATATACCTTATTAGTTTGCAAATACCTTTGCTATATTTCTTTCAAATCTTGCACTTTATTATTTTATCTTAAGCACCTTTAGAGGGGGAGACTTCTCAAAAGCACATATTGCTAGATTATTTGTCACCATCAAAAAGGGGAAGATTGTTGAACCTTGAGGGGTATTTTCATCATTTTGATGATAACAAATAAGATAGCAATAATGTATTTAACAATTTTTGTGTTATAAATATGTTAAACAGGATATTCTTTGATTAGAACATGAAGAAAGATTGAAAGACAACTTTTGAAGATAAAAATCAAAGAAATAGCAAAGTATCACGCCTGTAAATATAGCTTAGTGCCAATTCTCTACCATTCAAAGTTCACGGCCATGAAAGATCAAACCAACCTTGAAAGATCAGACAAGTCACTCCTGTGAAAGATTAGTCGCGCCCGTGACCAAACATTTCCAATTCTTCCAGAGAGTATCACGGCCAAAGTCACCACTTGGACCATAGCTTGGAAGTGTAAGACCCCACTTATATATTAGGGATAATCCCATATTTAAAAGAAGGATGTCATAAGCTTAACTCGATAAATTTGTCTGACTAAGTTTTTTCTATTGTTTAAATTAAAATAATTCATTTATTTATATTGGATTTGGCTTTTTGTTCTAATTTATATTTATATATATATATATATCACCATGTCATATATGTTTATGGTAGTTGATTAAGTTACATAGTTGATCATTTGTGGTATACTAGCCTCACATATGACTGCTTACAATATAATATCAAAATATAAGACATGCTCCAGAACTAAATACATGACATGTCTACCAAAACCCATATGTCTAGTCAAGCTCAAAAAGAAAAGTCATTAGTAATGAACCCTCTAACTAAGTCTCTTGGGCCTTTCTGATATGATCTTGCATTTCTTCCTGACCAACTTCACTTTCTATTATATATAGCTCCACTTCCTGCGTGAGAAGAACCCACTCTAAGCTATCTTTAGCTTAGTGGTACATATAGCCATTAGGTTTTTCCCAAGCAGTCACATAAATGCATGTCTCAAATAAATCATTGCACAGTTAATTTTATTGCATATTTTTCATATAAAAGAATCAAGAACATCACATAACAGTATGAACATAATAACCTTATTTAATAATTAAATTCACACTACCTCAGGTAAACATTTCATGTTTTGTTACTTATGTCCATAATAAATTTTCCACATTTCATTCCATAGTTTTTAATTAGTATTAGCCCAAATTTCATTCCCAGAATCTCCGGATATAGAGTGTGAAATAGGGGCACTCCCAGAGCTTAAGCCACCCTACTCACCATAATCTCGAGTCAAGAGCGCTCTGAGAGGTTAATCCACTTTGACCAAATAAAATCATGTCATTTGTGTGTAATCAGGATCAGGGGCGCTCCCAAAGCTTAAGCCACCCTATCCCTAAATCATATTTATATCGGTACCGTAACTTCCCCATAATGGTGCACCATTTTTCCTATGTCAGTCCTCAGGTAGAGATGAGCAATTAAAACCATTAATTACTTGTTTCTATAACCAATACTCATTTCATATTAACATAATCATATACTCACAATTTATTTCAAAACCATGTAATAGCATGATATTTTATCAAATTTTAGCATAATGTTAAGTTCATAGTTAATAACATTTCTATAATTTTAAAACATGTCATAATATATAATTTCATCATTGTGACATATAATTTATGTCATGCACACACAATCATACATAAGGGCAAACCAGAAAATATATATGTACAGACCTCGATAGTGTTTTTTTATTTTTCAAAATATAAACTCAAAGTTTGTTCACTTTTATTGTTCTTTCTCTTGTTGAGAGACTAATTTGAAAATATGATAGTTAATAATTTGTTAAAATACTCATTCTTCATATAGTTTAAATAAATTACTATAATTTCTTTTAAGTTGGAACATGATCTCTTAGGACTATTGGCTCTATAACTTTTTATAAACTTATTCAATTTATATGATTCCTATTCCTAAATAAATTTAACATGTAAGACTAAAACATACTAAAATTGCAGAATTTTGAACCATTACATAATTTTTAGTGAAATTTTAAATATTGCTCTGTTTGCTGCCCAACAGATTTGAGGTACCATATTTAAAAATTTATATATTTTAACGTGTAGCTTTGTTTATTACTAAACTTTCTACACATTTATATAAGGTAATTTGGAATATTTTTCACATTTAACGGTTTTCCAAATTATGTTCAAAGGTCTTCAAATACTAGATAATCTATAACTGGTTCACCATAGAGTACCAACCCAACCAAATCAATTGTTCAGGTCATAACTCACAAAATAAATGATATTTTAAGGTGAGACTTCCACAGAAAATTAGATAAGACATATAAATAAAACTTTTATGTTTTATACTTTGGAAAATTCGACCTTTAATAAGTTCAAAAAAGAACATGAATTTACCGGAGCTACACAGGTACAAGAAATAGACATAATTAATTTTTCTATAACTCAGCATAAACAAGAGGTATTTTGTAACACCCACTAATTAGATTTTAATTTGAATAATTTAGACCGCATAATTAAATTGTGTTTTTGATTAAATAAAATTAAAAATATTAGCTATAAAGAAATATGTGAAGATAATAATAATAATAATAATAATAATAATAATAATAATAATAATAATAATAATAATAATAATAAGAAGAAGAAGAAGAAGAAGAAGAAGAAGAAGAAATTTAAAAAAAAAATTAAAGTGAACAGTAAAATGGACAACAAAAAAAAGGCAGAATACCAAAAACGGGAAAAAGGGGGCTGAAAACTATTTCTCCCAAATTCTCTTTTCTCCTTCTTCTCTTCTTCTTCTTCATCCTTTTTTCTTCCTCCATATCTCAGATCAAATTAATCATCATTTTCTTCAAGATTTGCATCAAAAATCAGTCCAATTAAATCTGATCTTGGTAAGAAATATTTTCCCCATGATTATTGTGTTATTAGAACTCTTTAGGTTATATTTTGACAGAATATGGCACTCTATTTTTGATTATCTTGTGACTCGAATTTGGGATGTGTTAAACATAAAAGTTCTTCATCTATGTCTTTTGTATCTCTCTACCAAATTTTATTGAATGATTGTGAGTATATGAAGAGATATGGTTATTAGGGTGAAATTGGTTCTAGAAGACGTATCAACCAAATAACCTACGGTTTTTGTAACAATTGACCATCTTATTGGCTTATTATGAGGTTGTGTAAAACCTAAAAGTTGTAGGTATATATATTATTGAGGTCTCTGCAAACTTTCGTATGAATTTCTCTTGTGTAGGTTGAGTTATTCCGAAATGAACTATGACTGTTCCTTGATTGAACTGGTTTTATATACTTGTGCAGTTCCAGTAAGCTAAAAGTTTTACCCCTATGTATTATCTAAATTTCTTGAAAGTTTCATCTTAAAGTGTCATGTAGTTTGTGAGTTATGAGCTGAACAATTAAACTGGTCGGGTTGATACTCTATGTTGAACTAGTTATATATCCCCCCATATTTGAGACCCTTAGAGACTGAATCAGGAACGGAGTTAAACATGAAAATGTTCCCCATTAACTTATATAACTAAATAAAAATTTGTATAATAATTGAATCTACACATTGAAAGTTATGAATTTTTGAATTGGGTACCTTGAAACTGCCTAAGGGCAGAAAATAGGTCAATATTTACAATTATACCTAAATTTATGTAAAGGTTCCAAAATTATGAAATTTTAGTATATTTTAGTTTTACATGTTATAGTAAATTAGAATAAAGAATCATATAAATTGGATAAGTGTAGGAAAAGTTATTAATCCAACAGTCCTTAGAGGTCTTATTCTAGCTTAATAGAAATTAAAATTATTTATTTAAGTTATATTAAGAATAATATTTTATCAAGCTATTAATTAATTATATTTTTAAATTAGGATTTCAACAAGAAGAAGACCAACAAAAATGAACAAGATCTGAACTTACATTTTGGAAAAAGGAAAATACTATCGAGGTTTGTACATATATGTATTTTGTTTTGCCTTTATGCATGATTGTGTGTATGGCATAAATTACATGTCACAATGATGAAATTATATATCATGGCATGTTTTAAGGTTGTAAGAATGCTATTAACTATGAACTTAATATTGTGTTAACATTTGATAAAATATTATGCTATTACATGGTTTTGAAATAAATTGTGAATATATGATTGTGTTAATATCAAATGAGTATTGGTTATAGAAACAAGTAATTAATTGTGTTAATTGCCCATTTCTCTACCTGAGGACTAACATAGGATAGATGGTGCACCATTAAAGGGGGAATTACTGTACCGATATGGATATTATTTAGGGACAGGGTGGTTTTAGCTCTGGGGTGCCCCTGATCCTGATTATACATAGATGACATAATTATATTCAGTCAAGGTGGCTTAAGCTCCGCGAGCGCCCTTGACTTGAGATTATGGTGAGTAGGATGGCTTAAGCTCCGCGAGCGCCCCTATTTCACACCCCATATCCGGACAGTCCGGGAATGAGATTTGGGCTGATATTAATTAAAGACTATGGAATGAAATGTAAAAAATTTATTATTGACATAAGTGACGAAACATGAAATGCTTACAGGAGGTAATGAGAATTTAGTTATTGAATATGATTTTTTTTATATGTTTATACTGTTATGTGATGTGGTTATTTCTTTTATATGAAATAAAAATTCAGTGTATCATGAATTATTTGAGACATGCATTTGTGTGACTACTTGGGAAAAACTTAATACCTATATGTACCACTAAGCTAGAGTTAGCTTAGCGTGAGTTCTTCTCACGCAGGAATTGGAACTATAGACGGTAGGAGGTGAAGTGGTCAAGAAGGAAATCCAAGCCCATATCAGTAGAGACACAAGAAGCATAGTCAGAGGGTTGGTTATGTATTATTATGTTTTTTTTTAGTTTGACTATGTATATGGTGTGGTAGACATATCTCATATATTAATATTGTGTATGTAAATAATTATGTAACATAATCGGGTGCCATATGTGTATACAATATAAGGATATATATATATATATATATATTTAATTAGAAAAATTTGCCTAAACCAAAATAAATAAATATATTAAGTTATTTAAAATGAAAAAAAAATTCAATTTGAACAGATTATCGAGTTAAGCTTGTGACATTCTTCTTATATATGTGGGATTATTCCTAATATATAAGTGGGGCATCACATTTAGTGGTATCAGAGCAGGTTTAGGCGTTTCTAGGCCTAGGTGTGAAATGAGATATTAGGTTTAAATATACATGTGTCTTATATAATTCTGATATGGGCTTTCTTCTTGGCAACTTGTAGGATTGTAGGAAGATGTCTTCTGATGAACGAGATATGGCTGAGAGTACCGGCTCTCCTGATACTAGGACACCTCATCAGCCTAGTCCAGCAAGCATGCAAAGGCAAGATGCTGCTCCAAATCCCCCACCGCATGCAGCAGAACAGATTGACCCTGGTCAAAATCCATTTATACAACGGATGACTGGATTATTCCAACAGATGATACGAGTCATTCCTCTACCTATCCCAGTGCCACCACCTAGACCAAAAGTAACAATTGATAAGCTTCGTAAGTATGGGGCTTCAGATTTCTATGGTAAGAGAGACAAAGATCCAGCTGCAGCTGAGTATTGGTTAGAAAAGACTGAAAGAATTTTTAAAGAGTTGCAAGTGGAAACAGATGACAAAGCTAGATTTGCTACTTCTCTATTCTAAGATGAGGCATATGATTGGTGGAAATCAGTTCTTACCAAGCCAGATATGGTGGAACCGGTCTCATGGGATTCATTCCTTTCTAAATTAAAAGAGCAATATATTCCATTGATCTATATTGATGAGAAAAAGAAAGAGTTCATGAATCTCAAGCAAGGTAAAATGTTAGTGACTGAGTATCAGCGGGATTTTACCAGACTGAGCAAGTATGCCCCTGAATTAATTGTAAATGAAAGAGATAAATGTAGAAGATTTGAAGATGGCCTTAATGAAGAGGTTGGAGATATTGTGACTGCTCTTCAGCATAATAATTTTTCTCAGTTAGTTTCTGCAGCACTCAGCTTTGAAAAAAGGAAAAAGAGGAAAATAGAAGAATCTTCCAAAAAGTCAGCCACTTCTGAGACTCAATTCACTGGAAAGAAGAGTTGTTTCTTTACTAGTCGTTCACTAAATAGAGGACAGGGAAAAAGTTTTAGGTATTCACAGACAGGGTCTTTTAGGAGGGGGCTGCCCTCTAAGGTAGCTTCTGCTACAGCCAGTTCACAACCTCAGGTTAGCAAGGAAGCTATACCGGTATGTACCATTTGCAATAGGAGCCATCGGGGGGAATGTTGGCGTGCCATAAGTGCTTGCTTTATATGTGGGTCTAAAGAACATCTACAGAGGGATTGCCCACTCTTGACAGGTGGTACACCTACTCAGACTACTAGATCAGCTCCAACTTAGCCTGGAGTTCAGTTCAGAGGAGGACCAGGCTGACCGAGGCAGACTGTTTCAAAGACAGTGAATAGATCTGGATCTAGCAGAGCTCCAGTCCGAGCCTATACCATGAAAGCTAAAGAAGATCAGGCGGCAACAGATGTTATTGTTGGTATGTTTTCATTATATGATTTTGACATTTGTGTACTCATAGATCCAGGTTCCACACATTCCTATATTTGCACTAGTACACCTAGTCAGCATAATATGATTAAAGAAAACCTAGAATATGGAATTGAAGTTAAGAATCCTTTGGGTCACAGTGTAAAGTATTTAGGAATTGTCCTTTGGTTGTGCATGGGAAAGAGTTTTCTGCAGACTTGATTAAGTTGCCTTTCCATGAGTATGATGTCATATTAGGCATGGATTGGCTCTCATGTCACGAAGCAGTGGTGGATTGCAAGTCTAAATTTGTGGTACTTAAAAAGAAAATCAGGAGGCAATTATTGTAAAAGGGGAATTATTTTCACAACATCCTCGAGTCATATCCATAATGAAAGCCCAGAGATTGATGAGAAAAGGGTGTGAAGCTTATTTGGCCCATGTGATTGACACCAGAAAAGGAGGTTCAAATCTTAAAGATATCCTGGTAGTAAATGAATTTCCAGATGTCTTTCCTGATGATTTACCTGGGTTACCTCCGGAGAGAGAGGTAGAATTTACTATTGATGTTGTTTCAGGAACTATGCCTATATCAAAGACACCATACAGAATGGCCCCATCAGAGATAAAAGAACTTAAGACACAATTGCAAGAACTCCTTGATAAGGGTTTCATTAGACCCAGTACATCCCCATGGGGTGCACCAGTATTGTTTGTAAAAAAGAAGGATGGATTTTTGAGGCTATGTATTGATTATCGACAGTTGAATAAGGTGACCATCAAGAACAAGTACCCATTACCGCGGATTGATGATCTCTTTGACTAGCTGAAAGGTGCAGGAGTATTTTCCAAGATAGATTTGAGATATGGTTATCATCAATTAAGGGTAAGACGGAGGATATTGCTAAAACTGCATTCAGAACCAGATATGGTCATTATGAGTTTTTGGTTATGCCATTTGTGCTGACCAATGCTCCAGCAGCATTTATGGATCTTATGAATAGGATCTTCAGGCCACATCTTGATCAATTTGTTGTTGTTTTCATTGATGATATTTTGGTGTATTCTAAAGATTCAGAAGAACATGAAAAGCATTTAAGAATAGCATTGCAGACTCTCAGAGAATATAAGCTTTATGGCAGACTCTCAGAGAATATAAGCTTTATGGCAGACTCTCAGAGAATATAAGCTTTATGGCAAACTCTCAAAATGTGAGTTTTGGTTAAATGAGGTGACATTTTTGGGACACATTATCTCTGCAGAAGGCATTAAAGTGGATTCTAGCAAAGTTGAGGCAATTCTGAGTTGGAAACCTCCACGAAATGTTACCGAGGTCAGAAGTTTCTTGGGTTTAGCTGAATATTATCGGAGATTTGTCAAGGGTTTTGCAATGATGGCTTCTCTTTTAACAAGACTATTAAGAAAGGATGTTAAATTTGAGTGGACAGATAAGTGTCAAGCTAGTTTTGATAAGCTCAAAAGTATGCTCCCTAAGGCCCCTGTTTTGACACAGCCGATTCCTAATAAGGAGTATGTCATTTATAGTGATGCTTCTCATAATGGATTGGGTTGTGTATTGATGCAAGATAGAAAGGTGGTTGCTTATGCTTTTAGACAGTTAAAGCCGCATGAGAAGAATTATCCTACCCATGATCTGGAGTTGGCAGCTATAGTTTTTGCATTGAAGATTTGGTGCCATTATTTATATGGGGAGAAGTGTTTTATTTACACAGATCACAAGAGTTTAAAATATCTTCCCTCACAGAAAGAATTGAATTTAAGGTAGTAAAGATGGCTAGAACTAATAAAGGATTATAATTGTGTGATTGACTATCATCCAGGCAAAGCTAATGTAGTAGCAGATGCTTTGAGCAGGAAGATGGTGGCGGAGTTGCATCTTCAACCCACTCTTATGCAGGAAATCAAGGATGCACAAAGACAAGACAAAAAGTTAATTGAATTAGCTGAGTTGATCTCTATGGGGGAGAGACCTGGATTCACTATGGACTTAGATGGTGGATTGTTCTATCAAGACAGATTATGTATGCCTAGTGTAGAAGATCTTAGACAGAGGATTCTTAGAGAGGCCCATGAAAGCAAATATGCTATGCACCCAGGGAGTAACAAGATGTACCAAGAGTTGAAGAGCAGATACTGGTGGGTAGGTATGAAAAAGGACATCACAGAGTACACTTCAAAATGTTTAACTTGTCAGCAGGTCAAGGCGGAACATCAAGTACCTTCGGGGTTGCTACATCCAATTTCTATTCTAGAATGGAAGTGGGAACGGATCACTATGGATTTTGTAACTGGATTGCCTTTGACTCTAAAGAAACATGATACTGTATGGGTCATAGTGGACAGATTTATAAAGTCAGCACATTTCTTACCTATCAGAAAGGACTATCCACTGAATAAATTGGCAGAAATTTATATGAATGAAGTTGTGCGACTTCATGGAGTGCCTGTTTCTATTGTGTCTGACAGAGATCCTCATTTCACATCTCAATTTTGGGGTAGTCTACAACGAGCTCTAGGTACTAAGCTCAATTTCAGTACAGCTTTTCATCCGCAGACAGATAGACAATCAGAAAGAGTCATTCAGATTCTAGAAGATATGATGAGAAGTTGTGTCATCGAATTTAAAGGTAGCTGGAACAAATATCTTCCTTTAATGGAATTCGCCTATAATAACAGTTATCAGTCTAGTATCCAGATGGCTCCATATGAGGCACTTTATGGTAGGAAGTGTCGAACACCTATATGTTGGACAGAGCTCAGCGAGAGAAAACTTATAGGACCAAACCTAGTGTAAGAGACAGAAGAAAAAGTGAAAGTTATTCATGAAAGACTTAAAACAGCTACAGATAGACAAAAATCATACGCTGACCTCAAGAGACGGGACATTGAATATGCAGTAGGTGATAAAGCTTTTCTTAAAGTATCTCCCTGGAAGAAAGTTTTGCGATTTGGAAAGAAAGGCAAGTTAAGTCCAAGGTTCATCGGACCATATGAAATATTAGAAAGAGTTGGACCTGTTGCTTATAAACTCGCTCTACCACCGGAGATGAGTCAAATACATTATGTCTTCCATGTCTCAATGTTAAGACAATATAGATCATATCCTAATCACATCATACCTGCTGAAAGTATTCAGGTGAGACAAGATTTGACATATGAAGAAGAACCAGTCCAAATTTTAGCAAGAGAAATTAAGGAACCGAGGAACAAGTGAGTACCATTAGTGAAGGTACTATAGATGAATCATGCAATTGAAGAAGCAACATGGGAAAGCGATGAGGTGATGAAAGCTCAATACCCTCACCTGTTCAGTGACGATACATAGGTATGTTTCGAGGACGAAACATCTTAAGGGGGAGAGAATTGTAACACTCACTAATTAGAGTTTAATTTGAATAATTTAGACCATATAATTAAATTGTGTTTTTGATTAAATAAAATTAAAAATATTAGCTATAAAGAAATATGTGAAGATAATAATAATAATAATAATAATAATAATAATAATAATAATAATAATAATAATAATAATAATAATAATAATAAATTTTAAAAAATAAAGTGAACAGTAAAATGGACAGCAAAAAAAAGGGCAGAATACCAAAAACGGGAAAAAGGGGGCTGAAAACTATTTCTCCCAAATTCTCTCTTCTCCTTCTTCTCTTCTTCTTCTTCATCCTTTTTTCTTCCTCCATATCTCATATCAAATTAATCATCATTTCCTTCAAGATTTGCATAAAAAATCAGTCCAATTAAATTTGATCTTGATAAGAAATTTTTTCCCTATGATTATTGTGTTATTAGAACTCTTTAGGTTATATTTTGATAGAATATTGCACTCTATTTTTTATTATCTTGTGACTCGAATTTGGGGATGTGTTAAACATAAAAGTTGTTAATCTATGTCTTGTGTATCACTCTGCCAACTTTTATTGAATGATTTTGAGTATATGAAGAGATATGGTTATTAGGGTGAAACTGGTTCTGGAAGACGTATCAACCAAATAACCTACAGTTTTTGTAAATATTGACCATCTTATTGGCTTATTCGGAGGTTATGTAAAACATAAAAGTTGTAGGTATATAAGTTATTGAGGTCTCTGCAAACTTTTGTATGAATTTCTCTTGTGTAGGTGGAGTTATTCTGAAATGAACCTTGACGGTTCCTTGATTGAACTAGTTTTATATACTTGTGCAGTTCCAGTAATGTCATCCTTATATTTCACCTATTTTTAGATCGCATTTGCCAAAGTGTAAAACATAAACGTTTTACTCCTATGTCTTATCTAAATTTCTGTGAACATTTCATCTTAAAATGTCATGTATTTTGTGAGTTATGAGCTGAACAATTAAACTGGTCGGGTTGATACTCTATGTTGAACCAGTTATATATCCTCCCATATTTGAGACCCTTAGAGACTGAATCAGAAAATGAGTTAAACATGAAAAACGTTCTCAATTAACTTATATAACTGTATAAATATTTTCACAATAATTGAAGCTATACATTGAAAGTTATGAATTTTTGAATTGGGTACCTTGAAACTGCCTAAGGGCAGAAAACAGGTCAATATTTAAAATTATACCACATATTATGTAAAGGTTCAAAACTTCTGAAATTTTAGTATATTTTAGTTTTACATGTTATAGTTAAGCAGAATTAAGAATCATATAAATTGGATAAGTGTAGGAAAAGTTATTAATCCAACAGTCCTTAGAAGTCGTATTCTAGCTTAATAGAAATTGAAATTATTTATTTAAGTTATATTAAGAATAAATATTTTTTCAAGCTATTAATTAATTATATTTTTAAATTAGGATTTCAACAAGAAGAAGACCAATAAAAGTGAACAAGCTCTGAACTTATATTTTTGAAAAAGGAAAATACTATCGAGGTTTGTACATATATGTATTTTGTTTTGCCTTTATGCATGATTGTGTGTATGGCATAAATTACATGTCACAATGATGAAATTATATATTATGGCATGTTTTAAGGTTGTAAGAATGTTATTAACTATGAACTTAATATTGTGTTAACATTTGATAAAATATTATGCTATTACATGGTTTTGAAATAAATTGTGAATATATGATTGTGTTAATATCAAATGAGTATTGGTTATAAAAACAAGTAATTAATTGTGCTAATTGCCCATTTCTCTACCTGAGGACTAACATAGGATAGATGGTGCACCATTAAGGGGGAAATTATGGTACCGATATGGATATTATTTAGGGACAAGGTGGATTAATCTCTGGGAGCGCCCCTGATTCTGAATATACACATATGACATAATTATATTCAGTAAAGGTGGCTTAAGCTCCGTGAGCGCCTTTGACTTGAGATTATGGTGAGTAGGGTGACTTAAGCTCCAAGAGCGCCCCTATTTCACACCCCATATCCGGACAGTCCGGGAATGAGATTTGGGCTAATATTAATTAAAGACTATAGAATGAATTATAAAAAAAATTATTATTGACATAAGTGAAAAAACATGAAATGCTTACAGGAGGTAATGAGAATTTAGTTATTTAATATGATTTTTTTTATGTTTATACTGTTATGTGATGTGGTTATTTCTTTTATATGAAATAAAAATTCAGTGTATCATGAATTATTTGAGACATGCATTTGTGTAACTGCTTGGGAAAAACTTAATACCTATATGTACCACTAAGCTAGAGTTAGCTTAGCGTGAGTTCTTCTCACGCAGGAATTGGAACTATAGACGGTAGGAGGTGAAATGGTCAAGAAGGAAATCCAAGCCCATATCAGCAGAGACACAAGAAGCATAGTTAGAGAGTTGGTTATGTATTATTATGTTTTTTTTTTAGTTTGACTATGTATATGGTGTGGTAGACATATCTCATATATTAATATTGTGTATGTAAATAATTATGTAACATAATCGGGTGCCATATGTGTATACAATATAAGGATATATATATATATATATATATATATATTTAATTAGAACAATTTGCCTAAACCAAAATAAATAAATATATTAAGTTATTTAAAATGAAAAAAAAATTCAATTTGAGCAGATTATCGAGTTAAGCTTGTGACATTCTTCTTATATATGTGGGATTATTTCTAATATATAAGTGGGGCATCACATATTTATACAAAAGTTTATACACACCTAAATAACATATATATCTACAAATTTTATGTTTTACAAAACCTTAGATTCAGTCATTAAGATGATCAAATTAAGCAAAAATTGGAGGTTATTCTGTTGACATGTCTCACTAAACCAGTCTCACTCAAACAAGTTTATCTATTTCTATACCCAAAATAATTTTATGCAATTTTACAGACATATAAAAAATGCATCTATGAACAACTTTCATGTTTTACACTTCTTCTAATTCGGTTTATAATATCCTTAAAAGTAGAGTGCAAAAGACTGATACTATACAGTTCTAATAACTCTAAAAATACAAGAACAATTGAAAGAGGATTACATACCAAGAACATATCTATTTGGAGTGAATTTATTGCAAATAATGAAGGAGAGGATGAAAAAATGGAGGCTGGTGATTTGAGGAAGAAGAAGAATAGAGATAAGATTGGTTTTAACATGGTAATAATTGTCATTAACTCAAATACACTCCCCCTCCCAATATGACCACATTCGGCCCCCTTATCTTCTTCTTTTTTTATTTTTTTACTTTTTTAAAACTTATTATTATTTTTTTACTTATTTATTTTACATGTATTAAATTCCACTAGCTTTTATTAAACTATAATTTCATTATGTGATATGTCTAACCAAATTAACTTTATCAATCTATTTAGTTCATTTTTATTTATTATTTAATCATTTACTCCATTTCTTTTAATCTCTAATGTCAATCATGTAGTTTCTATGTATATCACACACTTATTCTAACTAGACTCTAATTAGTGACCATTACAGGAAGAACATTCACACCTATTACAAATATAGTTACGCTCGTGAACTAGGATAGAGAAATATGTCAAGCGTGAATTAAGAGTTGGTTCGACGACTACTTTCGCATTAAATGCACCCAAACAGCTATAATTCACAGAGGGAGTATGAATTCAAGTTATTTATGAACTCCAAAAAGAAGAACAACAATTATTTTTCATCTTTAATCTTGTTGTAGCCTTGTGAATTAATTATTTTTTCAATAATCCTCTACTTTTTGTGAAAACCTAATTGCTCATAACTTCTAATCATTGTAGGTTGTTGAGTGTTTTTCATTGTAATCAATTACTCAAAAGTGAGCTTGGGTGTATTGGGTTAAGAGAGTAACACTTTTAAGGATTTATTGTATGAGCCATAACACAAGGAATTGGTTTTTGTGTGAGCCATTGAAAAACACAAGTGAATCTCTGGGTTAGGTGTTAGTCATTGAGAGAAACACCATAATTGGGAATGAGCTTGAAAAATTCCATTGTAACACTTAATGTATTAGTGAAACACCCAATTGAAATTGGGGAGAGGAGTATGGTTTATTAATACCCAAACCTCTATAAATCTTATGTGTGATATCTCTCATTCCTTCCTCTATTTTATTTATTCCGCACTTTCAATTAAGCAAATTTTTATTTGCTAATCAATTTAACCCCCTTCTTGGTTCATTGTTTGGGCAACAAAAGAGTTTAACCTAACATCTAAATAACAATGTTCTTGTCTATTTTGATGACTAAGTTAAACATTAAAAAAATAAATAAAGATGAAACAGAAAAGCTCTTTGAAATTCTCAATAAAGTCTACTAAAAGAGTTTTTTAGAGTTTTCATATGTGATGAACCTTCTCCCTCTATCTCCTTATATCTCTGTATATATATCTCTCTCTTTAAATGTAAAACAAAATTGGAATTTATAATCTAAAAAATCCTACCTAAAATCTAAATCTAGAAATATAAAGCTTTCTAAGTACAAGATAATCTCCCCAAAAGTAGTTCTTTAAATTAGCATTAAACTTCAAAGTCTGGGTCTACTGGATCAGAATACGAGTTTGAATACAACTGGACTCTATAGTAAAAAAGGATGTCAAGCACTCGTTGATGCCTCAGGCACACGACATATTCTTTAGTTTAGCAATTGTCACACACACGCTGATTCTTCACACACATAATAAGAATAAGATATGGCATTGATACACCCGCACCAAATCCACATAGTCACAATAGGAGGTTGAGCTTTAAGAAATTCTCACTCGCGTTAAAGTCTCTCGCCAGGAAAAGAAGTAGAGGGATCCCTTTACACTTGTAGCAACCCCTCACGCCCGTGAAAATCCTCTCGTGTGTGACACTTTAGTGGCAATATCTTTCCTCACGCTTGTGACACATTCCTCAAATGTGTGAGGCCTCTTACTCCACACTACACTTTTTCTTTCTTTCCTGAAATCACAAAAACAAAATCATTAAGTACCTAAACATGCCAAAAAAATTAATTCAGTACTAAAAACATAACTAAAAACTATACTAAATAAAAATACATCAATTACCTTTTTTTTTACTTTCATATTTTGATTTTATGTAGTCAGCAACTATAGATGAAGTTGCTTGTCTTTGGTCTTCTAATCTGACTTTTAGAGAGAATGTGTGGTGAGTTTTGAATTTTTGACTTTTATCATTTTTGTTTTTCCTGCAATTATAGAAAATGAATTAAAAATATGCAGTTATAAAATTTACTGAATATTTAATATATATTTACATGACATTTTTCTAGTATTTTTCACATTTATTGAATATCTACCCAACATTGACTCAAGGTTTACTAAACATTTAATGTATATTTATCCAACTAACAGATAGCTAACATTTTTCCAACATTTGCTTAATGTTTAGCCAATATTTATCTGATATTAAACCAAAATTTGTGACACATTTCCTGATGTATACCAAACATTTACATATATTTATCTAACTAATCGATGGCTAATATTTAGTTAATATTTATCTAATATTTACCAAATATTTATATATTGTTTACTCAACATTTACCTGAAATTTACTAAATATTTGCTCTATATTTACCTAACATTGACCTAACATATATTATATATTTACACAACTAACAAATAGCTTATATTTTCTCTGTAATTACTTGACAATAAGTTAATACTTACCTTTTGTTGAAGCTTTATGTACCAGCTGCAATTTTTGTCTATGCATGTCGTAATGTACAACATGTTTGCAGGACGTTTGGATTTTGAATTTGTAGCATTTAGCTATGGCATGGAAACTCAACTTTTTTGTTTCCTTGTCTATGTATGTTTGATTTTCTTCAATTTCAATCGTTGTTGTGTGACATATAAGTGTTGATTCTTGTTCTCAATTTCTGTGTTTATAACCAAGATATTTTTGGATATTGCATTTGCATAGTCTAAGAAATTTGTTACCCAACTGTGTTCTTCTGCATTTGTTGAGTAATTTTCTTATACTGAAATTGAGGATTTAGTTGCTGATTTAGTTTTTATATGTTCTTCATTTGGCCAATAAGTCAATATGAAACAACTTTTTTAAATATGTTTTTGAAGTTATACAGAGTGACAGCTTTGTAATATATGTTTTCATTTTTCTTGAGTTCTAAAAAGAAGAAAAAACTTGTGTTTTCTTCAATTTTTAAAGGTGGGTAGTTGTCTTTGACCTTGTATTGTATATCAATGATGTTGTGAACTCTGTTTATATGAAGTTGTTCATATAAAATTCCCAAGAGATTCTCAAAGCTGTAATTATTAGGAAGTAGTATGTCATACCCTTTGAAGTCAATGTAATTCATTTTTACATCTCACCTCCCGCTGTGATATATGAGTATTGGAATATTTTTCATTGTTCCTGCAATTTTAAAAATTGAGAATAATCATAGTAAGTATTATATAGAAAGTAGTATGTAATTTTTGTTAGATTAAAGTAAAAACATTTAACTACTGTTGACTCAATATTTATCCAATATTTATCTAATATGGATTTTAGTTTGATATTCTCTTATAAATACTTAACATTTATCCAATATTCACTCAAAGTTTACTTAACATTTACTTAATAATTATTCAACATTTATCTCTTTCAACATTTATTAAGGATTTTTCTAATATTTACAAAATATTTACCCAATATTTACTCACCATATATTATTTATTTATCTAATATTTGTCTTACATTTATCCAATATTTATTATTTTTTATATTAAAAAATATTTACCCAACATTTACTGCCTATTTACAACTATTTGTTTATATTTATCCCACATTCACTCTATATTTATCCAATATATATCAAACATTTACTCGATATTTATCTAAATTTTGTCTAACATGTGTTCATCATTTCTCCAATATTTTCTTTTTTGTCAACATTTATCGAATAAAGTAAATCATACATAACATTAACTAAACATTTTATCCATTGTTTGCATATATTTTATTGGTGACATATTTTATCATGATCCTGATACTAGTTTTACAAATTACTTCATATCTACATTGCATATTCAAAGCTAGATGTGCTTTTGTAGTGATCTAAAATTTGTATAATGGTTTTTTTTTCAGTTTTAAATTGATTTCTAATGCTAATTTAACATCATAATTGATAATTATGTTACATGTCTCGCTCTGTTTCTATTTTTTGGTAATTTGATATTGATTTTGTTATAGATTTTGTGGATGCAAAAGAGGATGTCAATGATTTAAGATTGAAGAACTTGATTGCTGCATGTTAATGATGATGATAAATGCAGATTATTTGTTGGAGAAAACTATGACTGCATAAAATATTTATTTTTGAAGTTCAGAGAATGCAAAAGAAGAAAGTATTTTGATTATTATGAATTATTTTAGAATGATCATAGAAGATAAACGCTACAATTTTGGATTTATATGGAGAAGATTACGCGAAAATTGATTAGAAGAAATTCTCGCTTGAGATTTTTGTTTCAATATATTTGAAATTTTAAAAAGCTGTTTTTAGTAATTTTAAAAGAAGTTTTTAGTAATTTTAAAAGAAGTTTTAAGTATTAGTATTTTTAAAAGAAGTTTTAAGTATTAGCATTTTTGAAAATATTTTAGCTTGTTTTTCTATTTTTGTAATTTACCCATATAGTAAAAGTTTAATTCACAGCAAAAGCATCATTTAACTCAGCCCTTTCTCCTTTGTTAGCCCAAAATCTATTTATTAACCTAATTACTATGAGTCGATTACTATAAAAGCTCAATACATAGCAGATAATACAGTTTTCTATGATAAGCCATTTTGTATTGTCTTTCTCGGCAATCTTTTCGCAGAAAGGGGCTTGTTTTCCACACTCCATTTTTCTATTGAGCTTGTTTTCTTTCCTTTTTGTAATTAAGCTATAGGGTTCTGTAAATTTGCTTTGATTATAGAAAATTTAAGAAAAATAAAATCAAAGCAATTAAAGTCAAAATCAAAAGTAGCAAGAAAAACAAATTTTAATTTTTAAAAAGTCAAAATATGAAATGGAGAACTTGCCGATTTTATAATTAATCACTCTTTGAATTCGTTTCACCGATATTCGTCATGATGGTTCATTATAATAATTAAAATCTTATTAATTGAATTAAAAATTTTAATTATTTTTCTTTTTAACGTTTGGACTTATTTTTCTCGTCATATTGCTAAAACACATCGTTTTTTTTTAGTATTGCCAATTTGAATTATAATGCTTTTAAATGAAATTGACCATAAAATATTTTATTCTTAGTCCTTGTTCGTTTATTGGCTTTTCATTTTTTTTGTTTATTAATTAATTTACTTGGTTTTAGAATTGGCCATATATAATGTTTCGAACAAATGAATTCCACAAAACATAATGAAATTCATTTGCAACTCTATTATTTTGTGTTTAGAATGAAAAAGAAAAAAAATGGAGATTTCAATTCTATGATCTTAATTCCGTGGGATTGAACATAATTGTAGCAAATTATATCCAAATTGGTGAAGTTGAAAAGTAAATTCTACAAAATGAAACAAATAAAATTTATAGACAAAACTATCCCTATCATAAATATCCCCTCCTCAACGCAACCTTCTCCTTATCCTCATCACTCCTTACCTCACTTGTCTTATATCTCATTCCTCAGTCTATTACTATTACTTTTCTTTTAGGAAATTTTGGTTTAAAATCATGATGAATAGTTGATGAAGGTTGCCTTGGCTAAGTAAACTGATAAGGTATAGCGGATGTAGCGATAGAGTGCTTTAAACAGGCTGTTGCGATTAAATCCAAAGTGCCAGTCTGAGCCGCTGCTCTCTGTGTTGATCAAGACAACAATAAATAAATAGGTTGGGCCGAGAAATTAATATGTAATAAATAATAATTCTCTCAATACATTTCATTCTCTTTATATTCATTTAAAAAAAATCTTATCACAGCAAAGCAACAATGGTCACTTATTTCTCTGTAATTTACTGGTGAAAGAAAATCTGCACCACTCGATACTGGAAAATCATTAATATTGTTAAAGAATTAAGGATTGCTTGGAAAGCATACGGCAACAAATAATTTAGTATTTCACAGTTTCACTAGTTGATAATATAATAGTTAAAATTTGATAATTCATAATATAGTTATTCAATTAAAAATATTTAGTAAAATTAGCTAAAAATATAACTAAAATATATAAAATAAAAAAATATAAAATGACGTTTATATAATTCAAAAATAAAAATATATCTAAACATATAATAAAAAATTATATAACATATATACATATTAAATAATATAAAAATTATGTTAAATGTCTCATTTTTTATTACTTCTATTTTTATCATATAATATTTTATTATTATTATTATTATTATTATATATGTACATATGCTAGCTTATTAAAAAAATGCTAATTATACTATCTTTTTATTTTGTAAATTATAATTTAATTTTTTTTTCAAATAAACTAATTTACCAAATATAGATTATTAATCAAAGTATATTATTATAGTTAAACTGATTATAATGATTATAATATAGTTTGATGCTATCAATCAATGTCTTAAAATTAACTTTTGTTGGATAAAACTAGCTGATAATTTAATTTCAATCTGATAATTAATTTATAGTTGATTATACAACTAATATAATTAGAAGTGTTTGGTAAAACTAACTGAAAAATATAAAATGACATAATATATATATATATATATATATATATATATATATATTATTCAAAAACATTATATCATATCTATATAAAAATAACCAAGTTTTTATGAGTGATTTAGGGCAAGCAATCAAATAACCAAATCCCAGAATCATTAATTACATCTGAAATTTTTGATCTCCGTTATCTAATCCAAAATTTGAAAATGAGTTCTAGAATTCATATCCAACTACAGACCAAAAACTTATAATTTGCAACTAAATTACTAAGCAGAAAGATAAGATGGAAGCCTTGATACAAACCAAACCAGCAGCAAAATCTCTTAGTCGAAGAGGCTGAACCCCATATCCTGCAACCAAATTCAGATTCAAGGTAATCAAAAAAATATGACAATAAAAATTCATCAGGTAATCGCCAGCTTAGTGCCAACATAATAAATCGTGAGTATCTATCAAAAACAGCAAAGTTGCAAGTCATAACTTACATCATCAGATTCTTCTTTCTCCTCAACCTTCTCCTCCTTTTTGGCCTCAGCAGCAGGAGCAGCAGCTCCTCCTCCAGAAGCAGGGGCTGCTGCAGCAACAGCAACACCACCACCAGATGGTACTGAAGTCAATTTCTCCCTACCAGCAGCAATCAGCTCTGTGATATCCTTGCCTTTAACTTGACATAACAACAACTCAATCCTGTCATCATCAGCATCAGCTCCAACTGCAATTCCAAATGAAACATTAAGACTATAAATTTCTAAAAAAAGAAATAAGAGACCAGAATTACAACCTTGGAAAGCATTTCATTGTTTTTTTCTAGAAATCATCAGCAAGAAACACAAATGTGTACAAAAAGAGAAAAAAAAATCAATAGAATAGCTGCTGAAAGAGAGAGAGAATTTACTAAATAGATATTTAATTACCACGGCTCATAACAGAAACTAAGGAAGGTATGGATGATTATAGCTGATTGACAACTATTATAATAGTTGCAATTTAGCTCGTATTCAAATATGCAATTGTAAACCAAACTATCAGATCCTATAATCGCCACAATTTAGTTCATTTCCAAATATGCAACTGTAAACCGAATAATTAACTCTTATAATTGCCACAATCTAGCTCGCTTTCAAATATGTAATTGTAAACCAAACTCTTAACAACAAGCATAACAAATTTATGTCTCAATGGACTGGGAACAGGAAACATTTCTCCTATAAGCACTTGTAATAGGCATACAATAAATCTAAACAGGTAGTAATAATTATAAACGACCTATTTTTCACTGAGAAGATGAAACGTTAGGTTCACTCAGAGTCCACTCTGAGCACAACCCAGAACTATAGCGCAATTTGCCTATTTTAAACACCACATCAGTATTAAACTCATTAACCACGATCGTATGAGATTAAAAGCCCAGACATAGGTAATTTTCTCTTAAACATGAGAGCTAAAAAAAGTCAAAACAACAAATATTTCAACAAGCACATCTTAACGACAACAATGATAAAAAAAATAGCAATCAATTTATTTCTCAATGATTGAATACCAATAACTAGAAAAGAAATACATGTATTTAGAAAGAGTGCGGGATAGTACCAGATCCGAGGATATCCTTCAAGTCCTCGGCGGTAGGAGAGGTGTTGCCTCCCAAAACAGCGAGCAAGTACGCGGCGACAACCTTCATAGCTGCCCAAACAATACAATTTTATCAGATCAGTATACCATAATGCACATGCAAAGAAGACAGGAATTAAGATTCATATACAGAAAATAGATCAATTGAGAATCGGATATGGAAAGATACTTGCAGATTCCGGATCGATCAAGAAAGATGATTGTTCTCGAAAACTACTGAGACTGCTGCTGGGGCTTTAAGCGTGAGAGACACCATTGATGGTAATCTTAAATATATATATACGGACGGCTAGGGTTCTGGATTTCAGTTCCGTTGAGGGCGAAGATACCAAAATGTCCCTAGACTGTAGGCAATTTGTAATATCACCCTTATGATTTTTTTTTGAATAATACATCTATCATTCAAAACATTAGTTCAATTATACCCCTAATTTAATAAATAAATACAATATCATTGATGGAGGATTAATTTTATTAATAAGAAATTCTATCAATGACATGGCATTTTATTAAGGAGATGTAGAGGTCAAAGCCTCCTATTGCAATGACATATTTGATTGCAGGCATTTAAAGAGTCAAAGGTTTTCTGTAAGCTTCATCATTATTTGTTTTGTTTCTTATATTTACCTTTTTTCTGGAATATTGTTTTATGTCAAAATAATTACCAAAAATATTAATTTTTCAGTTAATTTGTTTTGAATAGAAATCTATGCAAATCAATCCTATGGATTGCCATGGTCTTCCTCTTCACAAATTGAAGGGTTAGTTTTTTTTTTTAGTAATTCAACCAAAGATATATTGTTTGAAGAAAAGTTGCACAAATAATAAAAACATGAAGTTTGATGGTTTGCACGAATAAACATATGAAGAGGAGTGTGAAACCAACTTTATTAAGAAAGATCAAACGATTGCAAGCTCTTCATGATTTAACAAGTCTATATTCTAAAAAAAATAAAGAGTTTCAGAAATTTGAAGATTAGGAATATAGGAAATTTTATTAGAATAGTATATTTTTAAAACTATTTATCGTATGGTATAAAAGATTTTTCTCTCCTTCTTGAGAGTTTGGTTTCTCTCTCCTTTATGAAAGATCTATCTTTTCTAGCCTAATAATCTTTATGATTTCAATATGGAAGAGGCTTTGGCTTCGTTATCTCTGAGTGTAGAAGAAGAAGAACTTGTTTTAGAAGGTATTAGAGATGAGTGCAATGAAGTTTTCAATGAATATTGCTTGACTGAAAGGTTTCTTACCTGCCGAGTAGTCTAAATTGAATGTGATGAAACAAAGAATGGTCAGCTTGTGGCGACCAGGCAAAGGAATCATGACTAAAGAAGTGGTTGAGCATCTTTTCATCTTTCATTTTTTTCATCCTTTCGACATGAAAAGGGTAACAGATGGTGGTCCATGAACATTTGACAATCACATACTAATTTTCCATCATTCAAAGAAATGCAAGGTGCCTTCAAATGTTCCACTATATCATATTGCAGTGTGGGTCCAAATCCATGAGTTACTGGTGCGTTTTATGTCAATGGCGGTAGGGAAACAACTAGGCAATTTTATTGGAGAATTCTAGGAGTACTATGTCGACAACAACTTTGGGATTTAGAAGAGCTATATGCGATTTCGTATGAAGTTGGATGTCCGTTTACCATTAAAAAATGAAGAAGATTAAACTTATTTAATGGAGGATAGAGCATTGTCCAATTTAAATATGAACTTAATTCCTATTTGTGCTATTACTGCAGGAAAACTGACAAATTCTATTCCCTTGCTTTTGCTGAAAATGGAGGAGAGTTGAGAAAGGGATGAGGTTCGTGGATAAAGGCTGTGACAAGAAAGAGTCTTAGATTAGGCAGTGAATATTGGCTCAGGGAAGAGGATGGAGGAGCGACATATTCAAGATTTGAATTCAAAAATGGGGAAGCTGAAATCATGGAAACATATTTGGCAAGAGGTAATTCTGATTCATTGAACGGTGGAGGAATTGGTCTTGGTAGTGTTGGAAAAACCAAGTTGTACACTAGTACAAAAATACCTTTAAGCGAAAATTATATGTATCTGTTGTAAAAATAACAGACACATAAAATAGAGACGGTGACATTTTTGTAAATATATGATAAAATGACAAAGCATATGTGTCTGTTAATATAAACGATAGATATATAAAATTCAACTTGTATTTTAGGCGTCTGTCTTAATAAAAAACAGACACATATGATGTACTTTTAGTGTCTGTCGTAACAAACAACAGACACCTATTGTTTATTAATAAACAATAATTTTTTTGAATTAATTATTGAAAAATATTTTTATTTGTATATACATCTGTTAATATAAATGACAGACATATAAAATTCAACTTGTACTTTAGGTATATGTCTTAATAAAAAACAGACACATATACCTTTTACTTAAGGTGTCTGTCTTTAAAAAGGACAAAAGCGTAATATCTCTGCACTCATATGTGTCTGGCTTTAATAAAAGCAGACGCATATTAGTGTACAATAGGTGTCTGTCATAAGTAAAGACAGACACCTATAGTTCATTTTTTAAAACAAAAAAACACAGTTTTTCTCTGTACTCTTTTATTTGAAACTCAACTGTATATATCTATTTCTTTTACTTTAGAGCTTAAAATCTAATTGTATGCGCTAACCATCTCCCTCTTCAGCTCTCAACATAAAGTTGGCTTGTAATACCTTCATCGCATCGATTTTGGACCTGTCTTAGTGGCGACGATAATAAAAAGAGCTACATTGTTCGTTAGTAGCCAAAGATACACATGGAAAAAATATATTTTTTTTTCTCTTTAGCTTTTTTTTTACATTTTTTGGCTACCTTGTTCAAATTTGAGTCTCCATGTCGTGGCCACGACGATGACAAAAAAATATTTTTTTGTTGATTTATAAAATGAAAGTGGGTTTCATGCATTGGGAGATTGTCTAAGGCATTTGATAAGGAGAAAACAAGTCAGTTCTGCACATGTTAAAGCTAATTTTCACCATCAATTAGCCAAGGAGTTGTATGTTCTCTACCTTATTACTATTGGTACTTGATCTTCTACTTTTTTTATGTAAAAAAGTTTATTTATCTTTTTTATTTTTTGTGTATTTTATTTTTGTGTATTTTATGTTATAGTTTTTTTTCACTTAGTAGTTGTTTTTTTGTTATACAATTAGTTTTTTTATGGGTTTAAGTAATTTTTGAGATTTGCTGTATATTTGTCAATTTATAATATTTTAAAAAAAATTAACTATAGGTATATGTTATTTTGTAATAACATACACCTATAGTGAATTTTAAAAAAAAATGACTATAGGTGTCTGCTGTTTTATAACAACAGACGCCTATAATCAATTTTTTTTTTAAAATTGACTTTAGGTGTTGTTGTTTTGTAACAACAGACGCCTATAGTTTTTTTTTTTAAATATACTTTATGCATCTGTCATTATATTTTAATAGACACATAAAATAATTATATGCGTTTGTCATTTTGATAGACGCCTAAAATTCAACTCATATACGTCTCCTTCATAGGCATATGTCATTTAACAGACACATAAAGTTCAAAATAACATACACGTATAAGTCATTTTTGTACTAGTGATAGGTTATAATAAATCACAAAGGATATGTTTCCTTAATGGACACAAACACTACTGATGTGGACTTAGTGAGTGGGGATACAAGAAAAGATTTAGAGATAGAATTAGGTGATGAAAAGAAAAGGAATAGGTAAAGGGCAGCCCAGGCCCAAGCCCAAGCCTAATCTACTACTATGTAGGCTATGGATGATTCACAAGATAACATAGGCTGAGAAAATAAGGCTTCTACTGAGCAGGCTAGGGCCTTATCTAGTCAGCTTAACATATTAGTCAGGTCTTTTTTAAGGCCCCACTGAGAACAATGATTTGCATTGGATGGAATTGTTGTGGCCTTGGCAATACACATGAAATGTTAGTATTAAGAAATTTAATTATTTCTTATAAGTCAAAACTGGTTTTCTTGATTGAAACAATTGTTCATGCCAATAAAATTGATGAAATAAAATGTTTAATTGGTTATGATGGGGTGTTTTGTTGTGGATAGAGAAGGAATAAGTGGAGGCTTATAACTTTTTATGGAATGATAATCTTTCTATAACCATCATGAATTATTCAAGATTTCATATTTATGCTAATATTATTGATGAAGACTGTATGGTTAAAAGGTTTATAGGTTTTTATGGGCAGCCAGATAGAACAAATCGACACTTGTCCTAAAACCATATGCGTGAATTGAAAAACAAGTCTTTTTTGTCTTGGTGTATAATGGGTGATTTTAATGATTTTTCTTAGCCTTTGTGAGAAGAATGGATTTATACCCCATCCAATGTGGTTATTTATAAGCTTTAGAAATGCTATTGTAGATTTGTGAGTTTTATGACATGTTTCTTTAGGGTTATAAATTTACTTAGGAAAGAGATAGGGGAACAACAAATTTGGTTGAAGAAAAAATTGATAGATGTATGGTGAGCTCCTATTGGCTTCAAATGTTTTCGAATGCTAGATTAAGCTACATGTTCACATTAGTGTCTGAAGACCGCCTCATCAACCTTATTACAAAGCTCGATACTATGGTAAGGAAAAGAAGCTGATCAAATTAAAAAATAACTCGTTACTTGAGTAGAATTTTCGTGAGCCAGTGTCTAGGAGCTAGGCAAATTCAAATAGTAGGAGGATTTTGGACAAATAGGAGTACTATTTGAATAACATGTTCAAATGGGGAATGATTTCTGAAAGCATTTTCAAGTTAAAATTTCTAAGGCTAAGAATGAGCTTGTTTGTCTCATTACTTCAAACACTCAAATTGATGCAGAGTGGATTAAAGAGCAATAAAACTTAGTTAATAACCTTTTGCCTAAGAAGAAGAGTATTGGAAGCAACAATATAAAAATTTAAGCTGAAAGGAGGTGATAGAAATAACAAGTTCTTTCATGCTATGGCTTCAGATCAAGAAAGAAAGAACAAGATAAATATATTGCATTATGATGATGGGATGATTGTGGAAGAATAGTGAGAGATCGAGAAAGTAGTCATTGAATATTTCAATTTTCTTTTCTCCTTAGCTATTGATGATAATTTTGTTGATGTTAGCATTTTACAGCCTAGAATAACAAATGGTGATAATGCTTTGTTAGAGTCCCCATTCACACAAGAAGAATTAGAGTTGTTGATCCCTAGGTCCAAACAATCTTAATTCGACATTCTTTCAACATTTCTAGTCAAAGATAGGTAATGATATCTACATTGCTTGGATAATGTAGTAGTAGCAATTGAAATTATCCATTGCACGAGAAGGAATCTTACAAGTAAAAAATGAGATGTGGTGCTAATAATTGACATTAGCAAAACATATGACCACATCAAATGGTCATATCTGCGAGTTGGTATGCTTCAATTAGGCTTTTTGTACCAGATGGATCAACTGGATAATGTTATGTGTCATGATAGTCATTTACAAGGTGGTAGTAAATGGCAAAGAGATTGAACCTATTTATTCAAGTATAGGTTTGAGGCAAGGCAATCCTTTATCTCCCTATCTTTTTATGTTGTGTTGAAGGCTTATTTGCTCTCATCAAGAAAGTTGAAATTGATGGTTTAATTCATGGGTGTTAAGTGAGATATGGAGCACCAACTATCTCCCATCTCCTTTCTATGGATGATAGCTTTCTCTTTATTTGGGTCTCAATTGATGAATGTTATGCTTTAAAATATGTTTTGGCTAATTATGAGAAGCTCTCAGGTCAAGCCATCAATTGTTCAAATTTGGAATTCTTTTTAGTCATAATGTGGCAAATGAGCTTTGGATGGGTCTCAAATATATTTTTGAAGTTGATTGTTTGCGTAATATATAGAGGTACTTGGGTATTTTGCCTTTGATTGGAAGAAATAAAAAAAATTTGTCTTTGGTTATCTTCAAGATAGGCATTGAAAGAAATTATTTGGTTAGCATAGTAAGTTCTTGTCCCAGGAAAGTAAGGAGGTTTTATTAAAATTAGTAGCTCAAGCTATCTAGTCTTTCTTTTTTTTTTTTACATTTTTACTGTTGATTTCTCTTTGTGATGAGCTATAGTGTATGATGAACTCCTTTTGATAGGTTTCTAGATATGACATTAAAAGAATAATTCATTGGGCTTCATAAGAGTTTTTATGTAAAAAAAATGAGGAAGGAGGATAGGGTTTCAAACACCTTCGCTCTTTCAACTCAGCTCTACTAGCTAATCAAGCATATAACTTGGTTACAAATTCAAATACTCTTATGCGTCAAGTCATCAAAGTAAAATATTATCCAAAAGGGGATTTCATAACTGTTAATTTAGGGAGTAACCCGAGCCAAGTATTGAGGAGTATTTGTAACACCAAACCAATTTTGTTAAAAGGCTGTAAATGAATAATAGGTAATGGATCCAAAATTAATATTTGGTGAGACCCCTAGATAGTTAATGATAATGGCTTCAAACCTATTTTAGTTGTTAAAGAAGGTCTTAAAGATCTTTGTGTGAGTGGGAACCAATGAGGTGTAGATAGGATGTGAAAATGCTAACTAAATTTTCTGAAGAAAGAGACATTGTTGTTGTTCTCAAAATGCTTGTAGGTAATGAAGATTTTAGTGATAGCAAGCAAATATTCATATGCACTAAAGAATTCAATTGATAATTAGACTCACCTTTTTCCTTTGATTCAACCCTTAACTTATTATCTACCCCCTTCTTGTGAATCTCCAATTTGTCTTGAGCCTAATATCGAAATATAATTGGTTAATTTATGACTAGAGAAACTTAATGTAGCTTAGACAAATTAATATACATTATTCATATCAATAATTAAAATGTTTCCTATGAGGCAGTATGACCTTATGGGACTGTTTTGACTATAACTTTTTCTGTACTTGACTAATTAATCTGATTCTTATTCCTAATTAAAATGAACATATACATATATAACAAATTACAATTTTAGTCCAATTGGATCACTGTACAATTTTTGGTGGAATTTCTAAATGTGTTCCGATTTCTGTCTTGTTTTCTGCCCTTAGGCAGTTTCAGGATACCAACTTAATCTCCTCATAACTTATGATATATAACTCATATTGCCATGAAACTTAGAGAAAGTTATATGGGTTCAACTGGAACAGTTTTCATGTTTACAACATTCATCAATTATATATCTAAGGCCCTCAAATTATAGGCAACATTTTACTGCTATAGAACAAAGTTGGTTTTCAGGACAGTATGACTTGTAACGGCCATAACTTACTCTATACATAACATATTAAGATGAAAGTAGTACCCAAATTTAGATACAACATATACCTATAACCTTTATGTTAAGATAATTTACAGAATCAATCTTTAAGAAGCTCAAAATAATTAAACACGTTTCTAGACCTGTACACGGCACCCAGTAGGCAGTTCAAACCATGGAACAGTCATGGTTCCATTCACCATAACTCAAATGTTACAGGACATATGAACCTGAAATTTGGTATACAGATACATAACACATATATATACAACTGTTATGTTTTGCAATACTTCAAATAAAGACTTTTGCGTATTGAAAACTAACAAACACAGTAGCTAACTTACTTAGGATTCACATCCCGCCCAGTTTTAGTACATAGAGGATATCTCATTCTATACACCATATCATGTAAAAAAGTTTACATATCCATAAAGCAAAGACATAAAGGAACAACCTTTGAGTTTTTTACTTCTCCATATTTGACCTCTAAGATCATCAAAAACATAGTACAAAATACTGACTATTTATGAACCCTAAACACCATAATCAAGCTTAACACAAATTAATTGTTTACTGACCTATAATCACCCTTGGCTAACCTTGTTGCTGTAATTTATAGAGTGAAAAGAGAATAAGATGTTTCTAGAACTTGAAAGAAATGGAATGAAGTAAAGAGGAAGAAGAAAAACACATAAGGACTTAGCCTAATAAGTTAAAAGCCCCCATATGTCTTTCTTTTTTTCTTTGTCATCCCTTTTTCTTCTCTTTTTTTTTGACTCCTTTTTCTTTTTACTTTTCTTTTTCTCTTCTTTTGCTGAATCCATTTTTTTAAATTTTATTATTATTATTATTATTATTATTATTATTATTATTATTATTATTATTATCATCATCATCATACATACATACATACATATACATACATTCATGTATACATATATACATTTACCCAATTTTATTAATCAATAATAAATAAATATATAATTTAATCACTTATTTTAATTTAATTAAATTAATCATGTCAAATTGTTATGAATTCAATCTAGTCTATTTATTCACTTAAATATTAATTTCATATCCTTTTCATCTATATAATAAAACAGACATGTGCTTTTCTATACAATTGTAAAATATTTGAAAATAAACTAATTGTATATCATGAATATATTTAAATAAAAATGTATATTATGCATGTGTTCAAGTGATATATATGCAAAATGTATATGTGCAAATGAGATGTTGTAGAAATGCATATGGGAAAAGTCAAAGATGTTACAATTCTCCCCTTCTTTTAAAAATTTTGTCCTTGAAATTTAATAGTTGGAAACAGATGTGGATATTGCTTTTTCATATTTTTTTTCTGTTTCTCATGTTGCCTCTTTTTGTGAATGATTTCTCCATAATACCTTAACTAAAGGTATTTCTCAGTTTCTCAACTGTTTAGTCTTGTATGCAATGATTTCCACTGGTTATTCAACATAACTCATGTCATTTGCAATCTCAATAGCTTGATCTTTGAGTACATGTGTAGGATATGACCTGTATCTTTTAAGCATTCTCACATGAAACACATTATGAATATAAGTCATATCTGGTGGTAAAGCGAATCTGTATGCCAGTGGACCAACCTTCTTAAGAATTTCGTAAGGCCCTATGTATCTTGGGCTTAATTTACTTTTCTTGCTAAATCTGATTACTCCTTTCCATTGAGATACTCGTAGAAATACCTTCTCACCCAACTCATATTCCATCTCCCTTCTATATTGATGAACATAACTTTTCTGTCTGTTCTATGCTACCTTTAGCTTAATCTTGACAACCTTGATTTTATCCACTGTATCTTGTACTATCTCTAGCCCTTCTAATGCATGTGCACCTTATTCATCCTAGATGATAGGGCTTCTACACTTTTTGCCATACAATGTCTCATATGGAGCCATCTGAATAATGCTATGATATTGGTTATTGATGCAAACTCCACTAATGCTATATACTCATCCCAAGCTCCCTTGAATTCCATAGCACATGCTCTAAGCATTTCTTCTAATGTCTGTATAGTTCTCTCTAATTGTCCGTCAATTTGTGGGTGGAATGCAGTACTAAAATTCAATTTTGTTCCTAATGCATTATGTAAACTCACCCAAAAATATAAAGTAAACCGTGGATCTCTATAAGAAAACAATGGATACTGGAATGCCATGCAATCTAACTATCTCATTCACATATAATTTAGCCAAACTCTCAAGTGTACACCACCATCTGATAGGAACAAAATGTGTTGACTTTGTTAACCTATCAATAATTACCCATATTGCATCATTTTTCCATGGAGTTCTAGGCAATCCATAAACAAAATCCATCGTTATCTTTTCCATTTCCATTCCGGCACTGGTAAAGGTTGTAGTTTACCAACTGGTGTCTGGTGTTCAATTTTAATCTGCTGACATGTTAAGCATTTGGAAACATATTCTGCTATGTCTTTCTTCATTCTTAGCCACCAGTAATGAGGCCTTAAGCTGTGATACATCTTTGTCATCCCTGGGTGCATTGCATAGGGTGCATTGTGTGCCTCTTCCATTATTTCTTGATGTAAGTTCTCAGTGTTTGGAACACATATGCATGACTTTAACATCAGTGTATTGTCTTGCAATTGAAAATATTTACTGTTTCCCTGCCTTACTAATTCAATTTTCTCACACAATTTAGGATCTTTACTCTGTGCAACTTTGATCATATCCTTCAATATAGGTCTGACCTGAAGAGCAGTAATCAATGACCCACCATCATTCATATTCAATTGAACATTCATGGACCGTAATTGAATCAGATATGGAAAAGAGGATGCTTGCAAGTGAGCTACACTGCTACTGGCCTTCCTACTCAATGCATCTGCTACCACATTGGCTTTCCCTAGATAGTATTCAATTGTACAATCATAATCTTTTAAAAGCTCTAACATCGTCTTTGTCTCATGTTTAACTCTTTTTGTGTCATCAAGTAACCCAAGCTTTTATGGTCTGTGAAGATCTGAAATGTCTCACCATACAAATAATGTCTCTAAATCTTCAATGCAAATACAATTGCAGCCAATTCTAAATCATGTACTAGATATGAGATCTCATGTGGTCTCAGTTGTCTGGAAGCATAAGCTATCACCTTACCATGTTGCATCAACACACATCCCAAGGTTTGGTGAGAAGCATCACTATATACTATAAACCCACTTGTACCTGTAGGGATGGTTAACAATAGTGCTGAGGTTAGCCTGTGTTTTAGTTCATCAAAACTCCTTTGACATTCAGGAGTCCACTTGAAAGGAACATTCTTTCTCATCAATTTGGTCAAAGTGTTAGCAATCAATGAGAACCCATCAACAAATCTACGGTAGTATCCGGCTAAACCCAAAAAACTACGCAATTCTGACACATTCTTGGGTGGTTCCCAACTCACTCTAGCCTTAACTTTATTTGGGTCAACCTCTATGCCTTTTCTAGATACTATATGTCCAAGAAACACAACATGATCCAGCCAGAATTCACACTTACTAAACTTTGCATACAATTGTTTCTCGTGCAGAGTCTGAAGCACTGTTCTTAAATGCATCTCATGTTCCTCTTTACTTTTAGAGTACACCAGAATGTCATCTATGAAGACGATAACAAAATTATCCAAATAAGGCTAAAATACCTTATTCATCAAAGCCATGAAAGCAGCTGGTCCATTGGTTAATCCAAATGGTATGACTAGAAATTCATAATGGCCATATCTAGTATGAAATGCAGTTTTAGGAATATCTACCTCAACTATCTTAAGCTGATAATAGCCCAATTTTAGATCAATCTTAGAAAATACTTGAGCTCCATATAACTGATCAAACAAGTTATCAATTCTAGGTAAAGGATATTTATTCTTCACCGTCACTCTATTAAGTTGTCTATAGTCTATACACAATCTCATCGTTCCATCTTTCTTTTTTACAAACAACACTGGGTCTCCCCAAGGTGATACGCTAGGTCGAATATATCCCTTATCAAGTAACTCAATCAGTGCCATCCTATAAGGAGATATAGAAATAGGTGCAGCCCCAGGCACCAAATCTATAGTAAATTCTATCTCTCTATCTGGTGGCAAACCAGGAAAATCCTCTGGAAATACATTTGGGAACACACACACTACAGGAATATTCTCTAACATAATATCTTGAGTTCTTGTGTCTGTCACATAGGCTAAAAAAGCCTCACACCCTCTTTTCACCATCTTAAAAGCTTTAACTGCTGAAATTAAACATACAGGTACCAACTTCCGTTCTCCTTTAAGCACAATCCTTTGTTTATCAGAGGACTTTAAAATTACCTCCTTTGAAAAACAAATCCCTATGGCATGATGTTTAGTTAACCAATCCATTCCCAATATTACATCAAATTCATGCAATGATAATAAGATCAAATCAGCTTTCAATTCAACTTTATGAATGAATATCGAACAGTCACGACATATCTCATTCACAACTACTACTGCTCCTAGTGGAGTATTCATATTTATATCAAATCCCAATGACTCATGCTTTTGATGCAGTTTGGATGCCATATGTGATGATATAAATGAATGTGTGGATCCTGGGTCAATCAATGCAAATGCCAGTATATCATAAATGTAAATATTACCAGTAACCACTTTAGGAGCATCAACTGCCTCCTGCCTAGTCATAGCAAATACCCTAGCCTGTGGAAGGGGTCTAGAACTCTGTCCTTCAGATTTGGTCACTCCTCTGCTTACTGCACCAGTTCTTCCCCTGCCTCTACCTCTGACATGCGTCCCACTGGTAGTGTTAATCCTTGGTGTTTCAATTATAGTCTCAGATACTCCTCGGTCTCTGCTGGTTTCTGCTAATTTAGCTCTTTCTAGGCAATCTCTATACATGTGATCTAAGGACCCACAGAAATAACAAGCTCCTGTGAGCCTTCTGCATTCACCGGTGTGTTGCCTACCACAATGAATATAAGTAGGCATTTGTTCTGTATACTGGCTTTGTCCTTTGTCTGGGTAAGAGAAAGTCATGCCTCGACCTCTAGAACTGGAGCACCCACTTCTGTTGCTAGACTGGCTCAACATAAATATAGTTTTCTTTCCATATCCTCTACTAGACTCTTCAGCAAACTCTCGTGTCACCCTTTTTACTTGTTCTTCTCCAGCTTCTTTCATTAACTTTTCAGCTCTAATTGCAGCAGCTCTGAGTCTGGTATAACTATCGAGATCAGTAATTGTAATTCTATTTCTGGTCTCAAACTTGAGGCCCTCTTCAAACTTTCTGCATTTGTTTCTTTCAGTTAAGACCATGAAGGTCGCATAATAGGAAAGTTTCTTAAACTGTACTTCATACTCTGCAACATACATGTTTCCCTGTTTTAGATTCAGGAATTCCTTTCTCTTCTCATCTTTATATGCCTCAGGCATGTAATTGTTCTGAAATTCCAAGAGGAAATCATTCCATGTCAAAACTGGTGGTTGTGCATCACTATCGGGAACTGTCTCCCACCATTCATAAGCATTGACTTGAAGCAAAGATACCGCATAATCAAACTTCTCCTCTAGAATACATCTCATCATATTCAATACCCTTTGTGTCCTTTTAAGCCATGTTTCTATTTCAACTGGATTAGTCGAGCCATAGAAATCAACTGCACCTTGTTTTCTTAGCTTATCATATCGTCTTTCCCTATACATTACAGGACCATGCACTTCATGTTCTGGGTTTTCATAATGTACTTCGGCATGTGATGATTGTGATGCACGTGCAGGAGCTCTAGCTCCTGGTACTGGTTGATCTCTATGCAAATGAGGCGATGCCTTATGAGGATGCATTTCAGTCGACCTCTCTCTCCTTGGTGAATCATGTCTTATGATGGCCCTAAAATAAATGAAAATATATCACTACATAAAGTTCAACACATATTATGCATATGTTATCATGCTTATATGCATATGCATGTTCCCTTAGAACCTATCCCTGCTTTCATACCAAAAATGTAATACCTAACACATTATACATCTACATACCGTATATGTTGTTTTTATATTAAATTATCACGTACGAAACAAAAATAAAATAAAATTCATGTTTACAGCGAGAGTAATTTTTTTAATTCATCTCATATTATCAACAATAATTTCACAATCAATACGGATGTTTTAATCATAGCCTATAACATCACATATATTAATAAATTAAACATTAAGTTGAATCCATTTATATATATATATATATATGTATATATATATATCTTAGTACATATTCATTGTAATTATACTTATGCAAGTACTCAATCCCCAAACATAAATGAGATGTTCTTATGCTTATGTGGAATGCAAGGAGAGAAAATGAGGAGGCTCGGCCGGAGACCTTTGATCCATGACTTTTATATGCACCTCAATATGAACTACTAATATTCTCTACCTGAAAAATGATGCAATTTGGTGAGTTACGACTCAATGAGAATAACCATCAAATGAGTTCTAAAGCACCAAGCATTTCATAATAGCAAATAACAAGTATAATTAATACATACTTTATACTCTATTTCATCAGTCAATAACATATAAATGTAGATAAAATCAAGTATTCAATAATTGCTCTTTACTTATGCTTATGCTTATTCATTTTATTTTGTTATGACCAGGTTAAACGAACATTGCCCCGGCTTTCCATGTGAACATTTGTCATGTGAAGATTTGCATTTGCTAGCTAGCTTGATCATTTGTTTCATTTGCACATTTGTTGTGCCATAGGCCTCTTCTTTTACTTTGCAATGTCGATTAACTAGTCACAATGCCTTTTAACTCATTATGCATATGCACTTGTACTTACATATTCATCCACCATTGTATCTTATCACATATACCAAACATAAACCACATATATACCTAGTATGTCAACACATATACCTTGCATATACTATCCATATACCATGTATATATATCATATGTCAAACATATACCTTAAATATACCACAAGTACACAAGCATATATGTACCACAAATGTCACAAATTATTCCTCATCATATTATCGAGGAAAAATCATCACAATCATATGAATCACATAGGAAGCAATATTCATATGCACTAAAGAATTCAATTGATAATTAGACTCACATTTTTCCTTTGATTCCAAGCCTTAACTTATTATCTACCCTCTTCTTGTGAATCTCCAATTTGTCTTGAGCCTAATATCGAAATATAATTGGTTAATTTATGACTAGAGAAACTTAATGTGGCTTAGACATATTAATATATATTATTCATATCAATAATTAAAATATTTCCTATGAGGCAGTGTGACCTCATGGGACTGTTTTGACTATAACTTTTTATGTACTTGACTAATTAATCTGATTCTTGTTCCTAAATAAAATGAACATATACATATATAACAAATTAAAATTTTAGTCCAATTTGATCACTGTATAAGTTTTGGTGGAATGTTTAAATGCGTTCTGATTTCTGCCCTATTTTCTGCCCTTAGGCAGTTTTAGGGTACCAACTTAATCTCCTCATAACTTATGATATATAACTCACATTGCCATGAAACGTTACAGCAAGTTATATGGGTTTAATTGGAACATTGTTCATGTTTACAACTCTAATCAATTATATATTTAAGGCCCTCAAATTATAGGCAACAGTTTACTTCTATAGAACAGAGTTGGTTTTCAGGACAATATAACCTGTAACAGCCATAACGTACTCTATACATATCATATTAAGATGAAATTAGTACCCAAATTTATATAAGACATATATCTATAAATGTTATGTTTTGATTAGTTACAGAATCGATCTTTAAGTAGCTCAAAATAATTAAACAAGCTTCTGGACCTATATAGGGTACCCAGTAGATAGTTCAAACCATGGAACAGTCATGGTTCCATTCACCATAACTCAAAATTTACGGGACATATGAACCTAAAATTTGGTATACAGATACATAAACATATATCTACAACTTTTATATTTTGAGATACTTCAAATAATGGTTTTATCATATTCAAAACTAACAAACACAGTAGTTAACTTTCTTATGATTCACATCCAGACAAGTTTCAGTATAGAGAGGATATCTCATTCTATACACCACACCTTGCAAACAATTTTACATATCCATAAACCTAAGACATAAATGACCAACGTTTGTGTTTTACACTTCTCCAGATTTGACCTCTAAGATCATCAAACATATTGTACAAAATACTGACTATTTATGAATCCTAAACACCATAATCAAGCTTAACACAAATTAATTGTTTACTCACCTATAATCACCCTTGGCTAACCTTGTTGCTGTAATTTTTGGAGTGAAAAGAGAAGAAGATGTTGCTGGAACTTCAAAGAAATGGAATGAAGAAAAGAGGAAGAAGAAGACAAGAAGGACTTAGCCTAATAAGTTAAAAGCCCCCACATGTCTTCCTTTCTTTTTTCTTTGTCGTCCCTTTTTCTTCTGTTTTTTTGACTCCTTTTTTTTTTTTACTTTTCTTTTTCTCTTCTTTTGCTGAATTCTTTTTTTTTTAATTTTTATTATTATTATTATTATTATTATTATTATTATTATTATTATTATTATTATTATTATTATTATTATTATTATTATTATTATTATTATTATTATTATTATTATTATTATTATTGTCATCATCATACATACATACATATACATACATTCATGTATACATATATACATTTATCCAATTTTACTAACCAATAATAAATAAATATATAATTTAATCACTTATTTTAATTTAATTAAATTAATCATGTCAAATTTTTATGAATTCAATCTAGTCTCTTTATTCACTTAAATATTAATTTCATATCCTTTTCATCTATATAATAAAACAGACATGTGCATTTCTATACAATTGTAAAATATTTGAAAATAAACTAATTGTATATCATGAATATATTTAAATAAAAATGTATATTATGCATGTGTTCAAGTGATATATATGCAAAATGTATATGTGCAAATGAGATGCTGTAGAAATGCATATGAGAAAAGTCAAGGATGTTACATATTTATTCAATGTCACTGATAGTCTCATCATAGCAGTGGTGCAAGTATCCTTAAACTTGAGATGCTCAAGGTTATCTTGGATACTAAATCCTATACTTTGACTCCATTACTCATTGCCTCTCAGAGGTCACTCATAAGGTGGTGATTGGGTATAAAATTTGGCATTCGAAGGTAGTTAAGTAGTGAATAAAGGATTCATTACTCCTGATAGAAGGAAAGTATATTTATGGCCTTTTATTTATGGTCATGGAGGCACAGGTAAAACTTATCTTTATGAAACCATTACAGCAAATCTTAGATCTAATTGAAAAATTGTAATTGTTGTAGCATCATCTGGCATAACTGCATTGTTATTACTAGGTGGAAGAACAACCCACTCTAGATTTAAAATTCCAATTGATTTGACTGAAAATTCAACATGTGAAATCAAAAAAGGTACCTAATTGGCTCAACTAATAGAACAAAGTTCTTTAATAGTTTGGGATGAAGCACCTATGAGTCATCGATATTATTTTAAATCACTTGATATGACCTTTAGAGACATATTAACTTTTGATAATAATGATATGAGTGAATTTCCTTTTGGTGTTAAGACTTTATTATTAGGAGGTGATTTTAGACAAATTTTTCCTGTTGTTATTAATGGTAGCAAAGATTTTATTAATGCATCCTTAACAAAATACCATTTATGGAAACTTTTTAAGGTTTATAAACAACTAATATATGTTTATTATCAAGCTCTATAAACAGATATGAAAACAATGAATTATTTGATTTTTTCCAATTGGATCTTATCAATAGGTGATGGAACAATTCCTTTCAAAAAAATTGAAGAACTAAATAATGAAGACAATTGGATTGAAATACCACCTAAACTAATAATTAATAGAACTACTAAACCTTTAGATGAAATTATCAATAAAACATACCCCTTATTCATAACTAAATATGATAATCCTTTTTATATAAAAGAACTAGCCATAATTACACCTACAAAATGAAGTAGTAGATATAGTAAATAAACATATGTTAGACTTAGTACATGAAGAAGAAAAAATATACTATAGCTTTGATTCAATTTGCAAAATATCAAATAATGTAGATGCATTAGAAGTTCTTTACCCTATCGAATTCTTAAATTCTTTGAATTTTAATGGTTTTCCACAATATCAGCTTAAATTTAAAAAACCATTCCAATAATATTGCTTAGAAACATCAACCCAAGTATTGATCTATGCAATGGAACGAGATTATTAGTGATTAGTCTAGGAACAAAGGTAATAGAAGCCCCAATTCTTACAGGAATACATAACGGTAATAGAGTATTTATTCCTCGAATCGTATTATCAATAAACGAAGGAAAATGACCTTTTATATTAAAAAGAAGACAATTCCCAATTAAAATATGTTATTATATGACAATAAATAAAAGCCAAGGTGAAACACTAAAACAAGTAGGCCTTTATATATATGATCATGTTTTTTGTTATGGACAATTATATGTCGCACTTTCTAGAGTTACATCACAAGAAGGTTTACATATTATAATAAATAATAAAAAAGACATACAAAATGATGACACACTTAGATACATAAAAAATATTGTTTATCATGAAATATTAATGATTTATATAATTACCCAGAATAATACTTTTAATATTGACTTATTATATAAAATTGATTATTTAGATCCTTTAAAAAAGTAGATTTCTTATCGAATATGTCCCATGGGTTTATATAAGAAATTGATAATCGAAGCAAAAATATCTAGCTAAAAGTACGCATTACAAGAGTTTGGGATTTTAATAACATTTATAATCCTAATGAGTTATGCAACCTCGAGTTTATTATGCTGGATGAAAAGGTATTTTTATTTTCTTATTGTTTACAACTAAAACATTGCATATTATGCTATTCAATTAATCTATAATTGCTTTCATTTGGTAGGGTGACATTATGAAAGGAACAATTCCAAAACAATTAACGAACCATTTTCAGACCTTTACTCATTGAAGGCAAAGTATTCCACATTTCCGGATTTGTTGTAATTCCTACTCAGCCAAATTATAGAATTAGTCCTCACCCTTGTTGTATCAAACTACTAAGAAATGCACTAATCAAAGTTATTAATGAATATGACTCATCAATTCCTTTTGATAGATTCAATTTTTTAGAATTTGATAATGTTAAAGCCAGAGCTGGAGACAAAACATACACAATATGTATAATTGAATCACTATATAAATATTCCTCTTTATATATTTTTTTCCTAATGATATAATTCTGCACTTTTGAAATTTTACTTCATTTGTAATAATTAGTATTTTAAATAGTCTAAATGTATTAGAACTAATTTGGTAATTTAATTATTAAATATCATATTCAATATATGTTATTGAAAATGTTTTATTTTATCAATTAATATTTATTATCTCATGTTGAAATTCCCGAAGTGAAGCTAGGGCTACTTTCTAGTTAGATAAAATTTGAATGGGTCAACTAAACTTGGATCATGGTCAACCCAAGTACAACTCGATGATATGATTTTTCAAATAATGTTTATATATACATTTTATTATTTTAAAATGCTTAATTGAATTAAAAAATAGTCTGATATTAATTTAATATTTAAAATTTATTTCATATTAAGTATCTCGTACTACTTAATTTTGGTAACAAATTAAGTATTTAAACATTAAATAAATTTATTTATTATTTTAATATCAATTTAAATAATAAAATCAAAATTATTGTTTAAAAATGTCTTATTACTATATAATTAGTAATTTGGAGTTCCATTTTTTAGATTGGGCTCAATTCATTAGAATGATTAAATTGGGTTTTAATTAAATTTCAATGAAATAAATTGGATTCAATTTCAATTAATTAAATTGAAATTCAATTGGTTAAACTTAAAATAATTAATTGAAGCCACTCATTTTATTAATTAAATTTACATTGAATTTAATTTGATTAATAAATTGAATCCCTAACTTAATCAATTTAGGATTTGAAGTTCAATTAATCAATTTTAAATTGAGCTTAATTTTATTAATACTAGTTTAATTAATCAATTGAATCCAATTAAATCAATTGAAATTCAATTAATTAATTTTAATTTAATCATTTTAAATTCAACTTAAAAAATTGAATCTCAATTTAATTAAGTAAATCCAATTTTAAATCCAATTGGTTAATTGAATCCCAATTTAGTGTATTTTAAGTTCAATTAATCATTTGAAATTCAATTTAATCAATTGAATTTCAATTTCATCCAATTAAATTTAATTAATCATTTTCAATTTTGATAAAATGAATCCAATTTGAGGTCAATTAAAAAAGTAAATTCTAATTGAACCTCTCTCTACTTTTTTTATTTAATAATTTAAAAATTAAAGTAATTGATAAATAACTCAAAAAAAATTTGATTTCACTATTTAAAAATAATTCGATTTGATTATTAAAAAATAGCATCCCAATCCAATTTAGTCAAGTAAAAATATGACACAATTAAATCCAAAAATGACCAGAGGATAATTTATTTAACCTGACTCAAAAATTGTAATAGTATTGTATATAATCAGAATATTCCAACCATATGAGGAGATGTCACATGGCATATTATTAAAAAACTAGTTAAATTAAAATTTTTTGCCTATCTTTATGATCATATTATCCCATCTTATTAACAACCTATTTAATAATAATCACCCACTCAACAAATATGCATTGTGATCCCAAATAAAAGATCCCATCCATATATCAAAAGCCATATTTGGACTTCCACTAGCTCAATGTTTATAAAATATAACCATGTGCCAAAATAAATTAAATGTTCTAAAAAATATAAGACATGTACAATTTGTGTAAACCAGTTATCTATACCTATATCCAATGACATGTAAAAAAACAAAAGTATGCCATGTATGCATTACAAACCCTCTAATCGTGGGTTTGCTCTTTGACTCTAGAATGAGTTCTTCTTATCTTTTTCAACTTTTACCTACAAGGCTCCGAATCTGCACGTGACAAAAATACCCACACGTATTTGGTGGTACATAAGCGCATACAAATCAATAACATATTGGTTGTCTTATGGCGATTGATTTCTATTTTGATTTTGACATTCAAATTAAATGTTATTAATATTTTTATCTAGTTTTGTTTTGATAGCAAATAAAGTTTCAAACTCATTGGAAGTCAAACACTTGGTGAAATTTTGAAGAAATTTCTATATCGTGAAACTCGCGACCATGACACAGATTTTAGGCCCACAACACATTGACACCAAAAACTCATGACTGCAAGATGTCAACAAAAACTTCTAGATAGATTCGCGGTGTTATTCACCCCCATAAGATTGACTACGACTGCAAAGTTCAAATGAAAGTTACTATTGTTTTTCGGTTCAATGAGACACTAACATGTTTCCTCGAATGAGCTAAAAAATTAGAGGGATTTTGTACAATCAAAACTCATGACATGTATTTCGCAACCGCAAAATGATTACCACCATAATACTATTCATTTAAGAGAAGTTCACGACCTCATATGCGACCACAAACTCTTACGAAAGCAATCCTGCGATCGTGATGATGTTTTAGCGACAATGAGATTCAATATGATATTACTGTTATACAAGCAGTCAATTAGAATCTACCATAAGTCAGAAGACCATAAATTATTCAAAATTCGTGACCACTTATTGACCACAAAAAGCAATTTTCAATTTAAATGATTTAGAACACTAGTATTAATAATTATCACTATTTGTAACAACTAATTGGTGAGAAAACTCTATAAATACATCACCAAATGACCATTAAAAGTATAACTCTTTTTAAGTGGCAATAGTATTTTAGTTCTATTTTTCAATAAGTTTTGTATTTAATTATGATTAAAAAATTTAAAGAGTGAGCCTAGAAGAAAACTCTTGTTAAGTTATGTGTGAGACAGAGAAAAATACAAGGAATTAATTTTTTGTGTTAGCCAATCAAAATACAAGAAAAATTGGATTTAGTGTGATTAGAGAATGAAACACCTAGATTGAATTGAGCTAGCAAAACTCTAGTCTATCTCTTTGAGTGAGGACGTAGGGTGTGCTAACACCAGAATCTTTATAAATTGCTTGTATTATTTCTCTTTTCTCAATTCTTATCTCAATTTATCATGTCAATGCCAGTTCTGGTTCTCAAATCATGTTTATATCTTATGCCCTTAGTTAACATTACTTAGATATTTACCCATATTAAGGTATGCATGTCATGCCAATATACATCATTTTAAAGCATATAAGCTTTGTATTATAGTTAAAAATCATTTCATATTGAATTCAAAGTCATTTATATGTCACAAAAGGAATATGTAATTATCGCGCATGTGACGAGCTGTCACACCTACGATAGTGTGTTGTTGGCCAGTGTTATGTTCATGACAAGCTTGTCATGCCTATGACAAACACCTAGTTGGGCTATGTTGTGCACAAGACATGCTTGTCATACGCGTGATAGGTGCTCTGCTCCTGCTTGTATCAAGACTATGACAGAGGTCACATCATGCTATGTCATGTGTGTGACAAGCTTATCATGCTCACGATAGGGCCTTCCTCTACACTTTTTTGCGTTTTTAAGTCATATTCAAGCCAAACCAAAATTTCACATTTATACAAAACCCTAACATGCAAATCTCTAAGTTAGCTAATGATAACACCGCTGTAACATCCACAACTTCCCATATATGCATTTCAACATGCATTTCAATTGGACATATGCATTTGCATATATTTCACTTGAACATGTGCATTTCATATATATTTTTATAGGAACAAGTTCATAACACACACTAGCTACGTATCCAAGGATTTTTTCATTGTGTCGAGTTCCACGTGTCCATTTTAGTTGAGTATGACATGAATTTAAAAATTTAAGTGAGTGAAATGACTACATTGAAATAATAAAAATATGACAAAGTTAACTTAGTTAAATTGAGCAAAAGAATTAAGTTGTATTTTTTGTGTTGATTAGTGAAATTAGATATATGTGTGGTAATAATAATAATAGTAATAATAATAATAATAATAATAAACTTTGTCATATTTTAGTTGAGTATGACATGAAATTAAAAATTTAAGTGAGTGAAAGGACTACATTGAAATAATAAAAATATAACAACGTTAATTTAGTTAAATTGAGCAAAAGGATTAAGTTGTATTTTTTTTGTTAATTAGTGGAATTAGATATATGTGTGGATATAATAATAATAATAATAATAATAATAATAATAATAATAATAATAATAATAATAATAATAATAATAATAATAATAATAATAATAATAATAATAATAATAATAAATAAATAAATAAATAAATAAATAAATAAATAACAAAAGAGGAAAAGACAAAAAAAGGGAAAAGAAGAAAAAGGTGTATCTGGGGAGTTTTAACTTTTATTTCTTTCAAACCTTTCTTTTTCTTCTACTCTTCATTTCTCTTTCTCTCCATAAAATTCCAGCAGCCAATCTAGAAACTAATCATCTGTAAGTTAACTTTTTATCCTTGTGTTTCTAAGCTAAATTTATGGTTGATAGGATATGATTTATGGTGCAACCTATTAAGTTATCATGTTTAAAGCTTGCGAATTTTGTTTTCATAGTAGAATGTTAAGGTTCCACTTTTGTGTCCTTGTAAGGAGATTTTGAAGAAGTTCTGAACATAAACGTTATAGATATATACCTTACGTTTATGGATATTTAAAATTTTTTGCAAGCTTTGGTATATATGAAGAGAAAGTTTCTCTTAATTGGAGCTGGTCCAGTTCGAACCTCAACTAGATACACCACTATTTTCACTTATTTTGAATATGATAGAACACATATTTTAAGTAGATAAAAATATAAAATGTTTAGATATATGTGTTATATAGTTGTATACTAAATTTTAGGTCCATATGAGTTGTGAATGTTGAGTTATTGTGAAAAGAACCATGACTATTCCATAGTAGCTTAGTGCCCTAGGTAGATCCAACATATTGTTTTGGTCATTTTGAGCTCCTTATGAATAGAATATGTAATTTGTTAAAACATAAAAGTTATAGATTTATGTGTTAGATAAATTTTTATAAAAATATCACCTTAATACTTTATATATAGAGTAAGATACAACCTTCACAACTCGTACTAGTTTGAAAGTCAGCTTTGTTATAGACAGTGAAATATTTCTTATAATTTAAGGACTTTAGAGACATAATTAATAAAAGTTGTATATATAAAAAATATTCCATTTGCACCTATATAAATGATTGTATATTTTCACTATAATATAACTTTTATAATGTAAGATATGAAGGAACAATCTCTAAAACTGCCTAAGGGAAGAAAAAAGGGTAGAAAACATAACACAATTGGAAATTCCACCAAAACTTGTACAATGCTCTAATTTTTTGAAATTTTAATATGTCATATACTTATGTGTTAAATTTAATTTGGAATAATAATAATAATAATAGAAATTAGATAAGTGAAGAAAAAGTTATGGACCAATCAGTCTTATAAGGTCATGTTGGCTCATAGGAAAAACCCTAACTATCTATATGAACTATGCCCAATAATTTGTTTAAGCCATATTAAGCTTCTCTAGTCATGAGTCAATTAATTATATTTCTATATTAGGCATAAAACAAATTGGAGACTCATAAAGAGGGGATAAACCATAAGTTAAGGGTCGAAATCAAAGAAGAAATATGACTTTAATTATCAAATAATTTATTTAGTACACATAAATATTGCTTACTATGTGATAAGTGAAGTGATTTATGGTTATGTGATTCATATGATTGCCTTGATTTGACCTTGATAATGAGATGATGGATATTTGTGATATATGTGGTATATATAAGTGGTATATGTATGGTATATTTGAGGTATATGTTTGACTTACGCAATATATACATGGTATATGTATAGTATATGTGAAGTATATGCATAACATATGTGGTATATATGAGGTATACATAATAAGGATATAATGGTCGATGAATGCTTAGTTACAAATACATATGCATAAGGACTTAAAAAGGCATTGTGACAAGTTGATCGACATTGCAAGGCAAAAGAATAGGCCTATGGGCCAACATATGTGCAAATAAAACAAATGATCAAGCTAGCTAGTAAATGCAAATGTTCATATGGAAAATATTCACATGGAAACCCAAGGCAATGTTTGTTCAACTTGGTCACATCAAAATGAAATGAGCGAAGCATGAGCATAAGGAAAGATTGGTGATTATATGTTTAAATTTTACTCATAATTATATGATAATGGCAAATGTAATGGATTTGTGACTTATTATTGTAAGTTACTTGGTACTTTAGAATTTGTTTGATGATGACACTCATTGATCTGTAACTCATCAATTTGCATAATTTTTCAAGTAAAGAAAAGTGATAGCTCATTGTGGCTTACATATAGAAGACATGAAACAAAAGTCACTGGCCGAGCCTCACCACTCTATCTCCTTGCATTCCACACAAACATGAAATCATGTTATCTACAATTTTAGGAGCTTTCCAATTTACCATGACATTTATTTTCTTTGGGTCTACCTTTTTGCCCTTGCCTAATACTACATGTTCAAGAAACACCAAATGATCCAACCAGAATTCACATTTACTCAGTTTAGCATACAATTGTTTCTCCCTTAAAATGTGCAACATAATTCTTAAATATTGTTCATGTTCTCCCCTATTTTTTGAGTACACCAATATGTCATCAATAAATACTACCAAATATTTGTCTAAATATGGTTGAAACACATTATTCATTAATGCCATAAATGCAGTTGGAACATTAGTCAACCCAAATGGCATTACTAAAAATTCATAATGTCCATACTTGGCTTGAAAGGCAATTTTGGAACATTTGCTTCTGCTACCTTTAGCTAGTAATAGTCTGATTTCAAACCAATCTTAGAAAATATTTGGGCTCCTGTAATTGTTCAAACAAATCATCTATTCTAGGTAATGGATATTTGTTCTTGACTACCATTTGGTTCAGTTTCCTGTAATCAATGCATAATCTCATTGCTCTATCTTTCTTTTTAACAAATAATATTGGAGCTCCCCAAGGTGATACACTAGGTCTAATATACCCTTTATCAAACAACTCCGGTAATTGGGCCTTTAGTTCTTTCAACTCAACTGGGGTGATTCTATAGGGTGACATTGATATTGGCACTATCATTGGTACCAGTTTAATAGTGAATTCTATCTATCTATGAAGTGGTAAACTAGGTAGATCATTAGGAAATACATCAGTAAATTCTCTCACCATTGATATATTTTCAAGCAAGTTATCAGTGGTTATAGTATCCGTCACATATGCCAAATATGCTTCACATCCTTCTTTGATCATCCAAAATGCTTTTACAGCTGAGATTAAACATGTAGGCATAAGTTTTCTTTCACCTAGAAGTACAACCCTTGTCTAGATAAGTGATTCCAAAATTACTTCCTTAGTAAAGCAATTCACTATTGCATAATGTTTAGTTAACCTGTCGATTTCCAATATCACATCGAATTCATATAGTGGAAATAAACATGAGATAGAAATGATGGTTAGAGCTATTAAAAGAATATAATTGTACAATTGAATACCATCTAGGGAAAGCCAATGTAGTATCAGATGCATTGAATAAGAAGTCCAGTAGTAATGTAGCTCACTTAAAAGCATCATCTTTTTCCATATTTGATTTAATTATGATCCATGAATGTTGAATTGAATATGCATAATGGTGGACACTTATTGCTACTTACACTAAAGGAAAGGATCAAGGAAGCACAGGGTAGAGATCCTCAACTGTGCAAAAAGATTGAAATGGTAAATCGGGGAAACAAAATAGAGTTTCAAGCGCAAGATGATACATTGATGTTAAAGTCCCACATATGTGTTCCAGATATTGAAAACTTGTGCTGGGAAATAATGGAAGAGGCACATATCGCACCTTATGCAATGCACCCAGGGATGATCAAGTTGTATCACAACTTATGGCCTCATTACTGGTGGCCCAAAATGAAGAAAGACATAGCAGAATATGTTTTAAATGCTTAACATGTTAGCATATTAAGATTGAATAGTAGACACTTGTTAGAGAAATGCTCTGAAGGAAATTACCTTTAACACTTATTGTACAAATTTATTTGATTAATAAAAGACATTTTCATTAATTTGATATATGAATTGATAGCGATCTTAAATCAATTAATGAAGTCGTTGATACATAACATAGCATGAAGAAAATTATGATGAGATCATGATATTGAGATTCTTATCATGTGTAATTATGTTAGTATCTAAATTATCCCTAGTCATAGGATTAATAAGATGGGACATTGTTAATCTGGATAGACTAGTAGCTAAGTACATTGGATGACCCGCTATGAGACAATCATATGGATAATCTATTCAAATTCCAATGATCGTCTTGTCATAGCAATGGTGCAAGTATCTTTAGACTTGAGGTACTCAAGGATATCTTGGATATTGATTCTACACTTTTACAATATTTCTTATTGCCTCAGGAAGGTTATTCATAGGGTGGTGATTAAATGCAGCTTGAGGCATTCGAAGGTAATTGGGTAACCAACAAAGGATTCACCACTCTTAATAAAAGGAGTGTATACCTATGGCCTCTTGTCGGAGTCATTACTCAGGAATCTCTGGCCAGAGTGGAAATGTCATGAAGATAGTCTTCAATGACATATCCAATAAAATAATGAGCCTTAGGAACAAGAACTAACATTACTTGGACTAGATGTGACATAGTCAGTTTAGTGCGAATTGACACATCTCCACACTCTAAACCATGTGGGGTATAGAATGGTGAAATAAATAATTGCATAGACATTGTCTATGGAAAGGGTCGTAGTCAAACTATTAACTTTTCAGTCAATTGAGGGTCATGATGTGTTGCTAGATACCGCTCATGAGTTGCATAAATTAATTGTTAATTTAAGTGGATAACATAATCGAAAACCTAATGGTTCACACGCATTGAAGATATGGAGAATGAGTAAAACAATCTTGGATAGAATCTAAAAATATGAGATCGCAGGAAAAATTGCTCAGGAGTAGTCACAAGCCCATACAGGTCCACTAGCCAAGTAGGCTGCCAGCTGGACCTGCCCAGCAGCAAGCCTAGAGTGCGGAGTACTGCACACTACAGTGTGCTATTGGCGTTAGGCCATAATTATCCTTAATTAGGCCAATTATGGCCATTACTATTCATTCATTTTGTTTTTCTTCTATTTTGACTTTTAATTTTCTTTTTGAATATGATTCAAATTGAAAAGACATTAAATGAAAGAGAAGAGATATGAAAATTATTTTTGTTGAAAAATAATTTTTGAGACACAATAATTCTCTCAAGAACATATGCAAAGCTAACACTCTGAATATTGTTCAAACCATTTCTTTTGTAAGTTTCTTCATACTTCACATGATTTATTATTAGAGACATCATAGTGTAGATTATTGTAGTTTGCTACAACCTAACAAAGTAAAGATTTGAATAACAAATCAAGAAATTATAAGGTATAATTTCTAATCTCAATGTTTGATACATTAGTTTTAATGACACAAGTATAATATTTTGTTTCAGGTTTTGAAATTGTTTTCCGCTATGTTCATGAATGTGATTCACCTTCAAAATGCAACAGCACTAGTTGGTAAGCTACATCCATTGCCAACACTAGAATGGAAATGGGAGAAGATAATGATGAATTTTGTTTATGTATTGCCAAGAACTCTATGGAAAAATGACATTATATGGGTAATTATTGACAGATTAACCAAGTCAGCACATGAGGGTGTACACTCAAGAGTTTCACAAAATTATATGTGAATGAGATTGTCATATTACATGGTATTCCAGTGTCCATTGTGTCTGATAGAGATCCATGGTTTACTTCACATTTTTGGGTGAGTTTATAAGATGCATTAGTAACAAAATTGAACTTCAGTACTGCATTCCACCCATATACTAACAGAAAATAAGAAAAGATTATAGAGACATTGGAAGAAATGCTTAAGGCATGTTCTACGGAATTTAGAGGACCTTAAGATGAATATATAGCATTAATAGAATTTTTATACAACAATCAATATCATAGCAGTATCCAGATGGCACCATATAAAGCATTTTATGATAGAAAGTGCAGAAGCCTATCATTTAGGATCAAGAAGGAGCACATGCATTAGAAGGGCCAGATATAGTACAAGACACAGTGGATAAAATCAAAGTTGTCAAGAACAAGCTAAAGGCATCATAAGATAAAAAAAATTTTATGTTGATCAGCATAGAAGGGAAATGGAATATGAGTTAGGTGAAAAAGTATTTCTACGAGTATCTCCATGGAAATGGGTAATCCGATTTGGCAAAAAGGGTAAATTGAGCCCAAAGTATATAAGGCCTTATAAAGCTCTTGATAAGGTTGGTCCATTGGTGTACAAATTGGTTTTACCATTAGAGATGTCACATATTCATAATGTGTTTCATGTAAGCATGCTTAGAAGGTACAGGTCAAACCCTACACATGTACTTAAACATCAAGCCATTGAGATTGTAGAAGACATGAGTTATATCGAGGAACTAGTGGAAATCATCGGATACAAGACTAAACAATTCAGAAATCGAGAAATACCTTTAGTTAAGTTATTATGGATGAACCATTTGCAAGAAGAGGCAACATGGAAAATAGAATATATGGAAAGGTAATATCCACTCATGTTCTCAGATATTAAATTTCAAGGATGAAATTTTTAAAAAGATAGGAGAATTGTAACATTCTTGACTTTCTACATATACATTTGTACATGCATTTCATTTGGACATATGCATTTGCATATATTTCACTTGAACATGTCCATTTCATATATATTTTTACAGGGACAAGTTCATGACATGCACTAGCTATGTATCTAAGAATTTTGCCATTACGTAGAGTTAAATGTGTTAATTTTATAATTTAGTTGAGGATGACATGAAATAAAAAATTTAAGTCAGTAAAATAACTACATCGAAATAATAACAATATGACAAAGTTAATTTAGTTAAATTGAAACAAAGGATTATGTTGTATTTTTTGTGTTGATTAGTGCAATTAGATATATGTGTTGTAGCGATGCACCCCCTCACCCGACCAACACGTGCCCGGATAAGGAAGCGCTGCTGCCTATCTTCTTTACTTCTTCAAATCGCTATTTTTTTTCTTTTTTTTTTACCTTTATTTTCTCAGCACTCATGTATATATAGATATATACAAAAATCAGGTATAATTTGTTTTTCTACATAAGATAGAAATTTTAAACATCAAGTTAATTCTTGACAAACTTTAAAAGTAAGTTTTACAAACTCTAATATTCTTTAATAAAAAAAGCCAAATAAAAAAATTCAAAGCTTGTAACCCACTTTCTCAAGGTTTGACTGTTTTACTTGAATAAGATCACTGCTTGCTTTATCTAACACCTTCAACTACCTTTCCATATCTGCGCAGAAGGAAACTTCCACGCTAAGCGCTAAGCTTAGTGGTGCATATAAATAAGGCAATATACTATGTCATGCAACAGGCAATAACATGTATCATTTTTCATATTAATGTTCTTTCATACAATTCTATTCCTTATGATCCTATCTTATACAATAATGACTCCATGCATACATGACAAATATCATTTTCATTTCCATTAATTTTAAACATCTCTTTTACATCATCAATCATGTATTTATTTATGTATACCACTTTCCATTGTTTATATATATATATATTATCATTATTAGCCCACAACACTGATGAACTCTAGACTAGGATAACGGAGTTGCCATCCAGGCACTTAGGAGTGTCACACGGCAATATGATATGCACACATAAGTGCCATTACCTGTGCAGAAAATTGTGCCATTACCAGCGTAGTATTCATAATCTGTGCCATTACCGGCATAGTATTCATAATACGTGCCAGTACCGGCATAGTATTCATAATCCGTGCCATTACCGGCATAAAAAATCATTCCATTAATGGTTTTCATCATACTCCCCCCTGGTTGGCATGCCAAACTATCCTTAGTATAGTTCTAGGTAGTTGTTCTAGGGCTTATTCAATATCATATAATTCATATATCTTTGTTTACTTCCAATCACAACCATATCAATATTCATGTTTATTATCTGTATTGGATCACGTATTTCATCCATATCATATATTTTTTTTTATATCATCCGTGTCAATTCACATATTTCACCTGTATCATGTTCCATATATCATTCATGTCAATTCACATATTTTATCCGTATCATATTTTATATATCATTCGTGTCAACATTCATTTTTCTATACCACAACATAACACGTTCTCACACCCGTGAATAAGCTCACATCCGTGATTCCAACCCATGAACGCTTCTGGAATGAATAGTACCATTTCCATATAGAAGTCACAACCGTGATACAATCAGTCACAACCATTAACCCTCAAGTTAACACCCGTGACTCAATAGTCATGCCCGTGACTTTCAGTAGGAAATCTGCATATTCACTTTTCATTCTTTCTAACATCATGCAAGTCATCCAAATTCTATTTCATGCATTTCTAGGGTTCTTTACTCAACTTATTACTTTCTAATACATGTAAATGTCTTTATCATACAAGATTTTCTAACATGCATCCTTAATTCAATGTCACACAAGGATCTCATTCATACATGTCTAAACCTAAGGTTTTATGCCATAATCATCATCATTCTTGAAATGCATTTATCAAAAATTATGTTCATCATGCATTATTTCAAACAAAAATAGGCTATTGCCTTAAGTTATGCACAAACCTTAATCTTTTCCTTCACTCTTCTATGTAGCTTTCTCTTTTCCTTTGCTCCTTAGAGCTTGTTCCTTGTCACTTGGAACTCCTACAACATCATAAATCATTATTATCATATGATTTTCTCAAGACCCTAAACTCTCTTATTCTCTCTCAAAACCCTAGTTTCTCTCTCTTTCCACATAAGTCTTGGTTGAGCTCAAAATTCAAACTTCCTTTAAGAAAAGATGAAGAAGAAGAAATGCTTCTTACCTTACACTTTTCTTTACTAGATCACCACTTTGGAGATTTTCTCTCTCTACCAAACTTGATTTTTCTTCCTCTTTCTTGCTCTTTCTAGCTTCCTTAAGAGTTATGGACCATGGAGATCACTTGTTATTGTTCTTTCCCTTCCCTTCCTTTCTCTCTCTAGAAATCAAGATGGGCTATGGAGGAGATGGGGCTGGCGTGACTGGTAGAAAAGAGAGAGAAGAAGGCAGAAAATGAAGAGAAGAAGAGAAAGGAAAGAAAACATTAAATAGGGTACCCAAAAAGTCTTCATATGGGACCCACCATTTGACCATCTTCTTCCAATTTTATACTTAATCAATAATAACGCCCTTTCTTTAATGTCATGGCCGGCCAACCAAATTTTAAGTGTCCAAATTTCATAGGTTAATTAGCAATTAATCTCATTAATCCTCCAATTTTTGGTAAATTGCAGTTTGACCCAAAAACTTATCAAATTTTACAATTTAGTCCTTTTCCGTAAATCAACTTCTTTAAACTTTATAATCACTTAATTAGGCTTATATCATTTAATTTAGTCATTCCTTGATCAATTTTTGTAAAAATCCGAATTTAGACTTCGATCGGTCAAACGCGTCAACTTCGCGACACGTGCGACTCGGGGCCTAAATTAGAGTATATTACATTCTCTCCCCCTTAAAATAATTTCATCCTCGAAATTTACCTGTTCATTTGGGGTTAAATAACTGGGGATACTACTTATTCATCACTTCTTCACTTTCCCACGTGTCTTCTTCAATTGTATGATTTTGCCACCAAACTTAAACTAGAGGGACTCTCTTATTTCGGAGAACTTTCTCTTAATATGCTATTATAGCCACTGGTTCTTCCTCATAAGACATTTCTGTCTGTACCTCTATTTCTTCAATCGGTATGATGTGGTTCAGATCTGAACGGTATCTTCTTAACATTGAAATGTGGAACACGTTATGAATTCTGTCTAGCTCTGGAGGAAGAGCTAATCGGTAAGCCACTGGTCCTAGTCTTTCCAGAATTTCCACATTGAAATGTGGAACACGTTATGATTTGGATCTGGTTCCAGTTTGAACCTCAACTAGATATACCACAGTTTTCACTTATTTTGAATATGATAGAGCCATTATTTTAAGTAGCTCAAAACATAAATGTTTTAGATATATGTCTTATATATATTTACACAAAATTTTAGATCCATATGAGTTGTGAATGTTGAGTTATAGTGAAGAGAACTATGACTATTCCATAGTGGCTTAGTGCCTTAGGCAGGTCCAACAAATTATTTGGTCGTTTTGAGCTCCTTATAGATGGAATATGTAATTTGTCAAAACATAAAAGTTATAAGGTTGTTTCTTAGATAAATGTTGATAAAAATATAACCTTAATATTTTATGTATAGAGTAAGATATGACCTTCACAACTCACACTCGTCTGGAAGTCAATTTTGTTATGGACTAGTGAAAATATTTCTTATAATTTGAGGACCTTAGAAATAAAAGTAATAAAAGTTGTGAATGTAAAAAATGTTCCATTTGAACCTATATGAATAATGTAAAGTTTCACTATAATATCACTTGTATAATGTAAGATATGAAGGACCAAAATTGGTACCCTAAAACTGCTTAAAGGCATAAAATAGGGTAGAAAACATAATACAATTGGAAATTCCATGCAAAATTGTGAAATTCTCCAATTTCCCTGAACTTTTACTATGTCATATATTTATATGTTAAATTTAATCAGGAATAAGAATCATACACATTTGATACCACATTCATGCCATTAACAATATATTGCCATACTATAGTTCCAAATCATATCATTTCACAAAGAAATCATAGTATGCCAAGTTTAATGACACATTTCATACTAACACCCATTTTAAAGCAAATAACACAATAAGGATTCAATATGAATGAGAAAAGCAACCAATTGCTCTTCCCTTTGGGGATCTCCTTCTCCTGTTTTAGCACCTCTTAACACATAAAAAATGTCTCTTTAAACCCATATATAACATATATATAGTGTAAACTCACTTCTAAAGCTTAAACTCTACATATATTCATCAAGCTACTATTGTATGCCTTAATTTATGTCAAGTTCAAGTTTTAATCACTTTAGGGGTTAAAACTATAGCTTGACATCAAACTTACCTATTTGAAATGGGTCTCTGCCATACTGGAAAAAAGTAGGAAAAAAAAGGAAATAAGGCCTATCTAATCATTCTTTACAAGAATGGGGTGCGGGTGTGGTATATTCGTCTCTTCCTTCATTTCTTCTCCACAAAAATAGGCATTTCTTGCTTTATTTAGTCTCCTCTCAGCTTTATCTCTCAATATACAGCCATGGCTAAGCTTTTATCTATTGGGTTTATATATTTCTAGGGTTCTAAGAGGTAGATGATGATGAAAAAGTGGAATAGGGGTAGATGGGATGAAATCTAGGTTTTGAGAGGATGAAAGAGGGCGCAAGAATATGTAAAATGAGAAGGAAGAAAGAAGGGAAAGCCTTTTATACCCATATGTAAAATTACCACTTAAATCCATCCTTGTTTGTCAAACTGTCGCATATATTGGTTTTGTTTCTTTTTTTTAAACTTATGAAAGTTATTGTTGCTTTTCGGTCTAATGAGATGCTGACACGTGTCTTCGACTAAGTTGGAAAATTAGAGGGATTCTATACAATCAAAACCTACAATGATATGTATTCTGCCACTACAAAACGTTCACCACTAAAATACTATTCATTCTAGAGAGGTCCATGAGCTCATACGTGACTCAAATCTCATTGCAAAATGAGATGTGCAACTGCGAATATGTTTTAGCAACAGTAAGATTCAAGTTGACATTACTATTAGACAAGCAGTCAATCAAAATCTGCCATGTGTCACAGGACTGTAAATTATTCAAAACTCATTACCATTAATTGTGTTGGGTTTTGAACTTGCATCTCATACATGGAACAACAAAAATATAAAATTAATCAAAGCCAAAACCCATGGAATGTCCTATGAATGTTAAAATTGAATCATACCATTTACTGGGAGAAGCTGATTGCCTTGCTTTGATCTTTTGTTCTTATAAGCTTGTGAGCCTTTTCTTTAAATTAGGTTGTTGCAAACCACAATAATCTAAGGTTGGATTATCTCTAATAGTCATCCATGCAAAGGAACAAAAGAAGCATCCACAAGTGTGATGAGATGATTAACCAACAAAGTGTAAGCAATGAAGGTTAATCTTTTGAGCGAGATGGAAGAAGAAAAGAGAATAAATTTTATTTTCTCAAGGTGGAAACAATCTTTCCGATCCCTTTTGAGGGTATTTATAAGCCTTCTAATCATATTTAAAGTAGGACATTTAAAACCCTATGTTAGACTTTTCCATTCAGAGTGAAATTATGCATAATCACATATCATCGTGCATGCGATAGTCTTATGCAAAAGGGTTTGCCATCTTGCGTGACATAATGCCCTTGTCCTATCGCGTGCATATGAGGAATCCTCATATGCACGATAGAATGACATTCTGCACATGTCACTTGGACACGATAACTATTATGTGCACGTGACATGAAACCCTTTTTGCTCTCATACGCAAAACTTTCATGCACGTTTCTCTCAAGTTTTTGGATCCAATCTAAGACCCATTTCACATTTCCTTTATTCGTTCTATCCATGTGACCCATTAGTTTTCTGGCTATATTGGCAACCCAAATCATCAAAAAATTTAAAGCTGATCATCAGTAGTATCTAGTAACACATAATGACTCCTAATTGCCTGGAAACTCAGTGGTATGACTATAAACCCTTCCATAGACAATTACCATGCAATTTATCCTTTCACCAAGCTATATCTCATTTGGTTTAGAGTATGGACTGTGTCAACACCCATTAGATTGACTATGTCACACCTAGTCCAAATGATATTAGTTCTTCTCTATGAGACTTGTTACTCAATCAGATATGTCCTTAAAGACCTTCTTCAAGACATGTCCACCTTGGTTAAGGATTTCTGAGTAATGATCTCTATAAAAGGCCATAGGTATACTCTCCTTCTATCAGGAGTGGTGAATCCTTTATTAACTACTTAACTACCTTCGAATACCTCATGCTATACCAATCACCACCTATGAGCAATCTCTAATAGACAACAAAGAATGAAGTCAAAGTATAGGATTCAGTATCCAAGGTAATCTTGAGCATCTCAAATCTGAGGATACTTGCACCATTGTTATGATAAGACTATCACTGACATTGAATAGATATCCATGTTATTGTCTCAGAGCAGGTCATCCAATGTACTTGACTACTCTAGAAAGCATCCACATTGTTGGGTTTTGAAGAATGAATCAGATTCATAAATGCAGTGGAAAAATAAAATTTTCAAAACTCAAAACAAAAGATCATACTTATGTCATTAAAACTAATTTATATAAACATAGAGGTTAGAAATGTAGTCAAAATATACCTTCTTATTTATTATTCAAATCTACACTTTGTTGGGTTGTAGCAAACTACAACAATCCACACTAGGATATCTCTAATGATAATCCACTCGAAGAATGAAAAAGAAACTATCAAAAGAAATGGTTTGAACAAATTTAAAGTGTTCGTTTTGAAAGTATTTTTGAGAGAATCTGGTTGTGTTAAAAATATTTTTTTTCACAAAAAATATTTTCATGTCTATTTTTTGTCATTTGATGTCTTTTGTTTTTGAATCAAATTCAAAGAAAAGATGACAAGTCAAAAATGGAGAAAGACAAAAATGAATGAATAGTAATTGGCCATAATTGGCCTAATTAAGGCCAAATTCTGTCATTGGCCAATGAGAGGGAGCCAGTAGCACGCTGGGCCTGCTGCGGGTGTTATGAACCCTATGAACGATTTTTCTCGTGCGATCTCACCACGATCCATCCCGAAATAATTATCTCATATTTTGGATCCTTTCTAAGACCATTTTACTCATTCTCCATATCTTCAATGCATTTGATCCATTAGGTTCCCGGTTATGTTGGCCATTTACATTAACAATTAATTTAAGCAAGTCATGAGCGGTATCTAGCAACACATCATGACCCCCAACTGACTGGAAAGTCAGTGGTTTGACTACGAACATTTCCATAGAAAATTTCCATTCAATTATTCCTTTCACCATTCTATACCCCACTTGGTTTAGAGTATGGACATGTGTCAACTCCCACTAGAGTGACTACATCACGTCTAGTCCAAGTAAAGTTAGTTATTGTCCCTAAGGCTCATTACTGTATTAGATATGTCATTGAAGACTATCTTTATGACATTTCCACTTTAGCCAAAGATTCCCGAGTAATGACCACGGCAAGAGGCCATAGGTATACACTTCTTCTATCAGGAGTGGTGAATCCTTTGTTGGTTACCCAATTACCTTCAAATACCTCAAGTTGTATCCAATCACCACCCTATGAGCAACCTCCCTGATGCAAAAGGAATAGTGTCAAAATACAGAATCAATATTCAAGATATCCTTGAGTACCTCAAGTCTAAGGATACTTGCATCATTGCTATGATGAGACTACCATTGACATTTGAATAGATTATCCATATGATTGTCTCATAGCTGGTCATCCAATGTACTTAGCTACACTTAGCAAGCATTCACATGTTAACTCTAAACATCTCATGTTTATAGATTATGAGATCTTCTACTCGATCCAATCAAGGAGTGTAACATGTGCTAGTCTGTTTGGATTAATAATGTCTTGTCTCATTAATCCTATGACTAGGGATAATTTTGATACTAACATAATTACACATGATAAAAATCTCAATATCATGATCTCAACATGATTTCCTTCATGCTATGTTATGTATCAAGGACTTCATTAATTGATTTAAGATCACTTATCAATTCATATATCAAATGAACATCAAATTAATGAAAAAACCTTTTATTAATCAAATAAATTTGTACAATAAGTGCTAAAGGTGATTGCCTTTAGAGCACTCCTCTAACACACATGTAAACTCTAAACATCTCATATTTATAGCTTGTGCGATCAGTTGCTTGACCTAGTGAAAGAGTATCACTTGTGTAGCCTATATGGATTAACCATGTCCCATATTATTAATCCTATGACTAGGGATAATGTAGATATAAACACAACTGCACATGATAGGAATCATATTATCATGATCTCATCTTGATTTCCTTTTTATTGTGTTATATAATAAGGACTTCATTAAATGGTTTAAGATCTCTGTCAATTCATATGCAATGAATGTCATATAATGAAAATGCCTTTTTATTAATAATAAATGAGTACATAAAGTGCATAAGGTGATTGCCTTTAGGGCACCTTTCTAACAATTTCCCATTTGCACTAATGCCAATCGCCTGTGTACATAATACCATAAGTGAATACATGAAAATTATGTTTCTTTTGGGGAAGGGGCTTAGTGAGAGGATCAACTATATTCTAATCACTTGGAACTCTCTCTTTCTTTACATCTTGTTTACCTATGATTTCCTGAATGAAATGGTAACGTCTAAGTACATTGTCACGCACCGCGAAGGTTCATCTAGGATTCCCCACACATGTATAATTTTTCTACATATGTATAATATTCTAGAAGGCCATTGTACACTGTTAGATTAAATGGATCATGACCGTCCATTTTGGTAGGTAGGAATTAATCCTAGCCCTCCATTTGGTAGGTGGGAATCAATCCTAGCCATACATTTTTGTAGGTGGGAGTTGATCCTAACCATCCATCTGGTAGGTGGGAATTGATCTTGGCCATCCATTGAGGAGGTGGAGGCCTATATATACCTTTATGTAGTTCATTTGTAATCATCCAAGCAATTCAAGCATTTGTGCAATACAAGCAATTCTTAAGCATTCTCCAAGTTCTCTCTTCTTTTCTCTGTGTTCTTAGCATCTTTGCTTACTTGCTCGTTATATCTAGCATTCGTAGAGGAGGCTGACTAGCATTCTTACGAGGGAGTGTGCTAGTGCCGTGCGGTCATTGGTAACAAAAGACCAAGCTTGTGATAGTTGGTATCAGAGCTAAGGTTCAAGCAAAGATGGCGGGACCAAGTGATATCACAAAGATGGCAACCGAGGAGAGCCAACAATCAAGGAAGGGGAGATCAAGGTCGAGAGATGCCTTGGTAGACATGAATGCAAGGCTCGCTAGAGTGGAGCTTGCTGTCGTCGAGGGGTAAGAGAAGTTCGATGAGGTAGACCAACGCATCATGGAGCTCAAAACTGGGACAGATGAGCTTCAAGAAGAGATGCAAGGTGCCCTGAACATTGCCATGACGACATGTCTAGACCAAGTAAAGTCCTTGGAGGGGTCCCTTCGTGCCGAGATGGTGGGGCTCAAAGAGGAGATTGCAAGAGTTGTAGCGGAGCTTGGCGATGCAAAGGATGAGTTGATCATTTGCAAGAGAGCCATTATGCAAGGGGGAGGTGTTGCTAACCCCGTGGTAGTCTCTACTCCTTTGAGGGTGGACGTTTCTAAGCCAAAGACGTACCATGGTTCGAGGAACACGAAGGAGATTGACAACTTCTTGTGGAGCTTGGAACAATACTTCAAGGCATTTGGCCTTGATGAAGGAAGAAAGGTCGATCATGCCTCACTCTACCTTGTTGATACCGCGATGGTATGGTGGAGGAGGAGATGTAGCGACATCGAGAGAGGAACTTGCACCATTGATACATGGGACGAGTTTAAGAAGGAACTAAAGAGACAGTTCTACCCGGTGAATGTAAAACATGAGGCGAGAGCCAAGCTTAGCCGACTCACTCATGAGGGGAGCATACAGGACTATGTGAAGGAGTTTTCTGAAGTGCTCTTGGAGATCCCTGATTATCCCGACAAGGAAGCACTCTTTGCTTTCATGGATGGTTTGCAACATTGGGCCAAGCTAGAGATTGAGAGACGTGGTGCCTAAGATCTAGCCACTACCATTTCCATTGCTGAATCTCTTATTGAGTTTAAAAGGAACGAGAAGCCGAAGTTTCATACAAGCAATGGTGACAATGGAAGGAGTGGGGGAGACAGCCACCATAACAAAGAGAGCTCCCATAAGTACGATAAGGGGAAGAGCATCAAGGATGACAAAGGCGGAGGTAGGCCAACTATCCAATGTTTCTTTTTTGATGGGCCATATAGGGCAAGGGAATGCCTGAAGAAGGCCAAACTATCCACCCTAGTTGAAGAAAGAGAGGAGCATGAGCGATATGAGGAGATGAGGGTGGGATCCCTACAACTCCTCAATGCCATGAAATCCAAGGTTGAGATGCCAAAGTCCAACAGCAAGGGACGATTATTCGTGGAAGCCAAAGTTGGCCAACAAATCGTGAAAGAATTGGTGGACACGAGAGCCATTTACAACTTTCTCAAAGTAAAAGAAGCGAATCGGCTAGACATCAAATATGCTGGTGAGAAAGGATGACTTAAATCCGTGAATTCTGAAGCCAAGGCCACATTTGGAGTTACTCGTGGAGTAAAGGTAAGCCTTGGTGGATGGCATGGCTCCACAGACTTCTCTGTAGTACCGATGGATGATTATGCTATTGTGTTAGGTATGGACTTCCTAGATCAAGTCAAGGCCATGCTCATTCCTGGTGCCAACACGATGTGCATACTGAAGGAAGGCAATGCTTGCATGATGCCATTAGCAAGGGAAGCAAGTCCGAAAGCCAAGCAGATATCATCCATGCAACTCTCCAAGGAGATGCTTCCTGAATTGCCCAAGAGACTTCCACCTAAGAGTGAGGTGGATGGGAAGGATCGGTTGAATTCTAGTGCAATTGGCTATTGAATGGTGCCTTCCAAGTTTGGAAAATTGAGGAGGAAGTAAAGGCTAATGCCATAGGCACAAGGATTTCATTAGAGGAGCAAGACCCACAAGCCAAGAGATCGACGGAGTTGGCAAGTCGGGGCAAGACTTGCCAAGATTGGCTTAGAAGTGGGGAGCTCACCAAGGAATGTCATAAGTTTCCAAGCATTGTCAAGTTTGCCAAAGGTGGGCATGAGAAGCCAACCATGGTACAAGCACACCAAGCTAAGGCCGAGAAGCAGAGGAAGAAATGGGTAGAAGCTCAAAAGGGGCACTCGAAGCTTAAAGAAGGGGATGCGATGAGGGCGTCGCCAGATTGAGTGGGGGAGAATGTCACGCACCGTGAAGGTTCATCCGGGATTCCCCCACACATGTATAAATTTTTTACATATGTATAATATTCTAGAAGGCCATTATACACCGTTACATAAAATGGATCATGACCGTCCATTTTGGTAGGTAGGAATTAATCCTAGCCCTCCATTTGGTAGGTGGGAATCAATCCTAGCCATACATTTTGGTAGGTGGGAGTTGATCCTAACCATCCATCTGGTAGGTGGGAATTGATCTTGGCCATCCATTGAGGAGGTGGAGGCCTATATATACCTTTGTGTAGTTCATTTGTAATCATCCAAGCAATCCAAGCATTTTTGCAATACAAGCAATTCTTAAGCATTCTCCAAGTTCTCTCTTCTTTTCTTTGTGTTCTTAGCATCTTTGCCTACTTGCTAGTTATATCTAGCATTCGTAGAAGAGGTTGACTAGCATTCTTATGAGGGAGTTTGCTAGTACCGCGCGGTTGTTGGTAGCAAAAGACCAAGCCCGTAACAACATGTTTGGATCTTTGATGAATCGTGGCTCCTTTTCTTGTGCAGCGGCACCATTGTTATACAATAAAAAGGTATCGGATCAACAATTATAGGAACCACTTGTGATGAATTTCCTTATCTAAATTGCTTCCTTAATTGCCTCGGAAGTTGTATGTACTCTGTTTCAGTTGTGGAATATGTAGTCATCTCCTATTTGGAACTCTTTCAACTGACTGCTCTTCCATTTAACATGAAAACATAGCTTAATTGGATTTGGAGTCATCCTTATCAGTTTGGAAGCTGACATCTGTATACCCATTTGTTTTTAAGCTCACCATCTCCATAAACCAATAATGCATCCTTAGTCATTTTTAAGTACTTAAGGATATTCTTGACAACCATCCAATGGCCTATACTGGGATCTGACTAATATATGCTTATGACACTCAAAGCATATGATACATCGGGTCTAGTAGATAATATAATATACATGATAGATTCAATAGTTGAAGCATATAGAATCTGACACTGACATAATATACAAGAAGTATGTTATTTACATACAATACAAGGAATACAACTGTACTCCCACTAACCTTCTTATAAACACAAGGCTCATCCATATTTTGTGAGAAACTAGACTCTTTAATTGTCTCATCAAATCAGATGTTCCAACTTTTGGATGCTTGCTTCAATCCATATATGGATCTTTGCATTTTGCATTCCTTTTTTCCATCATAGGATATGAAATCATCTTGTTGTGTTATGTTCACATCCTCACTTAGATTTCCATTAAGAAAAGCTATTTTCACATCCATTTGCCAAATCTCATAATCATAATGAGCAGGAATGACTAGGAGTATCCTGATAGATTTAAGCATAGTAACTAGAGAAAATGTCTCATCCTAGTCAATACCTTGTCTTTGATAATATCCTTTAGCTACTAACCTAGCTTTATATGTAGTAACATTACCTTCCATGTCATTTTTTTTCTTAAAAACCCATTTGCAACCTATAGGTTTTATCCCTTCAAATGGATTAACCAAATTTCATACTTGATTTTCATATATGGAATCCATCTCTAATTGCATGGCTTTTAGCCATCTGTCAAATTATGAATTGTTTAGAACTTTTTCGTAGGTAGTAGGCTCATCATCCTCTATGAGTAATATGTCATTATGTTCAATTATGAGAAAAAATTCATATCTCATATGAATAGTGCATATCCTACTTGGTCTATGAAGTTCTTGTGTTTCAGAAGATTTAGTTGTTACTTCATCTTTATGAGTAACAAATTTGGGTTCTGTCAGTTGATCTGTATCTATTTGAACATCTTGAACTTGATCAGGTTCAATCTTGCTCCCACTATCTTCTTTTAGAAGGAACTCTTTCTGTAAAAAGACAACATAATTTGAAACAAACACTTTTTATTCCAAAGGGTGGTAGAATTGATATCCAAATCACTCTTTTGGATATCCCACAAATATACACTTATCAGACTTAACTTTTAGCTTATCTGACATTATTTGCTTGATATAAGTAAGACAACCCCATACTTTCATGTGTGAAAGCATAGGTTTCTTGTTAGTCCATATCTCATATAGAGTAACATCAACTGACTTCGAAGGTACTTTATTTAATATATAAATAGAAGTTTCTAGTGCATAACCCCAAAAGGACTAAGGTAGTTTTGCAATGCTCATCATAGACCTCACCATGTCTAACAAGATTTGGTTTCTCCTTGTAGGCACACGATTATGTTGTGGCTTGTAAGGTGGAGTCCATTGAGATACAATTTCATTATCTCTTTTATAACCTTGAAACTCTTGGCTTAAGTATTCTTGACCGCGATATGATATAAGTGTTTTAATACTTTTACAAAGTTGTTTCTCTACTTCATTTTTTAATTCTTTGAACTTTTTAAAAGCTTCAAATTTGTATCTCATTAGATACAAGTACCCATATCATGAATAATCATAAATGAAGGTAATAAAGTAGATAAAACTACCTCTGGCATGCACTGACATTGGTCCATATACATTTGTATGTACAAAGTCCAATAGCCCATTGACTTGTTCACCCTTTCCACTAAAAGGTGATTTTGTCATCTTTCTTAATAAACAAGATTCAGATGTGTCATACAATTCATAATCAAATGGCCCTAAGTCACCATTGTTATATAACTTAGTCATGCACCCTCTTATCTATATGGCCAAGGTGAAAATGCCATAATTATGATGGGTTTAGGTTATCAAACTTTTGTCCTTTATTACTAATATTAAGGATTAAATTAGACATGTCAAAAATTTAAATCCTATTACATAATGCACCGGTTCCATAAAGAATATCATTCAACCATATAAAGCAACCATTGCCTTTAATAATTAAAGAAAACCTTTTTTGATTTAAACAAGAAACAAAAATAATATTCTTTGTTAAAATTGGAACATAATAACAATCATCTAATTCTAAAAAAAGGCCACTAGGGAGTGTCAGTACATAAGTTCCTATAGCTAATGCTGTTAGAGGAGTGCTCTAAAGGCAATCACCTTTAGCACTTATTATACAAATTTATTTGATTAATAAAAGGCTTTTTCATTAATTTGATGTTCATTTGATATATGAATTGATAAGTGATCTTAAATCAATTAATGAAGTCCTTGATACATAACATAGCATGAAAGAAATCATGATGAGATCATGATATTGAGATTCTTATCATGTGTAATTATGTTAGTATCAAAATTATTCCTAGTCATAGGATTAATGAGACGAGACATTATTAATCCAGACAGAATAGCACATGTTACACTCCTTGATTGGATCGAGTAAAAGATCTCATAATCTATAAACATGAGATGTTTATAGTTAACATGTGAATGCTTGCTAAGTGTAGATAAGTACATTGGATGACCAGCTATGAGATAATCATATGGATAATCTATTCAAATGTCAATGATAGTCTCATCATAGCAATGGTGCAAGTATCCTTAGACTTGAGGTACTCAAGGTTATCTTGAATATTGATTCTGTATTTTGACACAATTCCTTGTTGCCTCAGAAAGGTAGCTTATAGAGTGGTGATTGGATACAACTTGAGGTATTCAAAGGTAATTGGGTAACCAATAAAGGATTCACCACTCTTGATAGAATGAGTGTATACCCATGGCCTCTTGTCATGATCATTACTCAGGAATCTCTGGCTGGAGTGGAAATGTCATAAAGATAGTCTTCAATGACATATCTAATAGAGTAATGAGCCTTAAGGACAAGAACTAACATTACTTGGACTAGACATGACGTAATCAGTTTAGTGGGAGTTGACACATGTCCATACTCTGAACCAAGTGGGGTATAGATTAGTGAAAGGAATAATGGCACATAAATTGTCTATGGAAAAGTTTGTAGTCAAACCACTGACTTTCCAGCCAATTGGGGGTCAGGATGTGTTGCTAGATACCGCTCATGACTTGCTTAAATTAGTTGTTAATTTAAGTGGCCAACATAACCGGGGAACCTAATGGGTCAGAACATTGAAGATATGGAGAATGAGTAAAATGGTATTGTATAGGATCCAAAATATGAGAGAATTATTTTAGGATGGATCGCGATGAGATCGCTCAAACAAATCATTCGGCAGTATCACGGGTCCGTACAGGCCCGCACGGGCTAGGCAGGCTACTGGCCAGCCTTGTGGGCTAGCTAGGCTACCCAACAGCAGCCTGCAGTAGGCCCAGCGCGCCTGCAGCTTCCATCCATTGGCCAACGGCTGTAATTGGCCATAATTAGGCCAATTATGGCCAATTACTATTGATTAGTTGCCATTTTCTCCATTTTTGACTTTTCATCTAATTTTTGAATTTGATTCAAATAGAAAAGACATCAAATGGCAGAAAATAGACATGAAAATGTTTTTTATGAAAAAAAAATATTTTTAAGACACAACAAAAATTCTCTCAAGAACACTTTCAAAGCTAGCAATTTGAATTTGTTCAAACCATTTTCTCTTGATAGTTTCTTCTTCATTCTTCGCGTGGATTATGATTAGAGACATCCTAGTGTGGATTGTTGTGGTTTGCTACAACCCAAGAAAGTGAAGATTTGAAGAACAAATAAAAATTAGAAGGTATAATTTTTAACATTTACATTTATATAAATTAGTTTTAATGGTACAAGTATGATATTTTGTTTTGGGTTTTGAAAAATTTTATTTTTTGCTGCATTTATGAATATGATTCATTCTTCAAAACCCAAAAAATGCAACAACTCTTGCTCTATTGCTAACATGTAGATCTGACTCTCCTTTCTTGAGTTGTCTACTGTTCCTTAGGCCTTTCATATATGTGCATATGTAAGACCCACATTTGTTATCTAATACCCATGTATTATTATTAGAAATAGTATTAACCTTAATAACATAAATACTTGAAGTAAAAGGTGCATCTAATGTCTTATTTTCTTCTTCTTTAAAGATTCCAGATAGGTCTTGTAGTTCATCTTCCATTGGAAACTCTTACTACAATAAAGGCAAGTTCCTTTTGATGTCATCTCTCTGCCTTTCTTCCTCATCTTCAATATACCTTACATTGGAGATGTTCCGTTTACCATCTTGGAGTTGAAAAGCAATTTAGATAATTCATATCGCTTGGTGTGAGCTCGCTTATTTATTAGGTCCCTTAAATGATACACAATGGAATTGCCATCCATTGTCTCATGCTATTTTTGAAGCTCGAGAGACATAAAGGCAAGCATAATGCAACCCACTAACTCACTATCATCCACGTGTTTCTTATATGCCAACTATTCATCTACAAATGCATCATTAGTAGGAGGGAAGGGAAACGACTCTTCCAAGACATAGGCTATCCTTTCGGTTTTAAGAACTATTCTCAAATTCCTTAGCCAATAAAGGAACTTTAGGCCAGTCAATTTTTTGGTTTTGAGAATTGAGCATAGGTTCACAATTGATGACAAGATTATGGCAATATAGATTTAAAGAAAGATTGTGTTAAAGAATGTACTAAATGCATGAATATTAGGTCTTTAATAAATGTGCATTATAACTCCCACTATTTTATTACAAACCGATAGCCCTCACTATGAATTTGAGAGAAACCGTTGGAAGCTCTACTAGTGGGTTAGTATCCAACATCACTAAGAATGACCTTGAATTTTCCCAATAAGCCATCTTAGGTCAATTGTTAGGTATCTCATACCAATTGCATCCTTTATGCAATTACTGAATCATTGGGCTATCAACTCTTGATATGTGTACATCTCATGTATACTTACCCAACTTAGCCTCTAATTCACATTGACCTTGGGTTTGCCCAACAAGCCAATGTAACTAGTTAAAGTCGACTAATTAATCATGAAATCATATTTTGATGGTTTGAACATATTCTTATAGAGTGGACTTGGGTTTTCCCAACAACCCAAACTCTAAAAGAACTCTGGTTCCTGCCATATTAATGGAAGGCATTGGCCTTAATATTATTAATGAGAAATTTCTTTAATTTAGATCTCATCATGGCAATTTGGCATGCATAATATATCTATTAATCACATATAGATATTTAAGATAATTACACTAATTATATGATCAGGATTATGGAAATAATTTAACATTAATCATTCGAGCCATGAAAGGATTGACTAGGTCTCATCTAAGTAGATGCATGAAATTACAACACCAAAATAGAAAACAATTTCCTATTCTAATGCTCATTTGCTTTTGGTGCCATCTCCTTTTCTTCTTACTATATTTCAATTCTACTATAATCCTATTTAATCTAATTACATAATTTCTTCATAAGAAAACCTTACATTATATTTGAGGGGAGTAAAATGAGAAGAGAAATACAATAGAGAGAATAGAGAAGACAGAGACTTGTAGGCCATATTTACCTAAAATAAAATTTAATGCATGACCAATCACATTGGTCTAGTCCATAATCAAGCCATCAAGCCATTTCATACACTCTTAGCATGCATTCTCTAATGCATAAATAAAGATTATCTATAAAAGTAACAATTTGAGTTCCCTTTGTTTCAACTTTTGAAACTTTGTTTTGATAATTTGACCTTAAATGAAATTCATCATATATTCATCATTTAATATTATTAAATAATCATATGAATATTTAGAAACACTTTCTAAAAGTAAATCATGCAAATTAGGTATACATTTGATAATATTAAAAAGTGTCCTAACATTGCCTACTTAGCCTACTAGGTTACTACCAATTTAATACATGCAATATTTAATTCCGAATTTAATATTTTAATTTCATAAATATGAAATTGAATATGACTAGTAGTTAATTCATAAATAAATTAACTTAATTAGTTATTAGTTTGATGTCAAATAGGATTAAACAATCCTACTTACAATTGCATATTAGAATTATAGTCAAACTATGACTTTAAACCATTTTCAAATTCAAATCAAATTCCATTTAAAATTTTCAAATTTTCTAAAATTTATTCTCATCATTATAAGAAACTTATAATCAGTTTAAACTAATTAAATTGATTCATTAGATAATCTAAATCATTCATTATTCAACTAACAAACCAATTAGTCAAAAATTGCCTAAATTGAATCATACATGAATTAGGATTCTTTAGAAATTTAATTCCAAATTTAATTTTACTTTAGCAAGAAATTGAAATCAAAATAATATTATGAATATCTCATAAATATGTAATTAAGGTTTTGGTCATGAAATTACATGCCATTAAATGAACGAAAGAAAATAGTGGCATCGCATAAAAGAGTTTTTGCTTAATTTCAATTTTGTACATACCATGATCAAAAACGATTTTTGATTTAATTAAGTGGCTTTCCAGGCCATAAAACAAATTTTAAATATGTATTAAACATATTTAAATAATTAAATTAATAAACCAAATTGAATAGTACCATGATAGAACTTAATTGGCTACGATAGGTTTTATAAACCTTAGTTTTTTAGCAACTATGTACAATTTCGAATTTCAAGCTTATATCCAATTTTAATCATTATATTGTCATCAAAAATATAAAATATCATCATATTAACATGTTATTGGATGAAAAATAAAATTTGAAGGCAAATACAATCAAATTCATTTTTAACACAATAGGGAATCCAAATTTTTCCTTTTTCAATCAATCTTATTGACATTTCAATTAAATCCAAAATTAATTTATATAGGGTGACTTTGATACCGCTGTTGGGTTTTTAATATGCATCTCATACATGGAAAAGTGGAAATATATAATTAATCAAAAACAAAACCCATAAAACACCCTATGTATATTAAAATCGGATCATACCATCTAATGAGAGAAACTAATTACTTTTTTTTAATCTTTTGTTCTTCCAAACTTGTGAATCTTTCCTTCAAGTTGGGTTATTGCAAACCACAATAATCCAAGGCTAGATTGTCTCTAATATTAATACACATGAAATAATAAAAGAAACAACTACAAAGGTGATCGGGTGATCAACCAATAAAGTGTTAGCAATGGAGATTAATCTTTTGAGAGAGATGGAAGAAGAAGAGAGAATATATTTTATTTTCTCAAGGTGGTACCACTCTTTTTGAGACATTTTTAGGATATTTATAAGTCATATAATCATAATTAAGATAAGACACTTATTGTGCATATCATCGCGTGTGCGATAAGGTCATCACATGTGCACCAATCTTGTGCAAAAGGACTTGCTATTGTGCACGCGAAGGCATCCTCACATACATGACATAATTCCTTTATACCATCACATGCACACAAGGAATTCTTATGCAGGCTACAGAATGGCACTCTGCACATGTCACTTGCACACGATAACCATTACGTGCACGTGACATGCAACCCATTTTTCTCTCATACAAGAAACTCTTTTACACAACTTTTTCTCTCATGTTTTTGGATCCAATACAAGACCCATTTCATATTTTCTTTATTCCTTCTATGCATGTAACCCATTAGGTTTCCAGTTATGTTGGCAGCTCAAATCATCACATCATTTAAAGTAGATTATGAGTGGTATCTAGCAACACATTATGACCCCCAATTGACTGAAAAGTCAGTGGTCTGACTATAAACATTTCCATAGACAATTACTATGCAATTTATCCTTTCACTAAGCTATATATGTGTTAACTAGCACTAAATTAACTATAAACCAATCAGAGATGGATTGTGTGTTAACTAGCACTAAATTAACTATAAACCTTTCAGAGTATGGATTGTGTGACAACTAGCACTAAATTAACAATGTCACATCTAGTCCAAATGATATTAGTTCTTATCTATGAGATTGATTTCTCAATTAGATATGTCTTTGAAGACCTTTTTCAAGACATGTCCACCTTGGCCAAGGATTTCTAAGTAATGATCTCTATAGGAGGCCATAGGTATATTTTCCTTCTATTAGAAGTGGTGACCCCTGTGTTGCTACTCAATTATCTTAAAATACCTCATGCTATACCCAATCATCATCTATGAGCAACCTCTGAAAGACAACAAGGAATGAAGTCAAAGTATAGGATTCAGTATCCAAGGTAACCTTAAGCGTCTCAAGTTTGAGGATACTTGCACCACTGTTATAATGAGCGTATCACTGGCATTGAATAGACATCTATATGATTGACTTATAGTAGGTCATCCAATGTGCATGACTACTCTGAAAAGCATCCATATGTTAACTCTAAATATCTCATATCTACAACTTATGAGATCGACTACTTTACCTAGTCAAGGAGTATCACATGTGCTAGTCTATCCAAATTAACAATGTCCTATCTTGTTAATCCTATGACTAGGGATAATTTAGGTATAAACACAATTGCACATGATAGGAATCTCATCATCATGATTTACTTCATGCTGTGTTATATACCAAGGACTTCATTAAATGGTTTAAGATATTATTCAATTCATATCCAATGAGTAACATATAATGAAAATGTCATTTATTAATTATAAATGAGTACATCAAGTTCCTAAGGTGATTGCCTTTAGGGCATCTCTCTAACAAACTAACCATAAAAAGCATTTTTCAATTCAAATGTTTTAGAGCATTAAGATTAATAATTGTCACTATTTGTAAAGGCTAATTGGTGAGAAAACTCTATAAATACCTCACCAAATGGCCATTTAAAATAGAACAACTCTATTTAAATTTGAATATTCTTTTAGTTCCATTTCCTAACAATGTTTGTATTCAATTGTGATTAAAAGGTTGTAAGAGTGAGCCTAAAAGAAAACTCTTGTTTGATTGTGTATGAGCTTGAGAAAAACACAAGGAATTGATTTTTATGTTAGCTAGTTAAAACATAAGGGAAATTGGGTTCAATGTGATCCAGAATCAGACACATAGTTTTAAGTGAGATAACAAAACTCTAGTGTATCTCATCGAGTAAGATAGAGAAAATACCCAATTAAGATTGGGGAGAGGATATAAGGTTTGTTAACACCTGAACCTCTATAAATTGCTTATGTTTTTTCTCTCTTCTTTTATCTCTTTATTTTCCTTTGCAAGAAATTTGAATTATCCAACAATTCATCCCCCTCTTCTTGGTGATTGTTTAGAAAACACATACAATCATACAATGTAACACCACATCTTATGCATTTTAGTATAACCTATCCAAATATCAAGTAATCATACATGGCGTACTGGAAAGGTAAAATACCCTGTTAACAATAGTAGTAAAATTTTTTTTTTCATATCCTGTAATATAATTCCATGACTTTGCAAGTCTCATATCCTATAATTTCATTCAATGACTTGCAAGTCTCATATCCTGTAATATTATTCACTGACTTTGCAAAGTTAACACTGAGGTTTTCCCACAATATAATATATCACATATATCAAAACATAAACTTTACACATAAGTATTTTCGAGTTGATTTCATTTATACATATTTAGACTCATTCCAAAATGATTATACATATTCAAGCACGTAAATACAAAAACACATATGACATATTTTCATGCTTGTGTGGAATGCAAGGAGAGAGAGAGTGATGAGGCTCGGCCAGTGACCTGTGCTCCATGTCTTTTATACGCTACTCAAAATGAGCTATCACTTTTCTTTACCTGAAAAATGATGCAAATTGATGAGTTGCGGCTCAGTGAGAATAACCATCCAATGAGCTCTAAAGTACCAAACAACTCATAGTAATAAATCACAATTCCAATATATAACATGTATTCCATTCCATTCATCAGTATCATATAAGTATCAATAAAGTTGAAACATATAATCATTACTCTTTATGTATGCAAATGCTTTGCTTATTTCATTTTGTTGTGACCAAGTTAAATAGACATTGCCTCAGGTTTCCATGTGAACATTTTCCATATGAACATTTGCATTTGCAATTGCTAGCTTGATCATTTGTTAGCTAGCTTGATCATTTGTTTCATTTGCACATTTGTTGGGCCATAGGCCTCTTCTTTTGCTTTACAATATCGATTAACTAGTCACAACGCCATTTAAGTCCATATGCATATGCTCTTGTACTTATGCATTCATCAACCATTGCATCTTTATCATATACAACATACATATATTCCATATATACCTCATATGTCAAGCATATACCTTGCATATACTATACATATACCATGTGTATATATCACATTTGTCAAACATATACCTCAAATATACCACACGTATACCATTTATATGTACCACAATGTCACAAATTATCCATCATTACATTATCAAGGACCAATCATGACAATCACATGAATTACATAGCAAGCAACATTCATTTGCACTAAAGAATTCAATCGATAATTAGACTCACCGTTCTCCTTTGATTCTGACCCCTAACTTATTGTCTATCCGCTTCTTGTGGTTCTCCAATATGTTGCGAGCCTAATATAAAAATATAATCGATTAACTCATGATTAGAGAGACTTAATGTGGCTTAAACAAATTAATATGCATTGTTCATGTCAATAGTTAAGATTTTTCCTATGAGGCAGTGTGACCTTATGGGACTGTTTAGCCTATAACTTTTTCTATAATTGACCAATTACTCTGATTCTTGTTCCTCATTAACAATAACACATATATATAGTACATAATCAAATTTCAGACCAATTGGATCATTTTATAATATTTGGTGGAATTTCTAAGAGTGTTCTGTTTTCTGCCTTGTTTTCTGTTTCAGGGTACTCATTTGGGTTCATCATACCTTACACTCTATAAGTCCTATTTTAATTAAAATTTACAGAAACTTATATGGGTTAATATGGAACATGTTTCATGTTTACAACATTTACCAATTATGTCTCTAAGGTCTTCTAATTATACCAAACATATTACTGTTCTAGAATAGAATTGGCTTCCGGACCAGTATGACTTCCAAAGGCCATAACTTAGTCTATAGATAACAAATTAAGATAAAATTAGTACCAAAATTTAGCTAAGATATATAACTATAACTTTCATGTTTGGATAAGTTACAGAATTTAGCTCTAACAAGCTCAAATTATCCAATCAATGTACTAGATCTGCCCAGGGTACTCAGTAGGCAGTTCAAACCATGGAACAGTCATGGTTCCATTCACCATAACTCACCATTTACAAGACCTATGAACCTGAAATATGGTATACAGATACAAAACACATATATCTACAACTTTTATGTTTTGAGAGACTTCAAATAAGGGCTTTAACATATTCGATATCAAACCACACAGTAGCTAACTTGGTTAGGGTTTACACCCTGACCAGTTTCAGTACGAAGAGCATATCTCTCCCTATACATAACATCATGAAACACTGTTTACATATCCAAAAATATAATATATAAAGGAACAACGTTTGTGTTTTACACATTTCCAGAATCAATTTCTATTAATATCAAAATCGGGGTGCAATTCAGTGCCTAATATTGAACCTAAGCAACTCAAATCAACCCAATAGCAATAAGAATTGATTACTTACCAAGAACAACCCTGAAAGGGATCAATTAGCTTCAAAAAATAGGTGAAAAAAGGAAGAATTGAAGTCTGAAATGGAGGAAATTGAAGAAGAAGTCGGGCTGGAGTGAGGAGGCAGAAATGGGGAAAGATATATGAAGATAAAGCCAACTTGTTTTTTGTCATTTTGTCATTTTGTCATTTTGTCATTTTGTCATTTTTCTTCTTCTCTTCTCTTTTCTCTTCTCATTTCTCTTTTCTCTTCTCTTCTATTTCTCTTTTGTGTCATTTTCATTTTATTTTGTCTATATTATTATTATAATTTACATAGATTTATAATTCCACAAATTCACACAATAATATGGCTTAATCATTTGACCCCATTTAACTAAATTAGCAATGTAAATGTTCACTAATCTTAATCTAATCATTTTTCTTACTTTAATTTAGACACCTTATTCATTTCATTTCTAATACTTTGTTATCCTCATTTAGGTTATAATTACACATGTGCAACTCGATACAAGTGCCAAATACTAGGACACATAGCTAGTGCATGCCATGAACTTGTTCCTATAGAAATACGTATGAAATGCATGTGTTCAATTGAATTGTATGCAAGATGCTTATGTTCGATGAAATGCATATGGGGAAGGTCAAGGATGTTACATACAATCATATAATATGGATTCCATATACTTTCCTTCATCCTTATAATTGTACATAGATATATCTAATCATCACCACACTTGCTTATTCTATTAGCATGTATCATTTCATACCGTGATTTCATAATTAAGCATAAATGTATATCACTAATTGTGGCCATATCTAATATGTAAATCATTAAATGCAAAAAATTATTTATCTCAATAAAATCTATTATCAAGTTTATTATATCCTTTTATTTTGCCCAAAACTGTAAGCTGGACTATCCGGATGCAGGTTATAAAAGAGGAGTACTCTAACTTAAGTTTAATCCACTTTGTTCACTATTTGTATGTGCTCATCTGAGCTCCTCAAGTTAATAGTGCTTTTACCCAATTTTAAGCCACTTTGACTGAGTATATAGTTGATTGCATGCAACTTAGGATTAGAGGCTCTCTTATCCAAACTTAAGCCACCTTGTCCTTATTGTATAATTCCATTTGATTAAATTTCCTACAATACCATAACCCTCTTAATGACATACCATCTATCCTATTTCTAGTCTTAAATTAGAGAAATGGGCTTACATAGTTCTTCCTTAGTTATTCTTATAATAACATCGTATACATGTTTATATGATCAAGAACACAACATCTCATCAATCATTTATTCTCATGACATCATGTCTTACATATTTGATTCTTATCTCAATTTATCATGTCAATGCCATTTTCGGTCCTCAAATCATATTTATATCTTATGCCTTTACTTTCATCATAACAATACATGTTCATAACCTTACTTAGATGTTTACCTATATTAAGGTGTGCATGTCATACCAATATACATTATTTTGGAACACACAAGATTTGTACTATAATTAAAAATCATTTTATACATGATTCATAGTCATTTATTTGTCACAAAAGGAATATGTAATCATCGCACATGTGTTACCTATATTAAGGTGTGTTACTGGTTGTTGAATCTTGAGGGGTATTTCTGTCATTTTGATGCTAAAAAATAAAATAGCAAAAATGTATTTAACATACTTGTTTTCTAAGTCTATTGAACAGGGTATGGAATATGATAGCAAGAATGGAGAATGGAAGATTAATCTTAAAAAGATAAAATTGAAGAATAACATGTTCACGCCCGTGACCTTATATGTCACGTCCGTGATGAACCTTAGTGCCAACAATCCAACATTTAAAGTTCACAGCCATGAAGAATGATAGCAACCATGAATGAACATGTCAGTCATGCCCGTGAATTAAAGTCACGCCTATGAGAAGACATGACAAATTCTTCCAGAGAGCTTCACGACCAGAGTCACCCCTTGGACCACGGCTTGGAAGGATGTCACGCCCGTGAAGATATATTGTCACGCCCATGATCAAACACTTCAAAAGCTTCTAGAATGCTTCATGGCCAAGGTCACCACTCAAGTCATGGCTTGGAAGAATATTCACGATCGTGACACACATAGTCATGACCGTGAAATATGGAAAAGAAACATGTCAGGCGCGATAATAAGGGTTGGTGCAATGGCTAGTTCCATATTAAATGCATTCTAACGGCTATAATTTGCTATGGAAGTATAAATGCAAGTCATTTATGCATTCAGAATAAGAGGAGAACAAGAGAACAAGAGAATAGCTAATATTTTGAATCAAAATCTTATTGTAAACCATTTGTGCATTTGATATTTTCAAATAAAACATTCATTCTCTATGAAAATCCTTTTGCTCATCATTCATTGAGCAATATAGATTTGTAAGTGTTTCTCTCTGTAATCATCTACTCAAGTGAGTTTTGGGTATTTCAGGGTTAAGAGTAGAACATTTGTAAAACACAAAGAAAGGTTATTTGTGTGAGCCTTTAAAACACAAGGTAAAGGTTATTTGTGTGAGCCTTTAAAACACAAGGAATTGGTTATTGTGTGAGCCATTAAAACACAAGGGATTTCTTGGTTAGGTGTGATCCATTGTTAGAAACACCATAGTTGGGAGTGAGCTTGTAAAACTCCATTGTAACGATTAGTGTGTTAGTGAAACTCCCAATTGAGATTGGGGAGATGAGTAGGGTTTGTTAACACCCGAACCTCTATAAAAATCCTTGTGTCATATTTTTTCTATCCCTACTAAACTTAACTTTTCTTTCTGCACTTAAAAGTTAAATTTTTAATATCCAATTCAACTCCCCTTCTTGGTTCAATATCTGGGCAACAATTGGTATCAGAGTTTAGTCTAGCATTAAAGCCTAAAAAACACTAGTAAATATCAAGATATGGCCAATGAAGGATTTCAAAGTCTCAAGCCTTACTTTGATGGAGCAAATTATGCTCATTGGAAGTTTCAGATGGAGACATATCTGGATAGTGAAGGAATTGAAGTCTGGGATAGTGTTTGAAAATAATGGAAACTGCTAACTAGAAGAGGAACTGATGGTGAAGAAGAAATCTTATCAAGAGATGATTGGACAGAACCTCAAAGAAGAACAAACCGAAATGACCAAATGTCTTCTTGTCATCATCAATGGCATGAGGTGGAAGGCATTACAATTTGGAAGATGTATGTTGCCCAGATATTGAACCAAGAAGGGAGTTGAATTGGAAATTAAAAATTTTAACTTTTAAGTGCGGAAAGAAAAGTTAAGTTGAGTAGGGATAGGAAGATTTCACACAGGAATTTTTATAGAGGTTTGGGTGTTAACAAACCCTACTTCTCTCCCCAATCTCAATTGGGAATTTCACTAACACACTAAGTGTTACAATGGAGTTTTACAAGCTCACTCCCAACTATGGTGTTTCTAACAATTGATCACACCTAACCCAGAAATCCCTTGTGTTTTCATGGCTCACATAATAAACCAATTCCTTGTGTTTTAAAGGCTCATACAAATAACCCTTACAAGTGTTCTACTCTTAACCCAAAATGCCCAAACTCACTTGAGTAGTAGATTACAAAAGAGAAACACTTACAAATCTATAATGGTCAGAGAATAATGAGCAAAAAGATTTTTACAGAGAATAAATGTTTGTTTTGAAAGTATTAAATGCAAAAATGGCTTAGAACAATATTTTGATTAGAAGTATTAGCTATTCTCTTGTTCTTGCATTTATACTTCCATGGTGAATTATAGCCGTTTGGTTGCATTTAATGCGAAAATAGCCGTTGCACCAACTCTTATTTTCGCGCCTAGCATGTTTCTCTTTCCTATTTCACAGTCGTGAGTATGAGTGTCATGGTCGTGACTGTTCTTCAAAGCCATGACTTGAGTGGTGACTTTAGCCATGAAGCGTTCTAGAAGGATTTGAAGTGTTTGATCACGGGTGTGACATTATATAGACATGGATGTGAACATCCTTCCTAGCCGTGGTCCAAGTAGTGACTCTGGACGTAAAGCTCTTTAAAGGAATTAGTCAAGTATTTTCACGGGCGTGACTTTCTTTCACGGTCGTGACTGATATGATCATTCACGGTTGCTATCATTCTTCATGGTCGTGAACTTTAAATGTTGGATAGTTGGCGCTAAGCTTCATCACGGGCGTGACATATAAGTCACGGGTGTGAACATGTTATTTCTTCATTTTTTATCTTTTTAAGGTTAGTCTTCCATTCTCCATTCTTGCTATCATGTTCCATACCCTGTTCAATGAACTTAGAAAACAAGTATGTTAAATACATTATTGCTATTTTATTTGTTAGCATCAAAATGATGGAAATACCCGTCAAGGTTCAACAATCTCCCCCTTTTTCATGGTGACAAATAATCTATCAATATGTGCTTTTGAGAAGTCTCCCCCTCAAATTAAGATAAAAAATTACTGAAGTGCAAGAATTGTAAGGAATGATAACGTGTAGCATCAAAATATGCTAGGTATGTCTTATGTATACCAAATTTTTACTTAAGACAAGTTAAGTATATGCAAAGTATATTTAAGGTATATTTAAAGTATATCAAGTGCATTTTCATTCACGTAACTTGCATTAAGGTATATGCAAAGTATACTTAAGGTATATTTAAGGTATATCAACTCATTTAGATACTTGCATATTCATTTGATTCAAAATAAGTATTTCAAATATATTGCATTTAATCTTTAAATATAATATATTGTTAGGTTCTCCCCTTTTTGTCATTAACAAAAAGAATAACAAAAAGATAAATCATAGTGGAAATCAAAAGCAATTATATTAATATAAAAAGACAAATACAAAGATGAAAGTCCTACATCAAACAAGCTAAAACAAATAACATAGCTAACATCTAGTCTAGATAGATTTTGAGTTGGACATCCCATCTCTAAGGCGAGCTACTTCCGCCTCGAGGCTCTCCATGCGAGACTCCATGAAATCCTTGAGGTTCTCTAACCTCTCATCCATCGAAGCCTGCAATTGCTCAAATCGTGGTGCCAAGAGATCAACCACTTATTGAACCAAGTTTGGTGTGGAGGCAGAGGATTGTCCAATTTCCTGCTCAACCTCTAGAGGCACCATCTCTACTCAAACTCTCTTCCTCTTTTGGATTCCTTGGAGGCCAACTTTGAAGTCATCCAAGTCATTGTCCTCCCAAATAATCTCACCAGTAGTGTCAGTGAAGTGGTAGTAGATGTTGTTCTTATAAACTATACGAACAACCGCTCCCATTTTGATAAAGGACTTGATGTCTAGTCGGTCTTGAGGATGTGCTGGTATTAGGTTGAAGTGGTGCTCCTCTAGTTTTAAATACCCCAGCTTGATAGCAATATGAATCAGTACCCACCAATCAGAATGTCTCCGGAGGGCTTGGTGGCAATTGACAAAAGATGGTTTGCAAACCATTGAGATAAAGCCACTGTTAGGCCTTTTTGGGACATCTCCAAGAGAAAGAGCTTGAACTTCCGAATCGATCCATTGTTGTCTACTCTAGCAAAAATGCAAAAGGTTAGAAACCTATGCAAGTACTTATGCACTAGGGATCGAAGGTGGGTGCTTTTCATCTTTTTAACATCCCAGTTGCAGTCAAGCCCGAAGGGAGTCCATGCCTGAGTAGCATAGAACTCCACCTCACTCTCATTCAGGATACCATCAGAGGAAAGGTTGAACATGTCACCAAACTCTATGGCAGAGAGGGTGTTCAGATGCTTGCAAAGTTAGAAATTCACCGTGCCAGTAGGAGAGACTTGTAGGGTGCTCAGGAACTCTAAAGTTGGTTCCGTAATGCTTGTCTCGATGGATATCGATGAAATCTTTTAGATGACAAGCTTGGAGTTGTTCCGTAATGCTTGTCTCGAGTCTAAGTGTTCTGATAGTTTGCCACTCAAATGATCGAGAGGAAAGAAGTGGTCTTTTCATGAGAACTGATTATTTTGGATGACAGTGCTCCGGAATAATATTTAGAAGGTAGTCCTTGTACTTTCTTGGAGCATGAGACTTTTTTCTGGTACCTTTGGAGGAGCCGGTTTCCATTTTTGATTGAGAAATGTATTTTTGAAGAGTGACAATCTGATGGAAATTTTGGAGTAGAACCTAAGGTGTTTTGATTTCTGATGATGGAGAAAGTTTTTTAGGATATTTATAGATGGAATAAGTTGCTAAGGGGCCGAAATCTTCAAAATGGTATTCAATGGTGATAAATGAGAGAAGTTGAGAGAAGTTGGAGAATTGGAAATGAGAAAAATAATGGCAGAAACGTTTTATAGCCAACATCTTCATGGGCATGAAAACTAAGTCACGAGAGTGAAATGTTGTGTTCAAGGTTTGCTGAAGCGACGCTCTACCCGTGAAGAGAGATGTGAAATTATTCACGATCATGACAATTAAAAATAATGGGCGTCAATGATGAAATATCATGGTGGTGACAAATGAGTCACAGGCGTGAAGTACAATCTTCACTACTTGTGATCGTGAAATAGAGCATGACACAAAGCATGAACGCTTCTGTAAGTTTTTGGTGGAAATGTTCACGGTCGTGAATATGTGTCACGGGCATAAACAGAGGGTTTCACGGGGGTGATAGAAAAAAGGTTGGCAGTGTGAAACATAGTCTTCACTACCTTCAACCGTGAACCATGTCGTGAAGCAAGTCGTGAAAGCTACTAGAGCTTTTGGCGATTATGATCACAGCCGTGAATATATCTTACGGGCATGAATTGCCTAAAATCCTCATTAAATAAAATTAAGTCTAAAACAAGACTAAAGCAATTCTAAGAAGCTTTTATCCCCTATAACATATATTTATATCAAATTAGCTACTTCATATCTAAAATGATGAGACAAAAGACACAAGATTAACAATCAAGGTTCGACAATTTTGCCAATCATAAAGTTAATCCATCAATCATACCAAGCTCTCTTCTTATGAAATTAAATCTTTCCTCATTTAGAGACTTAGTGAAGATATCTACCAATTGATTGTCTGTACTTATAAATTCCGATACAACATCTTCATATTGAACATGATCTCTAATAAAATTATGTCTTATGTCAATATGCTTACTTCTAGAGTGTTGAATGGGATTCTTAGATGAATGTATAGCACTTGTATTGTCACATCTAATAGGTATATGGTTCATACTATGAACATAATACTTAAGTTGTTGTTTCATCCAAAGGATATGTGTACAACAACATCCTGCTGCCACATAGTCCGCTTCAGCAGTAGAAAGAGTAACTGAAACTTATTTCTTGCTAAACGAAGAAACTAAGCATTCTCTAATAAAGTGACAAGTACCTAAAGTACTTGTTGTAACATTCTTGACCTTCCCCACATGCATATCCACATCCATTTCATTTGAACATATGCATCTTCCATATAATCAAATTGAACACATGCATTTCATACATATTTTCTTAGGAACAAGTTCATGGCATGCACTAGCTACGTGTCTTAGTATTTGGCAATAGTATCGGCTTGCACGTGTGTACTTATGACCTCAAGGAGGATAACAAAGTATTAGAAATAAATTGAATAAGGTGACTAAATTAAAGTAAGCAAAATAACTAGATTAAAATTAGTAAATATTTACATTGTTAATTTAGTTAAATCGGGCCAAATGATTAAGTTGTATTATTGTGTGAATTAGTGGAATTATAAATATATGTAAATAATAATAATAATATAGACAAAATAAAATGAAAATGAAACAAAAGGAAAAAAAAGAAAACAGAAGAGAAAAGAAAAGAGAAAATAAAGGAGAAAAGAGAAGAGAAAAGAGATGAGATGAAGAAAAAAGATAAAAAGACAAAAACAAAAAAAGTTAGCTTTATCTTCCTCCCCCATTTCTGCCTCCTCACTCCATCCCGTTTTCTTGTTCATCTTCCTCCATTCCAGAACTCAATTATTCCTTGTTTCACTTAGTTTTTGAGGCAAATTGATCCCTTGCAAGTTTTTTTTGGTAAGTAATTAATTCTTATTGCTATAAGGTTGAGTTGAGTTGCTAAGGTTCATTAATAGGCACTGAATTGCACCCTGATTTTGATATTAATAGAAATTGATTCTAGAAAACTGTAACACAAAAGTTGTTCCTTTATGTCTTAGATTTATGTATATGTAAACATGTTTGCAAGATGTGGTGTATAGAATGAGATATCCACTCTGTATTGAAACTGGTCTGGATGTGAACCCTAAGTAAGTTAGCCACTGTGTTTGTTAGTTTTAAATATGATAAAGCCATTATTTGAAGTAGCTCAAAACATAACAATTGTAGATATATGTGTTATGTATCTATATCCAAAATTTCAGGTTCATATGTCTTATAAAGTGTGAGTTAAGGTGAATGGAACCATGACTGTTCCATAGTTTGAATTGCCTACTTAGTGCTGTGGAAAACTCCAGTAAATTCTTTGGCTACTTTGAGCTCGTTAGAGCTTATGTAAATTATCAATAAATTAAAGTTATAGATATATGTCTTATCTAAATTGGGGTACTAAATTCATCTTAATATGTTATGTATAGACTAAATTATGGCCTTTGGAAGTCATACCGGTCTGGAAGCCAATTCTATTCCGGACCAGTGAAATATTTGTATAGAGACATAATAGATAAAAGTTGTATACATGAAACATGTTCCAGTAGAACCCATATAAGTTTTTGCAAAGTGTCATTAAAATAGGACTTATAGATTATAAGTTATGATGAACCAAAGTGGGTACCCTGAAACTACTAAAGGAAAAAAATAAGGTGGAAAACATAACACAATTAGAAATTCCACCAAAAAGTGTAGAATGGACCAATTAGTTTGATATTGTAATATGTTTTATAATTAGTCTGATATGGACCAATTAGTCCAATTAGAATCACATTAATTGGTCAAGTATAGAAAATGTTATAGGCTAAACAGTCCCATAAGGTCACACTGCCTCATAGGAAAAATCTTAACTATTGATATGAACAATGCATATTAATTTGTTTAAGCCACATTAAGTCTCCCTAATTATGAGTTAATCGATTATGTTTTCAATTAGGCTCACAACATATTGGAGACCCACAAGGAGAGGATGGATAATAAGTTAGGGGTCGGAATCAAAGGAGAAAGGTGAGTCTAATTATCAATTGAATTCTTTAGTGCAAATGAATGTTGCTTGCTATGTGATTCATATGATTGTCATGATTGGTCCTTGATAATATGAGGATGAATAATTTGTGACATTGTGGTACATATAAATGGTATACTTGTGGTATATTTGAGGTATATGTTTGATATATGTGATATATATAAATGACATTTTGTATTTACATGTTTGAATATGTATAGTCATTTTGGAATGGGTTTTAAAATTGTATAAATGAAAGCAACTCATAAATAGTTGTCCAAAGTTTATATTTTAATATATGTGATATATTATGTTATGGTGAAAACCTCAGTGATGACTTGCAAAGTCATTGAATGACATTACAGGATATGAAAAAAAAAATTACTACCAATGTTAACAGGGTATTTTGCCTTTCCACTCTGCTATGTGTGATTACTTGATACTAGGATAGGTTATACTTAATTGCGTAAGATGTGGTCTTACACTTTTTCTATCTAAAAGACTTCCAGCGTAATCAGCATCTGAATATCCTATAATGTGAAAGGATGAATTTCTAGGATACCATAAACTTAGATGCAATGAGCCATGTAAATATTTTAAAATTCTTTTTACTGCATTTAAATGAGACTCTTTAGGACATTATTGAAAGTGAGGACATAAGCATACACTATACATTATGTCGGATCTAGAAGCAGTAAGATATAAAAGTGATCCGATCATACCTCTATAGAGATTTTCATTAATGCTCTTTCCCTTTTCATCCTTGTCTAATTTTTTGATGTGCTAATTGGAGTCTTGGCATTTTTGCTTCCTTCCATTCCAAATTTCTTAAGTAAGTCTTTGGCATATTTGGAATGGCTGATGAATATGCCCTCATTCCCTTGAAGGAAGATGATTAAAGGAAGATGATTAATATTGATTAAGAGTAAAAGTTGGAGAAAATGGTCAATTGGTTGGTCCCACATGAAGAGTTTTTGGGTACCCTATTTAAGGCTTTCTTTTCTTTTTCTTCTTCTCTTCATTTTCTGCTCCTTCTCTATTTTCTTTACCAGTCACGCCAGCCATAATTTTCTTCCATAGCTCACTTTGATTCTAGAGAGAGGAAGGAAGGGAAAAGAAGGGAAAAAGCAAGAGAAGGTGATTTTCATGTTCCATAACTCATAAAAAAGCTGGAAAGAACAAGAAAGAGGAAGAAAAATCAAGTTTGGTAGAGAGAGAAAATATCCAAAGTGGTGATCAAGTGAAGAAAAGTGTAAGGTAAGAAGTATTTCTTCTTCTTCTTCATCTTTTCTAAAGGAAGTTCGAATTTTGAACTCTTCTAAGACTTATATGGAAAGAGAGAGAAACTAGGGTTTTGAAAGAGAGAAAGAGAGTTAGGGTCTTGAGAAAATCATATGGAAATAATGATTTATGATGTTGTAGGAGTTCCAAATGACAAGGAACAAGCTCTAAGGAGCAAAGGAAAAGAGAAAGCTACCTAAAAGAGTGAAGGAGAAAGATTAAGGTTTGTGCATAATTTAAGGCAATAGCCTATTTTTGTTTGAAATAATGCATGTTGAACATGATTTTAGATAAAAACATTTCAAGAATGATGATGATTATGGCATGAAACCATAGGATTAGACATGTATGAATGAAATCCTTATGTGATATTGAATTAATGACGCATGTTAGAAAATCTTGTATGATCAAGGCATTTACAAGTATTGGAAAGTAATAAGTTGAGTAAAGAACCTTAGAAATATCTTGATTGGGGCTTATGTCACTCATATGGCAGTGAAGCTCAATTACTTGAAGCTGGATAACCATCATTTCAACATCATTCCTGCACATCATCGAGATAGGCTGGATATAGAGTCATTCATCAAGATGGGAGCAGCTGTCAGAATCGTTTTTCATAACGATATCTTCTATCGCTTCACTGATACTGCTGGAGAGATCATCTGGGAAGATCATGACACGGAGGATTTTAAAGCAGGCCTCTAGGGAGTCCAGCAGAAAAAGAGGGCTCAGATTGAGGAAGCACCTCCAGCAATCGAGCAGGACATTGGACAGTCCTCAGCCTCCACACCATCTTTAGCGCAGCAGGTGGTCGACCTCTTGGCACCACATTTCGAGCAGCTGCAGACTTCCATGGATGAGAGGTTGGAGAACCTCAAGGACTTCATGGAGTCTCGGATGGACAGCCTTGAGGATAAGATGTGACTACTAGTGATGAATCATTTTTAGTTTGGCTTTGTGATAGGATGTCTGGCTAGGAGATAGGCTGAAGTCTAGCCTAAATTTAATTATTTTTAGTTTTTTTTTTTTTTTTTTTTTTTATGTTTGCTTAGGTAGGAAATCTTAAATTTCCTTTCTTAGTTTGTATCATTTCCTTTATAATATATATTTGCTTTTGTTTACTTCAATCTACATATTCTTTTTGATTGATGACAAAAAGGGGAGAAAACTAGCAATATATGATAGATAATATATGATAAGGGAAAGTAGTATCAAACTAGCAATATAAGAATTGTGAATCAAAAAGTGAACAGACTTGGAATTGGTTTTGATTCAACATTTCAAATGCAAAGTATACAATTGAAAAACTGAGTTTGTTTTTATATATACTTTAAATATACCCTAAGTATACTTTTCATACACCTTAAAAGCAAGTTACAAATAAAAACATGTCATGATATACCTTAAATATACCTTACATATACTTTATGTCTTGAAAAGGAATTATGGTATACTTCTCATATAACTTACATATACTTAAAATCTAGTTTAATGCTACATCTTTATTTACTATTCTTCCACTTTATAATTTTTTTATCCTAAGTATATTTTGAGGGGGAGACTTCTCAAAATCACATATTGCTAGATTATTTGTCACCATCAAAAAGGGAGAGATTGTTAACCTTGAGGGGTATTTCCGTCATTTTGATGATAACAAATAATACAGCAATATTGTATTTAACATATTGTTTTTGTAAGTATATTATACAGGACATGAATTGAAATAGCAAGAATGGAGAATTGGAAGAATAATCCTTGAAAAACAAAAATCAAGTTGTAGCATGTTCACTACCGTGACTCTAAGAGTCACTCCCGTGAAGGAAGCTAACCGTTACCAAAACCAACATTTGAAGTTCACGGCCATAAAGAAAAACAAGCTGTGAAGAAAGCATTTCAGTCACCCCCGTGAAGAGTCATGCAATTTCATTCAGAGAACTTCACGACCAGAGTCACCACTTGGGTCACAGCTGAGAAGATTGTCACCCCCATGAATGAAGGTGTCACCCCGGTGAAGGCCTCATGCAATTTCATCCAGAGAGCTTCATGACCAGAGTCACCACTTGTCTCACGGCTGGGAAGAGTGTCATGCCCGTGAATGATTAATGTCACGCCCGTGACTCTATATGTCAAGACATACCAGAGAGCTTCACGACCAAGGTCACCACTTCAGTCACGGCTTGGTAAGAACTGTCACCCCCGTGACAATCATATTCACGCCCGTGACCAATGAAAGAGAAAAATATCAAGCACGATTTTTTGGTTGGTACAATGACTAGTTTCTTATTTAATGCACCCCAACGGCTATATTCAGCCATGGGAGTATAAATGAAAGTCATTTATGCATTAAGAAACAAAAGAATGATAAGAAAAACAAAAGATTAGCATATACTTCAAATCACAAGCTATCTTGTACTTTTATACTTTGAGAACAAATCTATTCTCTGTAAAAATCTTTTTGCTCCTCATATTTGAGCAATAAAGATTTATAAGTGGTTCTCTCTGTAATCTTTACTGAAGTGAGCATTGGGTACTTATGGGTTAAGAGTAGAACACTTGTAAGGGTTAGTTGTGTGAACCTCCAAAACACAAATTAAAAGGTTGTTTGTGTAAGCCTGTAAAACACAAAGTGTAGGTTGTTTGTGTGAGCCTGTAAAACACAAAGGAATTGGTTATTGTGTGAGCCATTAAAATACAAGGGATTTCTGGGTTAGGTATGAGCCATTGTGAGAAACACCATAGTTGGGAGTGAGCTTGTAAAACTCCATTGTAACACTTAGTGTGCTAGTGAAATTCCCAATTGCGATTGGGGAGAAGAGTAGGGTTGGTTAATACCCAAACCTCTATAAATCTTTGTGTCTAATTTTCTCTATCCTTTATAAAATTAACAATTTTATTTCCGCACTTTAAAGTTTAATTCTTGAAACTCCAATTCAACCCCCCTTCTTGGTCTAATATCTGGGCAACACGACTGCTGCGAAAAGAGGTCCATTTTGAATGGACAGATAAGTGTCAAGCAAGCTTTGATCAATTGAAAGCAATGTTGACTGAAGCACCAGTTTTGACTCAGTCTACTCCAGGAAAAGATTATGTTGTGTACAGTGATGCAAGTCACAATGGGCTAGGATGTGTTCTTATGCAAGAGGGAAAAGTGATTGCATATGCCTCTAGACAACTTAAGCCTCATGAACTTAACTATCCGACGCATGATTTAGAACTTGCAGCAATAGTTTTTGCTCTTAAGATTTGAAGACATTATTTGTATGGAGAAAGATGCTACATTTATACAGACCACAAGAGTCTTAAGTATCTTCCTTCACAGAAAGAGTTGAATCTGAGGCAACGAAGATGTTTGGAATTGATTAAAGACTATGATTGTGTGATAGACTACCATCCAGGAAAGGCTAACGTGGTTGCAGATGCATTAAGCAGGAAGCTTTTAGCTGAGATGTGAGTGGAATCCACATTGATGTAAAGAATTAAAGATGTCCAAAAACAAGATGAGAAGTTAGTAAAGATGGTTGAAGCCTTGAAAAATGGAGAAAAGTCAGAATTTTCTTTAACAGAAGATGGTACTGTGTATTTCAAGAACCGGATTTGTGTGCCCAGTATGAAAGAGTTGAGGACAGAGATTTTAAAAGAAGCTCATGAAACGGTCTATACTATGCACCCAGGTGGGAACAAGATGTACCAAGATTTGAAAGGACAATATCGGTGGTCGGGGATGAAAAAGGATATCACTGAATATGTGGATAAATGTCTAATCTGTCAGCAACTGAAAGCTGAGCATCAATTACCCACAGGATTACTACAACAGATTCCCATACCAGAATGGAAGTGGGAGAGGTTCACGATGGATTTTGTGTCTGGTTTACCGGTAACTCAGAGAAAGTATGATGCAGTGTGGGTGACAGTGGATCGATTGACGAAGTCAGCACATTTTCTACCAGTCCGAATGGACTATACTTTGAACAAGCTAGCTGAGATTTATATGAATGAGATAGTGAGACTTCATAGAATGCCTGTATCTATCATCTCTGACAGAGATCCCAGGTTTATGTCGTAGTTCTGGAAGAGTCTACAGCAGGCTTTAGGAACTCGACTAAATTTTAGCACAGCATTTCATCCGCAAATGGATGGACAATCAGAGCGAGTTATATAGTTGCTAGAGGATATGATGAGATGTTGTGTACTTGAATTTGAGGGAAGTTGGGATTGACATTTACCTCTTATGGAGTTTGCCTATAACAACAGTCATTAAACAAGCATAGGCATGGCTCCTTATGAAGCTTTATATGGAATAAAGTGTAGGACACCGATATGTTGGACCGAGTTGAATGAGAAAAAGTTGATTGGGCCAGAAATAATTCAACAAATTGAGGAGAAAGTTAAAGTGATCAAGGAAAGGCTAAAAGTAGCACAAGATCGACAGAAATCATTTGCCGATTTAAAAAGGCGAGATATAGAATATGCAGTAGGAGACAAAGTATTTCTTAAAGTTTCGCCGTGGAAAAAGGTATTGAGGTTCGGTAAAAAGGGAAAGTTAAGTCCAAGATTTATTGGTCCTTATGAAATTTTGGAAAGAATAGGACCAGTGGCTTACCGATTAGCTCTTCCTCCGGAGTTAGACCGAATTCATAATGTGTTCCACGTTTCAATGTTAAGAAGATATCGTTCAGACCCAACCCACATCATACCGATTGAGGAAATAGAGGTACAGACAGACATGGCTTATGAGGAAGAACCAGTGGCTATAATAGCATATGAAGAGAAAGTTCTTCGGAACAAGAGAGTTCCTCTAGTTAAAGTTTGGTGGCGGAATCATACAATTGAAGAAGCCACGTGGGAAATTGAAGACGTAATGAAGAAGTAGTATCCCCAGTTGTTCAACCCCGAATGAACAGGTAAATTTCGAGGACAAAATTATTTTAAGGGGGAGAGAATGTAATATCCGCAAAATTAGGTCCCGAGTCGCACGTGTTGCGAAGTTGACCTATGTGACCGATCAGAGTCTAAATTCAGATTTTTACAAAAATTGATTTAAGAAATGGTTAAATTAAATAATAAATGCCTAAATAAGTGATTATAGAGTTTAAAGAAGTTGATTTACGGTAAAGGACTAATTTGCAAAATTTGATAAGTTTTGGGGTCAATTTGCAAATTACCAAAAATTGGAGGATTAATGAGATTAATGGCTAATTAACTTAAGAAATTTGGACATTTAAAATTGGGTTGGCCAGCCATGATATTAAAGGAAGATGATTAATATTGATTAAGTGTAAAATTGGGAGAAAATGGTCAATTGGTAGGTCCCACATGAAGACTTTTTGGGTACCCTATTTAAGGCTTTCTTTTCTTCTTCTTCTTCTCTTCATTTTATGCTCCTTCTCTCTTTTCTTTACCAGTCACGCCAGCAACAATTTTCCTCCATAGCTCACTTTGATTCTAGAGAGAGAAAGGAAGGGAAGAGAAGGGAAATAGCAAGATAAGGTGATTTTCATGTTCCATAACTCATAAGAAAGCTGGAAAGAACAAGAAAGAGGAAGAAAAATCAAGTTTGGTAGAGAGAGAAAATCTCCAAAGTGGTGATCAAGTGAAGAAAAGTGTAAGGTAAGAAGTATTTCTTCTTCTTCTTCATCTTTTCTAAAGGAAGTTTGAATTTTGAACTCATCTAAGACTTATATGGAAAGAGAGAGAAACTATGGATTTGAAAGAGAGAAAGAGAGTTAGGGTCTTGAGAAAATCATATGGAAATAATGATTTATGATGTTGTAGGAGTTCCAAATGACAAGGAACAAGCTCTAAGGAGCAAAGGAGAAGAGAAAGCTACCTAAAAGAGTGAAGGAGAAAGATTAAGGTTTGTGCATAATTTAAGGCAATAGCCTATTTTTGTTTGAAATAATGCATGTTGAACATGATTTTAGATAAATACATTTCAAGAATGATGATGATTATGACATGAAACCATAGGATTAGACATGTATGAATGAAATCCTTGTGTGACATTGAATTAATCACGCATGTTAGAAAATCTTGTATGATCAAGGCATTTACAAGTATTGGAAAGTAATAAGTTGAGTAAAGAACCTTAGAAATGAATGAAATAGAATTTGGTATGATTTGGATGATGTTAGAATGAATGAAAAGCGAATATGCAGATTTCCTGCTGAAAATCACGGGTGTGACTATTGAGTCACAACCGTGAACCTATTGTGTCACGGTTGTGAATTTTTGGATGGAAATGGTACTATTCATTCCAGAAGCGTTCACGGGTTGGAATCACGGAAGTGAACTTATTCATGGGCGTGAATGAGTAATCACGACCGTGAATGCTTTTGGGTGATTCATTCCAGTAGCGTTCACGGCTTGGGATTATGGGCGTGAACTAATTCACGGGCGTGAAAGTAGTAATCACGGTCGTGAATGCTCTGTATTTGAAATTATGAATGTGGTTATTAAATGAGGAATTCAGGTAAGTAAATAAAAGTTATTGTCTATCCAGCAAAATAAGAATGATATGGATATGGATATATGTATATATATATTGATGTGAGAATGTGATATGTTGTGATATAGAAAAATGAATTGATGTAGAAAAATGAATTGTCATGGATAATATATGAAATCTGATGCAGATGATAAACATGAGAATATTGATGAATCTAGTAAATGAATGAAAAGATGTATGAGTATGACTATATGCTTGTAAAACAAGAAAATTGAGATGTTGATAAATATGAGAAAAATGGATGTGTTGAAATTTGAGAATGAAGATTGATGTGAAAATATAAAGAAGCTCATTACTCTACTTGTGGACTAGAATCAGGATAGATGACATGTCATTAAGGGGGCGAACGGTACCGTATTATACCTCAACCAATGTGGCTAAAGCTTATGTGAGCGCCATTGGTCTGGGATGCTCAGTCAGTATGGCTAAAGCTTGTGTGAGCGCTACTGACTTGAGAAAGCTCCGATGAGCACATATAAATGAGGACAAGGTGTCATAAGCTTGTGTGAGCGGCCTTGATTCGGTTATTCATCTATGATGAAATTATACTCAATCAATGTGGCATAAGCTTGTGTGAGCGCCATTGATTTGAGAAGCTCTTATGAGCCAGATAGTGGACAGGGTGGCATAAGCTTGTGTTAGCGCTCCTGATCCATAACCCGTATCCAGTCAGTCCAAAATTTAGAGTGATATGGGCAAGATAATGAGGATATGTCAGAAAAATAAGAAAAGGAAAGATAAATGAAATAACAATATCTATATGAGCATGACATTTATACTTTTATGAAATAGGAATATGTTGATAGTCATGCATGGAAACATTTTAATGCACAAAATGATAATTGTTAATGCTTGTTGCATGATATAGTATATTGCCTGCTTTATATTCACCACTAATCTTAGAGCTTAGCGTGGAGTTTAATTTCCATGCAGATATAGAAAGGTAGCTGAAGATGTTAGATAAAGCAAACGTGATCCCATTCAAGTAAAGCAGCCTAATCTTGAGAAAGTGGGTTACAAGTTTTGAAACTTTTGTATTTGACTTTTATATTAAAGAAATGTTTGAGTTTGTAAGACTTACTTTTAAAGTTTGTTCAGAATTACTCTGATGTTAAAAGTTACTATTTTATGTAAATACATTGTACTCTGATTTTTATTTATATCCATGTATACATGAGTAAAAAAATGAAGTATGAGAAAGACAGGACATTAGCGCTCCCTCATCTGGGTACGTGTTGTTCGGGTGAGGAGGTGCTACACTTATGGCTTCTAATCTAGCTACAGGAGCATAGGTCTCATCATAATCTATTCCTTCTTCCTAATTATATCGTTTTGCAACTAACCTAGCCTTATTCCTAGTTATTGAACCTTGTTCATCTAGTTTATTTCTAACTACCCATTTGCTTCCTATGATTTGATGCTCCTTGGGTCTAGATACTAAGGTCAATCTCCATTCCTTGGGAACTCTTTCCTGTTTTCCTCTTGAATGAAATTGGTTAAGTTCCTCTTGAATGGAAATCACACAACTTTCATCATTAAGAGCCTCATCAATATTTTTAGGCTCAATTTGAGAAACAAAAGCAAGGTCAGAAACTAAATGTTTGAGATGAGATCTAGTAATTACTCCCCTTGTAGGATCACCAATGATTTGCTCTTTGGGGTGATCTTTTGTCAATCTCCATTCCTTGGGAACTCTTTCCTGTTTTCCTCTTGAGCTGGAGGTAGAGAATCATCTTGATGTGAGTCTTTTTGACCATTTTATTCTCTTTCATTTTCAAGATCAAGTCTTTCCATGGTACCTATAACATCATCAAGAACACTACCTTTCACAAGATCAAGCCTATTAGATTCATAAAAAACAACATGCATAGATTCTTCAACAGTTAATGACTTTTTATTAAATACTATATATGCTTTGCTAGTTGTAGAGTATCCTAAAAAGATATCCTTATCAAATTTAGAGGCAAATTTTCCAAGGTTGTCCTTGGTATTCAATATGAAGCATTTGCATCTAAATACTCTAAAGTATGATATCAAGGGCTTTCTTCCATTCCATAACTCAAATGAAGTTTTGTTTAAGAGAGGTCTTTTGAAAACGTGATTTGAAATATAACATGCTGTATTTGTGGCTTCAGCTCAGAAGTAAGTTGGTAAATCATACTCATTGAGCATTGTTCGAGTCATTTCAATTAAAGTTCGATTTTTCCTTTTGACTACCCCATTTTGTTGAGGTGTCTTAGGAGATGAAAATTTTTGCGAAATTCCATGTTCAAGACAAAAGCTTTCAAAGTTTTCATTTTCAAATTCTTTTCCATGGTCATTTCTTATTTTTGAAATACAATATCCTTTTTCATTTTGAACTCTTTTAGCAAAATTTCTAAAAGTTTCAACGGCATCACTCTTTTGAGCTAAGAAAATTGTCCAAGTAAATCTAGAGTAACCATCTACAATGACAAAGGCATAGTGTTTACCTCCTAAGCTTGCAATTCTAGTAGGTCAAAATAAATCTAGATGCAGGAGTTGTAGAGGTTTTGAGGTACTTACAATGTTTTTGGATTTGAAGGATTACTTGTGTTGTTTTCCTCTTTGGAAATGTTCACATGTCTTTTCTTTTTCAAATTTGACTTTTGGCAGTCCCTTTACCAGCTCTCCTATGCTGAGGCTTTGAATTAAATCCATGCTTGCATGACCAAGCCTATTATGCCACAACCAAGATTCATCACTAGTAGTCACAAGACACTTAGAGGAATGGTTAGATATTTTGTGTAAGTCAAATATGTAGGTATTGACATCTCTATTTCCTTTAAATATCTCTTGGCCATTAAAAGAGGTTACAAGACATTCGTTGGAAGTAAAGATTACTTTGTTTCCTTTATCACATAATTGACTTACACTTAACAAGTTATGTTTTAAGTCATCAACAAGCAAGACATCTTTAATGAAATTAGTACCATCAATACCAATAGAGCCAATGCCTATTATCTTACCCTTAACATTGTTTCCAAAGGTAACTTTACCTCCATCAATACTTTTGATTTCATTGAAAAGTTTTTTGTGTCGTGCCATATGCCTTGAGCATCCACTGTCTACTAGCCAAGCATTTTTGTTTATTGTGGACTTGAGGCATACCTATAGAATCACAATTCAAGTATGATTTTTAAGTACCCAAATGAGCTTGGGTCCTTGGGGGTTAGCACATGAAGGTTCCCAATGACCTTCCTTATCCAGCAATGTTTATTTATGTGACCAAATTTCATAGAATAATTACATTGTTTAGGTCTTACAATGCTTTTGAATGCCATATTTCTATTAGACTAAGTTTGAGAGCAACGGCATGCACAATCATGATGAATTGGTGCTTTTCTATATGCATGCTTCTTATACATAAAGGCATGATTAGCCTTTTGAGGTTTCTTTCTTAGGCTTACCAATCCTTGATCATCCCTCTTATGTATAGCAGAATTAGTGTATTTTGTGCACTTAGCCCTTGGGGCTATTACAGCAAATGTGGAGATGTGAGGTTCACTTGACTTAACAAAAGTAGTCTTGTGAGAAGATGATGATGTACCTTTAAATCCTAGACCATGTCCGATTAAGGATGGTCTTTGAGACACAATGAGAGTATCTAAACTCTTCTTTGCCTTGTGAAATTTTGAAATGGAGTTTCTAAGTTCCTTAACTTCATTTTTCAAAGTATTGTTTTCTTTAAGCAAGGATTTGGTTGAGGGTCTTGAAGAATATTCATCTAATGACTTTTAAAGAGATTCATTAGATGATTTAAGCTTAAAGTTCTCCTTTTCTAAAGCATCCATTTTGATTTTAAAATTAGAAATGTTATTCTTATAAGTATTGAATTTCCTTCTATATTTTTCTAGTTCTAGATTCAATACTTTTATTAGGCTTTGCTCATCATCATTATCTTCACTATTACTATCATTATCACTACTATCATTATTGAAAGAGTATGAGTGAAGTGATCCTACCTTATCTGAGATGTGATCCTCTATAGCCATGAAGCATAGGTTGACCTCTTCACTTTCATTGTCATCTTTTTCACCTGAAGAGCTTTCGTCATCCCATGTGGCTTTGTGAACTTTCTCCCCATTGTCTCTTTGGTATTTTCTCTTGTGCTTCTTGAGCCTTGGACATTCAGGTTTAATATGCCCTTTCTTCCCACATTCATAGCACTTTACCTCCTCTTTACTTTTTTGTGCATCATTAGAAGTCTGTTTGAGGTTTCTTTGCCTGAATTGTCTAGAGTTGCTAATTCTCTTCTCAATAATTATTTTCAACCTTCTTGGGAGCATAGCAATGTCCTCATTTGCATCGTCACTCTTTTCTTCATCATCTTCAACTTCCTCTTGAGATTTTGAAGTAGAGGCTTTTAGTGCTAGAGGGTTTCTTTTTTCTAGCTCTGCTTCAAGTTCTCTATCTCTTTTCACTACCATTTCATGTGTAAGACGTTTGCCAATAAGCACATCAGTAATCATGATGCTCATGTCTTCATTTGCCTCTTCTATACCGATAACTCTTGAACCTTAATCTTTGAGAGGAAGACTTCTCAGGATTTTGTTATTAACATCTTCCAAGCTCAGGTGTTTCCCAAGTTTTCTCATGCCATTTATGATGGCTAGAAGATGGTTGGTCATGTCAGTAATTGACTCATTGTATTTCATCTTGAAGAGTTCATACTCTGATGTGAAGTTGAATCTTCTTGGATTTAACTTGCTTTGTTCCTTCATGATAGTTTTCCAATGTTTTCCACATGCTGTAAGTAGTTGGGCAGTGTTGTATTCTGCCACATTCTTCAATGGATAATGAGCTTCAGAGAATTGTCATTGCCTTATTTTTTTTAAGTTTGCTCTTCTTTGAGGCTCTGTCCAATCATCTCTTGACAATATTTCTTCTTCACCATCAACTCCTCTTCTAGTTGGTGGTGTCCATTCTTTCTGAACACTATCCCAGACTTCAATTCCTTCACTATCCAGAGATGTCTCCATCCAAAACTTCCAATGAGCACAATTTGCTCCATCAAAGTAAGGCTTGAGACTTTGAAATCCTTCATTGGCTATATCTTGATCTTTGCTAGCGCTGTTTAGGCTTTGATGCTAGACTAAGCTCTGATACCAATTGTTGCCCAGATATTGAACCAAAAAGGGGGGTTGAATTGGATATTAAAAATTCTAACTTTTAAGTGTGGAAAGAAAAGTTAAGTTGAGTAGGGATAGGAATATTTCACACAGGAATTTTTATGGAGGTTCGGTTGTTAATAAACCCTACTCATCTCCCCAATCTCAATTGGAAATTTCACTAATAAACTAAGTGTTACAATGGAGTTTTACAAGCTCACTCCTAACTATGGTGTTTCTAATAATGGATCACACCTAACCTAGAAATCCCTTGTATTTTAATGGCTCACACAATAAACCAATTCCTTGTGTTTTAAAGGCTCACACAAATAGCCCTTAAAAGTGTTATACTCTTAACCCAAAATACCTAAACTCACTTGAGTAGTAGATTACAAAGAAAAATAGTTACAAATCTATAATGCTCAGAGAAAAATGAGCAAAAAGATTTTTACAAAGGATAAATGTTTGTTTTGAAAGTATTAAATGTACAAATGACTTACAACAAGATTTTGATTAGAAGTATTAGCTATTCTTTTGTTTTGGATTCATAAATGACTTGCATTTATATTTCCATGGAAAATTATAGCCGTTTGGTTGTATTTAATGCGGAAATAGCCGTTGCACCAACTCTTATTTTCGCACTTGACATGTTTCTCTTTCCTCTTTCACGGTCGTAAGTATGAGTGTCATGGTTGTGACTGTTCTTCCAAGCCATGACTTGAGTGGTGACTTTAGTCGTGAAGCATTATGGAAGGATTTTAAGTGTTTGATCTTAGGCATGACATTATATATTCACGGGTGTGAACATCCTTCCTAGCCGTGGTCCAAGTAGTGACTCTGGCCATGAAGCTCTCTGGAGGAATTAGTCATGTATTTTCATGGGCATGACTTTCTTTCACGGTCGTGACTAAAATGATCATTCATAGTTGCTATCATTCTTCATGGCCATGAACTTTAAATGTTGGATAGTTGACGTTAAGCTTCATCACGAGCGTGACATATAAGGTCACAGGCGTGAAAATGCTATTTATTCATTTTTTGTCTTTTTAAGGTTAGTCTTCCATTCTCCATTCTTGCTATCATATTCCATAACCTATTCAATGAACTTAGAAAACAAGTATGTTAAATACATTATTGCTATTTTATTTGTTAGCATCGAAATGACAGAAATACCCCTCAAGGTTTAATAATGTAAATAACAAGATTTTAAAAAGTCTTCCAATAAAGGATTATGGCTAAAAGGTTGCGGCTATTGAAAAAGGTAATATGGATTTGAGCATAGTTTCTACCGATGTGCTCATTTACAAGCTTCTTACCTATAAGATGGGTATAACAATAGAGAAAGAGCTTGAATGAGAAAAAGAAAGGAGAAATCCCTTACCACTCAAAGCTTCAACTTTCATGCTTTAAGATAAAAGACCTTCTGAGTGATAAGGAGATGAGTGATGAAAGAGATGAATAAATAGCATTACTCTCAAGGAGGATCAAGAGAATGATCACCAATAAGTATGTCTGAATCAAGAATTATAAACAAAAAGCATTCAGATTCACTTCTACGAATCCCCATCCAACAAGAGCAAGAAGGACATCAAGTGTTATGAGTGTGGAAAGAAAGGACACATCAAATTGGAGTGCTCCAAGCTAAAAAAGTACAAGAAGAGTCCTAATAAGGAAGATGAAAAGAAGGGTCACAAAGCCACATGGGATGATGACTCCTTAACATTTCTTAAAGATGAAGAAGATGAGGTGGCTAGCTTATGCTTCATGGCTATTGAAGACAACTCCATTGATGAGATATGTCCTACATCTCTACCTTGTGATAAATTGTGTGATTTAATTGATGATGATGATGGTATTATTAAAGTCATGAACCTAGAGATAGAAAGATATAAAAGTAAAATTGAAGTTTATTATAAAAATAGATCTAAGCTTAAAAATGATTTTACTGACCTTTAAAAGTAGTTCAAAAGCTAAAATCCTCTAAGGACTCTTTAAAGAAGTCATTAGATGAAATTTCACTGTAACCCTAAACCAATTCTTTGTCAAAAGAAAACAATGCTTTAAAAAATGAGATTGAGGAGCTTAGAAAATCTATCTTTAAATTTCACAAAGGGAATAAGAGTTTGGATACCTTAATTGTATCTCAAAGACCTCCTTTAGTGAGACATGGCTTAGGCTTCAATGGAGCATCATCATCCTTTCCACCTAGAATAATATTTGTTAAGTCTAGCACTTCACAAATCTCTTCTATTAAGGTAATAACCTCATATGCTAAATGCAATGCACACACAAAACCTCTTACTCAAAAGAAAAGTAGTAAAAGGTCACATGGCTCAAGAGGGAAACCTTAAAAGGTCAACCATGCCTTCTTATATAAAGGGCACACACCTAGGAAAACACCCATTACACATGGTTATTCATGTTCATATGCACATATTGCTTCTAAAAAGGTAGTGAGGCCTAAACTTCATGCAAAATGGCAAAACCAATTTAAATCTAAACAATGTAACTATTGCATGAAGCTTAGGCACATAAGCATTCATTATTTTATAAGGAAGGCTCATTGGGAACCTTCTAAATCTAACCCCCAAGGACTCAAATTTATTTGGGTACCTAAGAACCAAACCTAAATTATTGTTTTGTAGGTATGCCTCAAGTCCATATCGAAGGAAAATGTTTAGCTAGTGGATAGTAAATGCTCTAGGCACAAGATCATAAATATGAATCTTTTCACCCAAATCAAAAGGATTGATGATGGTAAGGTAACATTTGGAAACAATGCCAAGGGTAAGATTATTAGGATTGGTTCAATTGGCTTAAATGACATTTCTTTGATTAAAGATATTTTACTTATTGATGGTTTAAAGCATAATCTTCAAAGTGTGAGTCAATTATGTGATAGGGAAAACTAAGTCACCTTTATCTCTAATTGATGTCTCATAACAACCCTTAGTGGTCATGAGATATTCAAATGCGATAGAGATAGCAATACTTACATAATTGACTTACACAAGTTAACTAACCTTTCCTCTAAATGTCTTATGTCTATTAGTGATGAGTTTTGGCTATGACATAGAAGACTTAGGCATACAAGCATGGACTTAATTCAAAGCCTTAGCAAATAAAAGCTAATGGATGGGCTATTAAAAGTCAAATTTGCCAAAGATAAGACATGTTAACCTTTGAGGGGTATTTCTGTCATTTTGATGATAACAAAAAAATAGCAATATTGTATTTAACATACTTGTTTTCTAAGTCCATTGAACAGGGTATGGAATATGATAGCAAGAATTGAGAATGGAAGAAAAGATAAAATTGAAGAAGTAGCATGTTCATGCCCGTGGCCCTATGTGTCAGGTCCGTGATTAAGCCTAGCACTAACAAACCAACATTTAAAGTTCACGACCATGAAGGAAGATAGCAATCGTGAATGAACATTTAAGTCACGTCCGTGAAAAGACATGACAAATTCTTCCAAATAGCTTCACAACCAAAGTTACCACTTGGACCACGGCTTGGAATGTTGTCATGCCCATGAAGATATATGTCACGCTCGTGAACAAACATTTCCACAACGTTCTAGGATACTTCATGGCCAAGGTCACCACTAATGTCATGACTTGGAAGAACAGTCACAACCGTGACACACAGAGTCATGCCCATGAAAGATGAAACAGAAAAATGTTAGGCGCGATTATTAGGGTTGGTGCAACGGCTAGTTTCATAATAAATGAACTCTAACAACTATAATTTGCTATAGAAGTATAAATGCAAGTCATTTATGCATCCAGAACAAGTAGAGAACGAGAGAGTGAACAAGGAGAACAAAAGAACAAGTGAATTGAAAATATTTTGATTCAAAACCTTGTTGTAAGCCATTTTGTGCATTTGATATTTATTCTCTGTAAAAGTCTTTTTGCTCATCATTTATTAAGCAATAAAGATTTGTAAGTGTTTCTCTCTGTAATCATTTACTCAAGTGAGTTTTGGATATTTCTGGGTTAAGAGTAGAATACTTTTAAGGGTTATTTGTGTGAACCTCTAAAACACAAAGAAACGTTGTTTGGGTGAGCCTGTAAAACACAAGATAAAGGTTGTTTGTGTAAGCCTGTAAAACACCAAGGAATTGGTTATTGTGTGAGCCATCAAAACGCAAGGGATTTCTGGGTTAGGTGTGAGCCATTGTTAGAAGCACCATAGTTGGGAGTGAGCTTGTAAAACTCTATTGTAGCACTTAGTGTGTTAGTGAAAATATAACACCCCCTTACCCCACTTCCGTTCAGCAGGGTAAGTGAGTATTACCCGTCTAACTGTTTTGTAAATTTAATGAAATGAAGTACCATTTTTTATGAAAATATTGCAAACATCGACATAAAAATTATTACAAACATAGATATTTAAAGTTTTATTTATTTATAAAATACATTAATTTACATCCAAACTATGTTCTATTACATTGCAATTTATATCTTTAATACACATTATATGAAATAAAACTATAAGTTAATTTACAAAATATTTAACAAAATATACGAAAAAGAAAACCCAAAGCTTTTTGCTGCTTCCCTCTAGGTACCCTTCTTCTTCTGACAGTCTATTGTTTATGGCTACCCTTCTAAACCTTTGCGAGAGGAAACCACTTGCGCTAAGCTACTAGCTTAGTGGTGCTTCAATGGTAAAACTTTTACATATATATATATATATATATATATACATATATATTTGCATATTAATTAGTCATTTAATAAATAAAGCATACAATAAAGAATTATAGAAATTTAATAAATTCCAGCAAATATTCAACATTCAACATCTTTAATTCATGTAATATTCATCAAAATCAGATACTTCAATATTAGTATTAGTATTATTATTATTTTCTTGCTGCCCATAACACCTATAACTGAACTATCTAATAGGAATAACGGGGTTTTCATTTCCGGCTTTCATAATTCTTTTATAATAATGTCATTACTGGCTTAACAAATTTGCGCCGAGCGCATTTATAAATTGTTATTACCGGCTTTCATATTTGGCACCGAGTACCTTATATCTCCTAATAGGCATGTCAAACTATTCCCTATTCTAGTTCTAGACTAGGTGTTTTTGGGCTTAACTATTTTTATATTAATTCACTATATTTCAAAAATGACAATATTATTTAACTATCATAATTATGCTTATTTATTTTTGTTCTTTATTTCCATTATTATTGCAATAAAATCTCATATATAAATAATTTGCTAAACATTTATAATTACCATCAAATTAAATATTTGCATGGATTATTACATATAATTATAACAACACATGCAAAAAGCCCAATATGGTATGTTTTTACCTCTGGCAGATTTCGGACCTATTTTTGGGCTTCATTTTTAGCCCATTTATAATTCGAATTTGGAGTTATAGCCTTCTAATAATTTTTATCTTATTGTCTTAGCTTCTATAAGCATAAAATATAACTTAAATCATAGTCTTATATTAAAAGTTATGATCAATTCAATACTGCATCATCACAGCATTTTTTGCCCAGAATTTTCTGGATAGATACTAGGGTTAAACTTCATGCATTTGTCTGGGAAAATGTAGACATAATTAGATGATATATTCTAAATAGAAATTACGTCCCTGTGTCTTAGCTTTCATATCCAATAAAGAACATACAAAAACGAGTTCCATAACTCAAGTTATCATCAAAAGAGTCAAGGTTGTTCCTGGAACTCTATACCCGAGCCATCAAATGGCATCCATCCACATTTCAACCCCATTCATCATTTGCATTCATTTTGATACTAAATTTCCAAAATTACAACTACATTCATATGCTTCAATTATTTCACACCATTTAATTTAATTTCTATATAAAATATCATAGGCCACAACAAATCACACAGCATATTACAAATACAAACATATCAAACCTTAATATATAATTCCATACATATTAACAAAATGTAAAATTTTTATCAATGAAGCACATACCTAATCAGCCTTGGTTCTACCTTTAAACCTTCTTTTCCTTCCCTTATTATCTAGCTTTCCCATTGCCTTTGTCACCCTCTTGAGGGCCTCTCACTTGCCTATTGAGTTTTCCTACACAACCATACCATAACTCAATTCCAACATCCAATTTCAATGCTTTCATGTCTACATACTATTCTAATACTCCTAATATGTTTGACACCTTAATTGAGCTAAAATGTACTAAGGTTAAACTTCCTTCTTCATATGTCATGACTGCCTAAAAACCATATCCTAGTTCCCACTTTATTTTCTTCAATTCAACACTCAATTCACCCTTAATTTATCACCAATTGTGGTGTTTCTATGTTAATTTTAATTTGTCCCAAATTTCTTTAACTATGGCAGCCCCTCGTTCATTCTTAAACATTATATTTTCTTCAGTTTTTAAGCCATAAAATAATTACCTAACCTCAAATATCATTAATTCAAAGTTTAATTACACTTCCATCAACTAATCACAAACTTAAATTTCTAATTCCAATCTTGCAACATAAGTTCAATCTACCAAACCTAATCACATCTATCATCATTATGGGTCTCAAATAGAAGGAAAAATGTTGAATTTAAGAAGAATAAACTCACCTTAAGTGTTCTTTAAAGTGGGCCGAAATTCCCCTTAATTTTTCTCTCTTTCCTTTTTTTCTTTATTCCTTCTTGCTCCTTCGGTACCTTTTATTGTAAGAACTCTTAAATTCTGATTTTTCCTTTCTCAAAACTAATTTATTTGCTTTCTTTTTCAAGCTTGGATTGAATGACAATGGAGGCTTATGGAGGGACTAAGGTGGACGGCCAAAGAGGTGAAGAAAGAATAAGATGATGACTTAGATATTTTGGGTGGAAGAATAAAGAATTCCTCCCATTTTTGACTTTTATACTTTGATTAGGAAGTGGGTCGCACTAATTAAATTAATCCTAATTCTTATTGGTTCATTAAGTTAATTAATCTTGATTAATAATTAAACTTTGACAAATTCCATTTTTACCACATCTTCCTCCATATTCATACTTTTCCTTAAACAATTGCCATAATTCCATAGAAAATTTTATTTTTTCTAATTCTACCCCAAATATTTTTAATTCCCAAATAATAATACCCTTAATTATTTTCTCTTATTATTAGTCATTTTTTATGGGTTTTAATTTAGACTCCGATTGAACTAGTGGACCCCACTACAGTCATGCGCAATCGGGGCCTAAATCGCTGAATGTTACAATTCTGTCCCCCTTAAGAAAATTTCGTCCTCGAAATTTACCTGATTAGGTGGAGCCGAATAATTGAGGATACTGAGTTCTCATCATTTCTTCACTCTCCTAGGTGGCTTCTTCTACTGCATGATTGCACCGTAAGACCTTTACTAGTGGCACTTTCTTGTTTCGTAGTTCCTTGACTTCTCGAGCTATGATTTTCACTGGCTCTTCTGCATGTCAAGTCTGGTTGTACCTCTATTGATTCCACAGGTATTACATGTGTCAAATCTGATCTATATCTCTGTAACATTGAGACATGAAATGCATTGTGGATCTCTTGGTGGTAAGGCCAACCTGTAAGCCACTGGACCCACACGTTCAAGTATTTCGTATGGTCCAATAAATCTAGGACTCAGTTTCCCCTTTTTACCAAAATGAAGTACTTTGTTCCAAGGTGAGACTTTCAAAAATACCTTGTCTCCGACAGCATACTCAATGTCCTTCCTCTTCAAATCGGCATAGGATATTTGTCGATCAGTTGCAGCTTTTAACCGATCTTGAATTAATTTCACCTTCTCCTCTATTTGCTACACTAATTCTGGCACTATTAATTTCTTTTCACCAAGTTCTGTCCAACAGAGTGGTGTTCTACATCTCCTTCCATGCCGAGACTAGTTTGATAGCTGTGGTTGTATGCAAATTCCATCTATGGTAATTTTTTATCCCATCTACCCGCAAAATCAATTACGCAGATTCTCAGCATATCTTCCAACAATTGAATCACTCGTTCGGATTGCCCATCTGTTTGTGGGTGAAATGTTGTACTAAAAGCAAATCGGGTCCCCAATGTTTGCTGTAGACTTTTCCAAAATTTTGATGTGAATCGTGGGTCTCGATCAGAAATAATAGATACTGGAACCCTATACAGTCGAATTATCTCATTGACATATAATTCTGCTAACTGGCTCAATGAATAATCCATCCGAACTGGTAGAAAGTGATCTGATTTGGTGAGTCTGTCAACAATCACACATACCGCATCATGCTTCTTTTGGGTCAAAGGTAAACCAGATACAAAATCCATTGTAATCCTTTCCCACTTCCATTCTGGGATAGCAATAGGTTGCAACAATCCAGAAGGTACCTGGTGCTCTGCTTTCACTTATTGGCATGCCAAGCATCTTGTAGTGTATTCCACGATATCTTTCTTCATTCCTGGCCACCAATAATAAGTCTTCAGGTCTTGATACATTTTATTGCTCCCTGGATGCATGGAATAAGTTGTATTATGTGCCTCTTTTAGAATTATTTGCTTTAATCCACTGTCATTTGGGACGCACAATCTTCCTTTGTAACTTATGCTTCCATAATCATCAATCTTAAATTCAGGTCTCTCCCCCTTTTTAACTGCCTCAGCAATTATCATCAATTTCTGATCTTGCTTCTGTGCTTCTCTCACTTGTTGCCCTAACGTAGGTTGGACCCGTAACTCTACCAAAATAAATTATGTCTAATTTTTAATTTATTATTAATTTCTATATATTATATTATAATTGAGAAAATTTTAAACTATACTTGCTAGTGTTTTTCTACTTAAGGCATTGGCTACTACATTGGCTTTGCCTGGCTGATAGTCAATAATGCAATTATAATCCTTAATTAACTCCAACCAGCGTCTTTGCCTTAAGTTCAACTCCTTTTGTGTAGGCAGATATTTGAGGCTCTTATGATCTGTATATATATAGCACTGCTCACCATACAAATAATGTCGCCATATTTTTAAAGTAAACACTATTACTACCAACTCCAAATCATGTGTAGGGTAATTTAGCTCATGAGACTTCAATTGCCTAGATGCAGAAGCAACTACTTTACCCTCTTGTATTAATACACAACCTAGCCCATTATGAGAGGCATCACTGTATATCACAAAATCTTTCCCTAGCGTAGGTTGGGTCAAAATAGGTGCTTCGGTTAACATGGCTTTTAGTTTCTCAAAGCTTGCCTGACACCGATCTGTCCACTAGAACTTAGTTTCTTTTCTGAGCAACTTGGTAAGTGGTGCAACTATACTTGAAAATCCCTTCACAAACCTTTTGTAGTAGCCAGCTAATCCAAGGAAACTGCAGACTTCTGTTACATTGCGAGGTGGCTTCCAACTTAGAATTGCTTCTATTTTGTTAGGATCAACACGGATTCCTTCAACTGAAATAACATGTCCTAAGAATCCCACTTTTTCCAACCAGAACTCACATTTTGACAACTTTTCATACAATCGATTTTCCCTCAAAGTCTGCAGTACTATTCTGAGATGTCTGTCATGTTCTCCCTTGTCCCTCGAATACACCAGGATATCATTTATAAAACTACCATAAATTGATCAAGGTAAGGCCTAATAATTCTGTTCATCATATCTATAAAGGCAGCTGGTGCATTCGTTAAGCCAAATGGCATAACCAGAAACTCATAGTGGCCATATCAAGTTCTGAAGGTTGTTTTAGACACATCTGATTATTTGATTTTCAATTGGTGATACCCGGATCTGAGATCAATCTTAGAGAATACTCCTGCTCCCTTCAATTGATCAAACAAATCATCAATTCTAGGTAGTGGGTATTTATTTTTAATCGTCACTTTGATCAATTGTCGGTAATCAATACATAACCGCAGGGTGCCATCCTTCTTTTCACAAACAACACCAGAGCACCCCATGGTGACACACTAGGCCTTATAAACCCTTTGTCGAGCAATTCCTACAATTGAACCTTCAACTCTTTTAATTTTGCTAGTGTCATTCTATAAGGAGTAATTGATATCGGGGCTGTACCAGGAATCACATCAATAGAAAACTCTATCTCCCTATCTGGTGGTAACCCCAGCAAATCTTCTGGAAATACATCTAGGAACTCACACACTATGGGGATGTCCTTGAGTTCCGGGCTCCCCTTCCTGGTATCTATCACATGGGCCAAGTATGCCTCACATCCTTTTCTAATGTATGTTTGAGCTTTTAATGTAGAAATAACACTGGTCAAACATTTTGACCTTCACCCTGAAAGATGGTGTCATCCTGCCCGGGAATTTTAAGTACAACTTTTCTATATCGGTAGTCGACTATAGCTCTATGCTTTGGCAACCAATCCATACCCAGAATAGCATCGAATTCATTAAAAAGTAGTTCTATTAAGTCTGCTAGAAATTCTCTACCCTGAATAATTATTGAACTATTTCTATAAATCTGATTCACTTTAACACTATGTCCCAGCGGATTGGTCACAAATATTTCATATTCTAAAGTCTCAGGTATCATGTTCCCTTGTCTAAGTGCAGCTGTGCTTATGTATGAATGCGTGGAACTAGGATCTATCAAAGCATGTAAATCAAAATCAAATAAAGATAATTTACCAACTATGACATCTGGTGCACCCTGGTCCTCACAGGCTCTCATCACATATGCTTGAGCTGGAGCTCTACTACTTCCGGGTCTGTCAATTGTCTCTGATACCCCCTGACTCTGTCCGGTACGACCACCTCTAAACTGGCTCGACCTCTACCACGGCTCTGTACCGGTGTCATAGTCTGTGCGGGTGTCATACTGCCTGTAATAAGTCTAGGACAATCTCTCTTCATATAGTCAGTAGCTCCACATCTCAAACATGCCCCAGTTAACCACCAACACTTTCCTGTATGAGCTCTACCATAATGCTGACACATAACCGCAGCTGGTCTCTTGGAAAATGATGTTGGTGAACTAGCAAATGATGCTGCAGGCCTAAAGTGCTGACCTCGCCTTCCAGAAAATGTCTATTTAGCAACCCGTGACTGAAATGATCTGGGTACTATCAGCGCTTTCCTACCCGATGTCTAGGCCATACTAGCTGTTGACTTCTTATAATGCTCTTCTGTCTTCAGCATTTTCCTTCTTTCAACACTAATAGCGAAGGACACTAGCGTAGCAAAATCTGTATGCTGGTGGGAAGCCACTAAATATCCAATCTCCTCATCAAGACCATCTTTAAATCTACGAAATTTATCAGCTTCATCTCTAATAATCCCAGTTGCATACTTGCTCAGCCTGGTGAACTCCATCTCATACTCAGCTACTGTCATACCCCTCTGCCTCAAATTCAGGAATTCTCGCTTTTTCTCATCAACATAGATTCTTGCCACATATTTCTTTTTAAACTCTGTCACAAAAAAATCCCATGTCTGAGGGGTTGGAGTCTGGAGTTTCGCTAATACCAATTTCCACTAGTCATAGGCATGCTCCTGAAGGAGAGATACTGCATATCTAACCTTGTACTCCTCCGGACATTGCAGCTCTTCAAAAACCCTTTATGTCTTTTCCAACCAAAATTCTACTGCTGCTGGGTCATCCTCTTTCTTACCCATAAAATCCGTAGCCACGTATTTTCTTAATTTCTCAATCTAGGGTTTTGGTTAAGGTGGGGGAGCTGGTTGAGCTGGTGGTGGCACAACTTGTGCTATCTGCTGTAACAAGGTAGCCATTTGTTGCATAAGGGGTACCTGACCCAAGTTAACCTGTTCTTCAGCATGTTATGGAGCTATAACACAAGGCTCCAAGGCTCTAATTGATGCTGACTGTCTATGACCAGCAAGTCAGCTATACAATCACACTCCTATTCTTCAGGACATTGTCTTGATTCCGAATCAATTAAAACCTATATTGTCAGAAGAAGGGTCCCTTATTAGAATATAGCAGCTTAAAAACAATGCAAATGCTAAAAACATGCATTTATCTTCCCATACCCACTAAGAACCGTCTAAACCTATAGCTCTGATACCAAAAATGTAACACCCCTTTACTCCACTTCCGTTCAGCAGACTAAGTGAGTATTACCCATTTAACTGTTTTGTAAATTTAATGAAATGAAGTAACATTTTTTTATGAAAATATTGCAAACATCGAAATAAAAATTATTACAAGCATAGATATTTAAAGTTTTATTTATTTATAAAATACGTTAATTTACATCCAAACTATGTTCTATTACATTACAATTTATACCTTTAATACACATTATATGAAATAAAACTATAAGTTAATTTACAAAATTTTAAAAACAATATACCAAAAAAGAAAACCCAAAACGTTTTGTTGCTTCCCTCCGGGTACTCTTCTTTTTCTGACAGTCTATTTTCTATGGCTACCCTTCTAAACCTTTGCGAGAGGAAACCACCCGTGCTAAGCTACTAGCTTACTGGTGCTTCAATGATAAAAAATTTACATACATATATATATATATATATATTTGCATATTAATTAGTCATTTAATAAATAAAGAATACAATAAAGAATTATAGAAATTTAATAAATTCCAGCAAATATTGAACATTTAACATCTTTAATTTATGTAACATTCATCAAAATCAGATACTTCAATATTAGTATTATTATTATTTTCTTGTTACCCATAACACCTATAACCGAACTATCTAATAGGAATAACGGGGTTGTCATTTCTGGCTATCATAATGTAGCGTCGAGCACTTATATAATAATATCATTACCGGCTTAATAAATTTGCGCCGAGCGCATTTATAAATTGTCATTACCGACTTTTATATTTGGCACTGAGTTCCTTATATCCCCTGATTGGCATGCCAAACTATTCCCTATTCTAGTTCTAGACTAGGTATTTTTGGGCTTAACTATTTTTATATTAATTCACTATATTTCAAAAATGACAATATTATTTAACTATCATAATTATGCTTATTTATTTTTGTTCTTTATTTCCATTATTATTGCAATAAAATCTCATATATAAATAATTTGTTAAAACATTTATAATTAACATCAAAGTAAGTATTTGCATGGATTATTACATATAATTATAACAACACATGCAAAAAGCCCAATATTGTATGTTTTTACCTATGGCAGAATTTGGACCTATTTTTGGGCTTCATTTGTAGCCCATTTATAATTGAATTTGGAGTTCTGGACTTATAATACTTTTTAGCTTCTTATCTTAGCTTTTAGAAGCATCAAATATCACTTAAATCATAGTTTTCTATCAAAAGTTATGATCAATTCACTACTGCATCATCACAGAATTTTCTACCCAGAATTTTCTGGACAGATACTAGGGTTAAACTTCATGCATTGTTCTGGGAACTTATAGACATAATTAGATGATATAGTCTGAATATAAATTACATCCCTGTGTCTTAGCTTTCATTTCCAATAAATAACATACAAAAACGAGTTCCAGAACTCAAGTTATCATCAAGAGAGACAGGGCTGTTCCTGGAACTCTGTACCCGAGCCATCAAATGGCATCCATCCACATTTCAACCCCATTCATCATTTGCATTCATTTTGATACTAAAATTTCCAAAATTACAACTACATTCATATGCTTCAATTATTTCACACCATTTAATTTCATTTCCATATAAAATATCATAGGCCATAACAAATCACACAACATATTACAAATACAAACATATCAAACCTTAATATATAATTCCATACATATTAACAAAATATAAAATTTTTATCAATGAAGCACATACCTAATCAGCCTTAGTTTTTCCCTTAAACCTTCTTTTCCTTCCCTTATTATCTAGCTTTCCCCTTGCCTTTGTCACCCTCTTGAGGGCCTCTCACTTGCTCATTGATTTTTCCTACACAACCATACCATAACTCAATTCCAACATCCAATTTCAATGCTTTTCATGTCTACATACTATTCTAATACTCCTAATATGTTTGACACCTAAATTGAGCTAAACTGTACTAAGGTTAAACTTCCTTCTTCATATGTCATGACTGCCCAAAAACCATATCCTAGTTCCCAATTTATTTTCTTCAATTCAACACTCAATTCACCCTTAATCTATCACCAATTGTGGGGTTTCTATGTTAATTTCATTTTCCCCCAAATTTCTTTAACTCTGGCAGCCCCTCATTCAACCTTTAACATTATATTTTTTTCAGTTTTAAGCCATAAAATAATTACCTAACATCAAATATCATTAATTCAAAGTTTAATTACACTTCCATTAACTAATCACAAACTTAAATTTCTACTTCCAATCTTGCAACATAAGCTCAATCTACCAAACCTAATCACATCTATCATCATTATGGGTCTCAAATAGAAGGAAAATGGTTGAATTTAAGAAGAATAAACTCACCTTAAGTGTTCTTCAAAGTGGGTCGAAATTCCCCTTAATGTTTCTCTCTTTCCTTTTTTTCTTTCTTCCTTCCTTCTTGCTCCTTCGGTACCTTTTATGGTAAGAACTCTTAAATTCTGATTTTTCCTCTCTCAAAACTAATTTATTTTCTTTCTTTTACAAGCTTGGATTGAATGAAAATGGAGGCTTATGGAGAGACTAAGGTGGACGGCCAAAGAGGTGAAGTAAGAATAAGATGATGACTTAGATATTTTGGGTGGAAGAATAAATAATTCCTCCCATTTTTTACTTTTATACTTTGATTAGGAAGTGGGTCCCACTAATTAAAATTAATCCTAATTCTTATTGGTTCATTAAGTTAATTAATCTTGATTAATATTTAAACTTTGAAAAATTCAATTTTTACCACATCTTCCTCCATATTCACACTTTTTCCCCAAACAATTGTCATAATACCGATTTTGTCCATAGGAAATTTTATTTTGTTCTAATTCTACCCCAAATCTTTTTAATTCTTAAATAATAATACCCTGAATTATTTTCTCTTATTATTAGTCATTTTTTATGGGTTTAAATTTAGACTCCGATTGAACTACTGGACCCCACTACAGTCACGCGCAATCGGGGCCTAAATCACTGAATGTTACAGAAACTCCCTATTGCGATTGGGGAGAATAGTAGGGTTTGTTAACACCCGAATCTCTATAAAAATCCTTGTGTCAAATTTCCCTATCCCTCCTAAACTTAACTTTTTATTTCTGCACTTTAAAGTTAAATTTTTAATATCCAATTCAACCCCCCCCTTCTTGGCTCAATATCTGGGCAACAATTGGTATTAGAGCTTTGTCTAGCATCGAAGCCTAAAAAGCGCTAGTAAAGGTCAAGATATGGCCAGTGAAGGATTCCAAATTCTCAAGCCTTACTTCAATGGAGCAATTTATGCTCATTGGATGTTTCGGATGGAGATATATCTGGATAGTGAAGGAATTGAATTATGGGATAACATTCGAAAAGAATGGACACCACCAACCAAAAGAGGAGCTGATGGTGTGGAAGAAATCTTATCAAGAGATGATTGGACAGAGCCTGAAAGAAGAGCAAATTCAAAAACAAGAAGACAATGACTATCCTCTCAATCTCATTATACATTGAAGAATGTGGAAGAATACAACACTGCCCAATGGCCTACAGCATGTGGAAGACATTGGAAAATTATCATGAAGGAACTAAGTAAGTCAAATCCAAGAAGGTTCAACTTTTTACTTTAGAATATGAGCTCTTTAAGATGAAATCCAATGGGTCAATCACTAACATGACCAACCGTCTTCTAGCCATCATAAATGGAATGAGGAAATTTGGGAAGCATCTGAGCTTAGAAGATGTAAATAACAAAATCTTGAGAAGTCTTCCTCTTAAAGATTATGGTTCAAGAGTTGCTGGTATAGAAGAAGCAAATGAAGACATGAGCATCATGAATACTGATGTGCTTATTGGAAAACTTCTCACACATGAAATGGCAGTGAAAAGGGATAAAGAACTTGAAGCAGAGCCAGAAAAAAGAAAGCCTCTTGCACTAAAAGCCTCTACTTCAAAATCATAAGAAGAAAGTGAAGATGATGAAGAAATGAGTGATGATGAGAATGATGACATTGTTACGCTCTCAAGAAGGGTGAAAAGAATCATTGAGAAGAAAATTAGAAACTCCAGAAAATTCAGGCAAAGAAACCTTAAACAGACTTCTAATGATGCACAAAGAAGTAAGGAAGAGGTAAAATGCTATGAATGTGGAAAGAAATGGCATATTAAACCAGAATGTCCAAGGCTCAAGTAGCATAAGAGCAAATACCAAAGAGATAATGGGGAGAAAGGTCACAAAGCCACATGGGATGACGAAAGCTCTTCAAGCGAAAAAGATGACAATGAAAGCGAAGAGGTCAACCTATGCTTCATGGCTATTGAGGATCACGTCTCGGATAAGGTAAGATAACTACACTCATACTCTTTCAATAATAATAGTAGTGATAATGATAGTAATAGTGATAGTGATGATGATGATAATGAACAAAGCCTAATAGAAGAATTGAATCTAGAATTAGAAAAATATAGGAGTAAATTTAGTACTTATAAGAACAACATTTCTAATTTAAAAATCAAAATAGATGCTTTTAAAAAGGAGAAATTTAAGCTTAAATCATCTAATGAATCCCTTCAAAAGTTATTAGATGAATACTCTTCAAGACCCTCAACTAATTCCTTGCTTAAAGAAAATAATACTTTAAAAAATGAATTTGAGGTTCTTAGAAATTCAATTTCAAAATTCCACAAAGGAAAACAGAGTTTAGATACTCTCATTGTATCTCAAGGACACATCATCATCTTCTCACAAAACCATTTTTGTTAAGTCTAGTGAACCTCACATCTCCACACTTGCTGGACCAACACCTAGGAATAAGTATACTAAACCTTCTATACATAAAAAGAATAATCATGTCTTTATGTATAAGAAGCATGTATCTAGGAAAGCACCAATTAATCATAATTGTGCATGCCATTAATCTCAAAATTAGTTTAATAGAAATATGGCATTCAAAAATATTGTAAGACCAAAAAGCAATGTTAGACCTAAACAGTGTAATTATTGTATGAAAATTGGTCATATAAATAAACATTGTTGGATAAAGAAGGCTCATTGGGAACCTTCATGTGCTAAAAATCATACTTGAATTGTGATTCTATAGGTATGCCTTAAGTCCACAATAAACAAAAATGCTTGGCTAGTAGACAGTGGATGCTCAAGGCATATGACAGGAGACAAAGAACTCTTCAATGAAATCAAAAATATTGATGGAGGTAAAGTTACCTTTGGAAACAATGCTAAGGGTAAAGTAATTTGCGTTGGCTCTATTGGTACAAATGGTACTACTTTTATTAAAAATGTCTTGTTGATGACTTGAAACATAACTTGTTAAGGGTTAGTCAATTATGTGATAAAGGAAATAAAGTAATCATTACTTCCAATGAATGTCTTGTAACCGCAATTGATGGTCAAGAGACATTTAAAGGAAATAGAGATGTCAACACATACATAATAGACTTACACGAAATATCTAACCATTCCTCTAAGTGTCTTGTATCCACTAGTGATGAATCTTGGTTGTGGCATAGAAGGCTTGGTCAAGCTAACATGGACTTAATTCAAAGCCTCAGTATAAGAGAACTAGTAAAGGGACTGCCAAAAGTCAAATTTGAAAAAGACGATACATGTGAACTTTGCCAAAGAGGGAAGCAACATAAGTCATCCTTCAAAGCCAAAAACATAGTAAATACCTCAAAACCTCTACAACTACTGCATTTAGATTTATTTGGAACTACTAGAATTGTAAGCTTAGGAGGTAAACATTATGCCTTTTTCATCGTAGATGATTACTCTAGATTTACTTGGGTAATTTTCTTAGCTCAAAAGAGTGATGCGTTTGAAAATAAGAAGTGACCATGGCAAAGAATTTGAAAATGAAAACTTTGAAAGTTTTTGTCTTGATCATGACATTTTGCAGAATTTTTCATCTCCTAGGACACCTCAACAAAATGGGGTACTTGAAAGAAAAAATCAAACTTTTATTGAAATGGCTAGAACAATGCTCAATGAGTATGATCTACCAACTTACTTTTGGGCAGAAGTCACAAATACTGCTTGTTGTATTTCAAGTCTAGTTTTCAAAAGACCGCTTTTAAAGAAAACCTCATTTGAGCTATGGAATGGAAAAAATCCCTTGATATCATACTTTAGAGTATTTGGATGCAAGTGCTTCATATTAAATACCAAGGACAACCTTGGAAAATTTGCCTCAAAATCTGATGAAGGCATCTTTTTAGGATACTCTACTACTAGCGAAGCATATAGAATATTTAATAAAAGGTCACTAACTGTTGAAGAATCTATGCATGTTGTTTTTATTGAATCTAGTAGACTTGCTCTTGTGAAAGTTAGTGTTTTTGATGATGTTATAGGAACCATGGAAAGACTTGATCTTGGAAATGGAAAAGAAGAAAATGATCAAGAAGATTTACATCAAGATGATTCTCTACCTCAAGCTCAAGAGGGAAATAGGCAAGAGCTCCCAAAGAAATGGAGATTGACAAAGGTCACCCCAAGGAGCAAATCATTGGTGATCCTTCAAGGGGAGTAAGTACTAGATCTCATTTCAAACATTTAGCCTCTGACCTTGCTTTTATTTCTCAAATTGAGCCTAAAAATGTTGATGAGGCTATTAATGATGAAAGTTGGATGATTGCTATGCAAAAGGAACTCAACCAATTTGAGAGAAGTAAGGTATGGACCTTAGTACCTAGACCCAAGGATCATCAAATTATAGGTAGCAAATGGGTATTTAGAAATAAATTAGATGAACAAGGTTCAATAACTAAGAATAAGGCTAGATTAGTTGCAAAAGGATATAATCAGGAAGAAGGAATAGATTATGATGAGACTTATGCTCCTGTAGCTAGATTAGAAGCCATAAGAATACTTTTAGCATATGCATGTCACATGAATTTCAAACTCTTTCAAATGAATGTGAAAAGTGCATTCTTAAATGGTTATATAGAAGAAGAAGTGTATGTAGAACAACCACCAGGTTTTGAAAGCTATGATTTGCCCAATCTTGTTTTTAAACTTTCAAACGCCTTATATGGTTTGAAACAAGCCCCAAGAGCTTGGTATGAAAGACTAAGTTCTTTTCTCTTAGAAAATAACTTTACAAAGGGAAATGTTGACACTACATTATTCATTAAAAAGCATAAGCATGATATTCTAATTGTTCAAATTTATGTTGATGATATCATATTTGGTTCTACTAATGAATTGCTTTGTCAAGAATTTGCTAAGTGTATGACTAGGGAATTCGAAATGAGTATGATGGGTGAGCTTAAATATTTCCTTGGTCTACAAATAAAGCAAGAAAATGAGGGCATATTCATCAACCAATCCAAATATGCCAAAGACTTACTTAAAAAATTTGGAATGGAAGGATGCAAGAATGCCAAAACTCTAATGAGCACATCAACAAAATTGGACAAGGATGAAAAGGGTAAGAGCATTAATGAAAAGCTCTATAGAGGTATGATCGGATCACTTTTATATCTTACTACTTCTAGACCCGACATAATGTATAATGTATGCTTATGTGCACGATTTCAATCATGTCCAAAAGAGTCTCATTTAAATGCAATAAAAAGAATTCTAAGATATTTACATGGCTCATTGCATCTGGGTTTATGGTATCCTAGAAATTCATCCTTTTACATTGTAGGATATTCAGATGCTGATTATGCTGGTAGTCTTTTAGATAGAAAAAGTACTTCAGGTACTTGTAACTTTATTAGAGATTGCTTAGTTTCTTGGTTTAGCAAGAAACAAGTTTCAGTTGATCTTTCTACTACTGAAGCAGAGTATGTAGCAGCAGGATGTTGCTGTACACAAATCCTTTGGATGAAACAATAACTTAAGGATTATGGTCATAGTATGAACCATATACCTATTAGATGTGACAATACAAGTGCTATAAATCTATCAAAGAATCCCAATCAACATTCTAGAAGTAAGCATATTGACATTAGACACCATTTTATTAGAGATCATGTTCAATATGGAGATGTTGTATTGGAATTTATAAGCACAGAAAATCAATTGGCAGATATATTCACTAAGTCTCTAAATGAGGAAAGATTTAATTTCATAAAAAGAGAACTTGGTATGATTGATGGATTAACTTTGTGATTGCCAAATTATCAAACCTTAAGTAATAATTATGTTTTTGTATCAACTTACTAGATATAAGGTAGTAAATTTGATGGAAATTTATGTTATAAGGGATAAAACCTTCATAGAAATGCTTTAGTCTTGTTTTAGGACTTAATTTTATTTAATAAGAATTTTAGGCAGTTCATGCCCATGACATATATTCATGCCCGTGAACTAAATAGCCAAAAGAACCAGTAACTTTCAAGACTTGATTCACGACATGGTTCACAGCTTAAAGTAGTGAAGCCTATGTTCACGACTTCATTCACCCCCGTGAAACGCTCTGTTCACGCCCGTGATGCATTTTCATGCCCGTGAACATTTTCACCAAAAACTTACAGAAGCATTCACGCTTTGTGTCATGCTTTGTTTCACCGTCATAAGTAGTGAAATTTAACACTTCACGCTTGTGACCTATTTTTCAACACCGTGAAAGTTCATCATTCATGCTCGTAACCTTCAAATGTCACAACTGTGATCAATTTCACGCCTTTCTTCACGGGAAAAGCACCCTTTCAGCAAACCGTGAACACGACACTTCATGCCCGTGACTACATTTTTCACTATCGTGAAAAGGTTGGCTATACAACATTTCTGCCGGTTATTTTTCACATTTCAACTCTACAACTTCTTGCAACTACTCTCATTTATCAACATTCATTGTCACATTAAAGATTTCGGCCCCCTAGTCACAAATTTTATCTATAAATGCCATCAAAATCCCCATCCATCATCACAAATCATCTTTCCTTAGGGTTTCCTCTCAAAATTTTGTCAAACGTTTCTTATCTTCAAAAGCTCATTCTTTCAATCCAGATGGAAACCGGTTCATTAAAGGGTACTAGGAAAAAATCTTATGCTCCTAGAAGGTATTCAGATTACCTAATGAACATAATTCTAGAGCATTGCCATCCTAGGTACTTTGTGCTTAAGAAAAGGCCTCTCATTTCCTCAAGGTCATTTGAGTGGTAGACAGTACGTACTCTTGGGTTCAAGATAGCGATGACAGAGCAACTCCAGGCTTGTCATTTGAAGGATTTTGTCGACATTCATCAGTCCATCTTGAAGGAGCCCACCTTGGAATTCTTGAGCACTCTGCAAGTATCATCTACTGGCACGATGAAGTTTCAATTGTGCAGGAATTTGAACACCCTCTCTGCCACAGAATTTGGAGATATGTTCAACCTACCCTCGGATGGCATCCTGAACGACAGTGAAGTAGAGTTCTATGCTACTCAGGCATGGACTCATTTCGGGTTGGATTGCAGCTAGGATGTTAAAAAGATGAAGAGCACTCATCTTTGGTCCCCAATGCATAAGTATCTACATAGGTTTCTGACCTATAGCATATTTACCTGAGGAGACAGCAATGGCACCATTAGAAAGTCTTAGCTTTTTCTCCTGGAGATGGCTCGAAGAGGCCTCACAGTGGCACTATCTCGATGGTTTACGAACCATCTCCTGTCCATTGCCACCAAACCCTCTAGAGACATGCTTATTGGTGGGTATGTGACCCACATTGCCTTGAAGCTTGGATATCTAAACCTAGATGCACATCATTACAACCTCATCCCAGGGCATCCTCGAGACCAACTGGATGTCGACTCTTTCATCAAGATGGGAGCAGATGTTTGAATTGTCTTTGAGAACAACATCTACTATCGCATCATTGACACTGCTGGCAAGATCATTTGGGAAAATAATGACTCGGAGGACTTCAAAGCTAGCCTCCAAGGTATCCAGTAGAAGAAAAAGGCTCGAGTCGAGATGGCACCTCCTGAGGTTGAGTAAGACATCGGACAATCCTCTGCCCCCACACCAAATTTGGCTCAGTAGTTGGTTGACCTTCTAGCACCATGATTTGAACAGCTGCAGGCTTCCATGGATGAGAGGTTGTAGAACCTCAAGGACTTCATGGAGTCTAGGATGGACAGCCTCGAGGCAGAAGTTGCTCGTCTTAGGGATAGGATATCCGGATATATGTTAGGCTTTATGTTAGCCTTGCTATGTTTGTTTGTTTGTAAGAAATTTTAATTTCCTTTCTAACTTTTAATTGCTTTTGTATTTGGTTTTTCTTCAATTAATATGATTGCTTCTATTTTTCCAATATGTTTATCTTTATTGACATTGTTTTTGTTGATGACAAAAGGGGGATAAACTAGTAATAATATAAGATAAGTGCAAGCAATAATACTTAATTTTGAATCAAAATGGAGAACCTACCAAAATATTGAGTTAAGTAGGGAGAAACTAGCAATATATTGAGTTAAGTGCAAATTTAAGCGCAATACTTAAATTTTGATTCAAAATGAATATGCAAGTATGAAATTGAGCTTTATACACCTTAAATATATCTTAAGTATACTTTGCATATACCTTGATGCAAATTAGATAAATGAATATGCACTTGATATACTCTAAATGTACCTTACATATACTTCATGCTTTAAAGTGAATTTTGGTATAAATTGGATATACTTTGCATATAACTTCCATATACTTAAAACTAGAAAGTTTATTTTGATGCTACACTTCATCATTCTCTACAATTCTTGCACTTCATCATTTTTTATCCTAAGCATCTTTTGAGGGGGAGACTTCTCAAAAGCACATATTGCTAGATTATTTGTCACCATCAAAAAGGGGGAGATTGTTGGACTTTGAGGGGTATTTCCATCATTTTGATGATAACAAATAAAATAGCAATATTTTTTTTAACATACTTGTTTTCTAAGTCCATTGAACAGGGTATGCAATATGATAGCTAGAATGGACAATGGAAGAAAAGATAAAATTAAAGAAGTAGCATGTTCATGCCCGTGACCCTATGTGTCACGCTCGTGATTAAGCCTAACGCCAACAAGCCAACATTTAGAGTTCACGGCCATGAAGGAAGTTAGCAACCGTGAATGAACATTTATGTCACACCCGTGAAATAAATGTCACGCCTGTGAAAAGACATGACAAATTCTTCTAGAGAGCTTCACGACCAAAGTCACCACTTGGACCATAGCTTGGAATGTTGTCATGCCCGTGAAGATATATGTCACGCCCGTGAACAAACATTTTCAAAACCTTCCTGAATGTTTCACAGCCAAGGTCACCACTTAATTCATGACTTGGAAGAACAGTCACGACTGTGACACACAGAGTCATGCCCGTGAAAGATGTAAGAGAAAAATATCAGGCGCGATTATTAGGGTTGGTGCAATGGCTAGTTTCATAATAAATTCACTCTAACGACTATAATTTGCTATGGAAGTATAAATGCAAGTCATTTATGCATCCAGAATAAGTAGAGAACAAGAGAGTGAACAAGGAGAACAAAAAAACAAGTGAATTGAAAATATTTTGAATCAAAACCTTGTTGTAAGCTATTTTGCACATTTGATATTTATTCTTTGTAAAAGTCTTTTTGCTCATCATTTATTGAGTAATAAATATTTGTAATTGTTTCTCTCTATAATCATTTACTCAAGTGAGTTTTGGGTATTTCTGGGTTAAGAGTAGAACACTTGTAAGGGCTAGTTGTGTGAGCCTCTAAAATACAAAGAAAGGTTGTTGGTGTGAGCCTGTAAAACACAAGGTAAAGGTTGTTTGTGTGAGCCTATAAAACACAAGGAATTGGTTATTGTGTGAGCCATCAAAACACAAGGGATTTCTAGGTTAGGTGTGAGCCATTGTTAGAAACACCATAGTTAGTAGTGAGTTTGTAAAACTCCATTGTAACACTTAGTGTGTTAGTGAAACTCCCAATTGTGATTGGGGAGAGGAGTAGGGTTTGTTAATACTCGAACCTCAATAAAAATCCTTGTGTCAAATTTCTCTATCCCTCCTAAACTTAACTTTTTATTTCCGCACTTTAAAGTTAAATTTTTAAACTCCAATTTAACCCCCCTTCTTGGCTCAATATCTGGGCAACAAGACATGTGAGCCTTGTTAAAGGGGAAAACAACATAAAATATCTTTCAAGCGTAAGAATGTTATTAATACTTCTAGACCTCTACAACTTTTGCATATAGTTCTTTTTAAACCTATTAGAATTGCTACTTTAAGAGGTAAACACTATGCTTTTATAATTGTTGATGATTACTATAGGTTTATTTGGGTAGTTTTCTTAGCTAATAAAAGTAATGCTTTTGAACCCTTTAAAAAATTTGCTAAGAGAATTCAAAATGAAAAAGATTATTTTATTTTGAAAATAAGAAGTGATCATGGCAAAGAATTTGAAAATAAGCATTTTAAAAACTTTTGTTTAGAATATGATTTTTTTTTTTATGTAATTTTTCTACTCCTAGAACACCTCAACAAAATAGGGTTGTTGAAAGAAAAAACATAACTTTGGTAGAGATGGCTAGAACAATGTCAATGAGTATGATTTACAAACATACTTTTGGGCCAAAACCATCGATACTGCATGTTTTATTTCTAATTGTGTTTTCAAATAGCCTATTTTAAATAAAATTTCTTTTGAGTTATGGAATGGAAGAAAACCTAAGATCTCATACCTTAGAGTATTTGGATGCAAGTGTTTTATATTAAACACCAAGGACAACCTAGAAATTTTGCTTCTAAATCCAATGAAGGTATCTTCTTAAGATACTGCACAACTAGCAAAGCTTATAGAGTATTTAATAAATAAAATCATTAGTTATAAAAGAGTCTATGCATGCTATTTTTGATAAATCTAGTAAATTTGATCTCGGAAAATGTAGTATTTTTTATGATATCATAGTTCAATGGAAAAGCTTGATTTTGATCATGAAGAGAATGGTGAGACCTCAAAGCAAAATGAAAATGATGATCAAGAGGAACAACAACAAAAGGAGCATCAAGATAAACAATTATCTCAAGTTCAAAAGCAAAACACCCAAGAGTTACAAAAGCATTGGAAGTTTATAAGAAACTGCCCTATGAAGCAAATCATTGGTGATCCCACTAGGGATGTAAGTACTTGATTTCTTCTTAAGTTTTCAGATTCTAATCTCACTTTTTTCTCTCAAAAGGCTCTTAGTAATAACAGTTGGGTGATTTCTATGCAAGAGGAACTCAACCAATTTGAAAGAAATAAAGTTTGGACCTCAGTTCCAAGACCTAAGGACTACCCAATTATTAGTGTCTTTAGGAATAAGTTAGATGAGCAAGGTCAAATCACTAGAAATAAGGCTAGATTGGTTGAAAAGAGGTACAACCAAGAGGAAGACATAAATTATGATGAAACCTATGCTTTGGTCGCAAGATTAGAAACCATTAGGTTTTTTTAGCATTTGCATATCATATAAATTTTAAGTTTTTTCAAATGGATGTTAAAAGTACATTTTTTAAATGATTTTATAGAGGAGGAAGTTTATGTCAAGCAACCACCTGATTTTGAAAGTCATGCATTGCCAAATCATGTGTTTAAGCTCACTAAAGCCTTTATGGTTTAAAACAAGCTTCAAGAGCTTGGTATGAAAGGCTTAATGCATTTTTTTGGAAAATAGATTTTTAAAGGGACATGTAGATACTACTCCTTTCATTAAAATGAATAAAGCATGACATTCTACTTGTTCAAATTTATGTTGATAATATTACCTTTGGGTCTACTAATGAATTGCTTTTGTCAAGAGTTTGCTAAGTGTATGACTAAGGAGTTTGAAATGAGCATGATTGGAGAGCTCAAATTCTTCATTTGTCTTCAAATCAAACAAAGCAATGAGGGCATCTTCATCAACCAATGCAAGTACAACAAAGAGTTATTGAAAAAGTTTTGAATGGAAGGATGCAAGAGCTCTAAGACTCCAATGAGCATATCAATGAAATTGGACAAAGCTGAGAAGGGTAAGACTATAGATGAAAATCTTTATAGAGGTATGATTAGATCTCTTTTATACCTTATCACATCTAGACCCAATATAATGTTTAAAGTATGCTTGTGTGTAAGATTTCAATCATGTCATAAGGAATCACATTTGAATATTGTAAAAAAGATTTTAAAATATTTTCATGGCACAATGCACCTAGGCTTATGGTATCCTAGGAATACTTCATTTCATATCATTGGTTTTTTGAATTTTGACTATGTTGGTAGTCTTCTAAATAGGAAAAGCACTTCCAAAACTTGTCACTTTATTAGTGAATATTTACTTTCTTAGTTTAGCAAAAACAAATTTTGGTTGCCTTTTCCATCACCAAAGCAAAATATATGGTGGTGGATTGTTATTGCACTCAAGTTCTTTAGATGAGACTACAATTTAAAGAATGTGGTCAAGTGATTGATCATATTCCCATCAAATGTGACAATACAAGTGAAACAAATCTTTCTAAAAATCTCATTCAACATTCTAGGAGCAAACAAATAGACATAGGCATCATTTTCATAGAGATCATATCAAAAATGGTGATCTTATGTTATGATTCATTAACACAAACAACCAATTGGCTAACATTTTCACCAAGCCTTTATAAAAAAAAAAAAAAAAAGCTTGGTATGATTGATGGGAGCACTTTTTCTTGAAAACTGATTTTAAAGGCATACACTACATTCAATCATGCATTTTTGGTGTTTAGATCCAGTAGTTAAGGCTTGATCCTAACATTTGGTATATTTAATGTCGTAGTTGTGAATTGTATGCTTTTTAATGCATATTTACATCACATGTGTCGTACTTACTTTCGTTGTGAACCTTGAGTGATATACCATATTTTTATGATATTTTTGTTCTTATGGTATGATACATGCTTGATTTCCATGAAAAAGTATGTTTTCTTTTCTTAGGAAGAAGTTTTGGAACACAAAATTCTTTTTGGAACTTGTTTTTATTTTTTTGTTATGTTTTAGGCCTTCACGATTGAGAACAATTTGTCATGGTTGTGACTCTTTAAGCCAAAAATGGCAGAAACATTCACATTTTGATTCACAGCTCCCACCATGGTTTTTAAGACTGTGATAGTTAGTGTTCACACCCGTGAACATTTTTTTCATGCCCATGAACACATGCTAGTTAGGAGATAGAAGCATTCCCATTTTGGTTCATGATTTATGTCATATTTTCATCTGCCTATAAATATTCAGTATTCATGCCAGTGAACATTTCTTCATGGTGGTGAATTGGATTATATAAAACTTGGCTTGACTTCGAGATCAACTTTCTAAAGTGATGCCTTGATATTTCTTAGCTTTTAGTTTCCGTTAGGAACCGTAGCTTATAGGAAGTTTTTTTTATCTTTGTAATCAAAGTTTGGTATTATTTCTTGTAATCAAAATCATGTAGCTTTTGTTTTAAATGCATTTTTATTTTCTTTATGAGTTTGCCATTTGTTCTCTTATGATTGTTTTCTTTTGATTATGTTAAAAAGGGAGAAAACATATGCAATATGTGTGTTATATATGCTATATATGACTTATTTTTTAATTATATGCATCATGTTTTTTTGTGGCTTGGTATGCATATAACTAATACTTTTGTTTTGTTAAGTATGCATAGAACTAAGCTAATATGGTTTAATTCATGCATAATTGCTTTTGGACTAAGAGAATTCTATTGAACTTCATCAAATCTATGTTTATGGATTGATTATGTGGCATGGTTGTGATCTTTCTTTTTAAATCTTTTATAAGCATCTTTTAAGGGTTGAAAATTATTTTTTCTTAAGCCACATATTGTATAATTATTTGTCACCATCAAAAAGGGGGAGATTGTTGGACTTTAAAGGGTAGTACCATCATTTTGATGATAACAAATAATTGGATAATGGAAAATTTAACCATATTTTTGTGTTCTCAGTGTTTAGACAGGTTAAATATTTCTTAACCCACCAAAGCTAGTTCAATCAAGTGAATTCAATATCAAAGAATAAAATTATTAAGACTTTTCATACTTGTGAAGATAATTCACACTTGTTAAAGGAAATAGCCACACCACGTGAAACAAGAGTTTCATGCCTATGGAAGAATTGGTAATGCTTGTGAAGTTTTGTGCACAACAAAGTTTTATATTCAAATGTTCATGGCCATGAAGACTTAGCCTACCTATGAAGCACATATTGTGTTATGCCCATGAAGACTTAGTCACTTCCATGAAGGAACATGCAAATCTGAACAAATTGTTTCACAACCAACTTTCATTTCAATCATGATTTACTAAGAAATTTCACACCTGTGAAGGTTTGGTCACACTTGTGAATCTGGAAAGAGAAAGATATCAAACGTAAATGGAAAAGTGATTGAATGACTATTTTCTCATTGAATGAATTCCAAACAACTATATTTCTTAGGAGAAGTATAAATATAACTTATTTATGACTTCAAAAGGTTATAACCAATTATCAAGCTTCTAATCCTTGTAAAGTCTTATGCATTTATTAATTTCCACCAACTTCTTTAATTTTTTTTTGTAAACCATTATTGCTTAGTTTTGTTAAGTTTTTCTGGTAGTTAAATGTATTCATTCATGTAATCAATTGCTCAATAGTGAGATTGAGTGAGTTGGGTTGTGAGTAAAACACTTGTAAAGATTTTTACATGAGACATTAAAATATAAGGATTTAGTTTTTGTATTAGTCATTAAAACATAAGGGTTTTCTGAATTAGGTGTTAGCTAAGAAAGCAAAACCCTATAGTTGGAAATGAGTTAGGGAAAACTCCATTCTAATACTTTGTTTTAGTAAAATATCCAATTGTGATTGGGGTGAGAATGTAGTGTTCGTTAACACCCGAACCTCTATAAATCTTATACATCTCTTATCTTTTCATCCCTCTTTATTAATTCTTTGGTATTTACTTTAGCAAAATTTTAATTTTCAACCAATTCAACACCCCTTCTTAATTATTGTTGGGCCAACACAAATCATGTCATTTCATAAAGAAATCATAGTATTCCAAGTTTAATCACTCATTTCATACAAACACACATTTTAAAGCAAACACAATAAGGTTGCAATATGAATGAGAAAAGAATCCACATGCCAATATATACTAACCTTAAAAAAGAGCCTTTCAAACCACTTCAAGCTTTTCAAGCTTGCTTTTCCCTTTGGGGATCTCCTTCTCCTCCTCTAGCACCTCCTAAGACATCAAAATATCTCTTTAAACCCATATATAAGCATAAACTCACTTTTAAAGCTTAAACCCTACATTTAGCCATCAATCTACTACTTCATATCTTAATCTATGTGAAGCTCTAGTTTTAATACTTTGAGGGTTTGAAGGAAAGGTTTAAACCATTAAAAACTATAGCTTGATATAAAACTAACCCATTTGAAATGAGTCTTTTCCATATCTGAAAATGGTAGAAAAATGGGAAGAAACTGAAGAAGAAGAAGAAGAAGAAGAAACAAGACCTCTCTTACTATTCTTTACAAGGATGGGGCGTGGGTGTGATATATTTGGCTCCTCCTTCTTTTCTTCCAAAAATGGGCCCTTCTTACTTTCTTCGGTTTTCTCTCAGCTTTATCTCTCAATATATGACCATGGCTATTTTTTTATCTCTTGGGTTTATGTGTTTTTAGGATTTTTAGAGGTAGATAATGATGAACTAGAAGAGGGGTAGAATGGATGAAATCTGCATTTTGAGAGGAAGCAAGAGGGGTAGGATCGTGTAAAACTAAAAGGAAGAAGCAAGGGATAACCTTTTTATACGCATATGTAAAATTACCACTTAAATCATTCCTTGTTTGCCAAATTGTAACATATATTGGTTTTGTTTCTTTATTTTTAAACTTATCCCACATGTTTATTTCTTTCATTAAACATTGTATCCATAATATCCACTTAATAAACTTTTATTATCTTTTAACCTGAATTTAGATTTCGATAATTTTAATGCATACTCATTATCTATGGCCTAAATTGACTAACATTGTAAAAATATTGATTTAAATCCAAAATGACACGAATTCAAAATGAAATTTGCCCAACCCTATTACAACTTGAGGTATTCGAAGGTAATTAGGTAACCGACAAAGGATTCACCACTCTTGATAGAAGGAGTGTATACCCATGGCCTCTTGTCTTGGTCATTACTCAGGAATCTCTGGCCGGAATGGAAATGTCATAAAGATAGTCTTCAATGACATATCCAATAGAGTAATGAACCTTAAGGACAAGAACTAACATTACTTGGACTAGACATGACGTAGTCAGTCTAGTGGGAGTTGACATATGTCCATACTCTGAACGAAGTGGGGTATAGAATGGTGAGAGGAATAATTGCACATAAATTGTCTATGGAAAGGTTTGTAGTCAAACCACTGACTTTCCGGTCAATTGGGGGTCATGATGTGTTGCTAGATACCGCTCATGACTTGCTTAAATTAATTATTAATTTAAGTGGCCAACATAACCGGGAACCTAATGGGTCACACGCATTGAAGATGTGGAGAATGAGTTAAATGGTCTTGGATAGGATCCAAAATATGAGAGAATTATTTTAGGATGGATCACGATGAGATCGCACGAAAAAATCGTTCGGGAGTGTCACAGCCCCGTACAGGCCCACGCGGGCTAGGCAGACAACTGGCTAGCCTTGCGGGCCAGCTGGGCTATCCAGCAGTAGCCCGCAGTAGGTCTAACGTGCTTGCAGCTTCCCATTCGTTGGCCAACGGCTGGTTTTGGCCTTAATTAGGCCAATTATGGCCAATTACTATTCATTTGTTTCCATTTTCTCCATTTTTGACTTTTCATCTTATTTTTGAATTTGATTCAAATAGAAAAGACATCAAATGGTAGAAAATAGACATGAAAATATGTTTTTGTGAAAAAACTATTTTTAAGACACAACAAAAATTCTCTCAAGAACACTTTCAAAGCTCACACTTTGAATTTGTTCAAACCATTTCTCTTGATAGTTTCTTCTTCATTCTTCGCGTGGATTATCATTAGAGACATGTTAGTGTGGATTGTTGTGGTTTGCTACAACCCAACAAAGTGAAGATTTGAAGAATAAATAAAAATTACAAGGTATAATGTTTTAAGATTTACATTTATATAAATTAGTTTTAATGGTACAAGTATGATCTTTTGTTTTGGGTTTTGAAAAATTTTATTTTTCGCTGCGTTTATGAATATGATTCATTCTTCAAACCCCAATAGCACTTGCTTTCAAGATGGCAAACCATTTATTCTTCTACTTCTTTGATTCTTTAAGATGCTTGTAAGTATTAATTACGGTTTTTAATTTTTATTTTAGCATGTATTATGCTTTAATCATTTTTAGATCTTTACAAGACGAGGAAACTCAAGTACTTAGAAATATTTTTTGATTAATTTACATCCTTTCTACCACCAACTTGGATGTATAGGAGGATACTACTTTTTTTGCCTTTGTTTTAAGAATTCATACACCTTTAGTCATAAAATCAATCACGTATGTTGGTTAGTAGCGAGTAAAATATTTCAACTACATGCTTGTTCAGATTTCCCATTTATTAAGCCACGTACGAGAAATTTTCTAAAGGAACTGATCTTTCAAGGGTCACTATCTTCAATATACTAACATTTTTATTATAAGTTCTACTAAAAGTTGAATCCGTGTGATTTCAGCTCAAAACCGAGCCAAACTGAGCAAAATATTGATGAATTTAAGTCCGGCTTTTTAAATTTATCACATGTTCGAGGTCGATTTGAGATTTTATATTTGAATTTGAACTTATCTCGAATGGAGCTCGATTCATAAAAAAAATTGTTTATTATATTTAACGAGATTAGCTCAAGTTCAGCTCGTTAACTACTAATTATAAAAACTCAAGCTACGCTTATTAATTAATAATAACAAAAACTTCAGTTCAAACTCAATGAAAAAATATCATATAAATGAGTTTTGAATGAATATATTAGCAAATTTTTAAATAAATAAGTTCACAAATGTTTAAATAAATATGTTCATGAGCTTGTACACGAATATTTTTGCAAGTTAACAAACTAAACAATATTAAATTTGAACTCAAAAAAATTTTTCATCTCGAATTTTAATTTGAGTTTGCCTCGTTAATAGTAATAAACGATTCTAAATGAATTTTTTTCGAATCAAAATCCGAATAGTTGATGAATAGATTAATTCATTTATGACCCTTATATCAGCTTTCTACCAGTTGATTTACCTTTTAGCATATTGAAAGGAGAACATAATTACTAATTTTTCTATTAAAAAAGATTGTTGAATGTATTTGACTTGCTCTTCTTTGATTTTGTAAGCTTTCGAGCATCAGTCAAATCTTGTATCCCATGTCTCAAATAGGCACAATTATCAATATGATGCCTTGGTGATTGATGGAATTGACAATGTTGCAAAGTATCAAGATTTTCTAAGAGCGGGATGGGTAAAAGCTTTGGTGGTAGTGATTACAATAGGCCCACTGCTCGAAGACTTTCAAGAGTCTCGGACATAGTCTTATTGAGCTTACAGAACTTTTCCGTTCTTAATGGCATTCACTTCGGGAGATTTGGAGGAATTAGAGTTGGAATTTTGATAGTTGTTGCAGTTATTATTATTATTATTATTATTATTATTATTATTATTATTATTATTATTATTATTATTATTTCTTCCTTTATAATTCTTAACTTTGTTCATTTTATTATCTTCATCACAACATCATAAAGCTCCAAAATGTTTTAGAATGGGATAAATTGCAAATTGTTGCAAATTGACTTAACATATCCATCGATGATCATTATGATATGATATTTATTTGTTGGCTTGATTTTCATTGGAGATGTCTTATTCCTTCACCCAGTTAAATACTTAGATGGGCCACTTTCTATAATACTTTTTTATATAATTAGATTATTCTAACTATATAAGTGAATGTCATAATGCCATAAATTCAAAAATTCAGTAAAAATTAAAAAAAATCAATAATTTTATTTTTGTATCATGACCATGAAATCTATTTAAAGGCCTTTGTGAAATATAAAGATAATGCAAATAGATAAGTTTTATATATATAACAAAATAAAGGTTTAAGCTTTCACTAGAGTGAGATTTACTAAAAAAAATAATGATAATATAAAACTACATATTCTCACAAGACATATATATTAATCGACTTTATCCCCTATAATACCCACATATTTTTAATTTTTCTCAATTAAAATTTTTTAATTTATTTCATGGCTTCATAATTTTATATGAGTACAATTTCATTAAAAATTCTAAACTTATAAAATTGCCCCTAAATATATATATATATATATATATATATATATATATATATATATATCAAAATGGTAAAATTCGTTCTCTCTCTCTTCTTTCTCTTTCTCTCATTTTCTTTACACCATCATTATCTCTATTCATTATCCAAATGATCTCTAATCTTTGCCAAATTTGAAGCACAAGTAGTTATCCATATTCTCATTGCTTCGGTGACATCAAATTTTTAAAAAACTAATCAGATTTTTGTGATCAGTGATAAAAAAAATTGAGTGTCAAAGCTCCCTTCCCCGTTTCTCACTTTGTTTGGCTTCTTTTCTCAAATTTGATACCGAAAATGGACTTAGGACATCAAAAATCTAATGTTGAACAATTTGAGCTCCAGACACCGTCGTTTGAGAGCTGATCAAAGTCGGATTTTCTTATTAGAGCTATTGTATAATCTTGTAGATCTAGACAATTCAAGCCACTTCCAAGCCACAAAAGTTATATATTTGGACTACTCACACCTCGTATTTTCTTTTGGTACCATTCGATCATCAAATCTGCCACCGTCAGAAATTTTTCGGTCACCAGAGTCCTGTGACCACTGATCGGATGATTTTGAATATAATTTTTAGCTCCTTAAATTGAGTCATCCAGTACCAACCACACCTTCTAATTGTTTTTAGATGCTGAGATATGAATTTATTTGTGAATTTTAGATATATTATTTTAATTAAGGTAATTAAATAATTTAATTGAGTGTAATGATCAATTGCATAATTATTTGGGGTTCATTGGAGATTATTGGAGAAACATTGGACATTATATTAGTGCTTTGCGATTATTATTAGTTAAGTTGGATTATTAATGAATTAAGTAATTAAATTAATAAAATTGAGGATTATTAATTGTTGAGTTATTTTATATGTTCATCGAGTGTATTATATATTTGGAGACTTGAATAGTATTAGATTATATTAAAATGATGATAAAATGGTTTATAGGACTTTGACCCTTTATATTAGTCTAAGGAGAGGTTCTACCGAATACTTTGATAGCATTTACGTTTAAAGTTTAGATAAGGGTTTCCTCAGATGATTCCTAAGAGAGTCTAGTAATAAGTGCAACATCCGTTAAGTATGGCCTGGTTAAAAAGTTGGTTTAGAAATGTTATAAGAGTGTTTATGAGTTTTGTTAAGGGAAAAACAATTAAGAAAATATGAGAAAAGTGAAAAGTTCTTTGTTCATCTCGTGACTCATATGTCACAACTGTGAATGATGTTTTGAAATATTTCACACCCGTTAACATCATCAGATATAAAATCCCAACAGTTGTTCATTCTTTTTCTTGCAACCTAAACTCAAAAGAAACCCTATATTTGAATTTTTCACATACCAGAGACTAATGTCTTGTGTTTTTCTTTGATTCTTAGACCAAAACACTTAAACCAACATCAAAGATCAAAGTTTATCATGTTTTTGGGAGTTTGAAGCCTAAAGAAGGTTGTGTTATTGAGAAGGCTGACCCAAAGAAGAATAAATTAGTCTGAATCTTTCTTTCCAATTGTGTTTCCTTCAATCTTGGTAAGGAATCATGTTTCTCCTTCTATTTTGTAAGTTTTCATAGTCTTTTTCCATGTATATCCCATTTTTGGTAAATATCTATTACCAAATGGGTTAGGATTTTGGTTGTTCATGAGTTTTTATGATTTAAGACTCTTCTTTAAGCTTGATTAAGGTTATAGTATGCTTTAGTGAGAGGTTATGTGAGTTTAAGGTTATATAAAAGGTTTAAGGTTAGAGTTTGTCATTTTATAGCTTTAAAAGTTTAGTATATAGTGTAATGAGCCAAATACCGTGTTAGTCGTAAATTGTAGTTTCCGAAATTGATCAGCATATCCGGAGGGGTCAAAAATTCACCTATGGGTGAAAAAAATTTTATTTGATCATTGGAAAACATAGGTTATGATTAGTCCAGAGGTAAATTTTGGAGTGAAAATGTAGTCAAATAAATCCTCAAAAGTCAAAACTAAGAAAAAAGGATCTGATTTAATTAAATAATTGGTTGACCGTACTTTGACAGAGATATAAAAAATAGAAAAACATATCTAAAAATTTATTTTAAGATATGGATAGACTCTAAATAATATTTAGGATTATTTGACAGTGAAAAAGAAATTTGGGGTAACACTAAAAATTGATGTATCAGTCTGGTTTGAGTGAGCCAGATAAAAAATAGACTCCGATTGAGTTAAAAAAAATTTTGTAGACATGTAAAAATATTTTAGGAATTATGAAATTAAATTTGGGTAAAATGAAGCTTGGAAAATGAGAGAAATAATTTATAGTGCTTAATTAGGCTTAAATGGGTTGGACTTTGTTTGGCCCAAGACCACCCATCTTAAGCCACTATAAATAGGCCTAATTATCAGAGTTCTCTAGACAGAATTCTGCTCCATCATCTACTTCCTTTCCTCCCTCTTGGCCGAATCATGCTCTCCATTTTTCTTCTCTAAAAGTTTTCCATTTTCTCCAATTTTTACACCAAAATCAACCACCCTAATATAATTTCAGCATCTCCAGTAGCTAGTAAAATCAACGACGTACTAATAGTTCTTTGATTTTGTTTAAGTGAATGTTGAATCCTTGTCTTGGAATAACTGGGATAAAATGGATTAATATTGGTGCAATCTGACCCCTTATTAAGTTTGATTTAGGGTTATGGAAATTAGAAATTTTATGTGTTTTGCATGTAATTGATAATTGATGCTTAAAACATGGTTAAGGGATTATAAAAAATGAATTAGAATGGTTAATCTCAATTAAAAAAAAATTAATTAGTGGAAATTGGAAAATATGACCCTATTATGTGAAAAATGTATATTAAGGTATAATTACATTTTAGTGTAATATTATGATACATATGGAATAATGAATGTATAAATTAGTGAAATGAATAATTAGAAGGTGAAAGAAAAATTTTAATGATGAAAATCTAGTGTAAGGCCGAAATATGAAGAAAAGAAAATTATTATTTTCCTTTCTAATTAAATGAAAATTTTGTCATAAATGCAATATAACATGATATTGAATGTACAAAAACTTATTGAGAATTTTTAAAATATGTATTGAACATTTTTTTAATTAATGATTATTTTATGCATGAAATTAAAAATAATGAATAAAGTGTGCTTAGTGAGCTTAATGATTTAATTGATTGTTAATGATGAAATATTGATATATTAGAATGGAAAGTGTGAAGATTTATGGTAGAGATAAAAGTTTTATAAAGTAATAAAATGATAAGTAATTAATAATGTAAAAATAATAGAATTTATGAATTTAAAGGAAATTGAATTAAAAGAATAAAATATTTCCCTTAGTTATTTTTCTAATGGTTAAATCTAGTTTATGATATAATTAGCTAGTTATATGGACACCATTACCGCAGTGCGGGTCATGGCGACTCACTTATGTAGGCCAATGATGATCTACTTCAGTGATAGTGATTCAGTAATTAGTGTATACTACAGTGCTCGGGTGGTCCTTCAAAATTACTCTTCAGTGCAGTGAACTTTTGGGATCCACATCCCATGTATCTAGTCTGAAGATTTTTTACCGAATTAAAACTAAGGACAAATATGAATGAGAGTAGTAGAAATATGGTAAAAATGAAATAAGTAAAAAATGTGAGAAAAATGATAAATGAGAAATATATTATAAAAATGATAAATGAGAAATATATTATAAAAATGATATAAGTAATAAATATGATAAAAATTGTATAATAATAATAATGATAAACGTGATAAATGTGACAAAAATAGTAAAATTGAAAATTGCAAAATAAGTAGAATCAAAATGTTAAATTATGTAGTTAAAAGGAAAATGAATGAAAAATAAGATAGTTAGTGAAACAATTTTAAATAAATGTAAAGTAGTGACATGATAGTAAATAAATGGAAATTTAGGAACTAAAGTGAAATTTGTAGCTAATTAAATAAAATATTAACAAAAATAGAAAAGAAAAGTTAATTAAAGTGGTAAGGTGAAAAATGAACTAAATTGAAAGAAAATGAAAGTTTAGGATTAAATTAAAAAAATAATTGAGAAAAATTGGTAAATTTAATGAAAATTAAGGGTAAAAAATAATAAAGTATTGATAAAAAGAATAATATATTAAAGAGAAAATTTAAGTATTGTAGTAAATATACTGTTAACTTTGAGGGGTATTTCAGTCATTTTGATGATAACAAATAATATAGCAATATTGTATTTAATATACTTGTTTTTGTAAGTATATTATACAGGACATGAATTAAAATAGCAAGAATGGAGAATTGGAAGAATAATCCTTGAAAAACAAAAATCAAGTTGTAGCATGTTCACTGTCGTGACTCTAGGAGTCACTCCCTTGAAGGAAGCTAACCGTTACCAAAACCAACATTTGAAGCTCACGGCCATAAAGGAAAAACAAACCGTGAAGTAAGTATTTCTGTCACCCCCGTGAAGCTTCATGCAATTTCATCCCAGAGAGTTTCACGACCAGAGTCACCACTTTGCTCACGGCTGGGAAGCTTGTCACCCCCGTTAATCCAGGTGTCACCCCCGTCAAGCTTCATTCAATTTAATCCAGAGAGCTTCACGACCAGAGTCACCACTTGTCTCACGGCTGGGAAGAGTGTCACGCCCGTGAATGATTAATGTCACGCCCGTGACTCTATATGTCAAAACATACCAGAGAGCTTCACGACCAAGGTCACTACTTCAGTCACGGCTTGGGAAGAACTATCACCCCTGTGACAAGCATATTCACGCCCGTGACAAGCATATTCACGCCCGTGACCAATGAAAGAGAAAAATGTCAGGCACGATTTTTTGGTTGGTACAACGGCTAGTTTCTTATTTAATGCACCCCAACGGCTATATTCAGCCCTGAGAGTATAAATGGAAGTCATTTATGCATTAAGAAACAAGAGAATGATAAGAAAAACAAAATATTAGCATATACTTCAAATCACAAGCTATCTTGTACTTTTATACTTTGAGAACAAATCTATTCTCTTTAAAAATCTTTTTGCTACTCATATTTGAGCAATAAAGATTTATAAGTGCTTCTCTCTGTAATCTTTACTCAAGTGAGCATTGGGTAGTTCTGGGTTAAGAGTAGAACATGTGTAAGGGTTAGTTGTGTGAACCTCTAAAATACAAAGTATAGGTTGTTTGTGTGAGCCTGTAAAACACAAAGGAATTGGTTATTGTGTGAGCCATTAAAACACAAGGGATTTCTGGGTTAGGTGTGAGCCATTGTGAGAAACACCATAGTTGGGAGTGAGCTTGTAAAACTCCATTATAAATATGACCCTAGTTGGGAGTGAGCTTGTAAAACACCATACTTGGTGTGTTAGTAAAACTCCCAATTGCGATTGGGCAGAGGAGTAGGGTTTGTTAATACCCGAACCTCTAAAAATCTTTGTGTCTGATTTCTTCTATCCTTCCTAAAATTAACTATTTATTTCTGCACTTTAAAGTTTAATTTTTGAAACTCCAATTCAACCCCCCTTCTTGGTCTAATATCTGGGCAACAATTGGTATCAGAGCTTTGTCTAGCATCGAAGCCTAAAAAGTGCTAGTAAAGAGTAAGATATGGCCATTAAAGGATTCCAGAGTCTCAAACCTTACTTTGATGGAGCAAATTATGCCCATTGGAAGTAGTGAAGGAATTGAAGTCTGGGATAGTGTACGAAAAGAATGGACACCACCAACTAGAAGAGGAGCTGATGGTGACAAGGAAATCCTATCAAGAGATGATTGGACAGAGCCCAAAGAAGAGCAAATTTCAAAAACAAGAAGGCAATGACAATTCTATCAAGCTCATTATCTATTGAAGAATATGGGAGAATACACCACTGCTCAACCGCATATAGTATGTGGAAGACATTGGAGAACTATCATGAGGGAACTAAGCAAGTCAAATCCAAGAAGATTCAACTTCTAACCTCAGAATATGAGCTCTTCAAGATGAAATCCAATGAGTCAATCACTGACATGACTAACTGTCTTCTATCCATTATAAATGGAATGAGGAAACTTGGGAAGCATCTGAGTTTGGAAGATGTAAACAATAAAATCCTGAGAAGTCTTCCTCTTAAAGATTATGGTTCAAGAGTTGCTGGCATAGAAGAAGCAAATGAAGATATGAGTATCATGAATACTGATGTCTGATTGGCAAGCTTCTCACACATGAGATGGCAGTAAAGAGAGATAGAGAGCTTGAAGCAGAGCCAGAGAAAAGAAAACCCTTAGCACTCAAAGCCTCTACTTCAAAATCTCAAGAAGAAAGTGAAGATGATGAAGAGATGAGTGATGATGAAAATGAGGACATCGCTATGCTTTCAAGGAGATTAAAAAGAATCATTGAGAAGAATATGAACAATTCCAGAAAATTCAAGCAAAGAAACCTCAAACAAACTTCAAATGATACACACAGAAGTAAGGAAGAGGTAAAATGTTATGAATGTGGAAAGAAAGGACATATCAAACCAGAATGTCCAAGGCTTAAGAAGCATAAGAGCAAATACCAAAGAGACAATGGGGAGAAAGGTCACAAAGCCACATGAGATGACGAAAGCTCTTCAAGTGAAAAAGATGATAATGAAAGTGAAGAGGTCAACCTATGTTTCATGGCTATTGAGGATCACATCTCGGACAAAGTAAGATCACTACACTCATGCTCATTCAATAATGATAGTACTGATAATGATAGTAATAGTGATAATGATGATGAGCAAAGCCTAATAGAAGAATTGAATATAGAATTAGAGAAATGTAGAACTAAATTTAGTACCTACAACAATATTATCTCTAATTTGAAAAATAAGATAGATGGTTTAGAAAAAGAGAACATAAAGCTTAAATCATCTAATGAATATCTTCAAAAGCCATTAGATGAATACTCATCAAGACCCTCAAGAGCTTCACTGTTAAAAGAAAATAATACTTTGAAAAAATGAAGTTGGGGAACTTAGAAATTCCATTTCTAAATTTCACAAGGGTAAAGAGAGCTTAGATACTCTCATTGTGTCTCAAAGACCACCTTTAGTTAGACATGGTCTAGGGTTTAAGGACACATCATCATCTTCTAACAAAACAGTATTTGTTAAGTCTAAAGAACATAACATCTCCACACCTGTTAGAACTACACCAAGAAATAAGAATATTAAACCCTCTATACAGAAAAAGAATTTTGCCTTTATATATAGGAAGAATGTATCTAGAAAAATGCAAATTAATCATGATTGTGCATGCCATTGTTCTCAAAATCAGTCTAATCAAATTATGGCATTCAAACACATTGTAAGACCAAAAAGCAAGTTTACACCTAAACAATGTAATTACTGTATTAAAATGGGTCATATAAATAAAACTTGCTGGATAAGGAAGGCTCATTGGGAACCTTCATGTGCTAACCCCCAAGGACCCAAACTCATTTGGGTACCTAAATATCATACTTGATTTGTAATTCTGTAGGTATGCCTCAAGTCCACAATAAACAACCATGCATATTGTTTTTAATGAATCTAGTAGACTTGATCTTGTGAAAGGTAGTGCTCTTGATGATGTTGTAGATAATATGGAAAACTTGTCATTGAGAATGGAAAAGAAGAAAACGATCAAGAAAATTTACAACCTCAAAATCAAGAACAAATGGAGCAAAAACTTCTAAAAGAATGGAGAGTGAAGAAAGATCATCCGAAAGAGCAAATAATTGGTGATCTATCAAGGGGAGTAAGTACTAGATCTCATTTCAAGCATTTAGTCACTGACATTGCTTTTATTTCACAAATTGAGCCTAAAAACATTGATGAGGCTCTTAATGATGAAAGTTGGGTAATTGCCATGCAAGAGGAACTCAACCAATTTGAGAGAAATAAGGTATGGAACCTAGTACCTAGACCCAAGAATCATCCAATCATAGGTAGAAAATAGGTATTTAGAAATAAGTTAGATGAACAAGGGTTAATAACCAGGAAAAAAGCAAGACTAGTTGCAAAAGGATATAATCAGGAATAAGGTATAGACTATGATGAAACATATGCAACTGTAGCTAGATTAGAAGCTATAAGAATACTCTTAGCATATGCATATCACATGAGTTTCAAACTTTTTCAAATGGATGTGAAAAGTGCATTTCTAAATGGTTATATAGATGAAGAACTGTATGTAGAACAACCACCAGGTTTTGAAAGCTATGATTTGCCAAATCATGTTTTTAAACTTTCAAAAGCTTTGTATGGTTTAAAACAAGCTCCAAGAGCTTGGTATGAGAGACTAAGTTCTTTTTTATTAGAAAATAGCTTCACAAAGGAAAATGTTGACACTACACTGTTCATCAAAAAGCATAAGCATGATATACTAATTGTTCAAATTTATGTTGATGATATAATATTTGGTTCTACTAATGAGCTGCTTTGTCAAGAATTTGCTAAGTGCATGACTAGGGAATTTGAAATGAGCATGATGGGAGAACTTAAGTATTTCCTTGGTCTACAAATCAAACAAAGCAATGAGGGCATATTCATCAACCAATCCAAATATGCCAAAGATTTAATAAAAAATTTTGGTATGGAAGGATGCTAAAATGCCAAGACTCCTATAAGCACATCAACAAAATTGGACAAAGATGAAAAGGGTAAGAGCATTAATGACAAGTTTTATAGAGGTATGATCGGATCACTTTTATATCTCACTGCTTCTAGACCCGATATTATGTATAGTGTTTGCTTATGTGCGCGATTTCAATCATGTACCAAAGAATCTCATCTAAATGCTGTAAAAAGGATTTTAAGATATTTACATGGAACATTGCATCTAGGTTTATGGTATCCTAAGAATTCATCTTTTTATATTATAGGATATTTAGATGCAGACTATGCTGGTAGTCTTTTAGATAGAAAAAGTACTTCAGGTACTTGTCCCTTCATTGGAGAATGTTTGGTTTCTTGGTTTAGCAAGAAACAAGTTTCAGTTGCTCTCTCAACTGCTGAAGCTGAATATGTAGCAGTTGGATGTTGTTGTACACAAATTCTTTGGATGAAACAACAACTTAAGGACTATGGTCATGAGACGAACCGTATACCTATAAAATGTGACAACACTAGTGCTATAAATCTTTCAAAGAATCCTATTCAACACTCTAGAAGTAAACATATTGACATTAGACACCACTTTATTAGAGATCATGTTCAATATGTAGATGTTGAATTAGAATTTGTATGCACAGAAAATCAATTAGCAGATATTTTCACTAAGTCTCTAAATGAGGAAAGATTTAATTTCATTAGAAGAGAACTAGGTATGATTGATGGATTAACCTTGTGATTACAAGAATATGAAATTTTAATTGTTGATCTTAAAACATATCACAAGTTATAAGATAAAAATTTTGATGAGAATTCATGCTTTATGAAGTAAAATCTTTGTTGAAATGATTTAGTCTTGTTGCAGAACTTAAATTCAATTTGATGAAAATTATAGGGGAGTTACGCCCGTGACTTAAGTGGCCCAAAGAGGCAGTGTCATTCACGACTTTGGTTCACGACATGATTCACGGCTTCAAGTAGTGAAACATAGTTTCACAGCTTGAGTCACGCCCGTGGATAAAAACGTTCACACCCGTGACGATTTCACTCCCGTGAACAATTACGCCTCAAAAACTCACAGAAGCTTTCATGCTTTGGTTCACAGCATGATTCACGGCTTCAAGTGGTGAAACATAGTTTCACGACTTGAGTCACACCTGTGGATAAGAACATTCACGCCCATGACGCAGTTTTACGCCCATGATTAATTACACCCAAAACTCACAGAAGCTTTCACACCTTGTGTCATGGCTTGCTTCACGGGCATAAGTAGTGAAATTTAACAGTTCACGCCCGTGATGTGATGTTCACCCCCTGTGACCTATGATCCGTCACGCCTGTGCAATTCATCGATCACGCCCGTGAACATATTCATGCTTTCATTCACGGATGGAACACTCCTTCAGCAAACCGTCAACACGACTATTCATGCTCGTGAAACCATAAGTCACGCCCGTGAATGTATCGAATATATAAGAAAACAGCCGGTTACAACCTTCATTTCAACTCTCCATCTCCCAAAACGGCTCTCATTTACTCTCATTCATTGAGACATTGAAGATTCCGACCCCAAAGACTTGAAATTTCACTATAAATACCACCAAAAGTTTGAATCTTCAGCAGAAATCATACACTTCTAGGGTCTTTCATTAAAGTTTCTGTCAAAAATTTTCTTCAACTCCATCAACAACTAATTTCTTCAAATATGGAGTCTGCTTCATCAAAAGGGAAGAGAAAGAAGTCCCATGCACCGAAGAGGTATTCAGATTACCTCATGAACATCATTCCAGAAAGTTGTCATCCTCGGTATGCAACTTTGAAGAAGAGACCTATTTTATCATCAAGGTCCTTCGAATGGTAGGCAGTCCGTAGTCTCGGGCTTGAGATGGCTATGACAGAGCAACTTCAAGCCTGTCATCTAAAAGAATTTGTTGAAATTCATCAGCCAACTTTGCGGGAGCCAACGCTGGAATTTCTCAGCACCTTGCAGGTTTCACCAACTGGAGTGGTGAAATTCCAACTCTGCAATAATGCAAACACCCTCAGTGCCATCGCATTTGGAGAATTGTTCAACCTACCATCTGATGGCATTCTCAATGAGATTGAGGTAGAATTCTTTGCTCCTCCAGCCTGGACACATTTTGGCACCGGTTGCAGGTAGGATGTCAAGAAAACTAAGAGCACACATCTCAGGACCCCAGTACACAAGTATTTGCATAGGTTTCTAACCTATAGCATTTTTGCTCAGGGAGAAAGCAATGGAAATATTAAGAAGTCAGAACTCTTCCTATTGGAGATGACTCGCAGGGGAGTCACAGTGGCACTTTCCAGATGGTTTGCAAACCATCTTCTTTCCATTGCCACCAAGCCCACAGGAGATATCTTGATTGGGGCATATGTCACTCATATGGCAGTGAAGCTCAATTACTTGAAGCTGGATAACCATCATTTCAACATCAATCCTGCACATCCTCGAGATAGGCTGGATATAGAGTCATTCATCAAGATGGGAGCAGCTGTCAGAATCGTTTTTCAGAGTGATATCTTCTACCGCTTCACTGATACTGCTGGAGAAATTATCTGGGAAGATCATGACATGGAGGATTTTAAAGCAGACCTCTAGGGAGTCCAGCAGAAAAAGAGGGCTCGGATTGAGGAAGCATCTCTAGCAATCGAGCAGGACATTGGACAGTCCTCAGCTTCCACACCATCTTTAGCGAAGTAGGTGGTCGACATCTTGGCACCACGTTTCGAGCAGCTGCAGACTTCCATGGATGAGAGGTTGGAGAACCTCAAGGACTTCATGGAGTCTCGGATGGACAGCCTTGAGGCTTAAGTAGCTAGGCTTCGTGATAGGATGTCTGGCTAGGAGATAGGCTAGAGTGTAGCCTAAATTCAATCTTTTTTAGCTTGTTCGTAATTTTTTTTATATTTGGTTGTGTAGGAAATCTTAAATTTCCTTTCTTAGTTTGTATCCTTTCCTTTATGTAATATATATTTGTTTTTTGTTTACTTCAATCTACATATTCTTTTTGATTGATGACAAAAGGGAGAGAAAACTAGCAATATATTATAAGGGAAAATAGTATCAAACTAGCAATATAAGAATTTGTAATCAAAAAGTGAACAGACTTTGAATTGGTTTAAAAATCTTGATTCAACATTTCAGATGCAAAGTATATATATACTTTAAATATACCCTAAGTATACTTTGCATATACCTTAAAAGCAAGTTATAAATAAAAACATGTCGTGATATACCTTAAATATATCTTACATATACTTTATGTCTTGAAAAGGAATTATGGTACGTATTGGATATATTTCTCATATAACTTGCATATACTTAAAATCTAGTTTAATGCTACATCTTTATTTACTATTCTTGCACATTATAATTTTATCCTAAGTATATTTTAAGGGGGAGACTTCTCAAAATCACATATTGCTAGATTATTTGTCACCATCAAAAAGGGGGAGATTGTTAACCTCAATGGGTATTTTCATCATTTTGATGATAACAAATAACATAGCAATATTGTATTTAACATACTTGTTTTTGTAAGTATATTATACAGGACAAGAATTAAAATAGCAAGAATGGATAATTGGAAGAATAATCCTTGAAAAACAAAAATCAAGTTGTAGCATGTTCACTGCCGTGACTCTAGGAGTCACTCCCGTGAAGAAAGCTAACCGTTACCAAAACCAACATTTGAAGTTCACGGCCATGAAGGAAAAACAAACAGTGATGTAAGTATTTCAGTCACCCCAGTGAAGCTTCACGCAATTTCATCCCAGAGAGCTTCACGACCAGAGTCACCTCTTGGCTCACGGCTGGGAAGTTTGTCACCCCGTGAATCCAGGTGTCACCCCTGTGAAGCTTCATTCAATTTCATCCAGAGAGCTTCACGACCAGAGTCACCACTTGTCTCACGGCTGGGAAGAGTGTCACGCCCGTGAATGATTAATATCACGCCAGTGACTCTATATGTCAAAACATACCAGAGAGCTTCACGACCAAGGTCACCACTTCAGTCACAGCTTGGGAAGAACTGTGACCCCCGTGACAAGCATATTCACGCCCGTGACCAATGAAAGAAAAATGTCAGGCGCGATTTTTTGGTTGGTACAACGGCTAGTTTCTTATTTAATGCACCCCAATGGCTATATTCAGCTGTGGGAGTATAAATGGAAGTCATTTATGCATTAAGAAACAAGAGAATATATAAGAAAAACAAAAGATTAGCATATACTTCAAATCACAAGCTATCTTGTACTTTTATACTTTGAGAACAAATTGATTCTCTGTAAAAATCTTTTTGCTCCTCATATTTGAGCTATAAAGATTTATAAGTGGTTTTCTCTGTAATCTTTACTCAAGTGAGCATTGGGTAGTTCTGGATTTAGAGTAGAACATGTGTAAGGGTTAGTGGTGTGAACCTCTAAAACACAAAGTATAGGTTATTTGTGTGAGCCTGTAAAACACAAAGTGTAGGTTGTTTGTGTGAGCCTGTAAAACACAAAGGAATTGGTTATTGTGTGAGCCATTAAAACACAAGGGATTTCTGGGTTAGGTGTGAGCCATTGTGAGAAACACCATAGTTGGGAGTGAGCTTGTAAAACTCCATTGTAACATGTATATATATATATATATGTATGGATATGGAGTTGTAGGAATAAAATTTTGTATATATTCTGATAAAGGATATTTATGAATTATTATATGTGTAAAGAATGAAATGTTGATTTGTAGTTGAATGAAGACTATTTTGTATTATAAGTATTTTGTTGTGCCCGAAATTGGGCTATAAATTGTTTGCAATGCAGGTGGGGTAGTTAATTTATAGCCATTATGCTACCGAAATTTTGTTTGAAAATAAAAAGGATTAATTAATTGCTAATAATATTATAGTCATTAAATTAAATTAAGAAATTTTTTTTTTGCACACATCGGTTATAATTGTATTAACCCATATAACATACGTATAGAATGATTGTTAATAGGGTTTCACATAAAGTGTATAGAAGTTGACAGATATAAGCTATATGTGATAGGAGTTGGAAGAGGAGGTGGTGAAATCCACTAAGTAGACAAACAAGCTTGAGAGAAGCTTGATTCTGAAGCTCCATTAGAGGTATGTATATATATGCACTTAAATTCCAAATTGATGGTATGATGGGTGTTAAATATGTGTTAAATGTCTTTATATGCTATAAATGCTAGCCCTTGTTTTATAATGAGTTTAAAAGAGGCAATTAATTCCATGATGTTACAAAAATTGAATGTTAAGTATGCTTGATAAGAGTTACTGATGATGCCATGTTATGAAGTGTAATAAATGTGTCAAATGTGCATTTATAAGTATATTGAAAGAATTATGAAATGATGCATTAATGCATAAGGAATCATAAATGAATATTAATAAGAATAATGAGTATGAAAAGGGAGAATTGAATGATTATGTATTCTTTGAGATCAATTGATGATATAGCATGATAATGCATGTTTGATGAGAATGTTGATAGGAAAGATTATTTGAGACAACTATTAGAGTCCTTGCATGTGGATTTCCTTGAATGACTTGTTTTAAGGTTGCTTTATTGGAAAACCTAGATTTACAGCCGTGACATAGGGCTCATGGTTGTAAATCATCAACCCTAATGTGACATCCCGCCTATATAATAGGAATAATCCCATTACATAAGTGGAATGACACAGACAATCTGAATGAAACTAGCCTGAATTTAAAATTTTCCTTTAATAACTAAATTGACATTTTTTTATATTCGAATATACATATGAATTCAATTATCAAATACATCATCATGTTACGTAAATACTATACTTCATTATGACTATCAAAATTAATGGCTTTTACCTTACATCTAACTGTATAAAATATAATACCGAAATACAAAATATGTTCTTAACTATATACAAGACATGTCTAACAACCCATATGCATGATAATGAAGAAAATGCAAAAATAATATGCATTCGACCCTCAACCAGTTCTGACGCGTCTCCTCTAGTATGGGCTTATACTTCCTCTATCAACTTCACAGTTTACTACTTGCAAGCTCAAGTTCCTGCGCGGAAAAAACCCACGCTAAGCCATTTCTAGCTTAGTGGTACATATAAGCATTTAAGTTTTCCCATGTAGTCACACAAACATAGGTCATAATAATCATGATATAATTTAATTAAATCATTGCATCAAATTTAGAAAATATTATAATAAAATAAAATTTATGTTTCATTATATCATTATTATATTTGTATCAGGATATGAACTGTATATAATCAATCATATGTAATATGTAAAATATTAAGCATTCTACCTCCTCTCATGTTTTCATAACTCATTTTAATTTAATTGATTTCCCTAAAATTATGATTGTTTAGTTAACTCAAATCTCAATCCATATAAGCATAAATATTTTAACATACAGTTACCAAAATGCGTGGTAGATAATTCATAATACAGTACACAATATTCTAACATACATTATACAGGGACAACCACATGATTATACAATAGTACCAAATTCATTGATAATATATACATATAACTCAATTATAAATTTAGCTTACCTTAATAAATATTTATAATTCATGCTATTTCACACATTTTATCTTTTAACATGTACATGTATTTCTTTTAATTAATTTATATATATATATATATATATATATATATATATATATATATATATATATATATATATTTTAATATAAATAGCCCAAATCTCAATCCCGGATTGTTTGGATATAAGGCGTGTAGTAAGGCCGCTCGCGGAGCTTAAGCACCCTGCTCAAAAGCGCTTGCGGAGCTTAAGCCTCATGACCGACTATAATCACATCATCTGTGTACAATTAGGACAGGGGTGCTCTCGGAGCTAATACTACCCTATTCCTAAACTATATCAATAGCAGTACCGTAATGCCCCCGCAATGGTGCACCATCTATTCCTAATTAGTCCACAGGTTGAGAACTGTACAATTAATGTTATTACTTATTTATTTTTTTATATATTAATTTGCTGGAATCAATATTTCCATTACATTTATAATGAGAATATGATTATAAAATTTTAAAATCATATAATCATATGATATTCCATTATATATAACCATTTAAGTAATATTGACATACTTTAATTAGTTTTCTATACAATCAAAGCCAACAACTCTTTTAATACAAAACCAAAATTTATAATAACTTTATGAGTCCAAGTATGTCATATAACCTCTATTTTCATATCAAATACATATGTCATACATAACTTTCTAACTTCACTCTTTATTGTCCTAATTATTCAATAATTACCATTATATACTAATCTATATTGAAAAATATATTATGTTACATATTGTAAACCAAAATTTCCTACATTTTATTAATCAATTATTCATCCATATGTCTATACATGCATTAACATGAAATTTCATTGGTTAAGCACTCAATTCATTTCTTATTTACACATTTTAATACATTATTCAAATATGCCACTTATTCAATTAACACACAAGCATGCAACAAGGCAAACTAAAATGCATATATGTACAAACCTCAATGGAGTTTTTCCAAAATCTAAAATTTCAAGCTTGTCTAATTTTATTGTTGTTCCTCTAGTTGAGATCCTAATTCAAAAATATAAATAATTAATACATTGATAAAATATTTATTCTTAATATAGTTTAAATAAATAACTACAATTTCGTATAAGCTGGAACAAAACCTCTTAGAACTGTTGGATCAATAACTTTTTCTAAACTTATCTAATATATATGATTCTTAATCCTAATTAAATTTAACATCTAAAACAAAAACGTACTAAAATTTCAGAATTTTTGAACCATTACACAATATTTGGCATATTTTTAAATGTTGCTTTGTTCTCTGCCCGTAGACAGTTTCGGGGTACCACATTTAAAACTTCATATCTTTCAATGTGTAGCTTAAATTATTATGAAATTTTTTATAAAGTTATATAAGTTAATTGAAACATTTTTCATGTTTACCTCATTTCTAGATTCGGTCTCTAAGGTTCTCAAATACTAGAGGATCTATAACTGGTTTAACATAGAGTATCAACTCGACCAGTTCAATTGTTCAGCTTATAACTCACAAAATACATGACATTTTAAGTGAGACTCTCACATAAATTTACATAAGAAATAGGAGTAAAACTTTTACGTTTTTAAATTTGTTTAACTCGATTAAAAATAGGTAAAATATAAGGACGAAGTTACTGGAGCTACACAGGTACCAGAACACAACTTAATTAAGGAACAATCATGGGTTATTTTACTATAACTCAACCTAAACAAGAGGAATTTATACCAAATTTGTTAGAAACCTATATAACACATATACCTACAACTTTAATGTTTTACAAAACCTCATATTAAACCACTAAGATGATCAATATTTACAAAAACCGTAGGTTATTCAGTTGATATGTCTCTATGAACCAGTTTCACCCCAATGACCATATCTCTTCATATACTAAAAATCATTCAATAAAATTTGACAAAACGATACAAAAGACATATATGAACAACTTTTATCTTTAACACTTCCTCAAATTCGATTCACAAGATAATAAAAAAAATGAACGAAATACACTGCAGAACATAATCCAAAAAGTTCTAATAACACAATAATCATGGGAACAATATTTCCTACCAAGATCAGATTTATTTAGACTGATTTTTAATTTAAATCTTAAAGGAAAGGATGAAAATTTTGGGTTATGATATGGAGGAAGGAAAAGAGATGATGAAGAAGAAGAAGGAGAGAGTTGAAGTTGGAAGCAAATGGCCAAAAAAAGTCTTAATTGATTTCAGCCCCACTTTCTCCCTATTTCCCATTTTTAGTCTTTCTTTTTTCTGCTGACCCTTGTACTGTGCACTTTTCTTTTCTTTTTTTTTTTTTAATTTAATTTTCTTCTTATTATCATCATCATCATCATCATCATCATCATCATCATCATCATCATCATCATCATCATCATCATCATCATTATTATTATTATTATTATTATTATTATTATTATTATTATTATTATTATTATTATTATTATTATTATTATTATTATTATATTATTATTATTATTATTATTATTATTATTATTATTATTATATTATTATTATTATTATCTTCACATATTTCCTTATATCTAATATCTTTAACTTTATTTTACCAAAAATATAATTTAATTATGTGGTATAATTTAATCAAATTTATCATATCGATAAATTTAATTTATTTTAATTTCTAATTTAGTCATTTATTCAATTTATTTAAATTTTTATATCTATCATGTGTTTTCTATGTATACCACATACTTATTCTAATTTAATCTAATTAAAGGGCGTTACACCTAAACTGCCTAAATTAGGCAGAAGGCTTCACAGTTTGAGTCAACACTTGAGTCACAGTTGTGAATCATGGAAGTCACACCCGTGAAGAAATGTGTAGTTTTGGATAGAGAAATTCAGAACTTGGTTCACGGTTTGGTTCACGAGTTTGGGTGCCCATTAATGAACTTTACGACCATGAACACATAATTCATGCCTGTGAATCATCTTTAAAAAGTTATATGTTGTTTCTTTCATGACTACAATGTAATGGATATGCATATATTCCATAGTGATATGATATAAATAGAAGACAAATGTCTATTTGATTGTTCATGCATATATGATATATGGTGAATTTCATATGTTACAAAATAAGAAAAAGGTTTATATAAAAGCATATTGAAGAATATTGGAACAAGTAAAGCCTAGGATCAATATTAAGACTAGAAGTAGGATAGGTAGAATGGCATTAAGGGGATGTGCGACATTGTAGTTGTATTTTACATAGTGATTTTATTTAAAGATAAGAGGACTTAAGCTTGGAGAGCGCATTGATCCTATGTTGCATGCAAAAGATATGTGTTTTACTCCGTCAATGTGACTTAAGCTTGGAGAGCGCTCTTGACTTGAGGAGCCCGGACGAAGGTGGTTTAAGCTTGGAGAGCATCCCTATTCATAACCCATATTTGAATAATCCATGTAGAAAGGTGTTTGGCGAAAAGGTTAAAGTAACAAATGGATAAAATACATTATAATTGAAAATGGTTTAATGGCTTATGTAAGCGATGATAAATGATGATAGGTCATATGTTATGAACACTGATAAATATTTATTTAAGCATGGTATAAAAGTATGATGTTTTATCATTTCCATATGTTAAAGTATATTATGTGATACTATGATCTCATTTCCATAACATGATATTTAAAATGACGCCATGGATATGTATGATGTGATGTTTATTGCTTGACTGCATGTTGAATTTATATGCTTATTGTTAAAGAGGTACCCAAAAGGCAATCACCTTAGACATTTGATGTACTCATTTATTATTAATAAAAGACATTTTCATTATATGGTATTCATTTCATATGAATTGATATAGATCTTAAATCGTTTAATGAAGTCTTTGGTATGTAACATAAAATGAAGGAATTTATGATGAGATCATGATGATGAGATTCCTATCATGTGTAATTGTGTTTATACCTAAATAATCCTTAGTCATATGATTAACAAGATAGAACATTGTTAATCCAGATAGATTAGCACATATTCTACTCATTGACTAGATTAAACAGCTAATCTCATAAGCTGATAACATAAGATGTTTAGAGTTAACATGTGGATACTTGCTAAGAGTAGCAAGTACATTGGATGACCTACTATGAGACAATCACATGGATATCTATTCAATGTTAGTGATAGTCTACTCGTAGTAATAGTGCAAGTATCCTTAGACTTGAGATACATAAGGTTATCTTGGATATTGAATCCTATACTTTGGCTCCATTCTTTGTTGCCTCTGAAGAGGTCGATCATAGGGTGGTGATTAGGTATATCATAAGTGTTGAACCTTGAGGGGTATTTTTGTCATTTTGATACTAACATAAGAAGATGCTTTAGAAAATAGATGCTTTAGAAAAGGAGAACATTAAGCTTAAATCATCTAATGAATCTCTTCAAAAATCATTAGATGAATACTCATCAAAACCCTCAACTAATTCCTTACTTAAAGAAAATATTACCTTAAAAAATGAAGTTGAGGAACTTAGAAATTCAATTTCAAAATTCCACAAAGGAAAAGAGAGTTTAGATACTCTCATTGTGTTTCAAAGACCACCTTTAATTAGACATGGTTTAGTCATCTTCTCACAAAACCATTTTTGTTAAGTCCAGTGAACCTCACATTACCACACTTGCTAGAACAACACCTAGGAATAAGTATACTAAACCTTCTATACATAAAAAGAATAATCATACCTATATGTATAAGAAGCATGTATCCAAAAAAGCATCAATTAATCATGACAGTGCATGTCATTGTTCTCAAAATCGGTTTAATAGAAATATGGCATTCAAAAATATTGTAAGACCAAAAAGCAATGTTAGACCTAAATAGTGTAATTATTGTATGAAGATTGGTCATATTAATAAACATTGTTGGATAAGGAAGGTTCATTGGGAACCTTTATGTGCTAACCCCTAAGGACCCAAGCTCATTTGGGTACCTTAAAATCATACTTGAATTGTGATTCTATAGGTATGCCTCAAGTCCACAATAAACAAAAATGCTTGGCTAGTAGACAGTGGATGCTCAAGGCATATGACAGGAGACAAAGAACTCTTCAATGAAATCAAAAGTATTGATGGAGGTAAAGTTACCTTTGGAAACAATGCTAAGGGTAAGGTAATTGGCATTGGTTCTATTGGTATTAATGGTACAACTTTTATTAAAGATGTCTTACTTATTGATGGTTTGAAACATAACTTGTTAAGTATAAGTCAATTATTTGATAAGGGAAACAAAGTAACATTTACTTCCAATGAATGTCGTGTGACCTCTATCGATGGTTAAGAGATATTTAAAGGAAATAGAGATGTCAACACATACATAATAGACTTATACGAATTATCTAACCATTCCTCTAAGTGTCTTATGACTACTGGTGATAAATCTTGGTTGTGGCATAGAAGGCTTGGTCATGCTAACATGGACTTAATTCAAAGCCTCTGCACAGGAGAACTAGTAAAGAGACTGCCAAAAGACAAATTTGAAAAAGACAAGACCTATGAACCTTGCCAAAGAGGGAAGCAACACAAGTCATCATTCAAAGCCAAAAACATAGTAAGCACCTCAAAACCTCTGAAACTCCTACATTTAGATTTATTTGGACCTATTAGAATTGCTAGCTTAGGAGGTAAACATTATGCCTTTGTCATCGTAGATGATTACTCTAGATTCACTTGGGTAATTTTCTTAGCACAAAAGAGTGATGCTTTTCAAAATTTCAAAAACTTTGCTAAAAGAGTTCAAAATGAAAAAGGATATTGTATTTCAAAGATAAGAAGTGACCATGGCAAAGAATTTGAAAATGAAAACTTTGAAAGTTTTTGTCTTGAACATGGCATTTCCCAGAATTTTTCATCTCCTAGGACACCTCAACAAAATGGGAAAGTTGAAAGAAAAAATCAAACTTTAATTGAAATGGCTAGAACAATGCTTAAGGAATATGGTTTACCAACTTACTTTTGGGTAGAAGCCACAAACACTGCATGTTATATTTCAAATCGAGTTTTCAAAAGACCTATTTTAAACAAAACCTCATTTGAGCTATGGAATGGAAGAAAGCCCTTGATATCATACTTTAGAGTATTTGGATACAAGTGCTTCATATTGAATAACAAGGACAAACTTGGAAAATTTGCCTATAAATCTGATGAAGGTATCTTTTTAGGATACTCTACAACTAGCAAAGCATATAGAGTATTTAACAAAAGATCATTAACTGTTAGAGAAGCTATGCATGTTGTCTTTAATGAATCTAGTAGACTTCATCTTGTGAAAGGTAGTGTTCTTGATGATACTGTAGGTAACATGGAAAGACTTGATCTTAAAAATGGAAAAGAAGAAAATGATCAAGAAGATTCACATCAAAATGATTCTCTACCTCAAACTCAAGAAAAAAATGAACAAGAACTCCCAAAAGAATGGAGAATGACGAAAGATCATCCAAGAGAGCAAATCATTAGTGATCTCTCAAAGGGAGTAAGTACTAGATCCCATTTCAAACATTTAGCCACTGACCTTGCTTTTATTTCTCAAATGGAGCCTAAAAATGTTGATGAGGCTTTTAATGATGAAAGTTGGGTGATTGCAATGCAAGAGGAACTCAACCAATTTGAGAGAATTAAGGTATGGACCTTAGTACCTAGACCCAAGGATCATCAAATTATAGGTAGCAAAATGGATATTTAGAAATAAACTAGATGAACAAGGTTCAATAACTAGGAATAAGGCTAGATTAATTGAAAATGATATAATCCAGAAGAAGGAAAAGATTATGATGAGACCTATGCTCCTGTTGCTAGATTAGAAGCCATAAGAATACTTTTCGCACATGCATGTCACATGAATTTCAAACTCTTTCAAATGGATGTGAAAATTGCATTCTTAAATGGTTATATAGAAGAAGAAGTTTATGTAGAACAACCACCAGGGTTTGAAAGCTATGACTTGCCAAATCATGTTTTTAAACTTTCAAAAGCTTTATATGGTTTGAAACAAGCCCCAAGAGCTTGGTATGAAAGACTAAGTTCTTTTCTCTTAGAAAATAACTTTACAAAGGGGAATGTTGAAACCACATTATTCATTAAAAAGCATAAGCATGATATTCTAATTGTTCAAATTTATATTGATGATATCATATTTGGTTCTACTAATGAATTGCTTTGTCAATAATTTTCTAAGTGTATGACTAGGGAATTTGAAATGAGCATGATGGGAGAGCTTAAATATTTCCTTGGTCTACAAATAAAACAAGGCAATGAGGGCATATTCATAAACCAATCCAAATATGCCAAAGATTTACTTAAGAAATTTGGAATGGAAGGATGCGAGAATGCCAAGACTCCAATGAGCACATCAACAAAATTGGACAAGGATGAAAAGGGTAAGAGCATTAATAAAAAGCTCTATAGAAATATGATCAGATCACTTTTATACCTTACTGCTTCTAGACCTGACATAATGTATAGTGTATGCTTATGTGCATGATTCCAATCATGTCCAAAAGAGTCTCATTTACATGCAGTAAAAAGAATTCTAAGATATTTACATGGCTCATTGCATCTAGGTTTGTGGTATCCTAGAAATTCATTCTTTTATATTGTAGAATATTCAGATGCAGATTATGCTAGTAGTCCTTTAGATAGAAAAAGTACTTCAGGTACTTGTCACTTTATTGGAGAGTGCTTAGTTTCTTGGTTTAGCAAGAAACAAGTTTCAGTTGCTCTTTCAACTGCTGAAGCAGAGTATGTAGCAGCAGGATGTTGTTGTACACAAATCCTTTGGATGAAACAACTTAAGGATTATGGATATGATATGAACCATATACCTATTAGATGTGACAATACAAGTGCTATAAATCTATCAAAGAATCCCATTCAACATTCTAGAAGTAAGCATATTGACATTAGACACCACTTTATTAGAGATCATGTTCAATATGGAGATGTTGCATTGGAATTTATAAGCACAGAAAATCAATTGGCAGATATATTCACTAAGTCTCTAAATGAGGAAAGATTTAATTTCATAAGAAGAGAACTTGGAATGATTGATGGATTAACCTTGTGATTGCCAAATTGCCAAACCTAAATTGATAATCTTGTTTTTGAATCATCTTACTAGATATAGGGTAGTTAATTTGATGGAAATTTATGTTATAAGGAATAGAATCTTCATAGAAATGATTTAGTCTTGTTAGGACTTAATTTTATTTGATGAAAACTTTAGGCAATTCACGTCCGTGAACTAAATAGCCAATAGAACCAGTAGCTTTCACGACTTGATTCACGACATGGTTCACGGTTTCAGGTAGTGAAACCTATATTCATGACTTCATTCACTCCCATGAAAAGCCTTGTTCACGCCCGTGAAAATGTTCACGGATGCATTTTCACGCCCGTGAACATTTTCACCAAAAAAACTTACAGAAGCGTTCACACTTTGAGTCACGCTTTGTTTCACGGACATAAGTAGTGAAATTCAACACTTCACGCCCGTGACTCATTTTTCACCACCGTGATAGTTCATCATTCAAGCCCGTGACCTTCAAATGTCACGACCGTGAACAATTCCACTCCTGTCTTCACGGGTAGAGCACCCTTTTAGCAAACCGTGAACACGACACTTCATGCCCGTGAAAGGGTCGACTATATAACGTTTCTGCCGGTTATCTTTCACATTTCAACTCTACAACTTTTTGCAACTGCTCTCATTTACATACATTGAATGTCACATTGAAGATTCCGGCCCTCTAGTCACAAATTTCTTCTATAAATACCATCAAAAACCCCTTCCATCATCCCAAATCATCCTTCCTTAGGGTTTCCTCACAAATTCTGTCAAACTTTTTCAACTCTTCAAAAGTTCATTTCTTCAATCAAGGTGGAAACCGGCTCATCAAACGGTACTAGGAAGAAATCTCATGCTCATAGAAAGTATTCAGATTACCTAATGAACATAATTCCGGAGCATTGCCATCCTAGGTACTCTGTACTTAAGAAAAGGCCTCTCATTTCATCAAGGTCTTTTGAGTGGCAGAAGATACGTACTCTTGGACTCGAGACAGCAATGACAGAGCAACTCCAGGCATGTCATTTGAAAGAATTTGTTGACATTCATCAGCCCACCTTGCGGGAGCCCACCTTGGAATTCTTGAGCACTCTACAAGTGTCTCCCACTGGCATAGTGAAGTTTCAATTGTGCAAGAATCTGAACACTTTCTTTGCTACAAAATTCGGATATTTATTCAACCTACCCTCAGACGACATCTTCAACGACAGCGAAGTGGAGTTCTATGCAACTCAAGTATGGACTCACTTTGGTCTAGATTGCAGCTGGGACGTAAAAAAGACCAAGAGCACTCATCTCCGGTATCCAATGCACAAATATCTGCATAGGTTTCTGACCTATAGCATATTTGCCCGAGGAGATAGCAATGGCACCATTCGAAAGTCTGAGCTTTTTCTCTTGGAGATGGCCCGAAGAGGACTCACAGTGACACTATCCCGATTGTTTGCGAACCATCTCCTATCTGTTGCCACCAAGCCCTCTAGAGATATTCTTATTGGTGGGTATGTAACCCACATGGCCTTGAAGCTGGATATCTGAAGTTGGATGACCATCACTATAATTTCATCTCAGGGCATCCTCAAGACTGATTGGATGTAGAGTCTTTCATCAAGATGGGAGCAGCTGTTCGAATTGTCTATGAGAACAACATCTACTGCCGCTTCATTGACACTGCTGGCGATATCATCTGGGAAGATAATGACTCGGACGACTTTAAAGCTGGCCTCTAAGGTATCCAGTAGAAGAAAAAGGCTCGCGTTGAGATGACACCTCCTGAGATTGAGCAGGACATCGGACAATCCTCTACCCCCACACCAAATTTGGCTCAGCAGGTTGTTGACCTCCTAGCACTAAGATTTGAGCAGCTGCAGGCTTCCATGGATGAGAGGTTGGAGAACCTCAAGGACTTCATGGAGTCTAGGATGGACAGCCTTGAGTCAAAAGTTGCTCGTCTTAGGGATATGATGTCCGGTTAGATATTAGGCTTTATGTTAGCCTTGTCATGTTCGTGTCTTACTTGCTTGTTTATTTGATTGTTTGTTTGTAGGAAATTTTAAATTTTCTTTCTGAATTTTAATTACCTTTGTTTGTACTTCCCTTTTTATAATTAATATAATTGGTTTGTTTTTCCATTATGGTTTATCTTTAATCTTTTTATTGATGAAAAAAAGGGAGAAACTAGCAATATATTAAGATAAGTACAAGCAATACTTAATTTTGAATCAAAAGGGAGAAACTAGAAATATATTGAGTTAAGTGCAATATTGAAATTTTGATTCAAAATGAATATGCAAGTATGCAAATGAGCTTAATACACATTACATATATCTTAAGTATACTTTGCATATACCTTGATGCAAGTTACATAAATGAATATGCACTTGATATACTCTAAATATACCTTACATATACTTCATGCTTTAAAGAGAATTTTGGTATACAATGGATATACTTTGCATATAACTTGCATATACTTAAAACTAAAAAGTTTATTTTGATGCTACGCTTCATCATTCTTGCACTTCATCATTTTTTATCCTAAGCATCTTTTGAGGGGAAGACTTCTCAAAAGCACATATTGCTGGATTATTTGTCACCATCAAAATGGGGGAGATTGTTGAACCTTGAGGGGTATTTCCATCATTTTGATGATAACAAATAAAATAGTAAGAAAGTATTTAGCATACTTGTTTTCTAAGTCTATTAAACAGAGTATGAATAAGATAGCAAGAATGGAGAATGGAAGATTAATCTTTGAAAGATAAAATTGAAGAAGCAGCATGATTCACGCTCATGACCATATGTGTCACGTCCATGATTAAGCCTAGCACCAACAAACCAACATTTGAAGTTCATGGCCATGAAGGAAGACAATAAACCATGAATGAATATTTAAGTCACGCCCATGAGAGAAATGTCATGCCCGTGAAAAGACATGACAAATTCTTCCAGAGAGCTTCATGACCAAAGTCACCACTTGGACCACGGCTTGGAAGGTTGTCACGCCCGTGAAGATATATGTCACACCCATGACCCAATATTTCAAAACCTTCCATAATGCTTGACGACCAAGGTCACCACTTCAGTCACGGATTGGAAGAACAGTCACGACCGTGACACACAGAGTCACGCCCGTGAAAGATGAAAGGAAAAATGTCTGGTGTGATTATTAGGGTTGGTGCAATGGCTAGTTTCATATTAAATGCATTCTAACGGCTATAATTTGCCATGGAAGTATAAATCCAAGTCATTTATGCATTCACTACAAGAGGATAGCTAATACTTCGAATCAAAATCTGTTTGTAAGCTATTTGTGCATTTAATAATTTCAAAACAAACATTTTATTCTATATACATATCTTTTTGCTCATCATTTATTGAGCAATAAAGATTTGTAAGTGTTTTTCTCTGTAATCATTTTTACTCAAGTGAGTTTTGGGTATTTCTGGGTTAAGAGTAGAACACTTGTAAGGGTTAATTGTGTGAGCCTCTAAAACACAAAGCAAGGTTGTTTGTGTGAGCCTGTAAAACTCAAGGTAAAGGTTGTTTGTGTGAGCCTGTAAAACACAAGGAATTGGTTATTGTGCGAGCCATCAAAACATAAGGGATTTTTGGGTTAGGTGTGAGTCATTGTGAGAAACACCATAGATGGGAGTAAGCTTGTAAAACTCCATTGTAACACTTAGTGTGTTAGTAAAACTCCCAATTGTGATTGGGGAGAGGAGTAAGGTTTGTTAACACCCAAACCTCTATAAAAATGCTTGTGTCAAATTTCTCCATCCCTACTAAACTTAATTTTTATTTCCGCACTTTAAAGTTAAAGTTTTTAAACTCCAATTCAACCCCCCTTCTTGGCTCAATATCTGGGCAACATCTAAAACTAGCAAAGCATATAGAGTATTTAATAAAAAGTCATTAACTATTGAAGAATCTATGCATTTTGTTTTTGATGAATCTAGTAGACTTGATCTTGTGAAAGGTAGTGTTCTTGATGATGTTGTAGGTACCATGGAAATACATGATCTTGAAAATGGAAAAGAAGAAAATGATCAAGAAGATTCACATCAAGATGATTCTCTACCTCAAGCTCAAGAAGAAAACGGGCAAGAGCTCTGGAATGGAGATTGACAAAAGATCACCCCAAAGAGACAATCATTAGTGATCCTTCTAAGGGAGTAAGTACTGGATCTCATCTCAAACATTTAGCTTTTGACCTTGCTTTTATTTCTCAAATTGAGCCTAAAAATATTGATAAGGCTCTTAATGATGAAAGTTGGGTGATTGCAATGCAAGAGGAACTCAACCAACTAGAGAGAAGTAAGGTATGGACCTTAGTACCTAGACCCAAGGATCATCAAATTATAGGTGGCAAATGGGTGTTTAGAAATAAACTAGATGAACAAGGTTCATTAACTAGGAATAAGGCTAGATTGGTTGCAAAAGGGTATAATCAGGAAGAAGGAATAGATTATGATGAGACCTATGCTCCTGTAGCTAGATTAGAAGCCATAGGAATACTTTTAGCATATGCATGCGACATGAATTTCAAACTCTTTCAAATGGATGTAAAAAGTGCATTTTTAAATGATTATATAGAAGAATAAGTTTATGAAAAGCTTTATAAAGGTATGATCGGATCACTTTTATATCTTACTGCTTCTAGACCCGACATAATGTTTAGTGTATGCTTATGTGCACGCTTTTAATCGTGTCCAAAAGAGTCTCATTTAAATGCAGTAAAAAGAATTCTAAAATATTTACATGGCTCATTTCATCTAGGTTTGTGTTATCCTAGAAATTCATCCTTTTACATTATAGGATATTCAGATGCTGATTATGCTGGTAGCCTTTTAGATAAAAAAAAGTACTTCAGGTACCTATCACATTATTGGAGAGTGCTTAGTTTCTTGGTTTCGCAAGAAACAAGTTTCAGTTGCTCTTTCTACCGCTGAAGCAGAGTATGTAATAGCAGGATGTTGTTGTACAAAAATCCTTTGGATGAATCAACAACTTAAGGATTATGGTCATAGTATGAACCATATACCTATTAGATGTGACAATACAAGTGCTATAAATCTATCTAAGAATCCCATTCAACATTCTAGAAGTAAGCATATTGACATTAGACACTATTTTATTAGAGATCATGTTCAATATGGAGATGTTGTATTGGAATTTATAAGCACAGACAATCAATTGGCAGATATCTTCACTAAGTCTCTAAATGAGGAAAGATTTAATTTCATAAGAAGTGAGCTTGGTATGATTGATGGATTAACTTTGTGATTGCCAAATTGTCAAACCTTGATTGATAATGTTGTTTTTGTCTCATCTTACTAGAAATAAGGTAGCTAGTTTGATGGAAATATATGTTATAAGGGATAAAAACTCCTTAGAAATGCTTTAGTCTTGTTTTAGAATTAATTTTATTTTATGAGAATTTCAGGCTATTCACGTCCGTGACTTATATTCACGACCGTGAACTAAATTGGCAAAAGAACCAGTAGCTTTCACAGCTTGCTTCACAACATGCTTCACAACTTAAGGTAGTGAAGACTATGTTTCACAACTACAACCTTTTTCATTCACCCCCATGAGATTCTTTGTTCATGCCCGTGACGCTTTTTGATGACAGTGAACATTTCCACCAAAAACTTACAGAAGCATTCAAGCTTTGTGTCACGCTTTGTTTCACGATCACAAGTAGTGAAGTTAAATACTACACGCCCGTGACTCATTTGTCACCACCGTGATAGTTCATCATTCATGCTTGTGACCTAAATTTCACGACCATGAACAATTTCACGCCTCTCTTCATGGGTAGAATGTCTCTTCAGCAAACTGTGAACACAACACTTCATGCCCATGACTTAGTTTTTTACGCCCGTGAAGATGTCGGCTATATAATGTTTCTGCCATTATTTCTCTCATTCCAACTCTCCAACTTCTCTCAACTTATCTCATTTATCACCATTGAATACCATTTTGATGATTCTGTCCCCCTAGCCACTTATTCCATCTATAAATATCTTTAAAAACCACTTCCATCATTAGAAATCATATCACCTTGGGTTTACTCAAAATTTCTATCAATTTCTCACTCTTCAAAACTTTATTTTTTTTAATCAAAATGGAAACCGGTTCTTCCAAGGGTACAAGGAAGAAGTCTCATGCTCCAAGAAGGTACACAGATTACTTTCTAAACATCATTTCGGAGCACTGCCATCCTAGATACTCAGCGCTCAAGAAAAAGTCACTCCTTTCCTCTAGATCCTTTAAGTGGAAAACCATTCGTACACTCGGCCTTGAGACAAGCATGGCAGAACAAATCCAGGCTTGTCATCTGAAAGAATTCATTGATATCCATCAACCAACTCTAAGGGAGCCAACCTTAGAGTTTCTGAGCACTTTGCAAGTATCTCCTACCGGCTTGGTGAAATTCAATCTTTGCAAGCATCTGAACACCCTCTCTACCACAGAGTTTGGAGACTTATTCAACCTTCCCTTTGATGGCATCCTGAATGACAGTGAAGTGAAGTTCTATGCTACTCAGGCATGGACTCACTTCGGGCTTAATTGCAGCTGGGGCGTTAAGAAAATGAAGAGCACCAATCTTCGATCCCCAGTGCACAAATATTTGCATAGGTTTCTCACCTCTAGCATTTTTTCCAGAGGAGACAGCAATGGCACAATCAGGAAGTCAGAGCTCTTTCTCTTAGAAATGGCCCGGAAAGGCCTCACAGTGGCTTTATCTCGATGGTTTACAAACCATCTTTTGTCAAATGCCACCAAGCCCTCTGAAGAAATTCTGATTGGTGGGTATGTGAATCACATTGCCTTGAAGCTCGGATACTTGAAGCTAGATTAACATCACTTCAATCTCATACCAAGGCATCCTCGAGACCGACTAGACATTGAGTCTGTCATCAAAATGGGAGCGGCTATTCGTATAGTGTTTGAGAACAACATCTACTACTGCTTCACCAACACTTCTGGTGAAATCATTTGGGAGGACAATGACTCAGATGACTTCAAAGCCAGCCTCTAAGGAATCCAGCAGAGGAAGAGAGTTCGAGTTGAGGTGGCACCTCCAGAGGTTGAGCAGGAAATGGGACAATCCTCTGCCTCCACACCAAAATTGGCTCAGCAAGTGGTTGACCTCTTAGCCCCATGGTTTGAGCAATTGCAGGCTTCGATGGATGAGAGGTTAGAGAACCTCAAGGATTTCATGAAGTCTCGCATGGAGAGCCTCGAGGGGGAAGTAGCTTGCCTTAGAGATAGGATGTCTGGCTAGATTTTGTGTTAGATATGTCATTTTCTAGCCTGCTTGCTGTAGGAATTTCAAATTTCCTTTCAGAATTTCAATCTCTTTTGTACTTTTCTTTCTATATTAATATATTTGCTTTTGTTTTCCATTATGTTTATCTTTTTGTTATTCTTTTTGTTGATGACAAAAGGGGGAGAACCTAGCAATATATTGTTTAAATTTAAGCAATACTTAATTTTGATTCAAAATGAATATGCAAGTATGCAAATGAGCTTTATACACCTTAAATATATCTTAAGTATACTTTGCATATACCTTGATGCAAGCTTTATACACCTTAAATATATCTTAAGTATACTTTGCATATACCTTGATGCAAGTTACATGAATGAATATGCACTTGATATACAATGAATATACCTTAAATAAACTTAACTTGCTTTAAACAAAATTTTGGTATACAGTGGATATACTTTGCATATAACTTGCATGTACTTAAAACTACGAAGCATATTTTGATGCTACACTTCATCATTCTTTACAATTCTTGCACTTCAGCATTTTTTATCCTAAGCATCTTTTGAGGGGGAGACTTCTCAAAAATACATATTGCTAGATTATTTGTCACCATAAAAAAGGGGGAGATTATTGAACCTTGAGGGGTATTTCTGTCATTTTGATGCTAACAAATAAAATAGCAATAATGTATTTAACATACTTGTTTTCTAAGTCTATTGAACAGGGTATGGAATATGATAACAAGAATGGAGAATAGAAGATTAATCTTAAAAGGATAAAATTGAAAAATAACATGTTCACGCCCGTGACCTTATATGTCACGCCCGTGATGAAGTTTAGCGCCAACAATCCAACATTTAAAGTTCACGTCCATGAAGAATGATAGCAACCGTAAATGAACATTTCAGTCACGCCCGTGAGAAGACATGATAAATTCTTCCAGAGAGCTTCACGACCAGAGTCACCACTTGGACCACGGCTTGGAAGAATGTCACGCCTGTGAATATAAAATATCACGCCCGTGATCAAACACTTCAAAACCTTCCAGAATACTTCACGGCCAAGGTCACCACTCAAGTCACAACTTGGAAGAATAGTCACGACCATGAAAGATGAAAGAGAAACATGTCAGGCACGATAATAAGGGTTGGTGCAATGGCTAGTTCCATATTAAATGCATTTTAATGGCTATGATTTGCTATTGAAGTATAAATGCAAGTCATTTATGCATCCAGAACAAGAGAAGAACAAGAGGAGAACAAGAGAACAAGAGAATAGCTAATATTTTGAATCAAAATCTTGTTGTAAGCCATTTGTGCATTTGATATTTTCAAAACAAACATTTATTCTCTGTGAAAATATTTTTTTCTTATCATTCATTGAGCAATATAGATTTGTATATGTTTCTCTCTGTAATTATCTACTCAAGTGAGTTTTGGGTATTTCAGGGTTAAGAGTAGAACACTTGTAAGGGTTAGTTGTGTGAGCCCTTAAAACACAAAGAAAGGTTATTTGTGTGAGCCTTTAAAACACAAGGTAAAGGTTATTTGTGTGAGCCTTTAAAACACAAGGTAAAGGTTATTTGTGTGAGCCTTTAAAACACAAGGAATTGGTTATTGTGTGAGCCATCAAAACACAAGAGATTTCTGGGTTAGGTGTGATCCATTGTTAGAAACACCATAGTTGGGAGTGAGCTTGTAAAACTCCATTGTAACACTTAGTGTGTTTTTGAAACTCCCAATTGAGATTGGGGAGAGGAGTAGGGTTTGTTAACACCTGAACCTCTATAAAATCCTTGTGTCGTATTTTTTCTATCCCTATTAAACTTAACATTTCTTTCTGCACTTAAAAGTTAAATTTTTAATATCCAATTTAACCCCCCCTTTTTGGTTCAATATCTGGGCAACAATAAGTTATTTTAAGGTAGTTGAGTGGTCAACAAACGATTCACCACTCCTAATAGAAAGAGAGAATACCTATGGCCTCTTGTAGAAATCATTACTCTGAAATCCTTAGCAAAGGTGGATATGTCTTGAAGGACATATCTAATCAAAGTAATGAGTCTTATAGACAAGAATTGATATTATTTGTATTAGATGTGATGTAGTGAGTCTAGTGGGAGTTGACACACAATCGATGCTCTAAACCAAATGAGGTATAATTTAGTGAAAGGATGAATTGCACGATAATTGTCTATGGAAGGGTTAAAAGTCAAACCACTAACTTTCTAGTTAATTGAGTGGTCATAATGTGTTGCTATATACTGCTTATGATTTGCTAAGTTAAAGGAAATTTATTAGAAATTCATTATGGGTCAAAAGTGTTTGACTCGTAGAATCCTAATTAGATTAGGATTTCTCTTGAGACTTGAGCTACCAACATAACTAGAAAACCTATTAGGTCACATGCATAGAAGGAATTAAGAAAATAAAAAATAGTTTTAGATAAGATCCAAATGAGAAAGAAAGAGAATTGGGCCTTTTTATGAAAGTTATAAAAATGGGCCAACTCCAAATTGGATTAGGATTGTTGACTTGGTCAACATTGGACCTTATACCTTAGAAAAAAGGGGTCATTAGGGTTTTTCCTTTTCCAACTGTAAATGTATAAATACTTATTTTAAGGAGTAAATTTCATGGCTATCCCATTAAGAAAAATAATAGTTATTTGTTTTCTCATTTTTCTCTGTCATAAGACAATTTTCTATGGTTAGCACTTTGGACCTTTGTCACCTTATCCCGTTAGAGGTCTTCTTTTTATTCCTTTGCGTGCGTGGATACTCTTAGAGGCAATGGTAGCTTTGGATTGTTGTGATTTGCTACAACCCAATAAAAAAGTAAAAGCTCACAACTTGGAAGATCAAAAGCTGCAAACAAGGTAATCAACTTCTCCCATATTGATGGTATAATCCGATTTTAATGTTCATAGGGCATTCCATAGTTTTGGCTTCAATTAATTTTAATTTTTCACTATGCCATGTATGTGATGCATGTTAAGAATCCAATACCTATATGTACCACTAAGCGTTCAATAACTTAATATGTAAATATTTTTCCCATGTAGGTCGGATCCTAGTAGATAGTGATCAATCAAAAGAAGCTAGCACAACACAGAAACAACAAAGAAGACTTGACAAAGGTTAGTCATATATCATATTTTGTATTTCATATGTGAAATACAAGTTTGTGGGTTGTTTACTTTTATACATATCTTGTAATTTAAAAGTATATGTAATCTTTTGATTTAAGGCATATATTTTTTAAACATCAGGCCATTGGAGTCCAAAGTTAATATTTTGATATATTTTGATATATATATATATATATATATATAGTTGTTTCTTATGGATTGAAAAGGTCTAAAGGTACATGTGATGGTCTTATATGTAATAAGTTTATGTTGCAAAAAGAGGTTTTGCAAAGAAAAGAAAAAATTTAAATTTTTACAGGTTTTCCATAATAGGTTCATGTGACACTTTCTTATTTAGTTGGGTTAATCCTAATTAGACAAAAGGACACTACAATAAAATTTATTCTTAAGATAATATTAATTTTCATTGTTGTTTTCTAGATTCTCCAAAGGCTTCATTAGTTGAATTAGAGTTTCAAAGCAACAATTGAGAAATCAACATATATATGAGCTAATATCGTATAATTTTACAACAAGCTACCCCTCTCCCTTATATCTTATATGGCATGGTGCATAATATTATTATTGTTGTTATAATATTTTTTTATATGTAAATATATTTATGTTTGATTATTATTGGAGATGTGTTTGGGTGAGATTATGATATGATGTGATGATATAATTGTGGGTTGAGAACTATAACAGATTGTGCCACCTGATGGATTACATTAGGACCGTGTTTCCACCGGTGATGATCATATGATTATGGATTGATTCATGAGATACCCAGGTTGATGATTACTCTCAGAAATATGATATGGTATATGGTTCACTACAAGAAAACAATGAATTAACGATCAAAAATAGCGACAAATTTAATTCGTCCCTATATAGTAACAAAATAGCGATAGATTAGCAAGGAAAAAAAATCCAAAACTATTTTAAAATGTAAAGACAAATTTCCGACGGATTAGCAACAAAAATTATTGATGGACTGATTTGGTTGTTAAATCGATTGTTAACATATCTGCCATAAATTCGCGGCCATTGTAAAAATAGAATAGCAATAGATTGCCTTTTAAATCTTTAACTACGAAATTTTTTTTCCGTCGCTAAATATGACAACTAATTGGCCTGCATTTTTTTTCTCTTTAGTAACGGATAAGTTCCGTCATTAATTTATTTGCATGTAGTTTGGTTTAACGACGAAAATGTTATCCGTCGCTAAGCATTGTTGAAGCAACGTCGGTTTTTCCTTTTAAACCGTTGCATTTTGTTTGTTGTTTAATTTTCAATTCAATAACCCTTATCTCCATCTACAGTAGACCATCTCTCCCCCCGCCCCGCTTCGTCTCTTCCCCACTTGCAGCATCTAAATCCTGTCAGAAGCCGACCCACACCACGCCGCACCGATTTCTCTCTGCTCGCTCACCGGATGCCACTTATAGCTCAGGTACAATTTTCTCCTATTTAAAAAAAAACTCATTTGGTCGGCTATTTTGTTGTATTAAAACTCTTGTGGATTCTAAAGTACGGATACAAAGATCGGTTAGGTGAGGAAGAGGAACATGAAGGAGAAGTAAGAGAGAGAGAGAGAGAGAGAGAGAGAATGAGTCGGTATCACCACGATCCTAACCCATTCGATGAAGAAGACATCAATCCTTTCATGGTAATTTCTCTTCTTTCAGTTTCAGATTTGCCAATTTGTTTTCTCTTTCTTTAGTTTTGGTAGAAGTTTTAACATATTTCATTATCTTCTCTTTTTCGATCAATGTCAACTATATTACAGATAATAACATCTTTGCAGAAACCCTGCATTTTCTAGCATATCAAGGTATGCTATAACTCATGCTTGTGAGTCTTAATTGGGCAGTAGTTGTGCATCCACATCTGAGCTTGTTAGGGCAATCATGCTACTGCCTATTAATGGGTTTTATCAATTACTTCTTAGCAGTTTATTTTTGGGGGAAAATTAATGGTTTTATTTGTGCTTTTGATCTAAGCTTATAAACTGTTTATTCACTGATTTCCCTTCAGCTTTATGCAGTTCAATTTCAATTACTCTACCTTTCTTTGTCCAATTATTTTTATGTTGTGCTTACAACTTGCCTTAGAAGCTGAATTTTAAATATAAGGCTTTTTTCTTTACTCATACAATCAAAATTGTTATCTTAGTAGTCTGTAGGCTTAATTTTTCATAACTATGAATATAACTTAATTGTTATAAGTCATACGAAAATAACTATTAAGAGGAAAGTTAGAGTTAAAAATGATTGATCTTTCATAATTGTCTTCTATTACTGTGATGGTGCTTCAACGAAAGAATATGCAAAAAAACCTTTTAAAAGTAGTTTGGTTGACTGTCCCTCTTGGGATAATTATCACATTTGCTATATGCATTTTTGTCTTCTGGTGGCAAGGGTTATAAGTTATGTTGATCCTCATGCACAAGCTATCTTGATTAATGGTAAACTTTTATGATTGATCCTATCTTTTAAATTAAATATTGCAAATTGATGTTTTTTGGTTTTGTTTGGTAATTAAGAAACCTAATTGATTGATATTAAGGATCAAGCCATCGTGACTGGCTAGCATATGGGTGCCATGTTCCCAATCAAATTTAATGACATTGCTTTAGTTGCTGCTAGTTTTGGTTGACATTTTCATGATGTAGGCAGAGCTGATCTTCTTAATTTTCATTTAATAATGAATTATATAACTAGGCCATCCTAATTGGTTTGTTTGTAAATGTGAAACTAGGGGCTGACTTCATCAGTATAAAATGTATTTTAACAATGACAAGAAGATTTGAGGATGTAGAAGCTTGGCTAGATTTAAGTTATTTGCATTAGTACATTTTGAAGGAAACATTTTGATATGTATATGTATTAAATATATTATTTAATAGCATATATATCACTCATTAAATATTACATGGAGAAATAAGATTATGTCCTTAAATTTTTCATTTTTCTTGTCACAACAATTTGAACAAGTTGATAGACCAAAATATTTTGAAGCATAGCTCAACTTTTAATCATGAATAACTAATCGCCAACTAAAAAATTATAATTATTGTCATCACTAATTGCAGCTCACAAGCCAATAATCCAAATGAGTCCAAATGAAAATTATACAAATTGTATTTGTTAACCAAAAAATTATAGATATTATAAATGTAAATATGAGTCTAAATCCAAATATGAAGTTATTATCGTGTTGAGTTGCTTTATCTTACTTACTATGCATATACTTTTCACTTTAGGGTATTTTTAAAAAAATCCAAGGAAGATAAAGTGTAGACAACGTTAGCAACTTAACTGGAAAACTCTACCACTCACTCCATTCCCCCTTCCCTTCCCACTGCCACCAAAATAAAAGAAATCCACCTAAAGTGAAGAGTCAAGTAATATCACTTTTAATAGGGTATTTTTAATTACTTGACTCTTCACTTTAGGTGGATTTCTTTTATTTTGGTGGCAGGGAAGGGGGAATGGAGTGAGTGGTAGAGTTTTCCAGTTAAGTTGCTAACGTTGTCTACACTTTATCTTCCTTGAGTTGAATTTTTTTAGATTTCTTCTACACGTGATTGTCTTCCTTGAGTTGCACTATTTTGAAGTAAATTGCCCGAGTTGATTTTTTTGTGATCAATGTTTCTGATATCAGCCATGCTACATGCTTTTTTATTTCAATAGATATAATTACCTGTCAGTAATATTTTTTTAGTGTTTTTTTTTATTTTTTTATTTTTTTAGTAATGATAAGTTATTTTTAAATTTATTGTAGAGAATGGTACTAGACAATAGTTCTATTATAGCCCATCGGGGGCCCGCTATGCTAAAAGTGAGAGAAATCTCATCCATCTCTTTCCTTTTTTTGCCCACATGTCGCCCCGCGGGAGGACCACATTTTCGCTTAATGAACCCACCATTTGACTCTTGAATTTTTAGTTTTGTTATTATTCAATTTTTGTCATTTTATTTGTGGAAATTAAATCTTTTAATTTTATTTATGGTCTTGAATGAAAAAAATATATTTATAGCCACATTTAGCATTAATCTATTAACTCAAAGTGCATATATATATATATATATATAGCCGCACTAGAGTTTCTAAATTCTTTACCAGTTTTTTCTTTCATATTCCTTTGCTTACAAAATACATACTAATTTAAATTGTTTAAATTACTATTCTACACTTTGCTCTTATGAACTATTGAATTAGAATTCTTGCCTTTTTAGTATAGAAGAGAAAATGTTTTATTGATGAGTTGTATTAGATTATATAGATTACATTGCTTCTATGTACAACTCGATTAAAAATTCATACATTTTTGGTATAGGAGGAGAAACTCTTTGTTGATGAGCTTTACTAAATTATGTGGATTTGCTATATAGTAATGATAATTTATTAATTTTGGTATGGGTTGATATCTTAATTATCTTAAATATATTAAGATAATTGATTGTAGCATTTTTCTTTTTCCTCAACCTACTAGTTAGATAATTACTAGTTTTTCTAGTCCTAGGTATAAAATGCAATACATTGATTTAACTTTCTGATATATTTTACTATTGTGTATTTTTTCCTTGCTTCTAAGCTATTGACATCTTTTAGGTTCATGATCTTATCAATTCATTGTATCATTACTTAGCTATTTTTTTTCTTGCTTGCAACTTCAATTGTATTTTTCTGTTAGTGTCTGAGTTCCAATTAAATGTGAGTTGCATATTTCTTCTCTTTCTATTCAGGCATTATGCACAAAAATAATTATCTTCAAGAAAAAGAGAAGGAAAAATTACCATTGAGCAAAAGGATATCAATATATCCGAAGGATTGAAAAGCTGGAAAGTAAAGTTGATCCAAAGCCTAAAAACGCCATTGTGTATATTATCATTTTATTCATTCTATGTTAAATGAAACATCGAATTATTGGTATTTTTTTGTCATCTCAAGGTTTCTAATTAAATCATATTATTATGATGCAATTTTTTCTCTATGATACAAAGATAGAGTGCTCGAGTGTGTGTGTATAAATATATATATATATATAATTAAATAGCCATGGAAAACTTTGTCGCTGTTTTTTTCAATAATTATTAGAAAATAGTAGCGGATTTGTCCATAACTAATTTAGCTGCGAACAAATCCTTTGCTATATTTATAAGTCTTGCAAAAATAGCGATAGATATACTTCCATCACTATGTTAGTGATGGAAAATCCGTCACCAATCCCTCTCAATTTAGTCTCATTGATTGTCCATGTGAAGACAAAATTAGCGAGGATTAACAATATAAAATATTCGTCGCTAAAGCCAACTACAAATGTAAAATATGTTGCTAAGTAGCTAACTACCTGTGATATAAAGATGAATTATATCCATCGTTAAACACCTTTAGCAATGGAAAAATATACTTTAGCAATCAAATATACTTTAGTGACAAAATAATCCGTCGCTAAATCTCTATTGTTTTGTAGTGGTTGCCGAGGTGATAACCATGGTTGTTGCATTGTTCTCAGGGCACCGACACTATTTGGATAAGTGACCAACCGGATAGAGGACCATAGTTGATGCATAGATCTCGGGGCGTTGGTCCATTGGAGTTTAAAGAGCCTACTGGCTAGTATCATTAAGGTTTAAGGTTCTGCTTAAGTATTTTGCTTATTTGATGTAATGATTAATGATATATGATGTGGATTCCTTTGCATGTATAAATATGATACCACTATATTATTGTGTGATTGTATGTTATAATATTATATGATGTTAATTGACTAAGTGCAAGCTGATCCCCCTCTTAACCATTTTTCCAGCTAGTATATACGTCATTTTTAGCTTGTTTGGATCGTTCTACATTTTCTTCACTCTATGAGGGTTTTGATGTATAATTTCTATATTGTATTTAGATTGTATTTAATATTTTAAATTTTTGTTGTACTATTTTTAGTAGTGTTAGAGTAATATATTTCATGGATATGAAGGGATGAGGATATTTGACCGTGATGATGTTATGCATGTTTAGTACCAATATATATATAGAGAGAGAGAGAGTTAGTTCTCTGTATTTATATATTTGGATAATGATAGTCATGGGATATTTGATAATAAATTAATATTATTAATATGTTATTTTGTTAAGATATATGACAAATGGCTAAATTTAGGCTTGCTACGAGTTTTTGTCGGCTTAAGCCTACCCATTCCCTAGCACCAGTAAGGGTTTCAGGATCGGGTCATGACAAAACTAGTATCAAAGTTATAGGTTTGGTTTTTCTATGGCCTTGATTGTTAGCTTTTGTACTGTAAAATTAGGATCAAGTTTGATTTTGCATGTCCTTTTTTATTCTAGTTTCAATGTATGATGTTAATGAGTAAGTTATCCTTTTGATATCTACTTGTTTATTTTCAGTATGCCAAGGACTAGAGCAACTGCGACAGCTATAGTCAAATAGGCACAATATGAGATTTCTGCTCATTGTGCAGCTACAACACTTGTGCAGAACACTAAATGGCAAGGTAGAGCTCAAGCTACAACCCGATGAGTATAGGTGAAGTTCAAAATGTACTAGGTGTTAGGGGAGTTTTTGCTAATGACTTTCTTGCCACTATGGCTGGTATACATACTGGTACTGAAGGAGTTCAGAGAGCAGTAAAATAACTCCTAGTGCATCAATAGTCATTTGCAAAAGCTTCCCAACCTAGGATAGATGGAGTAGGATCTAGTGTTAGGGATGGTGTCCCAATGTCTGAGTATACTAAACTTAGACCTATTGATTTTGATGGTAGTAAAGGAGATCCTTAGACTTTTTAGATGAGTTTCAGAAGAGGACATATGATTTGAGGTGTTTAGATAGAAAAATCTATTGTTGTATCACAATGGTATAAGGACTATATACATCCATTCCTTTATGATTTGACTTAGAAATGGTAGCAGTGATATTTGTACTAAAGATTTGGAGAATTATTTTTATGGTGAGACATATGAGATTTATACAGATCAAAAAAGTTTGATGTATATCTTCCAATAAAAAGATTTGAACTTAAAGCAAAGGAGATGGTTGGAACTTCTTAAGGATTATGATTATACTATTCTTTACCATCTAGGTAAAGCTAATGTTATGGCATATGCTTTGAGTAAGAAGTCATCTGGTACCCTTACCCATATTAGTGTGAAAAAGAGATTGATGACTAAAGAGTTGCATGAATTGTATGATCAAATGTTATAGTATGAGGTTTTGGATTCAAGAGTACTTTTAGCTAATTTTAGAATTCGATTTGTTCTTGTTGACATGATTAAGGCAGCACACGGTCAAGATCCACAATTGAAGAAAATTATAGATAAAGTACAACTTGGTCGAACTAAGGATTTTATGATTGACAGTAATGAGATTCTTAGAATGGGAATTAGATTATGTGTTCTTGTTGTAGATAATCTTAGGAAGGAAATCACGGATGAGGCTCATTACACAACATATAGTGTTCATCCAGGTTCCATTAAAATGTATCATGATTTGAAAATATTTATTGGTAGAATGGTATGAAGACAGATGTGGTAAAGTGTGTCAAGATGTCTAACTTTTCAGCAAGTGAATCTTGAACATTAGAAGCCATCATAGCTATTACAGCCCCTTCCTATTCTAGAGTGGAAGTGAGAGAGAATTTTTATGGATTTTGTGTCAGGATTGCTTAGGATATCTGCAGGATATGATTCTCTTTAGGTGAATATGGATCAGTTGACTAACTCATCACACTTTTTATCTGTGAAAATGACTCATTTTGTATCCAAGTATGCTAAATTGTATATTGACAAAATTATATGTCTTTATGGAGTTCCAATTTCTATAGTGTCAAATAAAGGACCATAGTTTATTTTGAGATTTTGGAGGAAGTTACAGGAAACGCTTGGAACTAAATTAGACTTTAGTACAATTTTCCATCCTTAGACTGATGGACAATCTAAAAGGACGATTCGGATTTTAGAGGATATGTTGAGGATGTGTTTTGGATTTTGGAGCACAATGGGATTGACACTTACCTTTGATTGAGTTTGCTTATAATAATAGTTATCATGATAGTATTGAGATGACACCATATGAAGCATTGTATGGTAGGAAGTGTAGATCTTCAACATGTTAGGAAGAAGTTGGTGAAAGGAAATTGGTAGGCCCTGAATTGATTCATATTACATGAGAGAAAATTTCTATCATTTGTGAGCATTTAAAGACGACTTTCAGTAGGCAGAAAAGCTATGCAGATCTTAAAAAGGATGCAACACCCTTAATTAGGGCATAGTAAATAAGAGGAATTAAGGAAAGTTAAGTATGCATCTAAGAGTAAGGGTATATAGAGAGAGTTGAAAAGAAACAAGAAAATAAAATGTCACATGGTGCACGCATGTGACAATGCTTTCACGATTGTGAACCAACACGAAATGTAATTTTGGGTTTAAACTGATTCACAACCATGATAGTGGTTGTAATGCCTATGAATATCGACAGATATAAAAACCCCATAGTTGTTCTTTCTCCCTTTCATGATCTAAACTAAAAAGGAAGCCCTAAAACTCGAAGTTCTTTCATATCAGATAGCAAGTCTTGTGTTTTCTCTTTGATTCCAAGACCTTAAATGTCAAACCAACACCAAAAATCAAAGTTATCAAGTTCTTGAGAGAGAAAGGTAAGGGGAAGGTTGTGTTTTTGAGGAGGCCAACCCAAAGAAGAAGAGAGGAGTCCAAATTGTTATTCCTAGTCGTGTTTCCATCAATTGTGGTAAGGAATCACATTTGCCTTTCATTTTTACAAGCTTTCATAGTCGTTTTCCATGTGGAACCCATTTTGTTAGAGACCCACTTCCATATGAGTTAGAGTTTCAAGTGATCATGAGTTTCCATGGTTAAAGACTCCTCTTTAAGTTGTTTATAGATTATGATATGTGTTAGTAAGTGGTTACATGTGATTAAAGTTATATAAGAGGGTTAAGGTTAGGGTTTAAGCTTTATAGCTTTTAAAGGCTATGTTTTTTATTTATAGAAATTGATGGATACATGTTATATGTGATAGGAGTTGAAAGAGGAGGTAGTGAAATCCACCGACAAGATAAGCAAGCTTGAGAAAAGCTTGGTTTTTGGGGCTCCATTAAAGATATGTACATATATGCATTTAAATTCCAATTTTAGCATGTTGTATGTGTTAAAATTCTTTGAATGCCTTAAATGCTAGTTGATTGTTGATATGAGAGTAAGTGATGCAATGACATGAGAATATAAGATATGAATGGAAATGCTTAAAAGAAATCTTATTATAAGTATGTTATATGTGTTTTAAATGGAATGCCAAGTTATGATGATGGAAAGGTAAAAGGAAATATTGTTGAGGTTATAAAAGAGGTTATTAAACCATAAATGTATGAATTAACATTAAATGAGTTGATAGGGTAATTTATATTGAGACATGTTCTAAGGGGTTTAAATGATGCTTTAACATGTTTAAAAACATGATGTGATGAGAATGTTGATAGGAAAAAGTTGTCATGAGACAATCTTTAGAGCCTTGCATGTGTTTTGTAATGAATACTTATCATTAATGCTATTAACTGCTGGAAAATCCAGATTCACATATGTGACTAGGTGTTCTCAACCATGAATCTCATCCCACGAACAAGGTGATACTCGTGACAATTCTTTCATACCTATGAAGAATGTCCACAAAATAGATAGAAGTCTTCACTGCGAAGTTTACGGTTTATTTCACGGGTAGGGTTACCCTTGAATAAGACTTCACGACCATGAACACATAGTTCACACCCATGAGGCCTCCTTTAAATGATATATGTTGTATACCCATGAGGCATGCTTTAAATGATATATGTTGTATGATTTATGGTTGTAATGCAATGGATATGCACATGCTTTCAAACTAATATGTTAAAGTATGTTTTTATGAATATAAGTACACAAATGTTTCATGATGAGTTTATGTATGAACAAAGTATATATGTTATAAGATTTAAATGTCATAATGAAGTATAATAAGATAATATGAACAAGTAAAGTTCAGACTTGATACTAGGACTAGAAGTAGGATAGGTAGCATGCAATTAAGGGAGTTCAGTACCATAGTGATTATAATACAATAATTTTATGCTCGTCAATGTGGCTTAAGCTCTGGGAGCGCCATTGACTTGAGATGTCTTAACTAACACATATGTTTATACTCATGAATGTAGGTTAAGCTCTAAAAGTGGTATTGACTTGAGATGCCTGGACTAACACATATAATTATAGACAGTGGCAAGGTGGCTTAAGTTCAGAAAGTGCTCCTATTCATAATTCGTATTCGAATAGTCTGTGTTGAGAGTTGTTAGGAAATCATATCAAAGTGATTTAAGACCATAATGAAATGAAAAAAAAAGGTTAAAACATATAAGTATACACTAATACACATTTAATATGTTGTATTCTATTAAAAATGAGTTATATGTGCTCTTTCTTATTGTTCAATGCTTAATGGGTTAATTCATCCTATAAGGTAGAGTATCTACATGATATTATGAATTCAACTTCATGCCATGATGTTTTATATGCTGCCATGAATCTGTTTAATGTATGATTACATGTTGAATTTTTATGCCTATATGTACCACTAAACTTTCAGTAACTTAGCGTGCAAGTGTTTTTCCATGCAGGTCGGATCCTTGTAGTTAGATCTGAAGTTGATCCAGAGAAGTTAGCCTAACATCAGAGACAATAGTTTAGACCCGAAAATGGTCGATGATATCATATGTCATACTTTGTATTATTGTACATGGCATAGATATTTGGATTGTTTACCTGCATACATATCTTGTATTTAGAGATATATGTAACTTTTGAAATTGCAAGTATTTATGTAAGCATCGGCCTTTTGAGCCTAAAACATGTTATTTCTTATATATATATATGCTTTCTCTTGGATCAAAATATTTCTCCATAGATGATTTTATATAAGAGATTGTAATATAGTTTCATATACAAAGGAAGTGTTTACAAAAAAAGATTTTCCAAAGAAAATAAAGGTTTTAAAATTTCATAGGTTTTCCACACACCAGTTTCCATAGCATCTGCTCGTTTAGTCGAGTTAATCCCAGTTAGGCAAGAGGGCATTACAAAGGAAACATGTGGAATTTGTAACTGGTGAATATGTGTTCTTAAAGGTTTTACCAATGAGGGGAGAGTCGGCTCCTCGTTACTATTAGAGAAGTGGTACAAAAGGCAATCACCTTTAGCACTTATTGTATAAATTTATTTGATTAATAAAAATTATTTTCATTAATTTGATGTTCATTTGATATATGAATTGGTAGTGATCTTAAATTATTAATCAAGTCTTTTATACATAACATACCATAAAGGAAATCATGATGCGATCATGACATTAAGATTTTTATCTTGTGTAATTATATTAGTATCTTAGTTATCCCTAGTCATAGGATTAATGAGATGAGACATTGTTAATCTGGATAAACTAGCATATGTTATACTCTCTTATTAGATCAAGCAGTAGATCTCATAATTTATAAACATGAGATATTTAGAGTTAACATGTAGATGTTTGCTAAGTACATTAGATGACTTGCTATGAGACAATCATATAGATAATATATTCAAATGTCAATGATAGTCTCAATATAGAAATGGTGCAAGTATTCTTAGACTTGAGGTACTTAAGGATATCTTGGATATTGATTATGTATTTTGACACTATTCCTTATTGCCTCAAAGAGGTTGCTCATAGGGTGGTGATTGGGTATAACTTGTGTTGGGTTCTTAACATGCATCTCATACATGGCACAACATAAATTTAAAAACTAATTGAACCCAAAACCTTGGAATGCCCCATGAATATTAAAATCGGATCATACCATCATATGGAAGAAGTTGATTACCTTGTTTGTTTCTTTTCAATCTTCAAAGTTTGTGAGTCTTTCCTTCAAGTTGAGTTATTGCAAACCACAAAAATCCAAGGCTGGATTGTCTCTAGTGTTAATTCAAGTGATGGAATGAAAGAAAGAACCTAAAAGGGAGATGGGGTGTCAAAGCACCAAAGTGCTAGCTATGGTGTTTCAACTTGAAAGAGAAGAAGAAAAGAGAATAACTTTTATTCCTCAAGGTTGCAGCTCCGAATGTGTCCTTTAAATGGGTTATTTATATGTCCTCTAATCATATTAGGGTTGGACATACATAACCCATGCATAGGACTTCCATTTGAAATAGAAAAACCTAAATCGTAAAAGTTGATATTGGGGCTTTCACGGTCATGAATAGTAGTGTCACGATCGTGACTCCCTTTTCTCACGGGCGTGACAACCTTTGTCACGACTGTGACACATGGTGCATGGACAAATCATTTCTCTCTCATGTCTTGGATCCAATCCAAGGCCCATTTCACATTTCCTTTATTGTTTCTCTGTGTGTGACCCATTAAGTTCTCGATTATATTGGTAGCTCAAATCATCACATGATTTTGAGCATATCATGAACGGTATCCAGTAACACATTATAACTCCCAATTAACTGGAAAGTTAGTGGTCTGACTATAAACTGTTTCATAGATAATTACTGTACAATTCATTCTTTCGCCAAACTTTAACTCATTTGGTTTAGAGTATGGTTTATGTGTTAGCTCCCACTAGACTGACTATGTCACATATAGTCAAAATGATATTAGTTATTGTCAATGAGACTCATTACCCTGATCAGATAGGTCCTTGAAGACTTTTTTCAAGACATGTCCACCTCGACCAAGGATTTCTGAGTAATGATCTCTACAAGAGGCCATAAGTGTACTCTCCTTTTATCAGGAGTGGTGAATCCTTTATTGATTACTCAACTATCTTTGAATACCTCATGCTCTATCCAATCACCACCCTAAAAACAACCTATGCGAGGCAACAAGGAATGGAGTCAAAGTATAGGACTCAGTATCGAAGATAACCTTGAGTATCTCAAGTCTAAAGATACTTGCACCATTCCTATGATGAGACTATCATTGAAATTGAATAGATACCCATATGATTGCCTCATTAGCAGGTCATCTAATGTACTTAACTACTCTATCAAGAACCCACATGTTAACTCTAAATATCTCATGTCTTCAGCTTATGAGATCAGCTGCTTGACCTAATCAAGGAGTATAACATGTGCTAGTCTATCCGGATTAACAATGTTCCATCTTTCTTAATCCTATGACTAGGGATAATTTAGATATAAACATAATTGCACATGATAAGAATCTCATCGTGATTTTTTTCATATTGTGTTACATACTAAGGACTTCATTAAACGTTCTAAGATCTGTATCAATTCATATGCGATAAATACCATATAATAAAAATGCTTTTTATTTATAATAAATGAGTATATCAAATACCTAAGGTGATTGCCTTTAGGGCACCTCTCTAACAATCTCCAACTTGCACTATAGCCAATCGCCTTTATATATTATTCCATAAATGAGTACATGACTATCATATTTCTTTTGGGGAACAGGCTTAGTCAGAGGATCAGCTATATTTTAATTAGTGGAAACTCTCTTTATCTTTGCATCATGTCTACTTATGATTTTCCAAATCAGATGGTAACGTCTGAGTATTTGCTTAGATCTTTGATGAGACCGTGGCCCCTTTGCTAGTGCAATGGCTCCATTGTTATCATGATATAAGGGTATTGGATCAACAATGCTAGGAACCACTTCTAACTCTGTGATGAATTTATTTATCCAAATTGCTTTCTTAGCTGCCTCAGAAGCTGCAAGTACTCTGCTTTGATTGTGGAATTTGTAGTCGTCTTTTGTTTGGAATTCTTCCAATTGATTGCATTACCATTTAACGTGTAAATATAGCCTGATTGGGACTTGGAGTCATCCTTATAAGTTTGGAAGTTGGCATTCGTATACCCGCTTACTTTAAGCTCACCATCTCCATAAACCAAGAATGCATCCTTACCATCTCCATAAACCAAGAATGCATCCTTACCATCTCCATAAACCAAGAATGCATCCTTAGCTCTTCTCAAGTACTTAAGGATATTCTTTATAGCCATACAATGCCCCTCGCACGGGATCTGACTAATATATGCTCGTGACACTCAAAGCATATGATACATCAGGTCTAGTTCATAACATAACATACATGATGGGTGCAATAGCCGAAGCATATGGAATCCTACTCATGAGTGTTTGTTCATCATGTGTCTTTGGACACATGGACTTAGAGAGGGTAATCCTATGAGTCATTGGAATTAATCCTCTATTGGACTATTCTATGCAAAACCTCTTTAGCATCTTATCTATATATGTAGACTGAGAAGATGAAGTAAACTTTTAGATCTATCTCTATAGATATTTATCCCCAATATGTAGATTGCTTCTCCGAAGTCTTTCATGGAGAAATTCTTAGAAAACCAAATTATGACTGATTGAAGAACTGAGATGTCGTTTCCTATAAGATGTCATCTACATACAATACTAGGAATACGACTGCACTCCCACTAACCTTCTTGTAAACACAAGGTTCATCCACATTTTGTGAGAAACCAAACTCTTTTATTGTCTCATCAAATTGAATGTTCCAACTCCTAATTGCTTGCTTCAATCCATAAATGGATCCTTACAATTTGCATACTTTTTTCCATCACTTCATGTGAAACCCTTTGGTTATGTCATGTACACATACTGTAATGGTCCAAATATCGGGTTAGTCGTAAACTATAGTCTCCAAAATTGATCAGCATATTTAGGGTTAAAAATATACTTATAGGTAAAAAATATTTTATTTGATTATCGAAAAAGTATAGGTTATGACTAGTCCAGGGGTAAAATTTGGAGTGAAAATGAGATCAAATAAGTCCTCAAAAGTCAAAACTAAGAAAACAATGGAACCCGGTTTAATTAAATATTTGATTGATACTTTGACTGGGCTATGAAAAATAGCAAAAGAGATATAAAAATTTATTTTAAGAAATGGATAGACTCTAAATAATATTTAGGATTATTTGACAGTGAAAAAGGAATTTTATGGTAATACCTAAAATTAAATTATCAGTCCTGTTTGAGTGAGCTGGACAGAAAACGGACTTCGATTGAGTTAAAAAATTTTGTGTAGACATATAAAAATATTTTATGAATTATGGAATTAAATTTGGCTGAAATTGAGCTTGGAAAGTGAGAAAAATAATTTATAGTGCTTAATTGGACCTAAATAGGTTGGACTTTGTTTGACCCAAGGCCACCCAACTTAGACTACTATAAATATACCCAAATTATCAAAATTCTTTAGAGAGAATTATGTTTCATCTTCTTCCTCTCCTCTCTTGCTTGGCTGAACCATCCTCCATTGTTCTTCTTCAAAATATCTTCAATTGTCTTCACTTTTTACACCAAAATCAACCACCCAAATTTAATTTCAGCCTCTCTAGTAGCTAATAGAAGTTTTTAATCTTCATTTGGAGAGTTAGAGTAGAAGGAAATCAAAGGAGGAAAGTTAGGATTCAAATTTAAGGCAAGTGAAATTTATAGTTTTAAATTAGTTAATGGTTCAAATAGGTAGTTTAAGGTATGTAGATGATAAAAATGAAGTTTATTTGAGTTAAGGAAGCAAAATATTGGTGGATTATTGATGAATGAATTTTGGCCACGGTAGGTTCAACAGAAGGTGAAGGTGCTTCCAAAGAAAAGGCTAAGGAAAAAAAAATTAGGAAGGCTTAACAAGAAATTAAGGTTAGTGATTTCAAAATCCATTTATTTCCATTTATTAAGCATGATTTAGGGTTATAGAAAATTAAGAATTTTGTGTGTTTTGCATGTAATTGCTAATTAATACATAAAACATTATTAAGGAATTATTAAAAGTGAATTAGAATGGTTAATTTCAATTAAAAAAATTAATTGGTGAAAATTGTAAAATATGACCTTATTATGTGAAAAATGAATATTAAGGAATAAATTCATTTTAGTGTAATATTATGATACATATGGAATAATGAATGTATGAATTAGTGAAATAAATAATTAAAAGGTGAAAGAAAAATTTTAATGATGAGTATTAATTATAGGCCGAAAAATGAAGAAGGAGAAATTAATATTTTTCTTGCTAATTAAATGAATATTTAGACATAAAATGCAATAAAATATGATTTTAAGTGTGTAGCAATTTATTGAAATTTTTTAAATGAGATATTGAATATTTTTCTATTTATTGATTATACTATGCATGAAATGAAAAATAATGAATAAAATGTATTTAGTGAGTTTGTAACTTAACTGATTATCCATAATGAAATATTGATATATTAGAATGAAAAATGTGAAAAATTTTGGTAGTGACAAAATCGGTATGAAAGAATAAAATATTAAGTGATTAATAATGTAAAAATAATGAAATTTATGAATTTAATGGAAATTGAATTAAATAAATAAAATAATGTCCTTAGTTATTTTTCTGATTGTTAAATCTACTCCATGATATAATTGGCTAGCCATAGGGACACCATTACCACGGTGCGGGTCATGGCAACTCGCTTTTGTAGGCCAATGATGGTCTACTACAGTAATAGTGATTAAATGAACAGTGTACAGTGTAGTACTCGGGTGATCCTTCAGGATTAATCTTCAGTATAGTGGACTTTTGGGTTCACGTCCTATGTATCTGGTCCGAAGATTTTCTATCGGATGGAAACTCGGGGCAAATTTGAATAAAAGTAGTAATAACGATAAATGTGAAAAATATAATATAAATGATAAATTTGAAAAATATGATAAAAATGAATAAAGTGAAAAATATGAGAAAAATAATAAAAATAAAAAAAGTATGATAAAAATGATATAAGTGATAAGAAGCAAGTGTACAAGTTTTGGAAGCTGACGGAAGAATAAAATAATAGTATGTTAGTATTAAAAATAGCATGTATATATATATATGGATATGGAGTTGTAGGAATGACATGTCGTATATATTATGATAAAAAATATTTGTGAATTATTATTATATATGTAAATAATGAAATATGGATTTATGAAGGAATGGAGAATATATGGTATTATATGTGTATTGTTGTGCCCAAAAATAGGCTGAGAATTGTTTGCTTTGCAGGTGGGGTAGTCAGTTTATAACCATTATGCTGCCGAAATTTTTGGAAAATAAAAAGGATAAAATGGTCATTAAAGTAAATTAAAATAAGAAAAAAATTTGGCACACATCGGTTATAATCGTATTAACCCATGTAATGTACGTATGGAATGATTGTTATAAGGGTGTCACACATCCTCAGTCAGATTTTCATTAAGGAAAGCTATTTTCGCATCCATTTGTCAAATCTCATAATCTTAATGAGCAGCAATGACGAGGAGTATCCTGATGGATTTAAGCATAGCAACTAGAGAAAAAGTTTTGTCATAGTCAACACCTTGTATTTGACGATATCCTTTAGCTACCAACCTAGTTTTATAGGTAACTATATTACCTTCCATGTCAATCTTCTTCTTGAAGACCCATTTGCACCCATTAGGTTTAATCCCTTCAGGTAGGTCAACCAAATTCCACACTTGGTTTTCATACATGGAATCCATCTCTGACTGCATAGCTTTTAGCAATTTGTCAAATTATGAACTATTCAGAATTTCTTCACCGGAAGTAGGCTCATCATCTTCTATGAGTAATACATCATTATGTATAAGAAATCTATGTCTCAGGAATAGTGTGTATCCTACTTGATCTATGAAGTTCTTGTGTTTTAGAAGGTGTAGCTATCTATATGAGTAACATATTTGGGTTTAGTCAGTTGATTTGCATTTGTTTGAGCATTTTGAACTTCATCAAGTTTAATTTGGCTCCCACTATCTTCTTTTAGAAGAAACTCTCTCTGAGAAGACAACATGCTTTGAAACAAACACTTTTTGTTCCAAATGGTAGTAGAATTGATATCCAAATGACTCTTTTAGATATCTCACAAACAGACACTTATCAGACTTAGCTTCTAGCTTGTCTGACATTGTCCTTTTCACATAACCAGGACAACCCTATACTTTCATATGTGAAAGAATAGGTCTCTTGTTATTCCATATCTCATATAGAGTAATATCAATTGACTTAGAAGGGACTCTATTTATTATATAAACAAAAGACTCTTATGCATGACCCCAAAAGGACTCAGGTAAATCTCCAAAGCTCATCATAGACCTCACCATATTCATAAGGTTTGGTTTTTCCTTTCAACGACACCATTATGTTGTGGAGTCTAAGGTGGAGTCCATTGAGATAAAATTCCAGTATCTCGTAGATAACCTTGAAACTCTTGGCCAAAGTATTCTCAACCTTGATCTTGTAATGCCCGTAATTAGGGCCTATAAGTTATGTTATTGATTAGTGAGAAGTTGGTGATTAAGTGAAGTTTTGGAAATTTGAGAGTGGCTGAAATCTGATGTTTCATGCTTATGAAAATAGATGTCACGACCATGAATATAAGGTTTTAGTTAACAATTGTGATAGGGTTCTTCATAATCGTAAAGAGTTTTTTCACGACCATGAAGGAAAGGCTCACGCTCATGAAATATGAGCCATAATTGTGAAGCTTGGGTACACAGAGTATGTGAGGTAGTCATATTTTCCTTTTTGCCATTCCCTCTAAATCCGCTTCCATACCCTTATAACCGACCTAACATGCCATATCTTCATCTCTTTCACCTTCTGAAACTCTTTTCCTCCATGGTTGAAGCTGGAAAAGCAGAGTTTTGTGAGACCTAAGTGAAGGAAGAGTAAGAGAGTTGTGGGTAACAAAGGGAAAGCTTAGATTATAACTTTCTGGATTTTGGTTCAAGTTCAAGAGGCTAAGAGGACATTGACCTGGAGATAGAGCTATAAGTCCATCTCATAGGAGAGGATAAGCTTGAAGAGTTAGAGTTTTGGCTCACTCTATCATACGTGTAACACTTAAAGAAATTACCCTGTATTTTCTGCGTTATTTGCTTTAAATGCATGATTTAAATGATAAATGTGTAGATAAATGGTGAAATGTAGGATTGATATGCATGATGAAAAATCTTATGAACATGGTTAGATTGAGATGTTTAATGAATAATTCTTCTTAATGTTGATAGTTATAAAGTATATGTTGTGGTTGATGCCATAAATGCATGCTGGCATTTTGATAGAGTGGCTGACATTAGTCAATCGTAGAGTATAGAGGATGTGAGAATGGCATGAAGTTATGATGCTCTATTTTTTGGAAAAATCTCTAGATTCACGGCCACGAAAGGTGAATTCACGGGCATGAAAGTTGTGAAATTGAATGTTGTTACTGAAGTAGACCCGTTCACAAGTAGCTTCACATTTTGGTTCATGTCTGTGAAGGGGTGATCATGGCTGTGAATGTGTTCTGATTCATGGATTGAATCATTGCTTGGTTCACGGGAGACTACCAGTCAAGTAGTGCTTCACAGTGTTGAAAGGTAGTTCACGGGTATGAAGCATTTTATATTTAGAAAAACTTGTAAAGTTCATATGAATCAAGATTGATTCATTGAGGCAGTAAGCCTCGGTTATATGCTTATACCATGATATGAAATTACATGTGGTGAATGTGACTGTGAGATATCACGGTAGATTTAAAATAAATATGGAAAAATAGATAATATGGAAAACATATACGTGTTGTGAAATTGTAAGTACAATACTTTGACTAGAACAGAGCTAGGATAGATGACATGTAATGAAGGGGAGTTCGGTACCGAGTGACCAATATTGGTCATATATTTGAAGGCATAGAGGTTAGTGGGTAGAGCTCCTTGGTGGGTTATATATATTTGAAGGCCCAGAGATTAACGGGTAGAGCACCTTGATGGGTTATATATATTAAAGGCCTAGAGGTTAGCGGGTAGAGTGTATCGGTGGGATATATATTTGAAGGTCCAAAGGTTAGTGGGTAGAGTTTCTTCGATGGGTTAAGTTACCCATATCCATTTTTGTCTAGTTATAAGTAAGGCGAGCAAAAAGGTTAGATAAATGATTATGTTATGTGTGATATATATATATATATATATATATATATATACTTGTATGTAGCCAGTGGGACATCTGGTATGCTATTTATGATGTGTGTTGGATGTATGAAATCTTGGTGATATGTCATATGGAGTATGATATGATGCTTGTGTGGGCTTTGAAATAAGTCGTTATGGTAGGTTGGTAAGTATGTCATGCATATTATATATATTTTGTTGTATAACTTGCACATTGTTATGTACCACTACGCATGAGTTGCTTATTGTATAGACTTTCCATACATTTGGATGAAGCTGAGGTGTGGAGCGACAGAGGATGACTCTCAGTGATCAAAGTCTAAGGAATATACTCGGGATGGGTGATACAATCACTGTATATGTTTTTGGTTATTTTGTTGTGTTGGGTAGTTGTAGATTTACATGATTTTATGTGAAAGACATATAGTTTTGTAACTACTCATTTTGTAAAATCTTAGGCTTGTATATGCATGTACGAGGTCGTATTTAAACTTTTCTTATAACGAAATTTATTTCATGATATTAAGAATGTTTTTATTTTATCTTAAGTCATCATGGCCATAGTGCATCAAAGTTTTAAATCATGATATTTTAACTCATTTGCATCGTAACATCTTTTAGTTTAATTAGGATTATTCCTAATTATATTGAAGAGTGTTACATTTAGTGGTATCAGAGTCTAGGTTTAGGTGGTTATGAGCCTAGGTGGAATGGGTGTATCACGTGTTCGAGTGTTATCCTCTATGACTCTAATATGGGCTATTCTCTATCAATGTGCAGGCTAACAAGCGAGTATAGAGATCGAGTTGCATGATGGGCCTAAAGTAACAGTCCTCATGTAACACCCATAATTAGGGCATAGTAATTAATACAAATTTAGAAAAGATAGGTATGTTTAAAAGTTATGGGACAAGAGTTGGAAAGAAACATGAAAGGGAAATGTCATAGGGTTCACGCCTATGACCTCTCTTTCACGATCGTGAACCATCATGAGATGGAATTCTGGGATTTAACATATTCATAGCCGTGATAAGGGTTGTCATGCCTATGAACATCGTTAGATATAAAATCATATCAGTTGTTCTTTCTTTAATCCATGACTTAAAACTCATAAGGGAACCCTAGAATTCGAGGTTTTCTCATACCAGAGGCCAATAGCTTATGTTTCTATTTGATTCCCAACACTAGATATCTAAACCAAAGAAAAACATAAAGGTTCCATCAAGTTCTTAGGAAAAAAAAGCATAAGGAATGTGGTGTTCTTGAGGAGGACAAACCCTAGGAGGAAGATTGAAGTTGAATCTTCGATCCCATTTGATATAGCTATGTTATACGTGATAGGTGTTGAAAGAAGAGGTGGTGTGTAACATCCTTGACCTTCCCCACATGCGTATCCACATGCATTTCATTTGAACATATGCATCTTCTATATAATCCAATTGAACATGTGCATTTCATACATATTTTCGTAGGAACAAGTCCATGACACGCACTAGCTACGTGTCCTAGTACATTGCAATTGTATCGAGTCATACATGTGTATTTATAATCTAAATGAGGATAAAAAGTATTAAAAATAAATGAAATAAGGTGACTAAATTAAAGTATGCAAAATGACTATATTAAGATGAAATTGCATATTGTGTTGAATTGTGTAATAATAATAAGAATAATTAGAAAAAAATAAAATAAAATGAAAATAAAAAATAAAAATAAAAGTCAGACAAAAAGAGAAAAAAAAATTACTATCAATGTTAATAGGATATTTTGTCTTTCCAGCATGCTATGTGTGATTATTTGATACAGTGATAGGTTATACTCAAATGTATAAGATGTGATGTTACATGGTGAAATCCACCTAAAGGATAGACAAGTTTGAGAAAAGCGTGGTTTTTGAGGTTCCAATAGAGATATGTACATATATGCATTTGAAGTCCAAATTATGGCATAATGTGTGTTAAATGAATTGAATGCTTTAAATGTTAAATGTGAATTGTTGGGAAATTAAATGGAGTAATTAATGCCATGAGATAGAAGAGCTAATAAGAATGTCTATAAATGCAAGTATGCCTTGAATGAACATTTATGAAGGTTGTTGAGTATAAGTGATAAATGTGCCTAGAATGTATTAAATGGAATGATTATGCATAACATCATACATTATGCATTTCAGTAAAACCTATCCCTGTGTCAAATAATTGCATATGGCATACCAACAAGACATTAGATCCTGTTAACAGTAAAATTTAAACATATAATCATTACTCTTTACGTATGCACATGCTTTGCTTATTTCATTTTGTTGTGACCATGTTAAATAGACATTGCCCCAGGTTTCCATGTAAACATTTGCCATAAGAACATTTGCATTTGCTAGATAGCTTGATCATTTGTTTCATTTGCACATTTGTTGGGCCATAGGCCTGTTCTTTTGCTTTACAATATCAATTAACTAGTCACAACACTTTTTTTGTCCATATGCATATGCATTTGTAACTAAGTATTCATTAACCATTGTATGTTTATCACATATACCATACATATATCACATATATACCATATATGCCACACATATACTATACATAAACCATGTATATATCACATATGCCAAACATATATCTCAAATATACCACACATATACCACTTATATGTACCACATATGTCACAAAATTTTCCATCATCTCATTATCAAGATAAAATCATGACAATCATATGGATCATATAACCATAAATCATCTCACATATCACATAGTAAGCAATATTAGTATGCATTAAAGAAATCGTTTGATAACTATACTCACCACTCTCCTTTGATTCTGACCCTTAACTTATGGTATATCCCCTCCTTGTGGATCTACAATTTATTGTATGCCTAATATAGAAATGTTATTGACTAATTTATGATTAAATAAACTTATTGTCGATTAAATAAATTAATGTGCATAGTTCATATACATAGTTAGGGTTTTTCTTATGAGGCAGTGTAACCATATGAGACTGATTAGCGAATAAATTTTTCTAGAATTGTACATTTTATTCAATTCTTATTCCAAACTAAAATTAACATATAATTATATAACATACTCAAAGTTCAGAGAAATTGGAGCATTGTACAAATATTTGGGGAATTTTCCAATTGTGTTTTGTTTTTTGCCCTATTTTTGCCCATTGGCAGTTTTAGGGTTCCAACTTTGGTCCTTAATATCTTACAATATGTTACTCATATTATAATGAAACTTGGTATAACATTATATAGGTTAAAATGGAACATTTTTCACGTTTACAACTTTTATTATTTATCTCTAAGGTCCTCAAATTATAAGAAACATTTCACTAGTCCATAACAGAGTTGGCTTCCAAACTAGTATAGATTATGAAGGCCCTACATCACACTATACATAATATATTATGGTGATATTTATACCAATATTTAGCTAAGACATAAACCTATAACTTTCATGTTTTGATAATTTATAGAATCCATCTCTAAGGAGCTCAAAATGACCAAACAGTTTTCTAGGTCTGCCCAGGGAACTAATTAGGCAGTTCACTAATGGAACAGTCATGGTGGCATTCACCATAATTCAACATCCACAAGACATATGAAACTTAAATTTGGTATACATTTAAATACAAATATATCTACAACTTTCATGTTTTGAGATTCCTAAAATACGGTCTCTATCATATTCCAAACCAACGAACATAATAGCTTACTCAGCTAGGGTCACATCCGGACCAGTTCCAATAAGATGCCAAAATATTTTCATATACACCAAATCTTGAAAATATATTTATATATACATAACCCTAAGACATAAAGGAACAACTTTCATGTTTTAAAATTTTCCATAATCAGTTTCTATTAGTGTCAAAATCAGAGTGCCAAACACTGCTTCAACTTAACCTTAACAACTCAAACAACACTAGAACAATGGAGAGAATATTACTTAGTAAGAACGAACTGGAAAGGGATCAATTTGCTAAAAAAATATTAAGTGAAGTAAGGAAGAAAAATAAGGCTTAAATGATGGAGAAGGAGAAGAAACGAATCTTAAGTGAGGGAGGCAGAATGATGAGAAGGAAGATAAGGTCCACCTCCCACCTCCCACCTCCTCATTTTTGTCTTCTTCTCTCTTTTGTTTTTTTTTCTCTTCCTTTTCTTTTCTTTTTTTTTTTTGTCTTTTTTCTTTTCATTTTTCTTCATTAATTTGATCTAATAATTTTATTCACATAAATTCCAATTTCATGTCATTCCTAACTAAATTATAAAATGGACACGTGCAATTCAGCATAATTGTCAAATACTAGGACACATAGCTAGTGCATGTCATGAACTTGTTCCTATAACAATACACATAAAATGCATATGATCAAGTGAAATACATTCTAAATTCATATGTTCAAATGATATGCCTGTAGAAATACATATGTGGAAAGTTAGGGATGTTACAATTCTCCCCTCCTTTTAAAGTTTTCAACCTCGAAATTTAATACCTGGAAACAGGTGAGGATATTTCCTCTTCATATTTTCTTCTATTTCCACTGTTTCCTGTTCTAGTAAATGGTTATGCCATAATACCTTAACTAAAGGTATTTCTCAATTTCTTAACTGTTAGTCTTGCATCCGATGATTTCCACTGGTTTTTCGACATAACTCATGTCATCTTCAATTTCAATGGCTTGATCCTTAAGCACATGTGTGGGGTATGTTTTGTATCTTCTAAGCATGTTCACATAAAATATGTCTTAAATCTGAGTCATCTCTGATGGTAAATCCAATTTGTAAGCCAATGGATCAACCTTCTCAAGAATTTCATTAGGCTCTATGTACCTTAGGCTTAATTTACCCTTCTTGCCGAATCAAATTACCCCTTTCCATAGAGATACTCGTAGAAATACATTTTCAACTAACTCGTATTCCATCTCCCTTCTATGCTAATCAATGTAACGTTTCTGTCTGTCTTGTGAGGCCTTTAGCTTGTTCTTGACAACCTTGATCTTATCCACTGTGTCTTGTACTATTTCTAGCCCTTCTAATGAACGTGCTCCTTCTTCATCCCAAATGATAGGGCTTCAGCACGTTTTTCCATACAATGCCTCGTATGGTGCCATCTGGACACTGCTATAATATTGGTTGTTATATGAAAATTCAATAAATGTTATATATTCATCCCAAACTCCTCTTAATTCCATAGAACATGCTCTGAGCATTTCTTTTAATGTTTGTATAGTCCTCTCTGATTGTCCGTCAATTTATGGGTGAAATGCAATGCTAAAGTTCAATTTCTTTCCCAATGCATCTTATAAACTCACCCAAAAATGTGAAGTAAACCGTGGATCTCTATAAGATACAATGGACAATGGAATACCATTTAATCTGACTATCTCATTCACATATGATTTTATCAAATTCTCAAGTGTACACCCCCATCTGATAAGTAAAAATGTGTTGACTTGGTTAATCTATCAATAATTACCCATATTGTATCATTTTTCTGTGGAGTTCTTGGCAATCCATATACAAAATCCATCATTATTTTCTCCCATTTCCATTCTAGCACTGGCAATGGATGTAGTTTACCAACTGGTACCTAATGTTCAATCTTAATCTAGTGGCATGTTAAGTATTTTGAAACATATTCTGCTATGTCTTTCTTCATTCTCGGCCCCTAGTAGTGAGGCCTTAAGCTGTGATACATATTACTCATCCCTAGGTGCATTGCATAGGGTGCATTGTGTGCTTCTTCCATTATTTCCTGGAGCAAATTATTAGTGTCTAGAAGACATATGTGCGACTTCAACATTAGTGTATCATCCTGCAAATAAAACTTCGTATTGTTTCCTTACTTTACCATCTCAATTTTCTAACACAATCGAGGATCTCTACCTTGTGCTTCTTTGATCCTCTCCTTTAGTATAGGTATGACTTGAAGAGTAGCAATCAGTGATCTTCTATCATGCATATTTAATTCAACATTCATAGATAATAATTGAATCAAATATGGAAAAGAGGATGCTTGCAAGTGAGCTACACTACATTAGACTTCCTACTCAATGCATTTGCTACCATATTAGCTTTCCCTATATGATATTCAATTGTACAATCATAATCCTTCAATAGCTCTAAAACTTGCCTTTGTCTCATGTTTAACTCTTTCTATGTTAGCAAGTAACCCAAACTTTTATAGTCTGTAAAGATCTGGAATGTCTCACCATACAGATAATGCCTCCAAATCTTCAATGCAAATACAACTGCAGCCAATTCTAAATCATGCATTGGATATGAGATCTCATGTGGTCTCAACTCTCTGGATGCATAAGCTATCACCTTACCATGTTGCATTAATACACATCCTAAGCCTTGGTGAGAAGCATCACTATATATTATAAATCCACTTGTACCCGTAGGAATAGCTAACATTGGTGCTGAAGTTAACCTTTGTTTTAGCTCCTCAAAACTCTTTTGACATTCTGGAGCCCATTTGAAAGGCACATTATTTCTAAGTAATCTAGTCAAAGGGCTAGCAATTAAGGAGAATCCATCAATAAATTTGCGATAGTATCCAGCTAAACCCAAAAAATTATGCATTTCTGAAAACATTTTTAGGAGCTTCCCAATTTACCATGGCCTCTATTTTCTTTGGGTCTACCTTTATGCCCTTGCCTGATACCACATGTCCAAGAAAAACCAAATGATTTAACCAGAATTTGCATTCACTCAATTTAGCACATAGATGTTTCTCCCTCAAAGTTTGCAACACAATTCTAAAATATTCTTCATGTTCTCCCTTATTCTTTGAGTACACCAATATGTCATCAATAAATACTATCAAAACTTATCTAGACATGGTTGAAACACTATATTCATTAATTCCATAAATGTAGTTGGAGCATTAGTTAACGCAAATGACATTACTAAAAATTCATAATGTCCATACCTGGTTCGAAAGGCAGTCTTTGGAACATCTACTTCTGCTACCTTCAGCCGGTAATAGCCTGATTTCAAATCAATCTTGGAGAATATTTGGGCTCCTTACAACTGGTCAAACAAATCATCTATTCTAGGCAATTGATATTTGTTCTTCACTGTCATTTTATTCAATTGCCTGTAATCAATGCACAATCTCATTGTTCCATCTTTCTTTTTAACAAATAATTCTAGAGCTCCCCAAGGTGATACATTAGGTTTGATATACCATTTATCAAGCAATTCCTACAATTGGGTCTTCAATTCTTTCAACTCAATTAGGGCCATTCTGTAAGATGACATCGATATTGGCATTGTTCCTGGTACCAGTTCAATAGTGAATTCTATCTCTCTATCTAGTGGTAAACCAGGTAGATCATCTGGGAATACATTAGAAAATTCCCTCACCATTAGTATATTTTCAAGCAAGCTATCAGTGGTTCTAATATATGTCACATATGCAAAATATGCCCCACATGCTCATTTAATCATCATAAATGCTTTTACAGTTGAGATTAAAATGTTGGCATAAATTTTCTTTCACCCAAAAATACAATCCTTGGCTGGTTCATTGATTCTAAAATTACTTCCTTAGTAAAGCAATTCACTATTGCATGATGTCTAGTTAACCAATTCATTCCCAATATCACATCAAATTCATATAGCGGTAATATGATCAAATCAACTATTAATTCATCTTTATCAATGCATATTAAGCAATCACAACAGACATTATTCACAACTACTACTGTTCCCAATGGAGTACTCACATTTATATAAATCCCCAAAGGCTTATGGATTTTATGCAATTTGGATGCTATATGCAATGATATAAATTGATGTGTGGAACCAAGGTCAATCAATGCATATGCTAATATTTTAGAAATACAAATATTACCAGTGACTACTTTAGGAGCATCAACTACCTCCAGCCTAGTCATGGAAAATACTCTAGCCTCTGCAGGAGGTCTAGAACTTTGACCTTTAGATCTGGTCACTCCTCTGCCTATTGTACCAGTTTTGCATCTGCCTCTTCCTCTGCCCTGTGTCCCACTAGCAGGGTAGACCCTCGGTGCCTCAACAGTAGTCTCAGATACTCCTCTACCTCTACTGGTCTCTACTAGTTTGGCTCTTTTCAGACAGTCTCTATACATGTGCTGGATTGACCCATAGAAATAACACATTCCTGTGAGCCTTTTGCATTCGCCTGTATGTTGTCTACCACAATGAGTACATGTAGACCTTTGTTCAGTATATTGGCTCTGCCCTCTTCCTGGGTAAAAAAGGTCATAGCATGATCTCTAAAGATTGAATATCCACCAATCCAACCACACTGTGCTAGCATATATCTGCCTCTTTTTCCTGGCCTTCTGCTAGACTCTCTAGAAAATTCATATGCTACCTTTTTAATTTGTTGTTCTCCAGCTTCTTTCTTTAACATTTCAGCTCTAATTGCAGTTGTTCTGAGCCTGGTATAGCTATCGAGATCAATAGTTGTGATTCTATTTTTGATCTCATATTCGAGGCCCTTCTCAAACTTCCTGCATTTGTCTCTTTTAGTATGAAGGTGGAATAGTGAGAACGTTTGTTGAACTACACCTCACACTCAACAACAAACATGTTCCCCTGTTTCAAATTCAGGAATTCATTTCTCTTCTCATCTTTATATGCTTCAGGCATGTAATTATTCTAGAATTCACAAAGGAAATCATTCCACGTCAGGACTAGTGGTTGTGCATCACTATATGGGATTGTCTCCCACCATTCATAGGCATCGCCTTGAAGCAAAGACACTGCATAATCAAATTTCTCATATGGGGTACATCTCATCATATTTAGTACCCTCTATGTCCTTTTTAGCCATGTCTCCATTTCTGCTGGGTCTGTTGTGCCATTGAAATTAGTTGCACCTTGTTTCCTCAGTCGATCATAACGTCTATCCCAGTACATTTCAGGACCATGTACTTTATGTTCTGGGTTTTCATAGGGTACTTCTGCATGTGATGGTTGTGATGCATGTACTAGAGCCCTAGTTCCTGGTGTTGGTTGATCTCTATATAAATGATGTGATGCCTTATGAATATGCATTTTGGCCGGCCTCTCCCTCCTTGGTGAAGCATTTCCTATGATGGCCCTAAAATTCATAGAATTATGTCACTACATAATGTTCAACACATAGGATGCGTATGTTATCATGATCTTATGCAAATGCATGTTTCCATGGAACCTATCCCTACTTTGATACCAAAAATATAACATCATATCTTATGCATTTTAGTAAAACCTATCCCTATGTCAAATAATAACATATGGCATACTAACAAGATATAAGATCTTATTAACAGCAAAATTTAAGCATATAATCATTACTTTTTACGTATGCACATGCTTTGCTTATTTCATTTTGTTGTGACCAAGTTAAATAAACATTACCCCGAGTTTCCATGAGAACATTTTCCTTGTTAATATTTGCATTTGCTAGCTAGCTTGATCATTTGTTTCATTTGCACAATTGTTGGGCCATAGGCCTCTTCTTTTGCTTTACAATATCGATTAACTAGTCACAACTCCTTTTTAGTCCGTATGCATATGAATTTGTAACTAAGCATTCATCAACCATTGTATCTTTATCACATATACCATACATATATCACAAATATACCACATATTCCACACATATGCTTCACATATACTATACATAAACCATGTATATATCACGTATTCCAAAACATATATCTCAAATATACCACACATATACCAATTATATGTACCACATATGTCATAAATTTATCCATCATCTCATTATCAAGATCAAATCATGACAATCATATGGATCACATAATCATAAATCATCTCACATATCACATAGTAAGCAATATTCATATGCACTAAAAAATCATTTGATAACTATACTAACCTTTCTCCTTTGATTCTGACCTTTAACTTATGGTATATCCCCTCCTTGTAGGTCTAAAATTTGTTTTATGCCTAATATAGAAATATAATTGATTAATTTATGACTAAAGAAATTTAATGTCGCTTAAACAATTTAATGTGCATAGTTCATATACAGAGTTAGGGTTTTTCCAACGGGGCTTTGTAACCTTACGAGATTAAGTAGCCAATAACTTTTGTAAAATTGTCCAATTTATGTGATTCTTATTCTTAATTAAAATTAACATATAATTATATAACATACTCAAAATGCAAATAAATTGGAGCATCGTACAAAATTTGGAGGAATTTCCAATTGTGTTATGTTTTCTGCCCCGTTTCTGCCTTTTGGCAGTTTTAGGGTACCAATTTGGGTCCTTAATATCTTACAATATGTAAATGATATTATAATGAAATGTGGTATACACTTATATAGGTTAAAAGGGAACATTTTTCATGTTTACAAATTTTATCATTTATGTCTCTAAGGTCCTCAAATTATAAGAAACATTTTGTTGGTCCAGAATAGAGTTGGCTTCCGAACCAGTATATATTGTGAAGGCACTATCTCACTCTATACATAATATATTAAGGTTATATTTATACCAAACGTTAGATAAGAAATCAATCTATAACTTTCAAATGTTGATACTTAGCAGAATCCATCTCTAAGGAGCTCAAAATGGCCAAAGCAATTTCTAGGTCTACCCAAGGAACTAAGTAGGCACTTCAACTATGGAACAGTCGTGGTTTCATTCACCATAACACAACGTCCACAGGACATATAAACTTGAAATATGGTATAAATATACATAACAGATATATCTATAATTCATGTTTTGATCCTCCCAAAATATGGTCTGTATCATATTCAAAACCAACGAACATAGTAGCTAACTTAGCTAGGGTTTACACCTGTACCAGTTCTAATAAGATGCCAATATATTTCCATATACTCCAAATATTGAAAAACTATTTATATATCCATAAAACTAAGACATAAAGGAACAGATTTCATGTTTCAAACTTTTTCAGAATAAATTTCTATTAGTATAAAAATTAGGGTGCAACACACTGCTTTAACTTAACCATAATAGCTCAAACAACACTAAAACATTGGAGAGAATATTACTTACGAAGAACGAACTTGAAAAGGATCAATTTACTAAAAAAATTAAGTGAAATAAGGAAGAAAATTAGGCTGAAATGATTGAAGAAGGAGAAACAAATCTAAAGTGAGGGAGGCAGAATGGTGAGGAGAAAGATAAGTTCCACCTCCTCACTTTTGTCACCTTCTCTCTTTTGTTTTTTTCCTTCATTTTTTTGGTCTTGTTTCTTTTCATTTTTCTTCATTAATTTGATCTAATAAATTTATTCACATAAATTAAAATTTAATGTCATTCACAACTAAATTATAAAATGGACACGTGTAATTCAGCACAATTGTCAAATACTAGGACACATAGCTAGTGCGTGTCATGAACTTATTCCTATAACAATACACGTAGAATGCACGTGATCAAGTGTAATACATGATAAATGCATATGTTTAAATGATATGCCTGTGGAAATGCATATGTGGGAAGTTGAGGATGTTACATTATGTGCTAAATTGGTGCTTTAATATGTTGAAAATAAATGCTTAAGATGAATGTTGATAGGAAAATGGTTGTCATGGGACAATCCTTAGAGCCTTACTTGTTACTTGTAATGAATGTTGTCTTTAATGTTGTTAACTGCTGGAAAACCCAGATTTCACACCTATGACTAGGTTTTCATGAATATGAATCTCATCTTACAAACAATGTCATACCCATCACTATTTTCTTTATGCCCATGGAGAAAGTGCACAAAATGGACAGAAGCTCACGATATAGTTCACTGTTTGGTTCACGGGTAGGGGTGCCCATGAATGGACCTTCACAGCCACGAACATCTAGTTCACACCTATGAAGATTGCTTTAAATGAGAATTACAAATTGTTTCAATCCAATGGCTATTCATATGTTTCATAATGATACAATTAAAGTATTCTCATATGATTTCCAGTACGAGAATATTACATGATGCATTTCCACATGAATAAAGTATACATGATGTAACATCCTCGACTTTCAACATATGCATTTTATATATATTTCATTGGGACATATGCATTTGCATATATTTCACTTGAAGATGTCCATTCTATATGTATTTTGATAGGGACAAGTTCACGACACGCACTAGCTACGTGTTTGAGTATTTTGCAATTGTGCTGAATTGCACATGTCCATTTGATAAATTAGTTGAGGATGACATGAAATTGAAATTTATGTGAATAAAATTATTAGATTGAATTAATAAAGTGAAAATGAAAAGAAACAAAAGAAAAAGAAAAAGAAAAGAAAGGAAGAAACAAAATAGTAAAAGGACAAAAGTGAGAAGGTGGGAGGTGGGAGGTGGACCTTATCTTCCTCCTCACTAATCTACCTCCCTCACTCCAATTTCGTTTCTTCTCCTTCTTCCACCATATCAGCCTTATTTTCTTTCTTATTTCACTTAATATTTGAAGCAAATTGATCCCTTTCAAGTTCATTCTTGGTAAGTAACGTTCTCTTTATTGTTCTAGTGTTGTTTGAGCTGTTAGGGTTAAGTTATAGCATTGTTTTGTAACTCGATTTTAATACCAATAGAAACTGATTATGGAAAGGTTTAAAACATGAACGTTTTTCCCTTATGTCTTAATTTTATGTGTATATAAATATTTTTGCAAGATTTGGTGTATATGAAAATATATTGGCATATTATTGGAATTGGTCCGAGTGTAAACCCTAGCTGAGTTAGCTACTATGTTCGCAAGTTTTCAATATGATAGAGCCAATATTTTAGGAAGATAAAAGCATGAAAGTTGTATATATATGTGTTATCTATTTTATACCAAATTTCAATTTCATAGTTATGTTGAATGAAATGAAGACTGTTCCATAGTTTGAACTGCCTGCTTAGTGCCTTGGGCAGATACAAAAACTTGTTTCACTATAATGATCTTCTTAGAGATGGATTATGTAAATTATCAAAACATAAAAGTTATAGGTATATGTCTTATCTAAATTTGATATAGATATCACTTTAATATGCTATGTACAGAGTGAGATAAAGCCTTCAAAATGCATACTGGTCCGGAAGCCAACTCTATTCTAAACTAGTGAAATATTTCTTATAATTTGAGGACTTTAGAGACATAATTGATAAAAGTTTTAAACATATAAAATGTTCCATTTTAACCTATCTAAATTTTTACCAATTTTCATTATAATCTGACTTACAGATTGTAAGATATGAAGGAAAACATTTGTTACCCTAAAACTGCCAAAGAGCAGAAATAGGGTAGAAAACATAATACAATTGGAAATTCCACCAAAAATTCTACAATGCTCTAATTTCTCTGAAATTTGAATATGTTACACAATTATATGTTAATTAGAAACATTGATCATATAAATTGGAAAATTCTAGAAAAAGTTATTTGCTAATCAGTCTCATAAGGTTACACTGCCCCATAGGAAAAACCTAACTATTTGTATGAACTATGCACATTAATTTGTTTAAGCCACATTAAGTTTCTCTAGTCATAAATTAATCAATTATATTTTCATATTAGGCTCACAGCATATTAGAGACCCACAAGGAGAGGATAGACAATAAGTTAAGGGTCAGAATCAAAGGGCAAAGGTGAGTATAGTTATCAAACGAATTCTTTAGTACATATGAATATTGCTTACTATATGAAATGGGAGATGATTTATGGTTATATGATTCATATGATTATCACGATTTGATCTTGAGAATGAGATGGTGGATAATTTGTGACATATATGGTATATGTGTGGTATATTTGAGATATATGTTTGACATACATGATATATACATGGTTTATGTATAGTATATGTGTGGCATATGTGGTATATATGTGATATGTGTATGGTATATGTGATAAAGATACAATGGTTGATGAATGCTTAGTTACAAATGTATATGCATATGGAGTAAAAGGGCATTGTGATTAGTTAATCGATATTGTAAAGCAAAAGAAGAGGCCTATGGCCCATCAAATGTGCAAATAAAACAAATTATCAAGCTTGCTAGCAAATGAAAATGTTCACATGGATACCTGGGGCAATGTCTATTTAACTTGGACACAACAAAATGAAATAAGCAAAACATGTGCATATGTAAAGAGTAATAATGATATGCTTTAATTTTACTGGTAACTATATGATTCTGATGAATGAAATTGAATACGTGGTATGCGATGGATTTGTGATTTGTTTCTATAAGTTTCTTGGTACTTTAGAGCTTGTTTGATGATTACTCTCACTGAACCGCAACTCATTAAATTGCATCATTTTTTAGGTAAAGGAAAGTGTTAGCTTACTTTGAGCAGCATATAGAAGATATGAAACACAGGTCACCGACCGAGCCTCATCTCTCTCTCTCCTTGCATTACACAAGAGCATGAAAACATGTCATCTGTATTTTGGACTTGTATGTTTGAACATGTATAGTCACTCTAGATTAGTTTTGAAATGTATAAATGGAAGCAACCCGTAATCTTTCAGATGTAAAGTTTAATTTTTAATAGATGTGATATATTATATTATGGTGAAAACCTTAATGTTGACTTGAAAAGTCATTGAATGATATTACAGGATATGATGAAAAAAATTTACTATCACAATTAACAGGACCTTATGTCTTGTTAGTATGTCATATGTGATTATTTGACATAGGGATAGGTTTTACTGAAATGCATAAGGTATGATGTTACATATGATATATGATATGAATGCTATATTGAAGTGTAATAAAGGCAATATGAACAAGTTAAGCCCATACTCGATACTAAGACTAGTAGTAGGATAGATGGTGCACCATTAAAGGGGTTACAATACCGTAGTTATATGTTTACCCAATCAATATGGCTTAAGCTCGGATAGCACCATTGACTGGAGGAGCCTAGGCTGGCATATGTTATTACAAATGATATTACATGCAAAAGCTATATGTTTACTCAGTGAATATGGCTAGCCTAGACTGGCATATGTTTGCAGATAGTGGTAGGGTAGCTTAAGCTTGAAGAGCACCCCTGTTCATAACTTGTATCCAAACAGTCGGTGTTGAGAGTTGTTGGGCAATAATATCAAATATGGTAAAGTAAGTAAATAATATAGTAATACAAAATGAATGCGAAAGCATAAGTATGCAAGTAATTTTATGCACGTAGTGAAATTTATATGTTATAGTTATCATTATATATGTTCAATTAATTATAATTCCGCAAGGTAAGATAGTCTATATGATATTATGATTATATTTTCATGCCATGATAATCTTACTTTTTGCCATGAAATACATATAATATATAATTGTAAGTGCATTTCTATGCCTATATATACCACTAAGCTTTCAGTAGCTTAGCTTGTGGGTGTTCCCCTTCCCCCCCTGCGTAGGTTGGAGCCTTGTAGATAAGTAGAAGTTCAACAAGAGAAGCAATCCTGACATTAGAGACATCATATAAGACCCTATGCAGGTCAGTGATAGCACATGTTGAACTTTTGTATTTTATGTACATGTCATAGTAAGGGGGTTGTTTACTTGTATACATGTCAATGTTGAAGAATTATGTAATTCCTTGTTAAGGACATATATTTTTATAAACCCCTGGTCAAGAGTTAACATGTTTTATTTATGAAGTGGAATTTAATTATTAAGTCAAGCATTTCTTTTACTATATGTTTTATGCAAGGCATCATAGCCATGATGCAAAGAAAAATATTTCTATAACTGTTTTCGTAGAGTCAGCTTAATTAATTGAGTTTATCATGGTTAATCGAGAGGGTGCAATATTTAGTGGTATCAGAGCTTAGGTTTAGGCATTTTTGAACCTAAGTGGGTTAAGGGCTTTTATGCATGCATAGTACATTGCATATGTCTCTAATGTGGGCTCTCTCTGACAACTTGTAGGAGCGAAGAGAGTATAGACAGAGTTAGAAGCTCATGATGTTGCCGATAGCAAAAAATTTTCTAATCCAAGAGCTGCTAATTAGCCTAGTGCTTTGAGTGTATATGGTCTAGGTGTTGCTACAGTCCCTCAACAACCACCTATAAGACAAGCAGATCTAGGTGCCATACCAATCACGCAACAAATGGTTGGTATCATGCAACAGGTGGCATAAGCCATACCACATATTATACCACAAGCACAGCCACAACCAGCTCCACCACTGCCACTACTAGATGCACCCAAGATGAAGATAGATAGGCTCCAGAAATATGGGGCCACTAATTTCCATGGCAAGGGTGAGGATGATCACATCGCCATCGGGTTCTAGTTGGAGAAGACCAAAAGGGTTTTCAAATAGCTTAACTGTATCAGTTCACATATTTCATCCATATCAGATTTCATATATCATTCGTCTCAACATTCATTTTTCTATATCACAACATAACCGTTCTCACATCAATAATTATATATATAATCATTCTTATTTCCCTGGATAGACAATGACTTTCATTTATTTACCAAAATTCTTCATTTGATAACCACATTCATAATTACTAATACACAGCATTCATGGCCGTGATTACTAATTCACGTTCATGAATTAGTTCAGTCCATAATCCCAAGCCGTGAACGCTACTGGAATGAATCGCCCAAAAGCATTCACGGTCGTGAATACTCATTCAGGACAGTGAATGAATTTACTCCCATGAATGAATTCACGCCCGTGATTTCCAACCGTGGACACTTCTGGAATGAATAGTACCATTTCCACACATAAGTCACAACCGTGATACAATCATTCACAACCATGAACCATTAGGTTCATGCCCATGACTTGATAGTCACGCCCATGACTTTCAGCAGGAAATCTGCATATTCGCTTTTCATTCATTCTAATATCATCCAAATCATACCAAAATTCTATTTCATGCATTTCTAAGGTTCTTTACTCAACTTATTACCTTCTAATAAATGTAAATGTCTTTATCATACAAGATTTCCTAACATGCATCATTGATTCAATGTCTCACAAGGATCTCATTCATGCATATCTAAACCCATGGTTTCATGCCATAATCATCATTCTTGAAATTCATTTATCTAAAATCATGTTCAGCATGCATTATTTCAAACAAAGATACTCTATTGTCTTAAATTATGCACAAATCTTAATCTTTCTCATTAACTCTTCTAGGTAGCTTTTTCTTTTCCTTTGCTCTTTAGTGTTTGTTCCTTGTCACTTAGAACTTGTACAACATCATAGATCATTAATATCATCTGATTTTCTCAAGACTCTAAACTCTCTTATTCTCTCTCAAAACCCTAATTTCTCTCTCTTTCCACATAAGTCTTGGATGAGCTCAAAATCCAAACTTCTTTAAGAAAAGATGATGAAGAAGAAGAATCACTTATTACCTTACTCTTTTCTTCACTAAATCACAACTTTGGAGATTTTCTCTCTCCACCAAACTTGATTTTTCTTCCTCTTTCTTGCTCTTTCCAGCTTCCTTAAGAGTTATGGACCATGAAGATCATCTTGTCTTGATCTTTTCCCTTTCTTCTCTTCCTTTCTCTCTCTAGAAATCAAGATTGGCTATGAAGGAAAAGAAATGGCTAGCATGACTGGTAGAGAAGAGAGAGAAGAAGATAGAAAATGAAAAGAACAAAAAGAAGAAAGGAAAACATTAAATAGGGTACCCAATAGTCTTCATGTGGGACCCACCATTTTGACCATTCCTTAACATTTATACTTAATCAACATTACTCCTCTTTCTTTAATGCGATGGTCGGCCAACCCAATTTTAAGTGTCCAAATTTCCTATGTTAATTAGCAATTTATCTCATTAATTCTCTAATTTTTGGTAAATTGCAATTTGACCCCAAAACTTATCAAATTTTGCAATTTAGTCCTTTACCGTAAATCAACTTTTTTAAATTCTATAAACACTTAATTAGGTTTATATCATTTAATTTAGTCATTACTTGATCAAGTTTTGTAAAAATCTGAATTTAAACTCCGATCGGTCATACGCATCAATTTTGCAACACGTGCGACTCAGTGTCTAAATTAGCGGATATTACATTCTCTCCCCCTTAAATAATTTCATCCTCAAAATTTACCTGTTCATTCTGGTTTAAACAACTGGGGATACTGCTTCTTCATCACTTCTTCACTTTTCCACGTGGCTTGTTCAGTTGTATGATCCCGCCACCAAACTTTAACTAGAGGGACTCTCTTGTTCCAGAGAACTTTCTCTTCATATGCTATTATAGCCACTGGTTCTTCCTCATAAGACATGTGTGTTTGTACCTCTATTTCTTCAATCGGCATAATGTGGGTCGGGTCTAAATGGTCTCTTCTTAACATTGAAACATGGAACACGTTATGAATTCTGTCTAGCTCTGGGGGAAGAGCTAATCGGTAAGCCACTGGTCCTATTCTTTCCAGAATCTCATAAGGACCAATAAACCTTGGACTTAACTTTCCTTTTCTACCGAACCTCAATACCTTTTTCCAAGGCGAAACTTTAAGGAATACTTTCTCTCATACTGCATATTTTTTGTTTCGTCTCTTTAAATCAGCATATGATTTTCTGTCGATCTTGTGCTGCCTTTAGCCTTTCTTTGATCACTTTAACTTTTTCCTCGGTCTGTTGAATTATCTCTGGCCCAATTAACTTTTTCTCATTTAACTCGGTCCAACGTACTGGTGTCCTACATTTTATTCTGTATAAGGCCTTATAAGGAGCCATACGAATGCTCGTTTGATGACTATTATTATAGGCAAACTCCATAAGAGTTAGATGTCGATCCCAACTTCCATCAAATTCAAGCACACAACATCTCATCATATACTCTAGCAACTGAATAACTCACTTTGATTGCCCATCCATTTGCGGATGAAATGTCGTACTGAATCTGAGTCGAGTTCCCAAAGCCTGTTGTGAACTTTTCCAGAACTGCGACGTAAACCTGGGATCTCTATCAGAGATAATAGACACAGGTATTCCATGAAGTCTCACTATCTCATTCGCATAGATCTTGGCCAGCTTGTTCAAAGTATAGTCCATTCAGACTGGTAGAAAATGTGCCGACTTCGTCAATCAATCCACTATCACCCACACTGCATCATGCTTTCTCTGAGTTACCGGTAAGTCAGACACAAAATCCATCGTGATTCTCTCCCACTTCAATTCTAGTATGGGAATTGGTTTGTAGTAATCATGTGGTTAATTGATGTTCAGCTTTCACTTGTTGACAGATTAGACATTTAGCAACATATTCAGTGATATCCTTCTTCATCCCCGACCACCATTATTATGCTTTCAAATCTTGGTACATCTTGTTCCCATCTGGGTGCAAAGTATAAACCTTTCACGAGCTTCCTTTAAAATCTCTGACCTCACCTCTTCTATACTTGGTAGACAAATCCGATTCTTGAAATACACAGTACCATCTTCTGTTAAAGAAAATTCTGACTTTTCTCCATTTTTCAAGACTTCGACCTTCTTTACTAGCTTCTCATCTTGTTTTTGGACATCTTTAATTCTCTACATCAATGTGGATTCCAATCGCATCTCAGCAAAAATATTTCGGCTTAGCGCATCAACTACCATATTAGCTTTGCCTGGCTGGTAGTCGATCACACAGTTATAATCATTAATCAATTCCAACCATCTTCGCTGCCTCAGGTTCAACTCTTTCTGTGAAGGAAGATACTTAAGACTTTTGTGGTCCGTATAAATGTAGCATCTTTCTCCATACATATAATGTCTCCATATCTTAACAGCAAAAACTATCGCTGCAAGCTCTAAATCATGTGTTGGATAGTTAAGCTCATGAGGCTTAAGCTGTCTGGAGACATATGCAATCACTTTTCCCTCTTGCATAAGAACACATCCTAGCCCATTGTGACTTGCATCACTGTACACAACATAATCTTTTCCTAGAGTAGGCTGAGTCAAAACTGGTTCTTCAGTCAGCATTGCCTTCAATCGATCAAGGCTTGCTTGACATCTATCTGTCCATTCAAAATGGACCTCTTTTTGCAGCAGTCGTGTCAAAGGATTCGCTATAGATGAAAATCCATTCAAAATCTCCTATAATATCTGGCTAATCCAAGGAAACTACTCATCTCAGTCACGTTGCGAGGTGGTCTCCAATTATGAATAACCTTGATTTTACTAGGATCAACTCGAATACCTTCCGTTGAAATTACATGACCCAGAAAACTAACTGCTTCCAACCAAAACTCACACTTAGACAACTTTGCATACAATTGTTTCTCCCTCAAGGTCTGCAATACTTTTCTAAGATGTTGGTCATGCTCTACTAGATCTCTAGAATAAACAAGAATGTCATCAATGAATACAAATACAAATTATCATTATATGGCCTAAAAACTCGATTCATCAGGTCCATAAAAATTGTCGGTGCATTCGTCAATCCAAATGGCATCACCAAGAATGTATAATGACCATAACGAGTCTTGAATGCCATCTTAGATACATCTTCCCTTTTGATCTTCAATTGATGATACCCTGATCGAAGATCTATCTTTGAAAATATACTTGCACCTTTCAACTGATCAAATAAATCATCAATCCTAGGCAATGGGTATTTATTCTTAACAGTAACCCTATTAAGCTGCCTGTAGTTAATACAAATACGTAAAGTACTGTCTTTCTTCTTCACAAATAATACTGGAGCACCCTATGGTGATACACTAGGTCATATAAATCCTTTATCTAACATTTCTTGTAACTGTATCTTCAACTCTTTCAATTCTATGGGTGCCATCCTATATAGTGTAATAGATATAGGAGCGGTGCCAAGTACTAATTCGATAGCAAACTCTATCTCTCAGTCAGGTGGTAGTCCTAGCAACTCATCAGGGAACACATCAGAAAACTCACTAACAGTTGGGATGTGAGCTTTCAACGCTGATATCACATTGTTTGAATATCGTCTATTCTCACTCATCACTACTATCTCTTCTTGTTCTGAAACTTTAATCCTCATCTCACTTTTTCTGCAAATCTACTATCACTTTGTGTCGAGCTAGCCAATCCATTCCTAAGCTCACATCGAACTCATGGAATGGTAGCTCTATTAAATCCACTGGGAATTGTTTATCTTGAATTTCGATTGGGCAACCCCGAAAGATTTTACTAACCCTCATATAGTGCCCTAATGGGTTAGTCACAAGAATCTCGTATTCTAGAGTCTCAGGTTTGAAACCCTCTCGACCCGATGGTGGTATGCATATGTATGAGTTTGTCGACCCAGGGCCTATCAATGCATGTATATAAGAGCCAAAGAGAAGGAATTTACCCACTATGACGTCAAGTGCATCCTGCTCCTCTCGGTGTCGCATGGCATAAGCTCTTGCTAGAGCAACTCTACTACCTTCCGGCCTCTCCACTGTGTCTGAACTAAACTGGCTTGGCCCTACACGACCTCCTCTTCCTTGTCCTCGGCCTCGACCTCTGCCGTGCCCCATAGTCTATATTAGTACTGACTCAATACTCCCTGAACCTCTGTGCAACTGTAGTAGTGGACAATCTCTTCTTATATGATCCTTGGAGCTGCATCTCAAGCATGCTCCTGTCAAGTACCAACACTTTCCTGGGTGAGGACGACCACAATGTTGACACATTGGTAGAGTTGTAGATCTACTGGATGCCTGTGTTGATACACTAGCTATTGATGAAGTAGATCTTGCGGTTTGTCCCCGCCTATAAGACTGAGGTCTGCTGGAACCTCCAACTTGGATTCGGCCACCAAAAGATCTAGCTCTCTTGCTGCTCGACTGTACTCCACTTGGTTATGGTGCGGGTTTACTAACCCAACTAACCTACACAGGCTGCTGTGCCACCAAGACTCTTTCAACTGTTCTAACAGATGCTAGTAAATTGGGAAAGCTCATCAGACATAGGGCTGAAACTTGTAACTTGATCGTATCCCTCAACCCATCTTCACAACATCGACATTTATCAGTTTCTTTGGATACAATGCCCTCAACATACTTACATAAATGTGTGAATTCCCTCTCATATTCTGTTACTAACATATTTCCTTGTTTTAGAGTCAGAAATTCTCTTTTCTTGTCATCTGTGTATATAGGAGGGATATACTGTTCCTTAAATTTCTCCAGAAAGAATTCCCATGTCATAGGGTTGGGTGCCTCTGTGCTTTGTGACTCAGATCACCACCAATCATATGCATGTTTTTGTAGCAGCGATATTGCATACTCATATTTCTGCTCATCTGTATAGTGTAGTTGATCGAAAACTCACTCTATCCATTCCAACCAGAATTCTGCTGCAGAAGGATCATCCTCCCTTTTTCCATAGAAATTGGGTGCCCCTAGCTTCCTCCATCTCTCAAATTGTAATCCATATGAGGTTGGTTGTGATGCTTTCTATAGCAATTTTATCATATTTCTCATGAGCTCCGTCTGACCTGTATTAGTAGCTGACTGCTCACGGGATGAGTTAGCACCAGATCTCGGTGCTGCAGCTTGGCGACGACTTGGTCGCGATGAAACTCTTGCCTCTGAGGGCTCATTACTCTCAGCTTCTTCCACTACTATTCATCTTGATCCAGAAGCCATACCTTACCTATAACATAAAGGTAACGGCCCTACTCATTAAAGTATCAATTTCAAAAATTCAATTGTGGCTTCTCTTCAAAAAAAAAACAATTTCAAAATTCACTTTTTAAAAACCCAAAGTCGCCCAAACCGGGCTTTGATACCAAAACTACTGTAACACCCCCTTACCCAAACTGCATGTGCCCGGATGCGGGGGCGCTACTGTCTGTCTTCTTGTCTTCTTTAAATGACTATATATATATATATATATATATATATATATATATATATATATATATATATTTCCTTTATTTAATGAATAATGTACATTTTATTTACATAATATAGTATTTATAAATACCAATTTACTATTTAACAAACTTTGAAAACTAATTTACAATTTATTAGTATATATAATGTGGAAAACAAATTACAAGAGTTCAAAAGTTTATGACCCACTATTTCAAGATCGACTGCTTTAATTTGAATAGGATCACCACTTTCTTTATCTACCAACTTCAACTACCTTTCTATATCTGCGCGGAAGGAAACTCTCACGCTAAGCTCTAAGCTTAGTAGTGTCTATAAATAAGGCAATATACTATATCATGCAACAAGCATTAACATGTACCATTTTATGCATTAAAATGTTTGCATGTTATTTCTATCAACATGTTCCTATTTCAACAAGTATAAACATCATGCTCACATATACAATGTTATTTTCATTTATCTTTGACGGTAAGTTACTCTGATAATCTCTTTATTATTATATCTCAATCTCATATCATCATCATTTTCTTTTTCTTTTCTTTTCTTATTTTCTGACATATCTTCATTATCTTGCCCACATCACTCTAAATTTGGACTGACTGGATATGGGTTATGGATCAGAAGCGCTCCCAGAGCTATAGCCACCCTATCCACTATCTAGCTCAACAGAGCTTCTTAAATCAATGGCGCTCTCCGAGCATAAGCCACATTGATTGAGTATAATTTCATCATAGATGAATAACCGGACCAAGGGCGCTCTCCGAGCTTAAGCCACCTTGTCCTTAATTTATATGTGCTCATCAGAGCTTCTCAAGTCAATGGTGCTCTCCGAGCTTAAGCCACATTGATTGAGGAATATCTCATATAGTACGATACCATTCACCCCCTTAATGACATGCCATCTATCCTGATTCTAGTCCGTAGGTAGAGTAATGGGCATCATCGTATTTTCACATCATCATCATTCTCAATTTTGACACATCAATATTTTCATGTATCAACATCTCAATTCTCTTATTTTGCAAACATCTTATCATGCTCATATATACTGGATCACATCCTTTTCATTTATTTAACTAGATACATTAATATTCTCATGTTTATAATCCGTATCAGTTCATGTATTTCACCCATATCAGATTTCATATATCATCCGTGTCAACATTCATTTTTCTATATCACAACATAACACGTTCTCACATCAATAATTATATATATAATCATTCTTAATTCCCTGGATAGACAATGACTTTCATTTATTTACCTGAATTCTTCATTTGATAACCACATTCATAATTACTAATACAGATCATTCACGGCTGTGATTACTAATTCACGCCCATGAATTAGTTCATGCCCGTAATCCTAAGCCATGAATGCTACTGGAATGAATCACCTAAAAGCATTCACGATCGTGAATACTCATTCATGCCTGTGAATGAATTCATGCTTGTAATTCCCAACTGTGAACACTTCTGGAATGAATAGTACCATTTCCACATAGAAGTCACAACCGTGATACAATCAGTCACAACCATGAACCATCAGGTTCACTGTGACTCGATAGTCACACCTATGACTTTCAACAGTAAATCTGCATATTCACTTTTTATTCATTCTAATATCATCCAAATCATACCAAAATTCTATTTCATGCATTTTGAAGGTTCTTTACTCAACTTATTACTTTTTAATACATGTAAATGTCTTTATCGTACAAGATTTTCTAACATGCATCATTGATTCAATGTCTCACAATGATCTCATTCATGCATATCTAAACCCATGGTTTCATGCCCTAATTATCATTCCTGAAATTCATTTATCTAAAATCATGTTCAGTATGCATTATTTCAAACAAAGATAGGCTATTGCCTTAAATTATGCACAAACCTTAATCTTTCTCTTTCACTCTTCTAGGTAGCTTTCTCTTTTCCTTTGCTCTTTAGGGTTTGTTCCTTGTCACTTGGAACTCCTACAACATCATAGATTATTATTATCATCTGATTTTCTCAAGACCCTAAACTCTCTTATTCTCTCTCAAAACCCTAATTTCTCTCTCTTTCCTCATAAGTCTTGGATGAGCTCAAAATCCAAACTTCTTTAAGAAAAGATGAAGAAGAAGAAGAATCACTTCTTATCTTACTCTTTTCTTGACTAAATCTCTCTCCACCAAACTTGATTTTTCTTCCTCTTTCTTGCTCTTTCCAGCTTCCTTAAGAGTTATGGACCATGAAGATCATCTTGTCTTGATCTTTTCCCTTTCTTCTCTTCCTTTCTCTCTCTAGAAATCAAGATTGGCTATGGAGGAAAAGAAATGGCTAGCGTGACTGGCAGAGAAGAGAGAGAAGAAGACAGAAAATGAAGAGAAGAAGAAGAAGAAAGGAAAACATTAAATAGGGTACCCAATAAACTTCATGTGGGACCCACCATTTTGACCATTCCTGAACATTTATACTTAATCAACATTACTCCTCTTTCTTTAATGCTATGGCCGACCAACCTAATTTTTAGTGTCCAAATTTCCTATGTTAATTAGCAATTAATCTCATTAATTCTCCAATTTTTGGTAAATTACAATTTGACCCCAAAACTTATCAAATTTTGCAATTTAGTCCTTTACTGTAAGTCAACTTCTTTAAATTCTAAAAATATTTAATTAGGCTTATATCATTTAATTTAGTCATTACTTGATCAATTTTTGTAAAAATCTGAATTTAAACTCCGATCGGTCATATCGATCAATTTTGCAACACGTGTGACTCGGTGTCTAAATTTGCATATATTACAGCATATGCTATGAAGGCCCATGGGGAGCAGAGAGCCACATACATCATTGTGGGTATGTTTTCTTTACATAGCTCCGATTTATGTGCTTTGATAGACCCAAGTTCTACATATTCGTATCTATGCACGAGCAAGCCTAGTCAACACAGTATGATAATAGAGAAGTTAGAGTTCGAGATTGAGGTCATAAACCCTTTAGGCCATAGTGTGGTTGTGAACTGGGTATACAAAAGTTTCCCTTTGGTTTTTCATGGGAAAAGTTTCCTATAAATCTCATTGAACTACCGTTTCATGAGTATGATGTCATATTAGGTAAGGATTGGCTTTCACAGCAAAGGCAGTTATTGATTGTTGGTCTAAGATAGTTGTTCTTAAGACTTTTGAAAAAGAAGAAGTGGTAGTTGAAGGTGAGAGGCTTCCACATCCTCTAAAGATGGTTTCCAACATTGAGGCACAGAAGATGATGCGAAAGGGATTTAAGGCTTATTTAGCTAGCGTGATTGACACCATGAGAGGTGTTCAGGATCTTTAAGATATCCCTATAGTGAGGGAATTTTTAGATGTCTTTCCAGATGATCTGCCAGGATTACCACCAAATAGAGATGTCGAGTTCTCTATAAAGCTCACACTAAGCATGACACCGATATCCATAACACCTTACATAATGGCACCTTTAGAGATGAAGGAGCCGAAAACTCAGTTGCAAAAGATATTAGAGAAGAGTTTTATTAGGTCGAGTGTATCTCTATGGGGAGCACCAGTTTTGTTTGTAAAGAAGAAAGATGGGTCTATGAGATTGTGCGTAGACTACAAGCAATTAAACAAAGTGACTATAAATAACTGATATTTGTTGCCCCTGATTGATGATGTTTTCGATCAGTTAAAGGGTGCAAGAGTGTTCTGTAAAATTGATTTGAGGTCGAGTTATCACTATTTGAAGATAAAAGAAAAGGATATATCCAAGACAACTTTCAGGACTAGATATGGTCATTATGAGTTTTTAGTTATGCCATTCGATTTGACCAATGCTTTTGCAACTTTCATGGACCTGATGCATAGGATCTTCAGGACATATTTGAACCAGTTTGTAGTTGTTTTCATTAATGATAACTTGGTATATCTTAAGAACAAAGCACAACATAATGAACATTTGTGAACAGTATTGGAGATCCAAAGAGATTAGAAGCTTTACGCCAAGCTATCCAAATGTGACTTTTGTCTTGATGAAATAGCTTTCCTTGGACACATCGTGTCAGCAAATGACATTAGAGTTGATTCTAACAAGGTTGAGGCAATCTTGAATTCATAGTCTCCTCAGAATGTGACCAAAATCAGGAGTTTTCTTGGTTTGGTAGGTTACTATAGGAGGTTTGTGAAAAGTTTTTCTTTGATTTCTACTCCATTTAGTAGACTTTTATAGTTTCAACAAGCTTAAGTGTATGTTGATAGAAGCCCCAGTTTTTACACAGCCAGTTCTTGATAAAGAGTAAGTTATCTACAGTGATGCTTTTCATAACGGATTGGGGTGTGTCTTGATGCAAGAAGGAAAGATCGTTGCTTATGCTTCCAGACAGTTGAAGCCACATGAAAAGAATTGTCCCACATATGACATCGAGTTGGTAGCCATTGTGTTTTCTCTAATGATATGGCATCATTACTTATATAGGGAAAAAGGTTATATCTACACTAACCACAATAGTTTAATGTATCTTTTGACAAAAAAAGAACTCAACTTAAGGTAGAGACGATGGTTAGAACTGATCAAGGACTATAATTGTGTCATTGACTATCATCTAGGTAAGGGCAATGTTTTGGTCAATGCTTTGAGCAAGAAGACTATAACGGAGTTGCATATTCGACCTACTCTCAACCAGGAAATCAGAGATGCACAAATGCAAGATCATAAGCTAGTTGAGATCTCCGAGTTGGTTTTTAAGAGGGAGAGACCGGAGTACACAGTTGAATCAGACGGTAGTTTGTTTTGCTAAGGACATTTATGCATGCCTGATGTTACAGAGTTGAAGCAAAGTATTTTAAAGGAAGCACATGAAACCAGGTTTGCCATGCATCCAGGAAGTAATAAAATGAACCATGATCTAAAAGGAAGGTATGAAAAAGGACATCAAAGAGTTCACAACAATATGTTTGACATGTCAGTAGGTCAAGGTAGAAAATCAGGTACCTTTAGGTTTGATACAACCAATTATGATACTGGAACGGAAATGGGTATGGATCACGGTGGATTTTGGGTTACCTATGACTCCAAGGAAATTCGATGTCGTTTGGGCGGTCGTAGATAGGTTAATGAAGTCGGCACAGTTCTTACCTATCAAAATAGATTATTCCTTGTATGTGAATGAGATAGTATGATTACATGGAGTTTCAGTCTCCATCATATCAGACAGAGATCCAAGGTTTACACCTCAGTTTTGGGGAAGTCTATAGTGAGCTTTTGGTACTAAGCTTACTTTCAGCATAACTTTTAACCCATAGATCAATGCTTAGTCTGAGATGGTGATACAGATACTAGAGGACATGATGAAAGTTATGTTATCATGTTTAAAGGTAGCTAGGAGAAATAACTACCATTAATGGAGTTTGCCTATTACAACAACTATCAGTCTAGCATCCAAATTACTCCTTATGAGGCACTATACGGTAGGAAGTGTCAAACACCGTTATGTTGGATAAAGATCAGTGAGTGGAGGTTACTGGGGCCAGAGTTAGTAAAAGAGACAGAGGAAAAAATGAAGATTATATAAAAAAGGCTAAAGGCAGCTTCAAATAAACAGATATTGTGTGTAGATTTGAAGATAAGGGATATATAATACAAAATGTGAGACAAAGTGTTTCTCAAAGTTTCTTCATGGAAGACGGTCCTAAGGTTCGAAAAGAAGGGCAAGTTAAGCCTTAGATTCATTGTGCCATATGAGATTTTAGAACGATTTGGGCTAGTCGCATATAGAATTGATTCACAATGTTTTCATTTCTGATGAGATATAGGTCAGATATGTCATATGTCATCATAGCAGAAAACATAGAGGTTAGACCAAATCTCATGTATGAGGAAGAGTCGATTAAGATATTGGCTCGAGGAATTAAATAGCTCATAAACAAGCAAGAACATTAGTCAAAGTTCTATGGAGGAATCATGTAACATTCAGTGATTTAGGCCCCGATTACGCGTGACCATAGTGAGGCACGCAGGTTTAATCGGAGTCTAAATTTGAACCCATAAAAAAATAACTAATAATAAGGAAAATAATTAAGGATATTATTATTTAAAAATTAAAAAGATTAGGGGTAGCATTAGAAGAAAATAAAATTTTCTATGGACAAAATCGGTATTATGGAAATTGTTTGGGGAAAAAGTGTGAATATGGAGGAAGATGTAGCAAATGTGGAATTTCTCAAAGTTTAATTGTAAATCAATATTAATTAACTTAATGAACCAATAAGAATTAAGATTAATTTTAATTAGTGGGACCCACACCTTAATCAAAGTATAAAAGTCAAAAATGGGAGGAATTCTCTATTCTTCCACCAAAATATCTAACTCTTCTTCATCTTCTTTTCTCCTCTCTTTGTTGTCCACTCTAGCCTTCCAAAGCCACCATTTTTGCTTCATTTCAAGCTTGAAAAAGACAGAAAAAAAGTAGTTTTGAGAGAGGAAAATTCGGAATTAAGGAGTCCTTGCCATAAATGGAGCAAAGGAGAAAGAAAGAAGGAATAAGGAAGACAAAAAAAAGGGAGATTAGTTAGGGGGAATTTCGGCCCACATTGGAAAACACTTAAGGTGAGTTTATTCTTCTTAAATTCAACCTTTTTCCTTCCATTTGAGATCCATGTTGATGATATATGTGATTAGGGTTGATAGATATAGGTTAGGTTGCAAGTTTGAACTTAGAAATTTAAGTTTGTGATTAGTTGATGGAAGTGTAATTAAACTTTGAATTAATTATAATTGACGTTAGTTAATTGTTTTATGGCTTAAAAACTAAATAAAATATGATGTTAATGGATGAATGAGGGGCTTCCATAGTAAAAGAAATTTGGGGAAAATTGAAATTAGCATAGAAGCACAACAATTGGTAATAAGTGAAGCATGATTTGAGTGTTGAATTAAAGAAAATGAATTGGGAACTAGGATATAGTTTTTGGGCAGCCATGACATAGTAAGAGGAAAGTTTAACCTTAGTAAAGTTTAGCTCAATTAAGGTGTGAAACATATTAGGAGCATTAGCATACTATGTAGATATGAAAAACATTGAAAATGGATATTGGAAATGAGATGTGGTATGGTTGTGTAGGAAAAAGAAGTGAACAAGGAAGAGGCCCTCAAGAGTGTGACAAAGGCAAGGAGAAAGCTAGCTAATAAGGGAAGAAAAAGAAGGATTAAGGGAAGAGCCAAGGCTGATTAGGTATGTGCTTCATTGATAAAAAATTTACATGATGTTCATGTGTGTGTAATTAGGTGTTAAAGTTTAATAAGCTTGTGTGTTTGATGTGTGATGTAATTAGTTGTTGTTTTTGATATTTTATATGGCAATGGGAACAAATGGTGTGAAATAATTGAGACAAATGAATTTAGTCGTACTTTTGGAAATTTTAGTATTAAAATGAATGCAAATGATAAATGTGGTTGAAATATGGATTGATGCCAATTGATGGCTCTGGTACAGAATTCCAAGAATAGCCCTGACACTTTTGATGATACCTTGAGTTCTGGAACTTTTTTTTGTTTGTTCTTTATTGGAAATGAAAGCTAAGACATAGCGCTTTAATTGGTATTCACACCATAACATCTAATATGTCTAGATTTGCCCAGAAAAATGCATGAAGTTCAAACATAGAATCTGTCCAGAACATTCTGGGCAGAAATATCTGTGACAATTTAGTGTTAAATTAACCATAACTTTTGATAGAAAAATGGGATTTAAGTGATTTTTAATGAATATGAAAGCTAAGAGAATAAGCTACAAATTGTTAGAAGGCCATAACCCTAAATGCGAATTATAAAGGGCTACAAATGAAGCCCAAAAATAGGTATGAAATCTGCCATAGGTAAAAACATGAAATATTGGAGTTGTGCATGTGTTGTGATAATTATATATAATAATTAATGTGAATAATTATTTTAATGGTAGTAATGAATGTCTAACAAATTATTTATATGTGAGATTTTAGTGCAATAATAATAGGAATAAAGAACAAAATTAAATAAGCATTATAATAATAGTTGAATAATATTGCCATTTTTGAAATATTGTGAATTAATATAAAAATAGTTAAGCCCAAAGACACCTACGCTAGACCTAGAATAGAGAATAGTTTGGCATGTCAATCAGCGGATTTTAGGCACTCGTTGCCAAATATGAAAGCCGGTAATGACAAATTGATAAATACGCTCGGCACAAAATTATTAAGCAGGTAATGACAATTTTACAAAATGCGATAATGGCATTATTATGAAGCGCTCGATGCAATATTATGAAAGCCGGAAATGACAACCCTGTTATTCCTATTAGTTAGTTCGGTTATAGGTGTTATGGGCACAAGAAAATAATAATAATAATAATAGTAATAATAATAATAATAATAATAATAATAATAATAATAATAATAATAATAATAATAATAATAGCGAAGTATGTGAGTTTTATAAATGTTATATGAATTCAAGTTGTTAAATATTGAATATTTGCTGAACTTGTTTGATTTTATATAATTCCTTATTTTATGTCTTACTTGTTAAATTTATAAATGACATGTAATCAAATATGTGTATGTGAAGTTTTTATCATTGAAGCACCACTAAGCTATTAGCTTAGCGTGGGTGGTTTCCTCTCGCGCAGGTTTAGAAGGGTAGCCGTAGAAAATAGATTGTCAGAAGAAGAAGGGTACCCGGAAGGAAGCAGCAAAAAGCTTTGGATTTTTTTTTAGTATATTTTATAAAAAAATTTTGTAAATTAAATTATTTTTTTATTTCCCATAGTATGTATTATAGACATGAATTATAATGTAAATTAATGTACTTTATAAATAAATAAAATTTTGAATATTTGTGCTTATATTAATTTTTATTATTAGTGTCTGCAATATTTTCGTAAAAACAAAATTTATTCTTCATTTCATTAATTTTATGAAACATTTAGGCAGGTAATACTCACTTATCTTGCTGAACGAAAGTGGGGTAAGAGGGTATTACAAATTTTGGTATCAGAGCTATAGGTTTTAATGATTCTTATTTAGTGGGTGTGGGAAGATAAGTGCATGTTTTCAGTATTTGCATTGTTTTAAGCTGCTATATTCTAATAAGGGACCCTTCTTCTGACAATATAGGTTTTAATGGATTCAAAATCAAGACAAAGTCACGAAGAACAAGAGGATGATAATATAGCTAATTTGGCTACTCATAGACAGTCAGCATCAATTAGAGCCTCAGAGCCTAGTGTTATAGCTCCACAACATGCTGAAGAACAGGTTAACCCGGGTCAGGTACCCCTTATGCAACAGATGGCTACCTTGTTACAGCATATAGCACAAGTTGTGCCACCACAACCGAAACCCCAGATTGATAAATTAAGAAAATATGGGGCTACAGATTTTACGGGCAAAAAAGAGGATGACCCGGCAGCAGCAGAATTTTGGTTGGAAAAGACAAAGTAGGTTTTTGAGGACCTGCAGTGTCCTGAGGAGTACAAGGTTAGATATGTAGTATCCCTCCTTCAGGAGCATGCCTATGACTGGTGGAAGTTGGTGTTAGGAAAATCTCAGACTCCGACCCCTCAGACATGGGATTTCTTTATGGCAGAGTTTAAAAATAAATATGTGCCAAGAATTTATGTGGATGAGAAAAAGCGATAATTTCTGAATTTGAAGCAGAGGGGTATGACAGTAGCTGAGTACGAGATGGAGTTCACTAGGCTGAGCAAGTATGCTACTGGGATTATTGGAGATGAAGCTGATAAATGTCGTATATTTGAAGATGGTCTCGATGAGGAGATTGGGTATTTAGTGGCTTCACAGCAACATACAAATTTTGCTACACTAATGTCCTCTGCCTTTAGTGTAGAAAGAAGAAAGAAGCTGAAGACAGAAGACTTCTCCAAGAAATCAACAGCTAGTGTGGCCCAGACATCGGGTAGGAAAGGATGAATAGTACCCAAACCATTTCAGTCAAGGGCAGCTGGGCAGACATTTTCTGGTAGTCGGGGTCAGCATTTTAAACCTGCAACATCATCTGCTTGTTCACCAACATCATTTTCCAAGAGACCAGCTCCGACTTTGTGTCAGCATTGTGGTAGAGCTTATACAAGAGAGTGTTGGTGGTTGATTGGGGCATGTTTGAGATGTGGAGCTACTGACCATATGAAGAGAGATTGTCCCAGACTTAGTATAGGCAGTATGGCACCAGCACAGACTATGACATCAGTACAGAGTTGTGGTAGAGGTCGAGGCCAGTTTAGAGGTGGTCGTACCGGACAGAGTCAGGGGGTATCAGAGACAGTTGACAGACCCGGAGGTAGTAAGGCTCTAGCTCGGGCCTATGTGATGAGACCCCGTGAGGACCAGGATGCACCAGACGTCGTAGTTGGTAAATTATTTTTATTTGATTTTGATTTACATGCATTGATAGATCCGATTTACATGCATTCATACATAAGCACAGCTGTACTTAGACAAAGGAACATGAAACCTGAGACCTTAGAATATGAGATAGTTGTGACCAATCCGCTGGGACATAGTGTGAAAGTGAATCAGATTTATAGAAATAGTTCAATAATAATTTAGGGTAGAGAATTTCCAGCAGACTTAATAGAATTACCTTTTCATGAATTCAATGCTATTCTGGTTATGGATTGGTTGACAAAGCATAGAGCTATAGTCGACTATTGATCTAGAAAAATTGGCCTTAAAATTCCAGAGTAGGATGACACCATCATTCAATGTGAAGGTCAAACATGTTTTACCAATGTTATTTCTGCATTAAAAGCTCAAAAATACATTAGGAAAGGATGTGAGACATATTTGGCCCATGTGATAGATACCAGGAAGGGGAGCCTGGAACTCAAGGACATCCCCACAGTATGTGAGTTCCCAGATGTGTTTCCTGAGGATTTGCTGGGGTTACCATTAGATAAGGAGATAGAGTTTTCTATTGATGTGATTCCTGGTACAACCCCGATATCAATTACTCCTTATAGAATGGCACCTGTAGAATTGAGAGAGCTGAAGGTTCAATTGTAGGAATTGCTAGACAAGGGGTTGATAAGACCCAGTGTGTCACCATGGGGTGCTCCGGTGTTGTTTGTGAAAAAGAAGGATGGCACCCTATGATTATGTATTGATTACCGATAATTAAATATGGTGACAATTAAAAATAAATACCCATTACCTAGAATTGATGATTTGTTTGATCAATTGAAGGGAGCAAGAGTATTCTCTAAGATTGATCTCAGATCCAGGTATCACCAACTGAAAATCAAAGAATCAGATGTGTCCAAAATAGCCTTCATGACTCGATATGGCCACTATGAATTCCTAGTTATGCCATTTGGCTTAACGAATGCACCAGCTGCCTTTATGGATATGATTAGTAGAATTTTTAGGCCTTACCTTGATCAATTTGTGGTAGTTTTTATAGATGATATCCTGTTGTATTCGAGGGACAAGGGAGAACATGATAGACATCTCAGAATAGTACTGCAGAGTTTGAAGGAAAATCAATTGTATGCAAAGCTGTCAAAATGTGAGTTCTGGTTGGAAGAAGTGGGATTCATAGGGCATGTTATTTCAATTGAAGGAATCCGGGTTGATCCTAACAAAATAGAAGCCATTTTAAGTTGGAAGCTGCCTCGTAATATAACAGAAGTTTGGAGTTTCCTTGGATTAGTTGGCTACTACGGAAGGTTTGTGAAGGGATTTTCAAGCATAGCTACACCAATTACTAAGTTGCTCAGAGAAGAAACTAAGTTTGAGTGGAAAATCGGTGTCAAGCAAACTTTGAGATATTAAAAGTCATGCTAACCGAAACACCTATTTTGAACCAACCTACGCCGGGGAAAGATTTTGTGATATACAGTGATGCCTCTCATAATGGGTTAGGTTGCGTATTAATGCAAAAGGGTAAAGTAGTTGCTTATGCATCTAGGCAATTGAAGCCTCGTGAATAAAATTACCCTACACATGATTTGGAGTTGGCAGCAATAGTGTTTGCTGTAAAAATATGGCGGCATTATTTGTATGGCGAGCGGTGCTACATATACACAGATCATAAGAGCCTCAAATATTTGCCCACACAAAAAGAGTTGAACTTAAGGCAAAGACGCTGGTTGGAGTTAATCAAGGATTATAATTGTATTATTGATTATCAACCAAGCAAAACCAATGTAGTAGCGGATGCCTTAAGTAGAAAAACACTGGCAGGTATAGTTTAAAATTTTCCTCAATTATAATATAATATATAAAAATTAATAATAAATTAAAAATTAGACTCACAATTTATTTTGGCAGAGTTACGGGTCTAACCTACTTTAAGGCAACAAGTGAGAGAAGCTCAGAAGCAAGATCCGAAATTGATGATAATTGCCGATGCAGTGAAAAAGAGGGAGAGAACTGAATTTAAGGTTGAAGATGATGGAAGTATAAGTTACCAAGGAAGATTGTATATGCCAAATGACAGTGGATTAAAGCAAACAATACTAAAAGAGGCATATAATACAACTTATTCTATGCATCCAATGAGCAATAAAATGTACCATAACCTGAAAACTCATTATTGGTGGCCAAGAATGAAGAAGGATATAGTGGAATATACTACAAGATGCTTGACATGTCAACAAGTGAAAGCAGAGCACTAAGTACCATCTGGATTGTTGCAGCCTATTGTAATTCCAGAATGGAAGTGGGAAAGGATTACAATGTATTTTGTATCTGGGTTGCCTTTGACACAAAAGAAGCATGATGCAGTATCGGTAATTGTTGACAGGCTCACCAAATTGGTTCACTTTCTGCCAGTTCAAATGGATTACTCATTGAGCGGGTTAGTAGAATTATATGTTAATGAGATAATTCGACTGCATGGGGTGCCAGTATCTATTATTTTTGATCGAGACCCATGGTTCACATCAAAATTTTGGAAAAGTCTACAGCAAGCATTGGGGACTCGACTTACTTTTAGTACAACATTTCACCCACAAATAGATGGGCAATCCGAACAAGTATTCAATTGCTGGAAGATATGCTTAGAAGTTGTGTAATTGATTTTAAGGGTAGCTGGGATAAACATTTATCATTGATGGAATTTGCATACAACAATAGCTATCAAGCTAGTCTCTGCATGTCACCATACTAAGTTTTGTATGGAAGGAGATGTAGAACACCACTATGTTGGACAAAACTTGGTGAAAAGAAATTAATAGGGCCAAAATTAGTGCAGCAAACAGAGGAGAATGTGAAATTAATTCAAGATCGGTTAAAAGCTACAACTGATCGACAAAAATCATATACCGATTTGAAGAGGAAAGACATTGAATATGTTGTCGGAGACAAGGTATCTTTCAAAGTTTCACCTTGCAAGAAAGTACTTCATTTTGGTAAAAATGGGAAACTAAGTCCTAGATTTATTGGACCAAATGAAACACTTGAACATATGGGTCCAGTGGCTTACAGGTTGGCCTTACCACCAAAATTGGATAAGATCCACAATGTGTTTCATGTGGTAATGTTAAGGAGATATAGATCTGATCTGACACATGTAATACCTATGGAATCAATAGAGGTACAACCAAACTTGACATATCCAGAAGGGCCAGTGAAAATCATAGCTCAAGAAGTCAAAGAATTACGAAACAAGAAAGTACCACTAGTAAAGGTCCTATGGCGCAAACATGCAGTAGAAGAAGCCACCTGGGAGAGTGAAGAATTGATGAGAACTCAGTATCCTCAGCTATTCGGTTCCACCTAATCAGGTAAATTTCGAGGACGAAAGTTTCTTAAGGGGGAGAGAATTGTAACATTCAGTGATTTAGCCCACAATTGCACATGACCGTAGTTAGGCACGTAAGTTCAATCGGAGTCTAAATTTGAACCCATAAAAAATGACTAATAATTAAGGGTATTATAATTTGGGAATTAAAAAGATCAGGGGTAGAATTAGAAGAAAATAAAAGTTTATATGGACAAAATCGGTATTAAGGAAATTGTTTGGGGAAAAAGTGTGAATATGGAGGAAGATGTGACAAATATGGATTTTCTCAAAGTTTAATTGTAAATCAATATTAATTAACTTAATGAACCAATAAGAATTAGGATTAATTTTAATTAGTGGGACCCCACACCTTAATCAAAGTATAAAAGTCAAAAATGGGAGGAATTCTCCATTCTTCCTCCAAAATATCTAACTCTTCTTCATCTTCTCTTCTCCTTTCTTTATTGTCCACTCTAGCCTTCCAAAGCCACCATTTTTGCTTCATTTAAAGCTTGAAAAAGATAGAAAAAAAAGTAGTTTTGAGAGAGGAAAATTCGGAATTAAGGAGTCCTTGCCATAAAAGGAGCAAAGGAGCAAGAAAGAAGGAAGAAGGAAGACAAAAAAAAAGGGAGATTGGTTAGGGGCAATTTTGGCCCACCTTGGAAAACACTTAAGGTTAGTTTATTCTTTTTAAATTCATCCTTTTTCCTTCCATTTGAGATTCATACTGATGATAGATGTGATTAGGGTTGATAGATATAGGTTATGTTGCAAGTTTGAACTTAGAAATTTAAGTTTGTGATATGGGAAGTGTAATTAAACTTTGAATTAATGATAATTGAAGTTAGTTAATTATTTTATGGTTTAAAATCTAAAGCAAATATGATGTTAATGGATGAATGAGGGGCTGCAATAGTAAAAGAAATTTGGGAAAAATTGAAATTAGCATATAAGCACAACAATTGGTGATAAGTGAAGCATGATTTGAGTGTTGAATTGAAGAAAATAAATTGGGAACTAGAATATAGTTTTTGGGCAGCCATGACATAGTAAGAGGAAAGTTTAACCTTAGTACAATTTAGTTCAATTAAGGTATGAAACATATTAGGAGCATTAGCATACTATGTAGACATGAAAAGCATTGAAAATGGAGATTGGAAATGAGATGTGGTATGTTGTGTAGGAAAAACAAGTGAACAAGGGAGAGGCCCTCAAGAGGGTGACAAAGGTAAGGAGAAAGCTAGCTAATAAGGGAAGCAAAAGAAGGATTAAGGGAAGAGCCAAGGCTGATTAGGTATGTGCTTCATTTACGAAAAATTTACATGATGTTCATGTGTGTGTAAGTAGGTGTTAAAGTTTAATAAGCTTGTGTGTTTCATGTGTGATGTAATTAGTTGTTGTTTTTGCTATTTTATATAGAAATGGGACCAAATGGTGTGAAATAATTGAGACACATGAATGTAGTTGTAATTCTATAAATTATAGTATTAAAATGAATGCAAATGATAAATGTGGTTGAAATATGGATTGATGCCAATTGATGGCTCGGGTACAGAATTCCAAGAATAGCCCTGACTCTTTTGATGATAACTTGAGTTCAGGAACTAGTTTTTGTTTTTTCTTTATTGTAAATGAAAGCTAAGACACATCACGTTAATTGGTATTCAGACCATAACATCTAATTATGTCTAGATTTACCCAAAAAAGTGCATAAAGTTCAAACATAGAATCTGGGCAGAAATATCTGTGATGATTCAGTGTTAAATTAACCATAACTTTTGATAGAAAAATGGGATTTAAGTGATTTTTAATGACTCTGAAAACTACGACAATAAGATACAAATTTTTAGAAGGCCAGAACTCTAAATACGAATTATAAATGGGCTAAAAATGAAGCCCAAAAATAGGTCTGAAATCTGTCATAGGTAAAAATATGAAATATTAGAGTTGTGCATGTGTTGTGATAATTATATATAATAATTAATGTGACTAATTATTTTAATGGTAGTTATGAATGTCAAACAAATTATTTATATGTGAGATTTTAGTGCAATAATAATGGAAATAAAGAACAAAATTAAATAAGCATGATTATAATAATTGAATAATATTTCCATTTTTGAAATATTTTGAATTAATATAAAAATAGTCAAGCCCAAAGACACCTAGGCTAGAACTAGAATAGAGAATAGTTTGACATGCCAATCAGCGGATTTTAGGCACTTGGTGCCAAATATGAAAGTCGGTAATGGAAAATTGATAAATGCGCTCGGTGCAAAATTATTAAGCCGGTAATGGCAATATTACAAAAGGCGGTAATGACATTATTATGAAGCGCTCGACACAATATTATGAAAGTCGGAAATGGAAACCCCGTTATTCCTATTAGTTAGTTCGGTTATAGGTGTTTTGGGCATAAGAAAATAATTATAATAATAATAATAATAATAATAATAATAATAATATCAAAGTATGTGATTTTTATAAATGTTATATGAATTCAAGTTGTTAAATATTGAATATTTGCTGAAATTGTTTGATTTTATATAATTCCTTATTTTATGTCTTGTTAAATTTATAAATGACATATAATCAAATATGTGTACGTAAAATTTTTATCATTGAAGCACCATTAAGCTATTAGCTTAGCACAGGTGGTTTCCTCTCGCGCAGGTTTAGAAGGGTAGCCGTAGAAAATAGATTGTCAGAAGAAGAAGGGTACCCGGAAGAAAGCAGCAAAATGCTTTGAGTTTTTTTTTTGGTATATTTTATAAAAATATTATGTAAATTAAATTATGGTTTTATTTCCCATAGTATGTATTATATACATGAATAATAATGTAAATTAATGTACTTTATCAATAAATAAAATTTTGAATATTTATGCTTATATTAATTTTTATTTTCAGTATCTGCAATATTTTTGTAAAAAAAAAAACTTTATTCTTCATTTCATTAATTTTATGAAACAGTTAAACAAGTAATACTCACTTACCTTGCTGAACGAATGTGGGGTAAGAGGGTATTACAAATCATATCACAGAAAAGGCAACATGGGAAAGTAAAGAAGTGATGAAAGCACAGTACCCCCAGCTCTTTCAACACAGAACTACAGGTAATTTTGAGGACATAATTCTTTTAAGGGGAAGAGAAATGTAACGCCTATAATTAGGGCATAGTAATAAATACGGATTCAGAAAGGATAAGTATGTTTAAAAGTTTTGGGACAAGAGTTGAAAAGAAACAGGAAAGTGAAATGTAATAGGGTTCATGCCCGTGACCACTCTTTCACGACCATGAACCATTGCGAGATCAAACTCTAAGATTTAATGTATTCATGACCATGACAAGGGTTGTGACACCCATGAACATCGTCAGATATAAAATTGTATAAGTTTTTCTTTCTTCCATCCACGACCAAAAACTCTTAAGGGAACCCCATAATTCGAGGTTTTATCATACTAGAGGCCAATAACTTATGTTTCTCTTTGATTACTAACCCTAGATATCCAAACCAAAGAAAATATCAAGGTTCCATCAAGTTCTTAGGAAAAGGAAGCACAATGACGATGGTGTTCTTAAGGAGGACAAACCCTGGGAGGAAGATAGAAGTTGAATCTTCCATCCCATGTGTGTTTCCTTCGAGTAAGGTAAGGAATCACATTTCTCCTTCTTGTTTACAAGCTTTCATAGCTTTAATCATGTATGATTCATTTATGGTAGAGACCCATTTCCCAATGGGTTAGGTTATGGTTTGATCTTGAGAGATTATGGTTTAAGACCCATCTCTAAGTTGTTTAAAGACTAATATATATATATATATGAGTTAGTAAGAAGAGATCAAATTTCAAAGGGTTAATGTTAGGGTTTTATACTTTATGACTTTAAAGGCAAGGTTCATGGGCTATAGATTTTGATATAGCTATGTTATATGTGATAGGTATTAAAAGAGGAGGTGGTGAAATCCACCCAAAGGATAGATAAGCTTGAGAAAAACTTGGCTTTTTTAGGCTCCAATAAAGGTATGTAAATATATTCATCTAAAGTCCAAAATATGGCACAAGTGTGTTAAATGAGTTGAATGAATTGAATGCTTTATATGTGGATTGTTAGGAAAGTAAATGGAGTAATTAATGCCATGATTAGATGAATTCCATGAGATAGAAGAGCTAATAAGAATGTCCATAAATTCAAGTATGCCTTGAATGAACATTTATGATGGACGTTAAGTATAAGTGATAAATGTGCCTGGATGTATTAAATGGAATGATTATGTGCTAGATTGATGTTGTAATATGTTTAAAATGAATGCTTGAGATGAATGTTGATAGGAAAAAGGTTTTCATAGGACAATCCTTAGTGTCTGCCTTGTGACTTGGAATGAATGCATGTCTTTAATGTTGTTAACTGCTGGAAAACCCAGATTTTATGCCCATGACTAGGTGTTCACGACTGTGAATCTCATCTTATGAACAATGTCACGCCCATCACTATATTCTTCTTATCTGTGGAGCAAGTGCACAAAATGGACTGAAACGTTCATAACATAGTTCATAAATTGGTTCACGGGTAAGGGTGCCCGTGAATGGACCTTCACAGCCGTGAACGAACCTTCACAACTATGAACATGTAATTCACGCCCATGAACCTTGCTTTAAATGTGATTTAAAAATTGTTTCAATGCAATGCCTATGCATATATTTCATAATGATACGATTAAAGTATGCTCATATGATTTCCAGCACAAGAATTTTACATGATGCATTTCCACATGAACAAAGTATACATGATATATGATATGAATACTATATTGAAGTGAACTAAATGCAATATGAACAAGTTAAGCTCAGACTCAATACTAAGACTAGTAGTAGGATAGATGGTGCACCATTTAGGGGGTTACAATACCATAGTTATATGTTTACCCAGTCAATGTGGCTTAAGCTCTGAGAGTGCCATTGACTTGAGGAGCCTGGACTGGCACACATTATTACATATGCTATTACATCAAAAAGCTATATGTTTACTCAGTTAATATGGCTAGCCTGGACTGGTACCATTGACTTGAGGAGCCTTGGACTGACACATGTTTACAGATAGTGGCAGGATGGCTTAAGCTTGAAGAGCACCCCTGTCTACAAGGTGTTGAGAGTTGTTGGGAAAGAATATCAAATATCTTAAAGTAAGTAAAGAATATAGTAACATAAAATGAATGCAAAGGCATAAGTATGCAAGTTAGTTTATGCACATAGTGAAATGTTACATGCTATAGTTATCATTATATATTTTCAACAAATTATACTTCCACAAGGTAAGATAGTTTATATGATATTATGATTCTATTGGCATGCCATGATATTCTTGCATGATGCCATGAAAATACATGTAATGTACCACTAAGCTTGTAGCTGCCTAACATATGGGTATTTTTCCCACACAGGTAGAAGCCTTGTAGATAAGTAAAAGTTAAACAAGAGAAGCAACCCAAACTTCATAGACATCATATCATAACCTATGCGAGTCGGTGGTAGCACATGTCACACTTTTGCATTTTGTGTACATGTCATAGTAAGGGGGTTGTTTACTTGTATACATGTCAATGTTGAAGAAGTATGCAATTCCTTGTTAAGGATATGTATTTTTATAAACCCCTGATCACAAGTTAGCATGTTTTATTCATGAAATGGAATTTAAATATTAAGTCAAACATTTCTTTTACTGGATGTTTTACACAAGTCATCATGGCCATGATGCAAAGAAAAGTTTTAAATTTTCAGAGATTATTGGCATAACTATTTTTGTAGTATTAGCTTAATTAATTGGATTTATCCTAGTTAATTGAGAGGGTGCTACACCTCTGGATATAGAGGCTCAAAATCAGTCGAACGAAACTAGTGTCCAAGGGTCAGCTAATGCACCTCCTTTACAGCAGTCGATGGCTAGTCAAAAGGATCAGGCTCAAGATCCTCTAATGCAGAACTTAGCTACTCTATTATAGTGGTTGGTACAAGCTATGCTACCACCACCTCCTCCTCCACCACCACTACCTACTCCACCTCCTTCTTCACCACCGAAGTGGAGGTCACAAATTGATAGGCTTCGTAAGTATGGGGTCACTAATTTCACAAGAAAAAGGAATAATGACCCTAAGGGTGTAAAGTATTGAATGGAGAGGATTGATAGGGTCTTTCAAGAGCTTAAGTGTGTTGAAGAGCACAAGGTTAGGTATGCCATTTCACTTCTCCAGAAGCATGCCTACGATAGATGAAAGTCTATTCTATAGAAGCCTCAGACTCTAGAGCCACCTACATGGGTTTTCTTTATGTCTAAATTCAAGAAACAGTATGTACCGAAAGTGTACATTGATGAGAAGAAGAAAGAGTTCCTGAACCTACAACAAGGGAACATGACTGTGGCGGTGTAAGAGGAAGAGTTCACTAGATTACGCAGTTATGCATCTGGCATTGTAGGGTATGAGGCAGAAAAATGCCACCAATTTGAGGATAGCTTGAGAGATGAGATTTGTGTTCATGTTCTTTCACTACAACTAGAAGACTGTTTTAAGCTGGTATTTGCTGCAATCGGTATTAAGAAGATGATGATGCTGAAGAGATTGGATGAGTCATTTAAAAGAGAATTCAGGGGATCATCCTATAGTGTTAGATCAACATCGAGCAAAAAGGCTTGCACTAGTTTTGGATCCTTCTAGTCTAGAAGAGAGGGACAGGGTTGCAGTTAGGTAAGGTATACTAGGCAAGCACCATTATCAGGCATAGTCTTGATAGTTGTTAGTAGTCAGCCTTAGACATAGAGAGAGGCAACATCGGAGTGTACATTATATGGTTAGAGACACAAGAGAGTGCTGGGGAAACACAAGAGCTTGTTATAGGTGTGAGTCTCAGGACCACTATAAGAAAGATTGTCCTTTACAGATGGTTGGGGCTCCTACTCAGACTTAGGGTTCAATGCTGACACAAGTTAGGGGTTGGGAATAGGTAAGTTCAGATAAAGGTGCATTTAGAACAGCCGTATTAGAGATAATGAATAGGCTAGGACTGAGTAGAGCACTAGCAAAGGCCTATGCTATGAAGGCCATAGAAGACCCGAGTGCATCAGATGTGCTTGTTGGTACATTTCTTCTCTTTGACTCGGTTTTAATTGCTTTGATGGATCTAGGTTCCACACATTTTTATATATGTACTAACATAGTTGAGTGGTATAATATGTTAGCAGAAAGATTAGATTATGAGATAGAAATGACTAGCCCTTTGGGGCATAGCACAATGGTGAACCGAATGTATAGGAAATGTCCTATCGTGGTTCAACGGAAAGAGCTCATGGCATATTTCATTTAATTGCCATTTCATGAGTATCACACAATCTTGGGTATGGATTAGCTCTCTCAGTAGGGTGCAATAGTGGACTGCATAATGAAGATAGTTGAATTAAGAACATCGGAAGATGAGATAGTGGTCATTTAGGGTGAGAAATCCTCACAAAAAAGGTGGATCATATCCATGATGAAAGCACATAAGATGAACAAGGGCTTCATCAGACTAAGTGTATCTCTATGGGGTACACCAGTGCTATTTGCTAAGAAAAAAGATGGGTCTATAAGGTTGTGCATAGACTACTGGCAATTGAACAGGGTAACCATTAAAAACATGTATCCGTTACTATGGATTGGTGATCTCTTCGATCAGTTAAGAGGTGCATGGGTGTTCTCTAAGATTGACTTGAGATTGGGATATCATCAGTTGAGAATCAAGAAGGGTGATATGGAGTAGACCGCTTTCTAAACTAGATATGGTCACTATGAGTTTCTGGTTATACCCTTTGGGTTGACCAATGCTCCAACAACTTTTATGGATCTAATGAACCAAATCTTCAAACCTTTTCTAGACAATTTTTTTGTGATGTTCATAGATGACATCTTAGTGTATTCGAGAAACAAGAATGAGCATGAGCAGTATTGAGAATAATTTTCAGACATTTAGGGAGCAAAAGCTATATGTAAAGCTCTCTAAGTATGAGTTTTGGCTAGATGAGGTTGCTTTTCTTGGGCTTGTGATATTAGCTGATGGGATTAGAGTGGATCCAAGAAAGATTGAGGCAATCTTGGATTGGAAAGATCGACAATGTGATGGAAATTAGGAGTTTTCTCAGCTTAACAGGATACTACAGAAGGTTTGTCAAGGGGTTTTCTATTATAGCTTCTCCATTGAATAGGTTGTTATGGAAAGATATCAAATTTGAGTGGATAGACAAGTGCCAGAACAATTTTGATCAATTAAGAGCTTGTTGACAGAAGCTCTAGTGTTGACACAGCCGACTTGGGATTGGGAATATATGGTTTATAGTACAACTTCTCACAATGGATTAGGTTGCATTCTAATGCAAGAGGGGAAAGTTGTTGCTTATGCATCCAGGCAGTTAAAGCCTCATGAGAAGAATTATCCAGTGCATGATTTAGATATGGTAGCCATTATTTTTGCATTGAAGATTTGGAGTCATTATCTATATGGGGAGAAGTGCCACATATTCACAGATCACAAGAGTTTGAAGTATCTACCTACACAATAGGAATTGAATTTAAGGCAAAGACGATGGTTAGAGTTGATAAAAGATTACAACTGTGTGATTGATTATCATCCACAAAAGGCCAATGTGGTGTGCTTAGTAGAAAGATTTGGCAGAGTTGCACATCTGACTAACCTTGGGTCAAAAGATTAGAGATGCATAAAAGCTTGATGGCAAGCTAGTGGAGTTAGTCATTTTGGTCTCTAAGGGGGAAAGATCAGGTTTCTCAGTTGAGGCAAATAGTAGTTTACACTACCATGGCAGGATTTATGTGCCAAATGTCTAAGAGTTGAGACAAAGGATATTGAGAGAAGCTCATGAGATGAGATTTGCAATGCATTGAGGAAGTAACAAGATATATCAGAACTTGAAAAGGGTGTATTGGTGGTTGGGGATGAAGAAAGACATCACAGAGTTCACAACTAGATGTCTTACATGTCAGCAAGTAAAAGCTCAACATTAGGTACCTTCAGGAGAGAATCACTATGGATTTTGTGATTAGATTGTCGTTGACATCGAGGAAGTACGATGTCCTATGGGTGATCATGGATAGGTTAATGAAGTCAACTCACTTCTTACCTATTTGGAGAGATTACCCTTTGAACAGTTTGGTAGAGTTGTATGTGAATGAGATAATACATCTTCATGGAGTTCCAATTTCTATAATTTTGGATAGAGATCTGCAGTTCACATCTTAGTTTTGGGGTAGTCTATAGCGAGCTTTGGGTACGAAGCTCAACTTTAGTACGACTTTTCATCCCCAGACAGATGGTCAGTTGGAGAGAGTTATCCAAACCTTGGAAGGCATGATGAGGTGTTGTGTGATCAAATTTGAGGGAAGTTTGGAAAGATATCTATAATTAATGGAGTTTGCTTATAATAACAGTTATTAGTCCAATATGCAGATGGCTCCGTATGAGGCACTTTACCATAGAAGGTGTCGAACACTATTGTATTGGGTTGAGCTCAGTGAGAGAAAGTTAGTGGGGCCAAAATTGATACAAGAGATAGAAGAAAAAGTGAAAATCATTAAAGATCGACTAAAAACAGCTTCTGATAGATAGAAGTCCAATGTGGACCTCAAGAGAAAGGATGTGGAGTACTTAGTGGGAGGCAAGGTGTTTCTCAATGTCTCTCTGTGGAAAAAGGTTCTCAAATTTGGGAAAAATGGTAAGTTGAGCCCTAGGTTCATTAGACCTTATGAGATTCTATAGAGGATCGGACCAGTTGAATATAGACTTGCCTTGCCACTAAAGTTGAGCAGGATACACAATGTCTTCCTTGTATCCATGTTGAGAAGGTATCGATTAGATCCTTCTCACATCATCACAGCTGAGAGCATATAGTTGAGATTGGACTTGACTTATGAAGAAGAACCAGCTGAGATCTTATCCTATGAAGTAAAGGAGCTCAGGAAAAAAACAAGTTCAAACATACCATTAAAGAACCAACATGGAAAAGAGAGAAAGTGATGAGGGCACAGTACCCTCAGTTGTTTTGAGACATCAGGATAGGTAATTTTGAGGATAAAATATCCTAAGGGACATAGAAATGTAACCCTCATAATTAGAGCCTATAAGTTATGTTATTGGTTAGCGATAAGTTGGTGATTAAGTGAAGTTTTAAGAACTGGAGAGTGGTTAAAATGTGATGTTTCATACCCGTGACAATGGGTGTCACGACCGTGAATGTCAGATTTTAGTTAATAGGTGTGATAGGGTTACACTCCTATTTCAAGAGTGTGATCCCCTCCTTCACGGTCATGAAGAGTTTCTTCACGACTGTGAAAGAGAGGCTCACACCTGTGAAATATGAGTCACAATCGTGAAGCCTGGGCAGCTAGAGCAAGTGAGGCAATCATATTTTTCTCCCTGCCATTTCTTTTAAATCAGCTATCATACCTCTATGAATGGCCTAACATGCCATATCTTCATCTCCTTCACCTTCAAATACTCTTTTCCTCCATTGTTGAAGCTGGAAAAGTTGAGTTTTGTGAGAGTTAAGTGAGGGAAAGAGTGAGAAAGAGAGAGAGTTATGGGTTACAAAGGGAAAGCTTAGATTATAACTTTATGGATTTTGGTTCAAGTTCTAGAGGCTAAAGGACATTTTTCTTCTTATTAGGACTTAGAGATAGTGCTGGAAGTCCATCTCAAAGGAGATGACAAGTTTGAAGAGCTAGAGTTTTGGCTCAATCCATCCTAGGTGTAAAGTTTGTATATAACAACACTTAAGGTAATTACCTTGTATTTGTTTTGTTATTTGCTTTAAATGCATGATTTAAATGATAAATGTGTAGATAAATGGTGAAATGTGGGATTCATATGCATGATGGAAAATCTTATGAACATGGTTAGATTGAGATATTCAATGAATAATTATGGTTAATATTGATAGTTAAAAAGTATATGTTGTGGAAAATGCCATAAATGCATGCTGGAATGTTGATAGAGTGATTGACCTTGGTCAACCATAGAGTATATTTCATGTGAGAATAGCATGAAGTCATGATGCTCTATGTTCTGGAAAAATCGCCAGATTCACAACCATGAAAGATGAGTTCATGGGCATAAAAGTCGTGAAATTGAATGTTATTGCTGAAGCATACCCGTTCATGGGCAACTTCATAGTTTGGTTCATACTCATAAAGGAGTGATCACAACCATAAATGTGTGTTGATTCCCAAGTTGAATCACAGCTTAGTTCATAAGTGACTACCCGCAAAGTAGTGCTTCACAGCCGTGAAAGGTAGTTCACAGGCGTAAAGCAGTTTATATTTGTAAAAACTTGTAAATTTCATGTGAATCAAGATTGATTCATTATGAGGCAATACGCCTCAGTGGTATGCTTATAACATGATATGAAATTACATGTGGTGAATGTGATTGTGAGATATCACGGTAGATTTAAAATAAATATGGAAAAATAGTTAATATGGAAAACATGTGTGAATGTGTTGTGAAATTGTAAGCCCAATACTCTAACTAGAGTTAGGATAGATGGCAAGCCATTAAGAGGAGTTTGGTATCGAGTGACCTATGTTGTTCATATATTTGAAGGCCCAGAGGTTAGTGGGTAGTGCACCTCGGTGGGTTATATATATTTGAAGGCCCAAAGGTTAGCAGGTCTCAACGTGTTATATATATTTGAAGACCTAGAGGTTATTGAGTAAAGCACCTCGGTGGGTTATATATTTGAAGGCTAGAGGTTAACGGGTAGAGCTTTCTCGATAGGTTAACTTACTCATATCCATTTTAGTCTAGTTATAAGTAAGGGAGCAAAAAGGTAATATAAATGAATATGTATACTTGTATGTACCCAGTGGGGCATCTGGCATGCCATATATGATATGTGTTGGATGCATGAGAGCTTGATGATATGTCATATAGAGTATGATATGATGTGTGTTGGATGCATGAGAGCTTGATGATATGTCATATAGAATATGATATGATGCATGAGCAGGCTTTGAGATAAGTCGCCATGATAGGTTGGTAAGTATGTCATGCATATTATTTATGTTTTATTGTATATCTTGCACGTTGTTATGTACCACTAGGCATGAGTTGCTTAGCATATGGACTTTTCATGTGTAGGGTTGAAGCTTAGGTATGGAGCAACAGATGATGACTCCTAGTGATCAGAGTCCAAGGAATATTCTTGGGGTGGGTGATACAATCATTGTATATATTTTTGGTTATTTTGTTGGGTTAGGTAGTTATAGATTTATATGTTTTTATGTCCGAGATATGTAGTTTTGTAACTACTCATTTTGTAAAATCTTGGGCTTGTGTATGCCCATACAAGGTTGTATTTAAACTTTTATTACATCGAGCTTTATTTCATGATATTAAGAATTGTTTTTGTTTTGTTTTAAGTCATCATGGCCATGGTACATTAAAGTTTTAAATTATGATGTTTTAACTCATTTGCATCATAACATCTTTTGTTTAATTACGATTATTCCTAATTGTATCGAAAGGTGATACATATAGTGGTATCAGGGCCTAGGTTTAGGCAATTCTGAACCTAGGTGGGATGGGTGTATCATGTGTGTGAATGTTATCTATATGACTCTGATATGAGTTATTCTCTATCGATATGCAGGCTAATGAGAGTATATAGAGATCGAGCCACATGACGCGACCGAGAGTAACAATCCTCTGGATATAGAGGCTTAGAACCAACTAAGCCAAACTAGTGTTCAAAGGTCGGCTGATGTACCTCCTTTACAGCAGCCAATGGCCAGTCAGTGGATTAGGCTTAGAATCTTCTGATGCAGAACCTATTTGCTCTATTATAGTGGTTGGTAGAGGTTATGCCAGCACTTCTACTGCCACCTCCTCTGCCACCACCACCACCTCCTCCTTCACCCCCGAGGCAGAGATCATAAATTGATAGGCTTCATAAGTATGGGGCCACTGATTTCACAGGAAAAAGAGATATTGACCCTAAGGCTGTAGAGTACTTGTTGGAGAGGAATGATAGGGTCTTTGAGGATTTTGAGTGTGTCGAGAAGCATATGGTTAGGTATGTTGTTTCACCTCTAATCTCTCAATGTAACCATTCAAATGCAATGCATGCTAGCCATTCATATTGCTCGGTTTGAGCTTACTTATCGAAAAGCTCCCTAAGATGATACACAATGGTATTAGCATCCATGTTCTCATATTGCTTTTGAAGCTCGAGAGACATAGAGCTAAGCATAATGCAACCCACCAACTCACTATTATCCATTTGCTTCTTGTATGCCAACTATTCATCAATAGATGCATCATTAGGAGGAGGGGAGGGAAGCAATTCTTCCAAGACATAGGCTATCTTTTCAGTTTGAGAACTATTCTCAAATTTCTTAGCCAATTTAAGAAGTTTGAACCAGTCAATTTGTTGGATTTGAGAATTAAGCGTGAGTTCACATTTGATGACATGATTCTAGCAACCTACATGTAAAGAAATATCATGTTAGATAATGTACTAAATGCATGATTATTAGGTCTTTAATAAATGCGCATTATAACTCCCACTATTTTATTATGAATCTATAGCCCTCACTATGAATATGAGAGATTAGAAGCTCTCCTAATGGGTTAGCATCCAACATCACTAAGAATGACATTGGTTGTACCCAACAAGCCATATTAGGTCAATTGGTAGGTATCTCATATCAATGGCATCATATCATGCAACTACTGAATCATTGGGCTATCAACTCTTGATATGTGCACATCTCATGTACACTTACCAAATACCGCCTCTAATTCACATTGACCCTGGGTGTGCCTAACAATTCAATGCAACTAGTTAAAGCCAACCCATTAATCATGAAATCATATTTTGATGGTTTGAACATATTCATGAAATCATTGGGCTATCAACTCTAGTTCTTGCCATATTAATGTACGACATTGTCCTTAATATTATTAATGAGGGTTTTCTTTAATTTTAGGTATCATGGCAATTTGGCATCCATAATATATCCATTCATCACATATCGATATTTAAGATAATTACACTAATTATGTGGTTATGATTATGGATATAATCTAATATCAATCTTTCAAGCCATGAAAGAATTGACTAGGTCTCACCTAGGTAGATGCATGAAATTACAACACCAAAATAGAAAATAATTTCCTATTCTGATGCTACTTGGCTTTTGGCACCATCTCCTTGGCTTCTTGCTCTTTTCTACTTCAATTCTATTCTAATCCTATGTAATCTAATTACATAAATTCTTTATAAGAAAACCTTAAGTTTCATTTGAGGGGAGTAAGATGAGAAGAGAAATACAATAAAGAGAATAGAGAAGCCAAGGATTTGCAGGCCCTATTTACCAAAACAAAATTTCATGCATTATCAATCACATTGGTCAAGTCCATAATCATACCATCATGTCGTTCCATACACCCCTAGCATGCAATCTCTAAGAAATAAATAAAGGTAATCTATTAAAGAAATAATTTGGGTTTCTTTTGTTTCAACTTTTTGAACATTGATTTGATTATTTGACCTTAATCAAATTCATCATAAAATCATTATTTAATCTTATTAAATAATCATATGTGTTGAACCTTGAGGGGTATTTCCATTATTTTGATGCTAACATATAAAATAGCAATAATGTATTTAACAAACTTGTTTTCTAAGTTTATTGAATAGGGTATGGAACAGATAGCAAGAATGGAGAATGAAAGACTAATCTTAAAAAGACAAAAAAATGTAGAAATAACATGTTCACGTCCGTGACCTTATACGTCACACCCGTGATGAAGCTTAGCGCCAAGTATCCAACATTTAAAGTTCACAGCCATGAAGAATGATAGCAACTATGAATGATCATATCAGTCACGCCCATCAAAGAAAGTCACGCCCATGAGAAGACATGACAAATTCTTCCAAAGAGCTTCACGGCCAGAGTCACCACTTGGACTACGGCTAGGAAGGATGTTCACGCCCGTGAAGATATATTGTCATGCCTATGATCAAACACTTCAAATCCTTCTAGAATGCTTCACAGCCAAAGTCACCACTCAAGTCACGGCTTGGAAGAACAGTCACGACCTTGACAATCATACTCATGAACGTGAAAGAGGAAAGAGAAACATGTCAGACGCGAAAATAAGAGTTGGTGCAATGGCTATTTCTACATAAAATGCAATCCAACGACTATAATTTGCCATGGAAGTATAAATGCAGGTCATTTATGAATCCAGAACATGAGAATAGCTAATACTTCAAATCAAAATCTTGTTGTAAGCCATTTGTGCATTTGATATTTTCAAAACAAACATTTATTCTCTGTGAAAATCTTTTTGCTCATCATTCTCTGAGCATTATAGATTTGTAAGTGTTTCTCTATATAATCATCTACTCAAGTGAGTTTGGGTATTTTGGGGTTAAGAGTAGAACACTTGTAAGGGTTATTTGTGTGAGCCTTTAAAACACAAAGAATTGGTTTATTGTATGAGCCATTAAAACACAAGGGATTTTTGGGTTAGGTGTGATCCATTGTTAGAAACACCATAGTTGGGAGTGAGCTTGTAAAACTCCATTGTAACACTTAGAGTGTTAGTGAAACTCCCAATTGAGATTAGGGAGAGGAGTAGGGTTTGTTAACACCCGAACCTCTATAAAAATTCTTGTGTCATATATTTCTATCCCTACTCAACTTAACTTTTCTTTTCGAACTTAAAAGTTAAATTTTTAATATCCAATTCAACCCCCCTTATTGGTTCAATATCTGGACAACAATATGAATATTTAGAAACATTTTCTAAAAGGAAATCATGCATTTTAGGCATACATTTTATCTTATCAAAAATTTCATAAAATTGCCTACTTTGCAAACTAGGTTACTTCAAAATTAATGCATGCAATATTAAATCCGAATTTAATAAATAAATCACATTAAATACTAAATTAAATATGAATAGTTATTAATTCATAATTAAATTACCTTAACTATTTTTTAGTTTGATGCCAAATATGTAATCCTAGTTAAAATTGCATACTTTGAATCCTAGTCAAACTAGGACTTTGAAAACCCTTTTCTAATTCAAATCAAATTCCGTTTAAAAATTTCCAAAATTTCCAGAATTCATTATCATTATTATAAGCAACCTATAATCAGTTTAAATAAATTAAATTCATTCATTAGATAATCTAAATCATTCATCATTCAACTAGCAAACTAATTACACAAAAATTGCCTAAATTGAATCATACATAAATAAGATTTAACTATGAATTTAATTTGATTTTACCATCAAACTGACATAAAAATAATATCATGAATATCTCATAAACTTGAATTAAGGTTTTGGTCATCATTTTACTTTTTATTAAATCCAATAACATAAAACAGTCTCATCATATGGTATGGTTTTTGACCTAGTTATTTGTTTTTATTTTTCCATGATCCAAAATATTTTTTGCATCATTATAGGTGCTATCCAGAATTCAAAACACATTTTGAATATGTCATAAATATGTTTTATTAATCAAATTTACATATCAAATTCGAATAGTCTCTCAAACAACTCAATTGGCACAGTTAGGTTTCATAAACCTTAGAAATTTAGCAACTATACATAACTTCGAATTTTATGTTTAAATCACATAAAAACCTTTTAATTTTCATAAAAAAACATCTAATATCATCATATTAACATGTCATTGAATTAAAATTAAAATTTGAGGCCAAACATAATCAAATTCATTTTAAACGAAATGAGGGAATCAAAGTTGTTACTTTTGAATCAATCTTATTAATACTTTAATTAAATCCAAAAATAATTTACATAGGATGGATTTGATACCACTGTTTCATTCTTAATATGCATCTAATATATGGCACAGTGGAAATTTAAAAATTAATTGAACCTAAAACTATGAAACGCCATATGAACATTAAAATCGGATCATACCATCAATATGGAATAAGTTAATTACCTTATTTGTTTCTTTTCAATCTTCCAAGTTTGTAAGTCTTTCCTTCAAATTGGGTTTTTTTAAATCACAACAATCCAAGGCAAGATTGTCTCTAACAGTAATCCACGTGAAGGAATAAATGAAATAACCTCAAAGAGAGATGGGGTGTTAAAGCACCAAAGTGTTAGCTATGGTGTTTCAATTTGAAAGAGAAGAAGAGGAGATAACTTTTATTCCTCAAGGTTACAACTCCAAATTTGGCCCTTAAAGGGGTTATTTAAATGTTCTCTCATCATATTAGGGTTGGACATACATAACCCATGCATAGAAGTTCTATTCGAAATAAAAAAAACCTAAATCGCAAAAGCTGATATTGGGGCTTTCACGGGTATGAATAGTATTGTCACGGGCGTGACAACCTTTGTCACGGCCATGACACATGGTGCAGAGCCAAATTGTTTCTCTCTCATGTCTTGGATCCAATCCAAGGCTCATTTCATATTTCCTTCCTTCCTTCTATGCATGTGACCCATTAGGTTTTCAGTTATATTGGCAGCTCAAATCATTACATGATTTTGAGTAAATCATGAGCAGTATCTTGAAACACATCATGATCACCAATTGATCAAAAATTCAGTGGTCTAACTATAAACCTTTCCATAGACAATTACCGTACAATTCACCCTTTCACCAAACTATACCTCATTTGGTTTAGAGCATGGTTTGTGTGTCAGCCCCCACTAGACTGACTATGTCACATCTAGTCTAAATGATATTAGTTCTTATCTATGAGACTCATTACCCTAATTAGATATGTCCTTAAAGACCTTCTTTAAGTCATGTCTACCTCGACTATGGATTTTTGAGTAATGATCTCTACAAGAGGCCATAGGTATACTCTATTTCTATCAAGAGTTGTGAATTATTTATTGACTACTCAACTATCTTTGAATACCTCATGCTACACACAATCACCACCTTATGAACAACCTCTAAGAGGCAACAAATAATGTAGTCAAAATATAGGATTCAGTATCTAAGATAACCTTGAGTATTTCAAGTCTAAGGATAATTGCACAATGACATTGAATAGATACCCATATGATTGCCTCATTAGCAGGTCATCCAATGTACTTGACTACTCTAAAAAGCATCCAGATGTTAACTCTAAACACTTCATATCTTCAGCTTATGAGATTAGCTCATTGACCTAGTCAAGGAGTATAACATGTGCCAGCCTATCCGAATTAACAATGTCCCATTTTGTTAATCCTATGACTAGGGATAATTTAGATATAAACACAATTACATATGATAGGAATCTCATTATCATGATCTCATCATGATTTCCTACATATTGTGTCACATACCAATGACTTCATTAAATGGTCTAAGATCTATATCAATTCATATGCAATGAATACCATATAATGAAAATGCCTTTAATTAATAATAAATGAGTACATCAAGTGCCTAAGATGATTGCCTTTAAGGAACCTCTCTAACATCTTGAGGTATTAGAAGGTAATTGCGTAATCAACAAAGGATTCACCATTTTTAATAGAATGAATGTATACCCATGGCATCTTGTCAGGGTCATTACTCGAGGATGTGTGGCCAGAGTGGAAATATCATGAAAATAGTTTTTAATGACATGTCTAATAGAGTAATGAGCCTTAAGGATAAGAATTAACATTACTGAGGGCTAGATGTGATGTTGTTAATCTAGCGGGAGTTGACACATATCCATACTCTGAACCATGTGGGCTATAGAATGGTCAAAAGATTAATTCCATGGAAATTTTCTATAGAAATGTTCGTAGTCAAACCACTGACTTTCCAGTCAATTGGGGGTCATGATCTGTTGCTAGATACTACTCATGACTTGTTTAAATTAATCGTTAATTTAAGTGGCCAATATAACTGGAAACCTAATGGGTCACATGTATTGGAGATGTAGAGAATGAGCAAAATGGTTTTGGATATAATTCAAAAAAATAAGAGAATTGTTTTGGGTTGAATTGTGATGAGATCGCAGAAACAAATCATTTGGGATGGGTCATGGACCCATGTGGCCAGGCAAGCTAGCTGGGCCTACCCAATGACAGGCCCATGCCATTCGCTGATGTGCACTGCACACGCGCACAGTATTTGTGGCCATTAGGCCATTTTTTGCCTTAATTAAGCCAATTATGGCCATTAATTCCATTAACCTTCCTTTTCTTTATTTTTTATTTTTGATCTTATTTCTAAATTTGATGTAGACCAAAAAGACATCAAAAGGTGAAAAAGATACATGAAATTATTTTTGATGAAAAATAATTTTTAAGACAATAAAATATCACTCAATAATATATTCAAAGCTAGCATTTTGAATCTTGTTCAAACCATTTTCCTTTCATAGTTTCTTTTTCATATCTTTGTATGGATTATCGTTAGAAACATCCTAGTGTAGATATTGTGATTTGTTATAACCCAACAAGGTGAATATTTGAATAACAAATCAAGAACTTGCAAGGTATAATTTCTAATCTCTATATTTGATAAATTAATTTTAATGGCACAACCATAATCTTTTGTTATAGGTTTTGAAAAATTTTATTTTTCCACTATGTTTATGAATAAGATTCACCTTCAAAACCTATCATTGGTATCAGAGCCCCCTTGTGTTCATCAAAATTAATTTTAATTTTAATTAAAAATGTAATGGGATAGCACGATTTTGATTGTTTTGGATCAATAGGTTTGAAATATTGAAATTAATTTGTAAACTTTATTTTACACATTTGTCTTTTATTGATCTAATCATGGAATGATCAAAGATTATAATTTTGATTAAAATTTAGTTTTAATGTGAATCAAATAATTAATTTCGGATTTATTTCAAAAATATTGAAAATTGTATTGTTTATGAACATATGTTGTTTATTGGGTTAATTGATTGGGCTATTTATATTTTTCTTATAACTTGATTATATAAAAATTATTTATACATATTGAGAATGTGTTGAAGCCTATGGAAGTATTCAATAATTGATTAAATTATTTTAATTAATATTTCAAACAAATACAAAAATGGAACAATGTTTGCATACTCGATGGAATTATTTTGTTTGATATTTTTGTATGTGATTATTTTATTTTTAGTATCTTAAAATAATACTTATGTGATTAAAATATATAATTTTGATGTTAGATATATAAAAAAATTATTTTACTCGAAATTAAAATTTTAAAAAAACTATAGATGTCGAATGAGTCGTTTTGAGAATCTCGGTGTGTTAGTTCGTTTGTCTTGGTAATTTTAGCTTGTGCCAAAACTATTTTGAAGAATTTGAGTTGACCTAAAGATACTTAGAATGATGATTTGAGGTTCTAAAAATTTTAGAATTTGTTTGGAATTAATTTTGAATTAATTTCAGTTAAGCAATGGTAATTCGAATTTGACTAGAAATCGGTATGTATATTAAAATTAAATTATTTAATTTTGATATCATAATAATTTGATTTTAAAGTGAATTAATTTTTAATTAATTCTAAAAATATGGAATTTAATTTAATTTGACTGAATATTAAATTTCACATTTAAATGGTATATAAAATTAAATTAACCGAAACAACGCAAGTAAGCAGTTTCGGTTCAAGGATTGAATCGATTTTCAAATTGAAATCCAAAATTATCATTTTTATTTTATACATTAGAGAATGCATGCTAGGGATGTATGGAAAGACATGATGGATGATTATGGACTTAGGTCCATTGTGATTGGGCATGCATACTATTGTTTTGTTTTATAGTAAATATGGCATGTGTGTCTCTACCTCTCTATCTTTCTCATACATTTCTTTTCTCATCTTACTCCCCTCAAATGTAAATTGATGGTTTTCTATACTTTGAAATATGTAATTAGATTACATAGGTTTAGGATAGAATGGAAATACAAAAGAGCAAGAAGGAAAGGAGGTGGTGCCATAGACAAGAAGATGGAATTTGATTTCTATTTTGGAATGTAAATTTATGCATAAACCTAGGTAAGACCTAATCAATCTCTCTTTGGCTCAAGAGATTGATTTTAGTATGTCCATAATCATGTCATTTAGTTAATGTAATTATCTTTATATATCCATGTGATGAATGATGATATATAAAAGCATGCAATAATAACACAATGAGACTTAATAAAGAAATCTCTCGCTAAACAAACAATTGGGTCTTGCGCCATCTATTAATGTAAGGAGAATTATAGTTCTTCTAGAGTTAGGGTTTTTTAGTTTCCTCAAGTTCGCTCTACAAGAATATGTTCAGACCAATGAAAATAGATTTCACGATTAAAGGGTTGGACTTAATCAATATCATTAGCTTGTTGGATTTACGCCAAGGTTAATGTATATTAGAGGCAAAGTTGGGTTAGTATACATGAGATGTGCACATATTAAGAGTTGATAGCCCAATGTATGTACACACATCAATTAGTTGATAGCATAAGATTTGTTAGTTGCATGAATAATGCAATTGGTATAGATTAGATACCTACCAACCAAACTAAGGATGGTTTATTAAGTTGCCTCAAGGTTATTCTTAGCTAGTTGGATATCGACCCACTAGGAGAACTTCCATATAAGTTCTCTCAGGTTTATAGTGAGGGCTATAGATTCACAATACAATAGTGGGAGTCATAATGCAATTTATTAACGACCTAATAAACATCCATTTTCATGTACATTCTAACATGTTATATTTTACATCTAAGTTGCTAGAATCACCATCATGTTGACAAGTGTGAATTTGCAATCACTAATGGAATTAAATAAGTTGATTGGGCCTAACTTTTTGGATTAGCTAAGGAATTTGAGAATAGTTCTCAAATCTAAAAAGATTTGCTATGTCCTAGATGAGGCACTCCTTAATCCTCCTCATGCTAATGCTTTTGAAGATGTTCATAAGGCATATCAAAAACATTTCGATGATAGTGAGATGGCAAGCTGCATTATGCTTGCTACTATGTTAGCTAAGTTGTAAAAGCAGCATGAGGCTATAGATGCTAATTCCATAGTTTACCATCGAAGGGAGCTTTTTAAAGAGTAAGCACATTTTGAAAGGTTCAAAACTTTAAGGCTGCTCTTCCGCACTAAGATGGTTGAGAGGACAACTCCAATGCAAAATGAACTGAATATCAGTGGCTATATTGAAAGGTTGGCCACCTTAGGATTTGTGATAGACCATGAATTAAGTATTGACTTAATTCTAACTGGTTTGTCCGATAGTTTTTTTCATTTTGTGCTTAACTGTAGGATGAAGTAAATCTCCACCACTATTCCTAAGCTAATCAACATGCTTAAAACAGTTAAGCTATCTATCAAGAAAGATAGTAAGACTATGAGACTGGTGGACTCTTCTAGTTCTAAGAAGAAGAAGAAGTTCATAAAGCCTAAGGGAGGCATGGCCAAGAATAAGGCCAAAGAGACTACCTAAAAGGGATATGCTTCCATTGTGGCAAGGATGGGCATTAGATGAGAAACTGCAAGGTATACTTCGAGCTCTTGAAGAAGAAGACATCTGATGCCCCCATCTACTTTAGGTATTTTTTTCATTGAAATTAATAATGTTTCCAATAATAATATATAGGTATTAGATACTGGTTATGGCTCACACATATGCATTGATATGCAGGGCCTAAGGAACAATAGGCAGCTCAATCAGGGAGAGTATGACATGCATGTTGGAAATGGAGCATGGGTGGTTGTATTAGTTGTAGGAACTTATGTATTGACCCTCCCTAGTGGACTTATGTTAAATTTAGATAATTGTTATTATGTACCTACTTTGACTAAAAATATTATTTATATTTCTAGTTTAAATAAAGATGATTTCCAACTAGCTTTTAGTAATAATTATTGTTCTTGTTGGATTCTTAACATGCATCACATAAATTGAATAATGGAAAATTAAAATTAATTGAACCCAAAACCATGGACCACCCTATGAACATTAAAATTGTATCATACCATCAATATGGGATAAGTTGATTACCTTTGTTTGCATCTCTTGATCTTCCAAGTTGTAAGCTTTTCCTTTTTTGCTGGGTTGTAGCACACCACAAGAATCCAAAGCTAAGATTTCCTCTGAGAGTATCCATGCGAAGGAAGAAGAAGAAAATCTCTTAGGAGATGGGGTGACAAAAGTTCAAAGTGTTAGCTATGGAAAATTGTCATATGAAAGAGAAAAGGGAGAGAAGAAAAATAACTCTTAATTTTCTCAATGGGGTAGCCATGAAATTGACTCCTTAAAAGGAGTATTTATACATTTTCTAATCCCTTTTAGGATTGGAAAAGAAAAAGCCATAATGGGACTATTTTCCTAAGGTATAAGGCCTAATGTTGACCAAGTCAACAATCTTAATCCAATTTGGATTTGGCCCATTTTTATAACTCTTATAAAAGGCCCAATTCTCTTTCTTTCTTGTTTGGATCTTATCCAAAACTCATTTTACATTTTCTTCATTCCCTCTATGTGTGTGACCTAATAAGTTTTCTAGTCATGTTAGCATCTCAAGTCTCGAAAGGAATCCTAATCCAATTAGGATTCAAAGACTCAAACATTTTGACCTATAATTAATTTCTAATCATTTTCCCTTGACTTAAAAGATCATGAGTGGTATCTAGCAACACATCATGAATATCCAATTAACCAGAAAGTTAGTGATCTGACTATAAACCCTTCCATAGACAATTACCATGCAATTTGTCCTTTCACCAAACTATACCTCATTTGGTTTAAAGTATAGACTATGTGTCAACTTCCAATGGACTGACTACATCACATCTAGTCTAAATGATATTAGTTCTTATATATGAGACTCATTACTCTTTTAGATATGTCCTTGAAGACCTTCTTCAAGACATGTCCAACTTGGCCAAAGATTTCTGAGCAATGATCTCTATAAGAGGTCATACGTATACTCTCCTTCTATCAGGAGTGGTGAATCCTTTATTGACTACTCAACTACCTTCGAATACCAAATTCTATACCAATCACCAGCCTATGAACGACCTCTAAGAGGCAACAAGGAATAAAGTCAAAGTATAGGATTCAGTATCCAAGATAACCTTGAGCATCTCAAGTCTAAAGATACTTACACCATTGCTATGATGTGACTATCACTAACATTGAATAGATATCCATGTGATTGTCTCATAGCAGGTCATCTAATGTACTTCCTACTCTTAGCATGCATCCACATGTTAACTCTAAACATCTCATGCTAGTGGTACATTATGCAATGGAATATATATATTAGTTATGTCAAATCCAACTTTAAACATTAATGATAATAAAAGGCAAAAACAAGATATGTTAAAATCATCTTACTTATGGCATTTTCACCTTGGTCAAATAAGTGAGAAACACATGGCTAAGCTACACAAGAGTGGTAATTTGGGGTCATTTGATTATGAATCATATGACACATATGAATTTTTCTTATTAGGCAAGATGACTAAATTACCTTTTAAGGTAAAGGGTGAACGTGCTAATGGGCTTTTAGACTTAATACATTTGGATGTATGTGGTCCAATGTCCACACATGCCAGAGAAGGTTTCATTTACTTCATTACTTTTATCGATGACTACTCATGATATGGGTATGTGTATCTTATGAGATACAAATTTGAAGCCTTTGAAAAGTTCAAAGAATTTAGAAATGAAGTAGAGAAACAACTTGGCAAAAGTATTAAAACACTTCGATCAAGTCGAGAACATGAATACTTGAACCAAGAGTTTTTAGATTATCTTAGGAATAATGGGATATTATCTCAATGGACTCCACCTTACATGGCACAACATAACAGTATGGCTGAAAGTAGAAACCAAATCTTATTAGACATCGTAAGGTCTATGATGAGATTTACAGAACTCCCTAAATCCCTTTGGGATTATGCACAAGAGATTGTCATTTATATATTAAATGGAGTCCTTTTGAAGTCAGTTGATGTTACTCCATATGAGATGTGCAAAAATAAAAAGCCCAAACTTTCTTACATGAGAGTTTAGGGTTGTCCTGCTTATGTGAAACGGATAATGTCAAAGAAGTTAAATATTAAGTCTGACCGATGTCTATTTGTGAGATATCCAAAAGCATAATATGGATATCAATTCTACCACCCATTAGAACAAAAGGTATTTTTTTTTAAGATATGGAACAAAATTGAACTTATGGAAGTTTAAAATGCTCAAGCAAACGCTGATCAACTACCTTAACTTGACCCTATTATTTATACAGATGATATAGCAGCTCAACCTTTTGAAGTATAAGAGCTACGTAGGTCAAGTAGGATACATACTATTCGAAAGAGATATGGATTTCTCATTAGTGAACAAAACAATATATTGCTCAGAAAAAATTACAAGCCTACAACCTAAGAAGAAATTCTGAATTATTCAGAATTAAACAAGTGGCTTGAAGCCATAAAGTCAGAATTGGATTCCATGTAAAAAAACCAAGTATGGATTTTGATTAACCCACCTTAAGGGATAAAGCCTATAGGATGCAAGTGGGTTTTTAAGAAGAAAATAGAAATGAATGGTAATGTGGTTACCTATAAAGCTAAACTTGTAGCAAAATGTTATCGTTAAAAATAAGAAATTGATTATGAGGAAACTTTTAGGCCTGTAGCTATGCTTAAATCCATAAGATACTCTTAACCATTTTTTCTCATTATGATTATGAGGCATGGAAAATGGATGTGAATACCACTTTACTTAATGGAAATATAACCGAGGATGTGTACATGACACAACTAGAAAGCTTCATATCCTAAGATGCAAAAAAGTTATGCAAGCTTCAAAGATCCATTTATGGATTAAACCAAACATCCAGGAGTTGGAATATTCAGTTTGATGAGAGAATCAAATAGTTTAGTTTCTTACAAAATTCAGATGAACCTTGTGTATACAAGAATGTTAGTGGGAGTGCAATCGTATTCCTTGTGTTGTATGTAGATGACATACTGCTAATGGAAAATGATATCTCAGCATTACATTCAGTCAAAATTTGGTTATCCAAGAATTTCTCTATGAAAGACCTTAGAGAAACAATTTATATTTTAGGGATAAGGATTTATAGAGATAGATCTAAAAGATTACTTAGTCTTTCAAAATCTACATACATAGACAAAATGCTAAAGAGGTTTAGCTTGGAGCGGTCTAAGAGAGGATATATGTCCCATGGGATTACTCTCTCAAAGTCTATATGTCCAATGACACAAGATGAAAGGACATGCATGAGTTTGACTCCATATGCTTCAACTATAGGATCAATCATGTATGTTATGTTATATACATGACCCGATGTATCATATGCTCTGAGTGTCATGAGCATATAGCAATTAGACCATGGTGAGGGTCATTGGGTGGCTGTCAACAATATCCTTAAGTATTTGAGAAGGACTAAAGATGTATTGTTGTTATATAGAGATGGAGATCTTATTGTGAGCAGGTATATCGATGCCAACTTCAAATCTGACAAGGGTGACTTAAAATCCAAGTCAGGTTATATATTCACACTAAATGGTGGAGCAGTCAGTTGGAAGAGTTCCAAACAGGAAATGACTGCTAATTCCACAACCAAATTAAAGTACATTGCAGCTTCCGAAGCAACAATGGAAGCAATTTGGATAAAGAAATTCATCATGGAACTTAGAGTGGTTCCTAGCATTATTGATCTAATATAGATGCATTGTGACAATAATGGAGCTATTACACAAGAAAATGAGCCACGGTCTCATCAAAGATCCAAATATGTAATCAGAAGATACCATTTGATTAGAGAAATCATTGGTAGGAATGATGTAAAGATAGGAAGAGTGTCCACTTATCAGGATATTGATGATCCTTTAACTAAGCCACTTCCCCAAAAAGAAATATGATTCTCATATACTGGCCTATGTAATTAAATACAAAGGCGATTGGCTTTAGTGCAAGTGGAAGGTTGTTAGAGAAGTGCTCTAAAGGCAATCACCTTTAGCACTTATTGTACAAATTTATTTGATTAATAAAAGGCATTTTCTTTAATTTGATGTTCATTTGATATATGAATTGATAGTGTTCTTAAATCAATTAATTAAGCCCTTCAAATATAACATAGCATGAAGGAAATCATGATGAGATCATGATATTGAGATTTTTATCATGTGTAATTATGTTAGTATATAAGTTATCCCTGGTCATAGGATTAATGAGATGAGATATTGTTAATTTAGACAAACTAGCACATGTTATACTCCTTGAGATCAAGCAGTAGATCTCATAATCTGTAAACATGAAATATTTGAAGTTAACATGTGGATGCTTGCTAAGTGTAGCTAAGTACATTGAATGACCTGATATGAGACAATCATATGAATAATTTATTCAAATGTCAATCATAGTCTCAACATAGTAATGGTGCAAGTATCCTTAGACTTGAGGTACTCAAAGATATCTTGGATATTGATTCTGTATTTTGACACTATTCCTTATTGTCGTATGTAGGTTGCTCATAGGGTGGTGCTTGGGTACAACTTGAGGTATTTGAACGTAATTAGGAAATTAACAAAGGATTCACTACTCCTAATAAAAGGAGTGTATACCTATGGCCTTTTATCGAGGTCACCCTACCATTTCTCACATTTTTCGGCTTCTTTTCTCAAATATGATTCCGAAAAAGGACTCAAGACATCGAAAAACCCTAGACTGAACAATTTGAGCTCTAGAAACTACCATTTAAGGGCTGATCAGAGTCGAATTCTCTTGCCAAAGTTGATACAAATCTTGTAGATTTAGACAATTCTTGTCATATCCATTAATTTAGGCCCTGATTTGCACGTGTTCCAAAGTTGACATGTTGGACCGACCTAAGTCTAAATTCAGATTTTAACTGAAATGAATCAAAATAATAATTAATAATTATGGAAATACTAAATAAATGTATTAAAAATGATAAGAGATTAAATTACGGGTAAGGACTAAATAGCAAAATTTGAAAAGTTTTGGGGCCAAATCATAATTTATCAAAAATTGGATGGTTAAATAAGACATTTTCCATTTAAACACAATTTTGGAACATTAAAAGGTGAGATGGATGGTTACCTTAAAAAAGAAGAGCGATTAATGTGTTAATTAAGCTTAATATCAAGAAATTGGGTCAAAAGTGGTGGGTCCCATATGTGGACTTTCTTTTCCTTTTCTTTCTTCTTCTTTTCTTCTTCTTATATCATTCTTTTTACTCTCATTTTATGTATATGAACCAGTCTCAGTCGTCCCTCACCATTCCTCCATAGCCAAGAGCTTGTCAAGTGAGAGAAAGAGAAAGTTGAGGAAAAGTTATTTTCATGCATAACAAGACCTAAGGAAACTTAAAGGAATAAAAATAAAGGGAAACAAAAAAGAAGATAGGAGAGAGAAATCTCAAAATTATGGTTATATAAGGGAAAAATTCTAAGGTAAGATGTCCTTATTCTCTTCTATAATCTTCTTTAAGGGAAAGTGAAGTTTGGATCTCATTTAGAGCTTGCGGTGGAAGAGAAAGAGTTTAGGGTTTAGGAGTAAGAAGATAGGATTTAAAGTTGTTATAAAACAAAAGGTTCTTATAATGGTTTTATGATGTTATAGGAGCTCAAAGTGATAATGAGCTAGCTCAAAGGAGCAAGGAAAAAGAGAAAGAAGCATTGAGAATGGAAGTGAAGCAAGAGAAAGAGGTTTGTGCATAATTTAAGGCAATAACCTATTTTTTGTTCTAAAACTTCCTGGTATGCATCTTTGATATGTTAATTATTAATAATTGAAGTACATTTAACTATAAATCATTACATGAAAACTACAAATTTACATGAGAAAGGTGATATTGTGTACATTATTATTTTGGTTGTCACATATTAGGATTTAAGTTTGATAGAAGTATGGAAATGTTGATCAAAGCATTTTATGTCATGTTAAAAATTTGAGAATGTATATTAGTGTTGTTTAAGTGTCTTGAAAAAGTATGAAATGCAAAAGGGAAGTGAAAGTGCAAATCTCCAGTAGTCAGCCACAGATGTGATAATACGGTCATAAGCGTGAATTGTCAAATTCACAGATGTGACTAAATTATGTCACAGGCGTATGAAATGGAATTATTCATTCTAGAAGCATTCATGACTTCAAACATGGCTTGGGTAATGGGTGTGAGCTTATTCACGGGCATAAACATTTTGAGCAGAGCTATGAGGTAGTGTGTCTAGCATTATCCATGGGCATGAATAACGGGTCACAGCCGTGAATGCCTTGTTTTCAATAATTTGTATATTTTGTAATCATTCTGAAATATCAAATGAAATTAAATTAGATATTACATTTGATAAAATGGGAATATTTGTATGTATGAACAAGTAAGAATGAGATTTTATCGTGCATTATATGATATGAAAAGAACTTGTAATGAAGGAAAATAAAAGAATTATGAAGTTAATAAAGAGAGAAAGTATGTGATGAATGAAATAAAAGAAGTATGAGATTATTAAATAAGAAATACAAATAAATAAGTAATGAAATGAATTAAGTTTGAGAATACCTAGCTTAGAACTAAAATTTTAGATAGTTTGGCAGGCCAATTAGGGGGATATTAATGCTAGTGATGGCACACTTATTAATGTCAGTGATGAAATATTTATTAATATCGGTGATGGTACATATATTAATATCGGTGATGACACCTATATATTAATATCAGTGATGATATTTGTATGCACATATAATGCTCGGATAGCACTTTTAAATGCCTAAATGACTAATCCTGTTACCCTAATTAGTGGTTCCTAGGTGTTATGCGCATAAATAAGAAAAGAAAGAAATAAAGAGTATGATATATGTTTATATGTGTGAATTGCTTATTGTTATATATAATAGGAAATGATAAAATATTTGCATAAAATGAATGTATGAATTGGATATGATAAGAACCTAGTATAAAATGATCATGTGATACACACACACACACACACACACACACACACACACATATATATATATATATATATATATATATATATATATATATATATATATATAAAGCAAGATAAGTAAATAATTTGACATATATGTATGATGGTATATAGTTCCATGATGTAGGAAATAGTTTATTGCTTTAATTATACACACCACTAAGCTTCAAACTTAGCATGAGAGTTTTTTCTGTCCCATATCTAGAGAAAAGTGAGTGCAGGCTGGTAGTCAAGGCTAACGCTGATCCTATCAAGTAAAGCAGCCGAACTCAAATATTGTTGGTTATGTTCGTTTTGTATTTTTAGAGTTATAATTTTTTTTTTATGTTTTTATAGATCTACTTTAAGTTTTGTAAATTACATGTTGTAAATACAATGTATGTTATTTCTTTTATATTATAAAAAAAATGTTGTTTTTGGATATTTGTTGAGTAACAATTTGAAGATGACGTAGTGCTCCCTTATCCAAGCACATGCTGCTAGAGGTGAGTGGGCGTTACAGTTCTGGCCATTTCCAAGCCATAAAAGTTATATATTTAGATTCCTGACACTTCATGTTTCTTTCGGTAGGATCCGATTGTAAATCCGCCACCGTTAGAAATTTTTTGGTCACTAGAGTCTAGTGACCACTGATTGGACGATTTTGGACAAAATATTCAGCTCGTTAAACCAAGTCATCTGGTACTAACTACACCTTCTAGTTGTTTTTAGATAGTAAGATAAGAATTTATTTGTGAAGTTTAGATATATTATTTTAATTAAGGTGTTTAAATAATTTAATTGAGTTAAATGATCAATTGCATAATTATTTGGAGTTTATTGGAGATTATTGGTGAATAATTGGACATTATATTAGTACTTTGAGATTATCATTAGTTAAGTTGGATTACTAATAAATTATGTAATTAAATTAATACAATTAAAGATTATTAATTATTGAACTATTTTATATGTTGATCGAGTGTATTATATATTTGGAGATCCAAATAATATTGGATTATGTTAAGATGATGAGAAAATGGTTTATTGGGCTTTGATCCTTTATATAGGAGGCTATACCTAGTTTTAAAAGAGGTTCTCTCGAATATTTTGATAGGACTTACATTAAAAATTTAGATAAAGGTTTCCTCAAGTGATTCCAATGAGAGTTTTGACATAAGACTTATTTTTAAGATTATATTAATTTTCATTGTATTTTTCTAGATTCTCTAGAGGCTTTATCAGCTACACTAGAGTTTTAAAGCATCAATTAAAGAATCTATATAACTGGGAGTTAATATCATTTGATTTTATAACATGCTACCCCTTTCCCCTGTATCTTCTCTTGCACATTATATAATTTTATTATTGTTGTTATAATATTATTTTATATGTAAATATATTTATATTTGATTATTGTTGGAGATGTGATCGGGTGAGATTGTGGTATGATTGTGGGTTAAGAATTATAGTGGAACATGCCACCTAATGGGTTACATCAGTATCGTGTGTATACTGATGATGATCTTATGATTATGGATTGATTCATGAGATACACTGGTTGATGCATTGCTTTTAAGGAATGTGATATGATATGGTATGGTATATGATTGTCGATGTGATAACCCTACTTGATGCATTGCTTTCAGGGCACCGGTACCATTTAGATAAATGACCAACTGAATAGATGACCCTAGTTAATGCATAGCTCTCGCGATACCGGTCCCTAGGAGTTAAGAGAGCCTTTGGGCTAGTATCATTGAGGTATAGGGTTCTGTTTAAGTTTCTCACCCATCTGTTTTGATGATTGATGATGTATGATGTGGACTCATTTGCATGTTTACATATTGTACCACTACATTATTGTGTGATTGTATGTTATAAAATTATATGATGTTAATTCACTCAATGCAAGCTGATCCCCCTCTCAACTATTTTTCTAGGTAGTAGATACATGCTTTTTAGCTTGTTTGCATTGCCCCACATCTTCTTCACTCCGCCAACATTTTGATGTAAAATTTATATATTGTATTGAGATTGTATTTAATATCACAAATTTGAAGGGATGAGAATATTCTCCCATCATGATATCATGCATGTTCAGTACCCCATATATATATATATATATATATATATATATATATATATATATATATATATATATATATATATATATATATATATATATATAACTAAGTTTAGGCTTACTATGGGTTTTGGTCATCTTAAACCTACCCATTCCCTAATGCAGATCATGGTCTCCCGATTGGGTTGTGACACCTCCTATCCTATGACATATAAAAAATAACCAAAAGAATGTCATGTGTGTATCATTAACCCTTTAAGTGTCGAGTTTGACCTTTGACTCTCCGATGGGCTCTTCTTTCTATCAATTTTATATACCAAACTATAAACCTGCATGTGAGAAAAATACTTATACATTAAGCAATCTAATGATTAGTGGTACATATGTATATGCAAATCAAAGCATCATTCATGAAACATTACATAATACTCCACTTCCACTCTATGACATGCATAGTTCATTTCATAATTGTGTGCATGTAAATATTCATTTTCATCTCAATATCTATCACATAGATAAACTTATTTCACTTCATGTCAAAGAACATTCATAAATAAACATCAATTTATAGCTATATTCTATAAATATAGGTTTCACTATCATTAACTTGGTGACTTTGCCTAAAATACTCTAATTTGGACTATCTAGATAAGGGTTAAGGATCCGGAGCGCTCACACAATCTTAATGTTAGAAAGGTGCCCTAAGGCAATCACCTTAGACACTTAATGTACTCCTTTATTATTAATAAAAGACATGTTCATTTATATATGAATTTGATTTAGATCTTAGACCATTTAATGAAGTCTTTGGTATATAACACAACATGAAGGAAATCATGATGAGATCATGATGGTGAGATTTCTATCATGTATAATTGTATTTATACCTAAATGATCCCTAGTCAGAGAATTAATAAGACAAAACATTGTTAATCCAGATAGACTAGCACATGTTTTATCCTCGACTAGGTCAAGAAGCTAATCTCATAAGCTAAAGACATGAGATGTTTACAGTTAACATGTGGATGCTTGCTAGAGTAGCCAAGTATATTGGATGACCTGCCATGAGACAATCACATGGATATCTATTCAATGTCAATGATAGTCTCATCAAAGCAATGGTTCAAGTATTTTTAGACTTGAGATGCTAAAGGTTATCTTGGATACTGAATCCTATACTTTGACTTCATTCCTTGTTGCCTCTCAGAGGTTACTTATAAGGTGATGATTGGGTATAGCATGAGGTATTTGAATGTAATTGAGTGTACCTATGGCCTTTTGTAGAGATCATTACTCATAAATCCTTGGCCAAGGTGGACAAGTCTTGAAGAAGGTCTTCAAGGACATGTCTAATAGAGTAGTGAGTCTCATAGATAAGAACTAGTATCATTTAGACTAGATGTGATGTAGTCATTCTAATTAGACTTGACACAGTCTATGTTTTGAACCAAATGAGGTATAGTTTGGTAAAAGGATGAATTGCATGATAATTGTTTATGAAAGGGTTTATAGTCAAACTATTGACTATCTAGTCAATTAGGGGTCATGATGTGCTACTAGATACCACCCATAATTTGCTCATAATCATGTGATGATTTAAGAGACCAATATAGTCGGGAACCTAATGGGTCACACGCATAAAAGGAATGAAGGAAATGTGAAATGGGCATTGCATTGGATCCAAGACATGAGAGAGAAAACATTTGACCAAGAATCATAGGTCACAGTGGTGACAAAGGTTGTCACATGCACGACAACATGGAAGTCACGACAGTAACATATTAGTCATGGGCGTAAAGGCCCGATATCAACTTTTGCGATTTTAGGTTTTCTATTTCAAATAGAACTCCAATACATAGGAAACTTATGTCCAATCCTAATTATGATTAGGGGGCATATAAATAAACCTTTTAAAGGCCAAATTCGTGGCTGTCACCTTGAGAAATAAAACGTATTCTTCCATCTTTTTATTTTTCAAGTTAAAACACCTTTTGCTTGCACCTTGGTGCTCTAACATCCCATCTCCCTTGTAGTTTTTTTGTTTATTCCTTTGTGTGGATTACTGTTAGAAACAATTCAACCTTGGATTATGGATTACTATTAGAAACATTTCAACCTTGGATTATTGTGGTTTGCAACAACCCAACTTGAAGGAAAGGCTCATAAATTTGAAAGATCAAAGATTGAAAACAAGGGAATCAACTTCTCCCATTTGACGGTATGCAATTCGATTTTAAATTATGAGGCAGTCAATGGGTTTTAGATTCAATTAATTTTAAATTTCTACTGTGCCATGTATAAGATGCATTTTAATAAATCAACACTTTAGACCTACTATCCATAAATCTATTTATGCTCAAATGAGCTTCTCAAGTTAAGAGCACTCACTTAAGACCCTTAACTAAGTATAATAATGTAGTCCTATTGTATGCATACATGGATCAATGGTGCTCATACAAGCTTAAGACCTCTTGTTCTAAAAATCATAATCCTTTCATTAGTTTTCCTTATCTTGTAGTAGTGTACATATATCTTATCTCTAGTCCTAGGTTAGAGTAATGAGCTTATATTATTTTTACATAATTCAAATTCCATATTGTATATCAAATTATATTGTATCATTATATTCAATATAATTTGTATCATCACATCATGACATAAGTGCGTTTTTGTCAAATCATATAATCATTAACACAAACTTGTTCATATGTATTCATTGTCATATCATAGTTTTTCTCATGGTAAACATTATAGCATATCATAATTGAAATCATATCCACCCATATAACTCAACCATTATTCATTTTTCTTTCATCTGGATTCAAAATTGTCAAAAGAGTTTTATGGCCATAAATACTCCTTTCATAGGCCAGTACCCATGAATCATGTCATGACTTTACTCGTGAAGGAATCTGGACAAACGATAACATGCAAGCACATGATGATAATGCCAGTCCCAAGCCCAAGCCCAAACGTGAAGTTGTGTTTCACGGATTCTCTAGTATTGAAATTAAAGTAACTCTAGGCAAGAATAAATTTGGCCTAAACCACAAGTTTGTTCTTCATGATTCATACCTGCGACATAGTGTTCACAAGCATCAATCCATGCTTCATGATCTTCCTGATTGTGAAGCTGGTTGTGACCTTGGGTATGAACAAATCTGCCTAAGTTCACAACTATGACACCCCACCCATATATTAGGGATAATCCCACATATATAAGAAGGATGCCACAAGCTTAACGCAATAAATCTATTTGACTAAGTTTTTCTATCGTTTAAATTTTAAAAAAATTCATTTATTTATATTAGATTTGGCTTATCGTTCTAATTATCAATATATATATATGAATATATATATATATATATATATATATATATATATATATATATATCACCATGTCATATATATTTATGGTAGTTGATCAAGTTACATAGTTGATCAATTGTGGCATACCAGCCTCACACATTACTGTTTATAATATAATATCAAAATATAAGAGATGCCTGAACTAAATACATAACATGTCTACCAAAATCTATATGTCTGGTCAAACTAAAAAAAAACATAATAAGTAACTAACCCTCTAACTATGTCTCTTGTGCCTCCGCTGATATGAACTTAGATTTCTTCTTGATCAACTTCACTATCTACTAGCTACCGTTCCAATTCCTGCGTGAAAAGAACCCACGCTAAGCTATCTCCAACTTAGTGTTACATATAAGTATTAAAGTTTTCCCCAAGCAGTCACACAATTGCATGTCTCAAATAAAATCATGGCACATCAAATTTTATTACATATTTGTCATATAAAATAAATAAATACATGACATAAAAAATAAATAAATAAATAAACATGATAACCTTATTCAATAATTAAATTTGCACCACCTCATGCAAGCATTTTACATTTTGTTACTTACATCAATTAATAAAATTTCATATTTTATTCTATGATTTATTAGCCCAAAATCTCGTCTCTAGATTGTCATGATACGGGATTTGAAATAAGGGCGCTCGCAGAGTTTAAGCCACCCTACTCACTATAATCTCAAATAAAGGGCGCTCGTGGAGCTTCAGCCACCTTGACCTAGTAAAATCATTTATCTGTGTGTAAATAGGAGTAGGGGCACTCTCGGAGCTATAGCCACCCTGTCCTTAAATCATATCAATATCGGTACTGAAATTCCCCCTAATTGTGCACCATCTATCCTATGTTAGTCCTCATATAGAGAAATGGGCAATTAACACCATTAATTACTTGTTTCTATAACCAATACTTATTTCATATTAACATAATAATATACACACAACTTATTTCAACACCATATAATAGCATGATATTTTATCAAATATTAGCATAATGTTAAGTTCATAGTTAATAACATTCTATAATGTTAAAACATGCCATAATATATAATTTATGTTAGACACACACAAACATGCATAAAGGGCAAACTAGAATACAAATATGTAAAAGCCTCGCTAGTGTTTTTCTTTTCCAAAATATACACTCAGAGCTTGTTCACTTATGTTGTTCTTCTTGTTGTTGCGATCCTAATTTAAAAATATAATTAATTAATACCTTGTTAAAATATTTATTCTTAATATAATTCAAATAGATAACTACAATTTCTTTTAAGCTAGAACAAGACCTCTAAGGACTGTTGGTTCAATAACTTTTTCTACACTTATCCAATTTATATGATTCTTCATCTTGATTAAATATTTAAAACTAAAATATACTAAAATTTCAAAATTTTTGAACCATTACACAATATTTGGTATAATTTTAAAGGTTGCTCTGTTCTCTGCCCTTAAGCAATTTCGGGCTACTATATTTAAAAATTCATATCGTTTAATGTGTAGCTTCAATTATTATGAAGATTTTTATACAGTTATATAATTTAATTTGGAACATTTTCATGTTTAACTCATTTCCAGATTCAGTCTCTAAGGTTCTCAAACATTAGAGGATCTATAACTGGTTCAACATAAGGTAGCAAACAGCTCATAACTCAAAAACTACAAGATAATTTAAGGTGGGACTTTCATAGGAATTTAGATAAGACATAGAATTAAAAATTTCATGTTTTGAACTTTGGCTAATTCGATCTAAAGCTAGGTCAAATATAAGGATGAAGTTACTGGAGCTGCAAAGGTACCAGAACACTACTCAATCAAAGAACAACTATAATTCATTTCACTATAACTCAACCTATACAAGAGATATTTATACGAAATTTTGCAGAGACCTAAATAACATATATATATATATATATATATATATATATATATATATATATATATATATATATATATATATATATATATATACAACTTTTATGTTTTACAAAACCTCATATTAAGCCACTAAGATGATCAATATTTACAAAAACCATAGGTTATTCAGTTTTTATGTCTCCCTGAATCAGTTTAACCCCAATGACCATTTCTCTTCATATACTCGAAATCCTTCAATAAACTTTGACAGAAAGATACACAAGACATATATGAACAACTTTTATGTTTAACACTTCAAAAAATTCGATTCACAATATAATAAAAAATAGAGTGGAATATCCTGTAAAAACATAACCTAAAAAGTTTAATAACACAATAATCATGGGAAAGATATTTCTTACCAAGATTAGATTTATTTGGAACGATATTTCTTGCAAATTATGAAGAAGATGATGAAGATTTTAGGCTGTGATATGGGGGAAGGAAAAAGGATGATGAAGAAGAAGAAGGAAAAGAGCTGAAGTTGGAAGGAATGGGGTAAAGTCTTAATTGACTTCCCCTCCCCTCCCACTTTCCCGATTTTAGTCTTCCCTATATTTTTTTTGTTGTCCCTTGTACCGTTCACTTTTCTATTTTTTTAATTTATGATTTATTTATTTTTATCTTATTTATTTATTTTCATATATTTGTTTATCTCTAGTTTCTTTAATTTGTACCAAAAATACAATTTAAATATGTGGTCTAATTTAATCAAATTTATCATGTCTATCAATTTAATTAATTTTAATTTCTAATTTAATCATTTATTCCATCTATTTTAATTTCTATTATCTATTATGTTTTTCCTATTTATACCACATACTTGTTATAATTAAATCCTAATTAATGGGCGTTACAATTCTCTCCCCCTTAAGATGTTTCGTTCTCAAAACATACCTAATGCATCGTCACTAAACAGGTGAGGGTATTGAGCTTTCATCACCTCTTTGCTTTCCCATGTTACTTCTTTGATTGCATAATTCCTCCATAGTACTTTCACTAAGGGTACTCGCTTGTTCCTAAGCTCCTTAATTTCTCTTGCTAAAATTTGCACTGGTTCTTCTTCATATGTCAAATCTTGTCTCACTTGAATGCTTTTAGCAGGTATGATGTGATTAGGATCTGATCTATATCATCCTAACATTGAGACATGGAAAACATCATGTATTTGACTCAACTCTGGTGGTAGAGCGAGTCTATAAGCAATAGGTCCAACTCTTTCTAATATTTCATAAGGTCTGATGAACCTTGGACTTAACTTGCATTTCTTTCCAAATTGCAAAACTTTCTTCCAGGGAGATACTTTAAGAAAAACTTTATCACCCACTACATCATCTCTTAACATCAGCATATGATTTCTGCCTATCTATAGCTACCTTAAGTCTTTCACGAATGACTTTCACTTTTTCTTCCGTCTCTTGCACTAGGTCTGGTCCCATAACCTTCCTCTCGCTGAGCTTTGTCCAACATAGAGGTGTTCGACACTTCCTACCATAAAGTGACTTATATGGAGCCTTCTGGATGCTAGACTAATAATTATTATTATAGGCAAATTCCATTAAAGGAAGATATTTGTCCCAGCTAACTTCAAATTTGATGACACAACTTCTCATCATATTTTCTAAAATCTGAATGACTCTTTTTGACTGTCCATCCATCTGCGGATGAAAAGCTGTGCTGAAATTGAGCTTAGTTCCTAGAGTTCGCTGTAGACTACCCCAAAATTGAGATTTGAAGCGGGGATCTCTATCAGACACAATAGAAATAGGCACTCTATGAAGTCGTACAACTTCATTCATATAAATTTCTGCCAATTTATTCAGTGGATAATCCTTGTTGCCCAGATATTAAGCCAAGAAGGGGGGTTGAATTGGAGTTTAAAAAATTAAATTTTAAAGCGTGAATATAAAAGATTAATTTTAGGAGGGATAGAGAAATTTGACACAAGGATTTTTGTAGAGGTTCAGGTGTTAACAAACCCTACTCCTCTCCCCAATCGCAATTGGGAGTTTCACTAACACACTAAGTCTTACAATGGAGTTTTACAAGCTCACTCCCAACTATGGTGTTTCTCACAATGGCTCACACCTAACCCAGAAATCCCTTGTGTTTTAATAGCTCACAGAATAACCAATTCCTTGTGTTTTACATGCTCACACAAACAGCCTTCACTTTGTGTTTTTACAGGATCACACAAACAACCTTTTAATTTGTGTTTTAGAGGCTCACACAACTAACCCTTACAAGTGTTCTACTCTTAACCTAGAAATACCCAAAACTCTTTTGAGTAATGATTACAGAGAGAAACACTCATAAATCATAATTGCTCAATAAATGAAGAGCAAAAAGATTTTTTACAGAGAATAGATTTTGTTCTCAAAGTATTGAATGTACAAATAGCTTGTAATAAGATTTTGATTCAAATAATATGCTATCCTCTTGTGCTGAATGCATAAATGACTTCCATTTATACTCTCATGGCTGAATATAGCCGTTGGGGTGCATTAAATACGAACTAGCCGTTGTACCAACCAAATAATCGCGCATGACATTTTTCTCTTTCATCATTCACAGTCGTGACTATGTTTGTCACGGGCGTGACATTTCTTCTCAAGCCATGACTGAAGTGGTGACCTTGGTCGTGAAGCTCTCTGGAATGTTTTGAGACATTGGGTCACGGGCGTGACTGTAACACCACATCATATGCATTTAAGTATAACCTAGTTCTGTAGCTAATAATCACATACTGCATGTTGGAAAGAGAAAATACCCTGATAACAGTGGTAGTAAATGTTTTTTCCATATCATATCCTGTAAAATAGAGTAATGACTTTACAAGTTTTATATCCTGTAATTTCATTTAATGACTTTACAAGTCTCATATCCTGTAATATCACTCAATGACTTTTCAAGTCAACATTAAAAACCACAATATGATATATCACATATATTAAAACAGAAACTTCACATCCGAAGGATTACGGGTTGCTTCCATTTATACATTTCAAAACTAATCTAGAGTGACAATACATATTCAAAGATATAAGTCCAAAATACAAATGACATGTTTTCATGCTTGTGTGGAATGCAAGGAGATAGAGTGATGAGGTTCGGTCAATAACCTGTGCTCCATGTCTTCTATACACTACTCAAAATGAGCTATCACTTTTCTTTACCTAAAAAATGATGCAAATTGATGAGTTGTGGCTCAGTGAGAATAATCATCCAATGAGCTCTAAAGTACCAAACAACTCATAGTAATAAATCACAAATCCAATATATACCATATATTTCATTCTATTCATCAGTATCATACATGTATCAATAAAGTTGAAACATATAATCATTACTCTTTATGTATGCAAATGCTTTGCTTATTTCATTTTGTTGTGACCAAGTTAAACAGACATTTGCTAGCTAGCTAGCTTAATCATTTTCATTTTCCATGTAAACATTTGCATTTGCATTTGCTAGCTAGCTTAATCATTTCTTTCATTTGCACATTTGTTGGGCCATAAGCCTCTTCTTTTGCTTTACAATATCGAATAACTAGTCACAATGCCTTTTCAGTCCATATGCATATGCATTTGTATTTAAGCATTCATCAACCATTGTATCTAATCACATATAATATACATATACCACATATATACCTCATATGCCACACATATACCTTGCATATACTATACATATACCATGTATATATATCACATATGTCAACCATATACTTCAAATATACCACAAGTATACCATTTATATGTACCACAATGTTACAAATTATCCATCATTACATTATCAAGGACCAATCATGACAATCATATGAATCACATAGCAAGCAACATTCATTTGCACTAAAGAATTCAATCGACAATTAGACTCACCGTTCTCCTTTGATTCCGACCCCTAACTTATTGTCTATCCGCTCCTTATGGGTCTCCAATATGTTGCAAGCCTAATATGAAAACATAATCGATTAACTCATGATTAAGGAGACTTAGTGTGGCTTAAACAAATTAATATGCATTGTTCATGTCAATAGTTAAGATTTTTCCTATGAGGCAGTGTGACCTTATGGGACTGTTTAGCCTATAACATTTTCTATACTTTAGCAATTAATCTGATTCTTGTTCCTAATTAATATTAACATTAATTATAGAACTTATTAAAATTTCAGACCAATTGGATCATTGTACAATATGTTGTGGAATTTCTAAGTGTGTTCTATTTTCTGCCTTTAGGCAGTTTCAGGGGACTCATTTGGGTTTATCATAACTTATAATCTATAAGTCATATTTTAATGAAACTTTATAGACACTTATATGGATTCATATGGAACATTCCATGTTTACAACTTGTATCAATTATGGCTCTAAGGTCTTCAAAGTATAATAAACATTTTACTGGTTTAGAATAGAATTGGCTTCCGGACCGGTATGGTATCCAAAGGCCATAACTTAGTCTATACATAACCATTTAAGCTGAAGGTAGTACCCAAATTTAGATAATCCATATACCTATAACATTTCTATTTTGAGCATTTACAAAATCTAGCTCTACCAAGTTCAAAGTATCCAAACAATTTACTAGATCTGCCCAGGGCACTCAGATATAAAGGAACACCTTTTGTGTTTTACATGTTTCTATAATCAATTTTGATTAACATCAAAATCGGGTTGGAAATCAGTGCCTATTAATGAACCTAAACAACTCAAACCAACCCTATAGCAATAAGAATTGATTACTTACCAAGAAAAACTTTGCAAGGGATCAATTAGCTTTAAAAAATAAGTGAAATAAGGACGAAATGAATTCTAAAATGGAGGAAAATGAAGAAGAAGTCGGGCTGGAGAAGAAGGCAGAAATGGAAAGATAAAGCTAACTTTTTGTTTTTGTCTTTTTATCTTTTTCTCATCTCTTTTCTCATCTCTTTTCTCCTTTCTCTTCTCTTTTCTCTTCTCCTCTCTTTTATTTCTCTTTTGTGTCATTTTCATTTTATTTTGTCTATATTATTATTATTATTATTTACATATATTTATAATTCCACTAATTCACACAATAATACAACTTAATCATTTGGCTCGATTTAACTAAATTATCAATGTAAATGTTTACTAATCTTAATCTAATCATTTTGCTTACTTTAATTTAGTCACTTTATTCAATTCATTTCTAATACTTTGTTATCCTCATTTAGGTTATAATTACACAAGTGCGACTCGATACAAGTGCTAGTGCGTGTCATAAACTTGTTCCTACGAAAATACGTATGAAATGCACGTGTTCAATTGAATTGTATGCAAGATGCTTATGTTCAATGAAATGCATATGGGGAAGGTTAAGGATGTTACAATTCTCCCCTCCTTTTAAAAATTTCGTCCTCGAAATTAATACCTGAAAACAGGTGTTGTTTATTGCTTTTTCATATTTTCTTCTATTTCCCATGTTGCCTCTTCTTGTAAATGGTTACACTATAATACCTTAACCAAAGGTATTTCTCAATTTCTTAGCTGTTTAGTCTTGTATCCAATGATTTGCACTGGTTCCTCAACATAACTCATGTCCTCTGCAATCTCAATGGCTTGATCTTTAAGTACATGTGTAGGATCTGACCTGTATCTTCTAAGCATACTCACATGAAACACATTGTGTATTTGAGCCATCTCAGGTGGTAAAGCCAACATATAAGCCAATGGACCAATCTTCTCAAGATTTTATAAGGCTATATATACCTTGGGCTCAATTTACCCTTCTTGCCAAATCGAATTGCAGACACACGAAGAAATACCTTTTCACCCAACTCGTATTCCATTTCCCTTCTATGTTGATTAGCATAATGTTTCTGCCTATCCTGTGTTGCCTTCATCTTGTTCTTGACAACCTTGATCTTATCCACTGTGTCTTGCACTATCTCTGGCCCTTCTAATGCACATGCTCCTTCTTCATCCCAAATGATGGGGCTTCGGCACTTTCTGCCATACAATGCCTCATATGGTGCCATCTGGATACTGCTATGATACTGGTTGTTCTAAGCAAATTCAATCAATGTTATATATTCATCCCAAGCACCTTTGAATTTCATAGAACATGCTCTGAGCATTTCTTCTAATTTCTGTATAGTCCTCTCTGATTGTCCGTCAGTTTGTGGGTGGAATGGAATGCTAAAGTTCAATTTTGTTCCCAGTGCATTCTGTAAACTCACCCAAAAATGTGAAGTAAACCGTGGATCTCTATCAGACACAATGGACACTGGAATGCCATGCAATCTGACTATCTCATTCATATATAATTTAGCCAAACACTCAAGTGTACAACCCCATCTGATAGGTAGAAAATGTGTTGACTTGGTTAATCTGTCAATAATTACCCATACTGCATCATTTTTCTGTGGAGTTCTTGGCAATCCATAGACAAAATCCATCGTTATTCTTTCCCATTTCCATTCTGGCACTGGCAATGGATGTAGTTTACCAACTAGTGCCTGATGTTAAATTTTAATCTGCTGACATGTCAAGCATTTGGAAAAATATTATGCTACGTCTTTCTTCATTCTTGGCCACCAGTAATGAGGCCTTAAACTGTGATACATCTTTGTCATCCCTGGATGCATTGCATACGGTGCATTGTGTGCCTCTTCCATTATTTCCTGACGCAAGTTCTCAGTATCTGGAACACATATGTGTGACTTTAACATCAGTGTATCAATCTACAAATAAAAATCTTTACTATTTCCCTGCCTTACTGATTCAATTTTCTCACACAATTTAGGATCTTTACTTTGTTCAACTTTGATCCTATCCTTTAGTATAGGTCTGACTTAAAGTGTAGCAATCAGTGATCCTTCATCATGTATATTTAATTCAACATTCATAGATCGTAATTGAATCAAATATGGAAAAGAGGATACTTGCAAGTGAGCTACACTACTACTAGCCTTCCTACTTAATGCATCTGCCACCACATTGGCTTTCCTTAGATGGTATTCAATTGTACAGTCATAATCTTTTAACAACTCTAACTATCGTCTTTGTCTCATGTTTAACTCTTTTTGTGTCAGCAAATAACCTAAGCTTTTATGGTCTGTGAAGATCTGGAATGTCTCACCATACAAATAATGCCTCCAAATCTTTAATGCAAATACAACAGCAGCCAATTCTAAATCATACACTGGATATGAGATCTCATGTGGTCTAAGTTGCCTAGATGCATAAGCTATCACCTTACCATGTTGAATTAATACACATCCCAAACCTTGGTGAGAAGCATCACTATATACCGTAAATCCACCAGTACCCATAAGAATAGCTAGCACTGGTGCTGAGGTTAGCCTGTGTTTTAGTTCATCGAAACTCCTCTGACATTCTGGATTCCACTTGAAAGGCACATTCTTTCTCAACAATTTAGTCAAAGGGCTAGCAATTAATGAAAATCCATAAATAAATCTGTGATAGTATCCGGCTAAACCCAGAAAACTATGCATTTCTGAAATATTTTTAAGAGCTTCCCAATTTACCATGGCCTCAATTTTCTTTGGGTCAACCTCTATGCCTTTACACAACACCACATGTCCAAGAAATACCAAATGATCTAACCAGAATTCGCATTTACTCAATTTGGCATATAATTGTTTCTCCCCAAAGTTTGCAACACAACTTTTAAATGTTGTTCATGTTCTCCCCTATTCTTTGAGTATACCAATATGTCATCAATAAATACTATCACAAACCTATCCATATATGGTTGAAACACCTCATTCATTAATGCCATAAATGCAGCTGGAGCATTAGTCAACCCAAATGGCATTACTAAAAATTCATAATGTCCATACCTGGTTCGAAAGGCAGTCTTTGGAACATCCGCTTCTACTACCTTCAGCTGGTAATAGCCTGATTTCATATCAATCTTGGAGAATATTTGGGCTCCTTCCAACTAGTCAAACAAATCATCTATTCTGGGCAATGGATATTTGTTCTTCACTGTTATTTTATTCAGTTGCCTGTAATCGATACACAATCTCATTGTTCCATCTTTCTTTTTAACAAATAACACTGGAGCTCCCCATGGTGATACACTAGGTCTAATATACCCTTTGTCAAGTAACTCCCATAATTGGGCCTTTAGTTCTTTCAACTCAACTGGGGCCATTCTGTAGGGTGACCTTGATATTGGTGTTGTTCCTGGTACTAGTTCAATAGTGAATTATATCTCTCTATTTGATGGTAAACCAGGTAGATCATCTAGGAATATATCAGCAAATTCCCTTACCAATGGTATATTTTCAAGCAAGCTATCAGTGGTTCTAGTATCAGTCACATATGCCAAATATGCTTCACATCCCCCTTTGATCATTCGAAATGCCTTTATAGTTGAAACTAGACATGTAGGCATAAGTTTTCTTTCTCCTAGAAATACTACCCTTGGCTGGTTTGGTGATTCCAAAATTACTTCCTTAGTAAAGCAATTCACTATTGCATGATGTCTAGTTAACCAGTCCATTCCCAGTATCACATAAAATTCATATATTGGCAATAAAATCAGATCAGCTATTAACTCAGCTCTATCAATGCATATCAGGCAATCGCCACAGACATTATTCACAACTACCACTGTTCCCAATGGAGTACTCACATTTATGTCAATCCCCAAAGGCTCATGCATTTGATGTAGTTTAGATGCCATATGCAATGATATAAATGAATGCGTAGAGCCTGGGTCAATCAATGCATATGCTAACATATCATAAATGTAAATATTACCGGTAACTACTTCGGGAGCACCCACCATCTCCTGTCTAGTCATAGCAAACACCCTGGCCTGAGTAGGGCATCTAGAACTCTGACCTTCAGATCTGGTTACTCCTCTGCCCATTGTACCAGTCCTACCCCTGCCTCTTCCTCTACCCTGTGTCCCATTAGTAGGGTAGACCCTCAGTGCCTCAACTGTAGTCTCAGATACTCCTCTACCTCGCCTGGTCTCTACTAGTTTGGCTCTATTTGGATAGTCTCTATACATGTACTCCATCGATCCACAGAAATAACATGCTCCTGTGAGCCTTCTACATTCGCCCGTATGCTGTCTACCACAATGACTACATGTGGGCCTTTGTTCAACATATTGGCTTTGCCCTCTGCCTGGGTAAGAGAAAGTCATGCCTCAACCTCTAGAACTGGAGTACCCACTTCTGTTGCCAGACTGTGCAGGCATATATTTGCCTCTTTTTCCCGACCTTTTGTTAGACTCACTGAAGAACTCACGTGCTTCCCTTTTAATTTGTTGCTCCCCAGCTTCTTTCATTAACCGTTCAGCTCTGATTGCAGCAGCTCTGAGTCTGGCATAATTATCAAGATCAGTAGTCGTGATTCTATTTCTGATCTCATATTTGAGACCCTCCTCAAACTTCTTGCATTTGTCTCTTTCAGTAGAAACCATGAAGGTGGCATAGTGGGAAAGTTTATTAAACTATACTTTATACTCCGCAACAGACATGTTCCCCTGCTTTAAATTCAGGAATTCCTTCCTCTTCTCATCTTTATATGCTTCAGGCATGTAATTGTTCTGAAATTCTAGGAGAAAATCAATCCATGTCAACACCGGTGGTTGTGCATCACTATCGGGGACTGTCTCCCACCATTCATAAGCATTTCCTTGCAGCAAGGACACTGCATAATCGAATTTCTCATCCGGGGTACATCTCATCATATTCAGTACCCTCTGTGTCCTTTTCAGCCATGTTTCAGCTTCTGCTGGGTCTGTTGTGCCATTGAAATCAGTTGCACCATGTTTCCTCAGCTTGTCATAACATCTTTGCTTGTACATTTCAGGACCATATACTTCATGTTCTAGGTTTTCATGACTGTGATGCATGTACTGGAGCTCTAGCTCCTAGTGCTGGTTGATCTCTATGTAAATGAGGTGATGCCACATGAGAATGCATTTCAGTCGGCCTCTCCCTCCTTGGTGAATTATGTCTTATGATGTCCCTAAAATAAATAAAATTATGTCACTACATAATGTTCAACACATAGGATGCATAGGTTATCATGCTCTTATGCATATGCATATTCCCATGGAACCTATCCCTGCTCTGATACCGAAATGTCACACCACATCATATGCATTTAAGTATAACCTATTTCTATAACAAATAATCACATACTGCATGTTGGAAAGAGAAAATACCCTGATAACAGTGGTAGTAAATTTTTTTTTCCATATCATATCCTGTAAATCAACTAATGACTTTACAAGTCTTATATCCTGTAATTCCATTCAATGACTTTGCAAGTCTCATATCCTGTAATATCACTCAATGACTTTTCAAGTCAACATTAAAAACCACAATACGATATATAACATATATTAAAACATAAACTTCACATTCGAAGGATTACGGGTTGCTTCCATTTATACATTTCAAAACTAATCTAGAGTGATAATACATATTCAAACATATAAGTTCAAAATACAGATGACATGTTTTCATGCTTTTGTGGAATACAAGGAGAGAGAGTGATGAGGCTCGGTCAATAACCTGTGCTCCATGTCTTCTATACACTACTCAAAATGAGCTATCACTTTTCTTTACCTGAAAAATGATGCAAATTGATGAGTTGCGGCTTAGTGAGAATAATCATCCGATGAGCTCTAAAGTACCAAACAGCTCATAGTAATAAATCACAAATCCAATATATACCCTATATTCCATTCCATTCATCAGTATCATATATGTATCAATAAATTTGAAACATATAATCATTACTCTTTATGTATGCAAATGCTTTGCTTATTTCATTTTTTTGTGACCAAGTTAACCAGACATTGCCCCGAGTTTCCATGTGAATATTTTCCATATGAATATTTGCATTTGCATTTGCTAGCTAGCTTGATCATTTGTTTCATTTGCACATTTGTTGGGCCATAGGCCTCTTCTTTTGCTTTACAATATCGATTAACTAGTCACAACGCCTTTTTAGTCCATATGCATACGCACTTGTATTTAAGCATTCATCAACCATTGTATCTTATCACATATAATATACATATTCCACACATATACCTTATATGCCACACATATACCTTGCATATACTATATATATACCATGTATATATATCACATATGTCAAACATATACTTCAAATATACCACAAGTATACCATTTCTATGTACCACAATGTTACAAATTATCCATCATTACATTATCAAGGACCAATCCTGACAATCATATGAATCACATAGCAAGCAACATTCATTTGCACTAAAGAATTCAATCGACAATTAGACTCACTGTTCTCCTTTGATTTTGACCCATAACTTATTGTCTATCCACTCCTTGTGGGTCTCCAATATGTTGCAAGCCTAATATGAAAACATAATCGATTAACTCATGATTAAGGAGACTTAATGTGGCTTAAACAAATTAATATGCATTGTTCATGTAAATAGTTAAGATTTTTCCTACGAGGCAGTGTGACCTTATGGGACTGTTTAGCCTATAACGTTTTCTATACTTGAGCAATTAATCTGATTCTTGTTCCTAATTAATACTAACATTAATTATAGAACATATTAAAATTTCAGACCAATTGGATCTTTGTACAATATTTTGTGAAATTTCTAAGTGTGTTCTGTTTTCTGCCTTTAGGCAGTTTCAGGGTACTCATTTGGGTTCATCATAACTTATAATCTGTTGCCCAGATATTAGACCAAGAAGGGGGGTTGAATTGGAGTTTCAAAAATTAAACTTTAAAGTGCGCAAATAAACAGTTAATTTTAGGAAGGATAGAGGAAATCGGACACAAAGATTTATAGAGGTTCGGGTATTAACAAACCCTACTCATCTCCCCAATCGCAATTGGGAGTTTCACTAACACACTAAGTGTTACAATTGAGTTTTACAAGCTCACTCCCAACTATGGTGTTTCTCACAATGGCTCACACCTAACCCAGAAATCCCTTGTGTTTTAATGGCTCACACAATAACCAATTCCTTTATGTTTTACAGGCTCGCACAAACAACCTACACTTTGTGTTTTACAGGCTCCCACAAACAACCTACACTTTGTGTTTTACAGGCTCACACAAACAACCTATACTTTGTGTTTTAGAGGTTCACACAACTAACCCTTACAAGTGTTCTACTCTTAACCCAGAACTACCCAATGCTCACTTGAGTAAAGATTACAGAGAGAACCACTTATAAATCTTTATTGCTTAAATATGAGGAGCAAAAAGATTTTACAGAGAATAGATTTGTTCTCAAAGTATAAAAGTAAAAGATAGCTTGTGATTTGAAGTATATGCTAATCTTTTGTTTTTCTTATCATTCTCTTATTTCTTAATGCATAAATGACTTCCATTTATACTCTCATGGCTGAATATAGTCGTTGGGGTGCATTAAATAAGAAACCAGCCGTTGTACCAACTAAAAAATTGCGCCTGTCATTTTTCTCTTTCATTGGTCACAGGCATGAATATGCTTGTCATGGGGGTGACAGTTCTTCCCAAGCTGTGACTGAAGTGGTGACCTTGGTCGTGAAGCTCTCTGGTATGTTTTGACATATAGAGTCACGGGCGTGACATTAATCATTCACGAGCGTGACACTCTTCCCAGTCGTGAGACAAGTGGTGACTCTGGTCGTGAAGCTCTCTGGATGAAATTGAATGAAGCTTCATGGGGGTGACACCTAGATTCACGGGGGTGACAAGCTTCCCAGCCGCGAGCCAAGTGGTGACTCTGGTGGTGAAGCTCTCTGGGATGAAATTGCATGAAACTTCACGGGGGTGACACCTTTCTTCACGGGGTGACTGAAATGCTTATTTCACGGTTTGTTTTTCCTTCATGGCCATGAACTTCAAATGTTGGTTTTGGTAACGGTTAGCTTCCTTCACAGGAGTGACTCCTAAAGTCACGGCAGTGAACATGCTGCTACTTGATTTTTGTTTCTCAAGGATTTTTCTTCCAATTCTCCATTCTTGCTATTTTAATTCATGTCCTGTATAATATACTTACAAAAACAAGCATGTTAAATACAATATTGCTATATTATTTGTTATCATCAAAATGACGGAAATACCCCTCAAGGTTAACAATCTCCCCCTTTTGGATGGTGACAAATAATCTAGCAATATGTGATTTTGAGAAGTCTCCCCCTCAAAATATATTTAGGATAAAAATTATAATGTGCAAGAATAGTAAATAAAGATGTAGCATTAAACTAGATTTTAAGTATATGCAAGTTATATTAGAAATATATTCAATACATACCCTAATTCCTTTTCAAGACATAAAGTATATATAAGGTATATTTAAGGTATATCATGGCATGTTTTTATTTGTAACTTGCTTTTAAGGTATATGAAAAGTATACTTAGGGTATATTTAAAGTATATAAAAATTTAATCTTCCAATTTTATACTTTGCTTATGAAATTTTCACTTTCAATTCACAATTCTTATATTGCTAGTTTGATACTATTTTCCCTTATCATATATTACCTATCATATATTGCTAGTTTTCTCCCCCTTTTGTCATTAATCAAAAATAATATGTAGATTGAAGTAAACAAAAACAAATATATATCATAAAGGAAAGGATACAAACTAAGAAAGGAAATTTAAGATTTCCTACACAACCAAATATATAAAAAAAATTACAAACAAGCTAAAAGAAAGATCAAATTTAGGCTACACTCTAGCCTATCTCCTAGCCAGACATCCTATCACGAAGCCTAGCTACTTCAGCCTCAAGGCTGTCCATCCGAGACTCCATGAAGTCCTTGAGGTTCTCCAACCTCTCATCCATGGAAGTCTGCAGCTGCTCAAAACGTGGTGCCAAGAGGTCGACCACCTATTTCGCTAAAGATGGTATGGAAACTGAGGACTGTCCAATGTCCTGCTTGATTGTTGGAGGTGCTTCCTCATTCTGAGCCCTCTTTTTTTGCTAGACTCCCTGGAGGCCTGCTTTAAAATCCTTCGTGTCATGATCTTCCCAGATAATTTCTCCAGCAGTATCAGTGAAGCGGTAAAAGATATCGTTCTGAAAAATGATTCTGATAGCTGCTCCCATCTTGATGAATGACTCTATATCCAGCCTATCTCGAGGATGTGCAGGAATGATGTTGAAATGATGGTTATCCAGCTTCAAGTAATTGAGCTTCACTGCCATATGAGTGACATATGCCCCAATCAAGATATCTCATGTGGGCTTGGTGGCAATGGAAAGAAGATGGTTTGTAAACCATCTGGAAAGTGTCACTGTGACTCCCCTGTGAGCCATCTCGAATAGGAAGAGTTCTGACTTCCTAATAGTTCCATTGGTTTCTCCCCGAGCAAAAATGCTATAGCTTAGAAACCTATGCAGTGTACTGGGGTCTTGAGATGTGTGCTCTTAGTTTTCTTGACATCCCAGCTGCAACCGGTGCCAAAATGTCTCCAGGCTGGAGGAGCAAAGAATTCTACCTCAGTCTCATTGAGAATACCATCAGATGGTAGGTTGAACAATTCTCCAAATGTGATGGCGCTGAGGGTGTTTGCATTATTACAGAGTTGGAATTTCACCACTCCAGTTGGTGAAACCTGTAAGGTGCTGAGAAATTCCAGTGTTGGCTCCCGCAGAGTTGGCTGATGAATTTCAATAAATTCTTTTAGATGACAGGCTTGAAGTTTCTCTGTCATAGCCATCTCAAGCCCGAGACTACGGACTGCCTGCCATTCAAAGGACCTTGATGATAAAATAGGTCTCTTCTGCAAAGTTGCATACCGAGGATGACAACTTTCTGGAATGATATTCATGAGGTAATCTGAATACCTCTTCAGTGCATGGGACTTCTTTCTCTTTCCCTTTGATGAAGCAAGCCGTGACACAAGGTGTGAAAGCTTCTGTGAGTTTTGGGGTGTAAGTGAAAAAGCGTCACGGGCCGTGAAAATAAATTTCACCACTTGAAGCCGTGAACCAAAGTCGTGAATGACACTGCCTCTTTGGGCCACTTAAGTCACGGGCGTGAACATATGTCACGGGCGTGATGCCCCTAAAATTTTCATCAAATTAAAATTAAGTTCTACAATGAGACTAAATCATTTCAATAAATATTCTACTTCTTAAAACATGAATTCTCATCACAAATTATATCTTATAACTTGTGATATGATTTAAGATCATCAATTTAAAATTTCATATTTTTGTAATCACGAGGTTAATCAATCAATCATACCAAGTTCTTTTCTAATGAAATTAAATATTTCCTCATTTAGAGACATAGTGAAAATATCTGCTAATTGATTTTCTGTGCTTATAAATTCTAATGCAACATCTCCATATTGAACATGATCTCTAATAAAGTGGTGTCTAATGTCAATATGTTTTCTTCTAGAGTGTTGAATAGGATTCTTTGAAAGATTTATAGCACTAGTGTTGTCACATTTTATAGGTATATGGTTCATCTCATGACCATAGTCCTTAAGTTGTTGTTTCATCCAAAGAATTTGTGTACAACAACATCCAACTGCTACATATTCAGCTTCAGCAGTTGAGAGAGCAACTGAAACTTGTTTATTGCTAAACCAAGAAACCAAATATTCTCCAATGAAGTGACAAGTACCTGAAGTACTTTTTCTATCTAAAAGACTACCAACATAGTCTGCATTTGAATATCCTATAATATAAAAAGATGAATTCTTAGGATACCATAAACCTAGATGCAATGTTCCATGTAAATATCTTAAAATCCTTTTTACAGTATTTAGATGAGATTCTTTAGGACATGAATGAAATCGCGCATATAAGCAAACACTATACATAATATCGGGTCTAGAAGCAGTGAGATATAAAAGTGATCCGATCATACCTCTATAAAGCTTTTCATTAATGCTCTTACCCTTTTCATCTTTGTCCAATTTTGTTGATGTGCTTATAGGAGTCTTGGCATTTTTGCATCCTTCCATACCTAATTTTTTTATTAACTCTTTGGCATATTTGGATTGGTTGATGAATATGCCCTCATTGCTTTGTTTGATTTGTAGACCAAGGAAATACTTAAGTTCTCCCATCATGCTCATTTCAAATTCCCTAGTCATGCACTTAGCAAATTCTTGACAAAGCAGCTCATTAGTAGAACCAAATATTATATCATCAACATAAATTTGAACAATTAGTATATCATGCTTATTCTTTTTGATGAATAGTGTAGTGTCAACATTTCCCTTTGTGAAGCTATTTTCTAATAAAAAAGAACTTAGTCTCTCATACCAAGCTCTTGGAGCTTGTTTTAAACCATACAAAGCTTTTGAATGTTTAAAAACATGATTTGGCAAATCATAGCTTTTAAAACCTGGTGGTTGTTCTACATACACTTCTTCATCTATATAACCATTTAGAAATGCACTTTTCACATCCATTTGAAAAAGTTTGAAATTCATGTGACATGCATATGCTAAGAGTATTCTTATAGCTTCTAATCTAGCTACAGGTGCATATGTTTCATCATAGTCTATACCTTCTTCCTGATTATATCCTTTTGCAACTAGTCTTGCTTTATTCCTGGTTATTAACCCTTGTTCATCTAACTTATTTCTAAATACCCATTTGCTGCCTATGATTGGATGATTCTTGGGTCTAGGTACTAGGTTCCATACCTTATTTCTCTCAAATTGGTTGAGTTCCTCTTGCATGGAAATTACCCAACTTTCATCATTAAGAGCCTCATCAATGTTTTTAGGCTCAATTTGTGCAATGTCAGTGACTAAATGCTTGAAATGAGATCTAGTACTTACTCCCCTTGATAGATCACCAATTATTTGCTCTTTTGGATGATCTTTCTTCACTCTCCATTCTTTTGGAAGTTCTTTCTCCATTTGTTCTTGATTTTGAGGTAGTAAATTTTCTTGATCGTTTTCTTCTTTTCCATTTTCAATGACAAGTTTTTCCATATTATCTACAACATCATCAAGAGCACTACCTTTCACAAGATCAAGTCTACTAGATTTATTAAAAACAACATGTATGGATTCTTCTACTGTTAATGATCTTTTATTAAATACTCTATATGCTTTGCTGGTTGTAGAGTATCCTAAAAAGATACCATCATCAGACTTAGAGGCAAATTTTCCAAGATTGTCCTTGGTGTTCAATATAAAACACTTGCATCCAAATACTTTAAAGTATGATACCAATGGCTTTCTTCCATTCCATAGCTCAATTGAGGTTTTGTTTAAAAGAGGTCTTTTGAAAACTCGATTTGAAATATAACATGCAGTGTTTGTGGCTTCTGCCCAAAAATAAGTTGGTAATTCATATTCATTAAGCATTGTTCTCGCCATTTCAATTAATGTTCGATTTTTCCTTTCCACTACTCCATTTTGTTAAGGTGTTCTAAGAGATGAGAAATTATGTGAAATACCATGTTCAAGACAAAAACTTTCAAAGTTTTCATTTTCAAATTCTTTCCCATGATCACTTCTTATTTTTGAAATGCAGTACCCTTTTTCATTTTGAACTCTTTTAGCAAAGTTTTTGAAATTTTCAAAAGCATCACTCTTTTGAGCTAAGAAAATTACCCAAGTAAATCTGGAGTAATCATCTACGATGACAAATGCATAATGTTTTCCTCCTAAGCTAGCAATCCTAGTAGGTCCAAATAAGTCTAAATGCAGGAGTTGAAGAGGTTTTGAAGTACTTACTATGTTTTTGGCTTTAAAAGATGACTTGTGTTGCTTTCCTCTTTGACAAGGATCACATGTCTTGCCTTTTTCATATTTAACTCTTGGTAATCCTTTTACTAGTTCTCCTGTGCTGAGACTTTGTATTAAGTCCATGTTAGCATGACCAAGTCTTCTATGCCACAGCCAAGATTCATCACTAGTAGTCACAAGACACTTAGAGGAATGGTTAGATAGTTCATGTAAGTTTATTAGGTACGTATTGATATCTCTATTTCCTTTAAATATTTCTTTACTATCAATAGAGATTACAAGACATTCATTTGAAGTGAAGATTACGTTGTTTCCTTTATCACATAATTGACTTACACTTAACAAGTTATGTTTCAAGCCATCAACAAGTAAAACATCCTTAATAAAAGTAGTACCATTAACACCAATAGAACCAATGCCAATTACCTTACCCTTTGCATTGTTTCCAAAGGAAACTTTACCTCCATCAATACTTTTGATTTCATTGAAGAGTTCTTTGTCTCCTGTCATATGCCTTGAGCATCCACTGTCTACTAGCCATGCATTTTTGTTTATTGTGGACTTGAGGCATACCTACAGAATTACAAATCAAGTATGATATTTAGGTACCCAAATGAGTTTGGGTCCTTGGGGGTTAGCACATGAAGGTTCCCAATGAGCCTTCCTTATCCAGCAATTTTTATTTATATGACCCATTTTCATACAGTAATTACATTGTTTAGGTGTAAACTTGCTTTTTGGTCTTACAATGTGTTTGAATGCCATAATTTGATTAGACTGATTTTGAGAACAATGGCATGCACAATCATGATTAATTTGCATTTTTCTAGGTACATTCTTCCTATATATAAAGGCATGATTCTTTTTCTATATAGAATGTTTAACATTCTTATTTCTTGGTGCAGTTATAACAGGTGTGGAGATGTTATGTTCTTTAGACTTAACAAATACTGTTTTGTTAGAAGATGATGATGTGTCCTTAAACCCTAGACCATGTCTAACTAAAGGTGGTCTTTGAGACACAATGAGAGTATCTAAGCTCTCTTTACCCTTGTGAAATTTAGAAATGGAATTTCTAAGTTCCTCAACTTCATTTTTCAAAGTATTATTTTCTTTTAACAGTGAAGCTATTGAGGGTCTTGATGAGTATTCATCTAATGACTTTTGAAGAGATTCATTAGATGATTTAAGCTTTATGTTCTCTTTTTCTAAACCATCTATCTTATTTTTCAAATTAGAGATAATATTTCTATAGGTACTAAATTTAGTTCTATATTTCTCTAATTCTATATTCAATTCTTCTATTAGGCTTTGCTCATCATCATCATCATCACTATTACTATCATTATCAGTACTATCATTATTGAAAGAGTATGAGTGCAGTGATCTTACTTTGTCCGAGAGGTGATCCTCAATACCCATGAAACATAGGTTGACCTCTTCACTTTCATTATCATCTTTTTCACTTGAAGAGCTTTCGTCATCCCATGTGGCTTCGTGACCTTTCTCCCCATTGTCTCTTTGGTATTTGCTCTTATGCTTCTTGAGGCTTAGACATTCTGGTTTTATATGTCCTTTCTTTCCACATTCATAACATTTTACCTCTTTCTTACTTCTATGTGTATCATTTGAAGTTTGTTTGAGGTTTTTTTGCCTGAATTTTCTGGAATTGCTCATTTTCTTCTCAATGATTCTTTTTAATCTCCTTGAAAGCATAGCGATGTCCTCATTTTCATCATCACTCATCTCTTCATCATCTTCACTTTCTTCTTAAGATTTTGAAGTAGAGGCTTTGAGTGCTAAGGGTTTTCTTTTCTCTGGCTCTGCTTCAAGCTCTCTATCTCTCTTTACTGCCATCTCATGTGTGAGAAGCTTACCAATCAGCACATCAGTATTCATGATACTCATATCTTCATTTGCTTCTTCTATGCCAGCAACTCTTGAACCATAATCTTTAAGAGGAAGACTTCTCAGGATTTTATTGTTTACATCTTCCAAACTCATATGCTTCCCAAGTTTCCTCATTCCATTTATAATGGATAGAAGACGGTTAGTCATGTCAGTGATTGACTCATTGAATTTCATCTTGAAGAGCTCATATTCTGAGGTTAGAAGTTGAATCTTCTTGGATTTGACTTGCTTAGTTCCCTCATGATAGTTCTCCAATGTTTTCCACATACTATATGCTGTTGAGCAGTGCTGTATTCTCCGACATTCTTCAATAGATAATGAGCTTGATTGAATTGTCATTACCTTCTTGTTTTTGAAATTTGCTCTTATTTGGAGCTCTGTCCAATCATCTCTTGATAGGATTTCCTCTTCACCATCAGCTCCTCTTCTGGTTTGTGGTGTCCATTCTTTTCGTACACTATCCTAGACTTCAATTCCTTCACTATCCAAGTATGTCTAAACTTCCAATGGGCATAATTTGCTCCATCAAAGTAAGGTTTGAGACTCTGGAATCCTTCACTGGCCATATCTTACTCTTTACTAGCGCTTTTTAGGCTTCGATGCTAGACAAAGCTCTTATACCAATTGTTGCCCAGATATTAGACCAAGAAGGGGGGTTGAATTGGAGTTTCAAAAATTAAACTTTAAAGTGCAGAAATAAATTTATAAATCTTTATTGCTCAGATATGAGGAGCAAAAAGATTTTTACAGATAATAGATTTGTTCTCAAAGTATAAAAGTACAAGATAGCTTGTGATTTGAAGTATATGCTAATCTTTTGTTTTTCTTATCATTCTCTTGTTTCTTAATGCATAAATGACTTCCATTTATACTCTCATGACTGAATATAGCCGTTGGGGTGTATTAAATAAGAAACTAGTCGTTGTACCAACCAAAAAATCGCGTCTGACATTTTTCTCTTTCATTGGTCACGGGCGTGAATATGCTTGTCACGGGGGTGACAATTCTTTCCAAGCCGTGACTGAAGTGGTGACCTTGGTCGTGAAGCTCTCTGGTATGTTTTGACATATAGAGTCATGGGCGTGACATTAATCATTCACAGGTGTGATACTCTTCCCAATCGTGAGACAAGTGGTGACTCTAGTCGTGAAGCTCTCTGGATGAAATTGAATGAAGCTTCACGGGGGTGACATCTTTCTTCACGGGGGTGACTAAAATGTTGACTTCACAGTTTGTTTTTCCTTCATGGCCGTGAACTTCAAATGTTGGTTTTGGTAACGGTTAGCTTCCTTCACGGGAGTGACTCCTAGAGTCACGGCAGTGAACATGCTGCTACTTGATTTTTGTTTCTCAAGGATTATTCTCCAATTCTCCATTCTTGCTATTTTAATTCATGTCCTGTATAATATACTTACAAAAACAAGTATGTTAAATACAATATTGCTATATTATTTATTCTCATCAAAATGACGGAAATACCCCTCAAGGTTAACATAATCTATAAGTCATATTTTAATGAAAATTTATAGACACTTATATGGGTTCATATGGAACAATCAATGGTTGTAACTTGTATCAATTATGTCTCTAAGGTCTTCAAAGTATAACAAACATTTTACTGGTCCAGAATATAATTGGCTTTCGGACCAGTTTGGCTTCCAAAGGCCATAACTTAGTCTATACATAACCAATTAAGCTGAAAGTAGTACCCAAATTTAGATAATCCATATACCTATAAAATTTATGTTTAGAGCATTTACAGAATCTAGCTCTACCAAGTTCAAAGTATCCAAACAAGTTACTGGATCTACCCAGGGCACTCAGTAGGCAGTTCAAACCATGGAACAGTCATGGTTCCATTCCCCATAACTCAACCTTTACAAGACCTATGAACCTGAAATTGGGTATGAAGATACAAAACACATATATATACAACTTTTATGTTTTCAAATACTTCAAATAATGGCTTTACCATATTCTAAATCAAAGAACACAGTAGCTAACTTGGTTAGGGTTCATACCCAGACCAGTTTTATTAAAGAGAGCATATCTCTTCCTGTACATAAGATCTTGCACAAATGTTTATATATCCACAAATCTAAGACATAAAGGAACACCTTTTGTGTTTTACACTTTTCCAGAATCAATTTTGATTAACATCAAAATCGGGTTGGAAATCAGTGCTTATTAATGAACCTAAGCAACTCAAATCAACCCTATAGCAATAAGAATTGATTACTTACCAAGAACAACCTTGCAAGGGTTCAATTAGCTTCAAAAAATAAGTGAAATAAGGAAGAATTGAATTCTGAAATGGAGGAAAATGAAGAAGAAGTCGGGCTGGAGAAGAAGGCAGAAATGGGAAGATAAAGCTAACTTTTTGTTTTTGTCATTTTATCTTTTTCTCATCTCTTTTCTCCTTTCTCTTCTCTTTTCTCTTCTCTTCTCTTTTATTTCTCTTTTGTGTCATTTTCATTTTATTTTGTCTATATTATTATTATTATTTACATATATTTATAATTCCACTAATTCACACAATAATACAGCTTAATCATTTGGCTCGATTTAACTAAATTAATATTGTAAATGTTTACTAATCTTAATCTAATCATTTTGCTTACTTTAATTTAGTCACTTTATTCAATTCATTTCTAATACTTTGTTATCTTCATTTAGGTTATAATTACACAAGTGCGACTCGATACAAGTGCTAAATACTAGGACACGTAGCTAATGCGTGTCATAAACTTATTCCTACAAAAATACGTATGAAATGCACGTGTTCAATTAAATTGTATGCAAGATGCTTATGTTAAATGAAATGCATGTGGGGAAGGTCAAGGATGTTACAGTGACATACCTATTCACGAGCGTGACAAAACTTCCCAGCCGTCATCCAAGTGGTGACTTTAGTCGTGAAGCTCTCTGGATGAAAATGCCATGAACATTCACGGGCGTGACATTTTGATTCATGGGCATGACTGAAATGTCCACTTCACGGTTTGTTCTTCCTTCATGGTCATGAACTTCAAATGTTGGTTTTGGTAACGATTAGCTTTTTCATGGGCGTGACACATAGAATCACGGGCGTGAACATGCTACTTCCTTAATTTTATCTTTCAAGGATTATTCTTCCAATCTTCATTCTTACTATTTTATTCCATGTCCTGTTTAATAGACTTAGAAAACAAGTATGTTAAATACAATATTACTTTTTTATTTGTTATCATCAAAATGATAGAAATACCCCTCAAGGTTTAACAATCCTTCCTGATATATAAAAAATGTGCTGACTTTGTAAATTTGTCCACTATGATCCATACAGTATCATGTTTCTTTGGAGTCAAAGGCAATTCAGTCACAAAATCCATAATGACTCGTTCCCACTTCCATTCTGGAATGGAAATTGGATGTAACAACCCTAAAGGTACTTAATGTTCAGCCTTGACCTGCTGACAAGTCAAACATTTTGAAGTGTACTCCAAAATGTCCTTTTTCATACCTGCCCACCAGTATCTACTCTTCAACTCTTGATACATCTTGTTACTCCCTGGGTGCATAGCATACTTGCTTTCATGGGCCTCTCTAAGAATCCTCAATCTAAGATCTTCGACCTTAGGCACACATAATCTGTCTTGATAGAATTGTCCACCATCTTAGTCCATAGTGAATCCAGGTCTCTCCCTCGTAGAGATCAACTCAGCTAATTCAATTAGCTTTTTATCTTGTCTTTGTGCATCTTTGATTTTCTGCGTAAGAGTGGGTTGAAGGTGCACCTCTGCCACCATCTTTCTACTTAAAGCATCTACAACTACATTAGCTTTGCCTGGATGGTAGTCAATCACATAATTATAATCCTTTATTAGTTCTAGCCATCTTCTTTGCATCAAATTCAATTCTTTCTGTGACAAGATATTTTAAACTCTTGTGATCTGTGTAAATGAAACACTTCTCCCCATATAAATAATGGCACCAAATTCAATGCAAAAACTATAGCTGCCAACTCCAGATCATGGGTAGGATAATTTTTCTCATGCGGCTTTAACTGTCTAAAAGCATAAGCAACCACCTTTCCATCTTGCATCAATACACAACCCAATCCATTATGAGAAGCATCACTATAAATGACATACTCCTTATTAGGAATCGGCTGTGTCAAAACAATGGCCTTTGTGAGCATACTTTTAAGATTATCAAAACTAGCTTGACACTTATCTGTCCACTCAAATTTAACATCCTTTCTAAATAGTCTTGTTAAAAGAGAAGCAATCATGGAAAAACCCTTGACAAATCTCCGATAATATCCAACTAAACCCAAGAAACTTATGACCTCAGTCATATTCCGTGGAGGCTTCCAACTCACAATTGCCTCAACCTTGCTAGAATCCACTTTAATGCCCTCTGCACAGATAATGTGTCCCAGGAATGTCACCTCCTTCAACCAAAACTCGCATTTTAAGAGTTTGGCATAAGGCTTATATTCTCTGAGAGTCTGCAATGCTATTCTCAAATGCTATTCATGTTCTTCTGAATCTTTAGAATACACAATATCATCAATAAAAACGACAACAAATTGATCAAGATGTGGCCTGAAGATCCTATTCATAAGATCCATAAATACTGTTGGAGCATTGGTCAGCCCAAACGACATAACCAAAAACTCATAATGACCATATCTAGTTCTGAATGCGGTTTTAGCTATATCCTTCGTCTTTGCCCTTAATTGATGATAACCAGATCTCAAGTCTATCTTGGAAAATACTCCTGCACCTTTCAGTTTGTCAAAGAGATCATCAATCCACGGTAATGGGTACTTGTTCTTGATGTTCACCTTATTCAACTACCGATAATCAATACATGGCCTCAAAGATCCATCCTTCTTTTTCACAAAAAATACTGGTGCACCCCATGGGGATGTACTTGGTCCAATGAAACCCTTATCAAGGAGTTTTTACAATTGTGTCTTAAGTTCTTTCATCTCTAATGGGGCCATTCTGTATGGCATCTTTGATATAGGCATAGTTCCTGGAACAAGATTAATAGTAAACTTTACCTCTCTCTCTGGAGGTAACCCAGGTAAGTCATTAGGAAAGACATCTGGAAATTCACTTGCCACCGAAATATCTTCAAGATTTGAACCTCTTTTTCTGGTGTCAATCACATGGACCAAATAAGCTTCACACCCTTTTCTCATCAATCTCCGAGCTTTCATTATGGATATGACTCGAAGATGTTGTGAAAATAATTCACCTTTAACAATAATTTCCTCTTGATTTTCCATCTTAAGTACCACAAATTTAGACTTGCAATCCACCACTACTTCATGATGTGAGAGTCAATCCATGCCTAATATGCATCATACTCACAGAAACGCAACTCAATCAAGTCTGCAGAAAACTCCTTCCCATGCACAACTAAAGGACAATTCCTAAATACTTTATTCACTATTACACTATGACCCAAAGGATTCTTAACTTCAATCCCATATTCTAGGTTTTCTTTAATCATATTATGCTGAGTAGGTGTACTAGTGCAAATATAGGAATGTGTGGAACCCGGATCTATAAGTGCACAAATGTTAAAATCATATAATGAAAACATACCAACAATAACATCCGTTGTCGCTTGATCTTCCTTAGCTTTCATGGCATAGGCTCGGGGTGGAGCTCTGCTCGATCCAGGTCTATTCACTTTCTCTGAAGCCTGCCTCGGTAGGCCTGGTCCTCCTCTGAACTGAACTCCAGGCTGAGTTAGAGCTGACCTAGTAGTCTGAGTAGGAGTACCACCTGTCAAGAGTGGGCAATCCCTCCGTATATGTTCCTTGGACCCACATCTAAAGCAAACACCTGTGACACGCTAACATTCCCCTCGATGGCTCCTATTGCAAATGGTACATGCCGGTATAACTTCCTTGCCAACTTGAGGTTGTGAACTGGGTGTAGCAGAAGGTGCCTTAGAGGGCGGTCCCCTCCTAAAATACCCTATTTGTGAATAGCTAGGACCCTTTCCCTATCCTCTATTCTGTGAACGACTAGTAAAGATACGATTCTTTTTCCCAATGAATTGAGTCTCAGAAGTAGTTGACTTTTTATAAGATTCTTCTATTTTTCTCTTTTTCCTTTTTTCAAGGCTGAGTGCTGCAGAAACTAACTGAGAAAAATTGTTATACTGAAGAGCAGTCACAATATCTCCAACCTCTTCATTAAGGCCATCTTCAAATCTTCTGCATTTATCTCTTTCATTTGCAACTAATTTAAGGACATACTTGCTCAGTCTAGTAAAATCCCGCTGATACTCAGTCACTAACATTGTACCTTGCTTGAGATTCATGAACTCTTTCTTTTTCTCATCAATATAGATTAATAGAATATATTTCTCTCTAAATTCAGAGAGGAAGGAATCCCATGAGACCGGTTCCACCATATCTGGCTTGGTAAGAACTGATTTCCACCAATCATATGCCTCATCTTGGAGTAGAGAAGTAGCAAATCTAGCTTTTTCATCTGCTTCCACTTGCAACTCTTTAAAAATTCTTTCAGTCTTTTCCAACCAATACTCAGCTGCAGCTGGATCTTCATCTCTCTTACCATAGAAATCCGAAGCCCCATACTTATGAAGCTTATCAATTGTTACTTTTGGTTTAGGTGGTGGCACTGGGGTAGGCTGAGGAATGACTCATACCATCTGTTAGAATAATCCAGTCATCTGTTGAATAAATGGATTTTGACCAGGATCAATCTGTTCTGCTCCCTATGGTGGGGGATTTGGAGCAGCATTTTTCCTTTGCACGCTCGCTGCACTAGGCTGATGAGGAGTCCTAGTATTAAGAGAGCCGGTACTCTCAGCCATATCTCGTTCATCCGAAGACATCTTCCTACAATCCTACAAGTTGCCAAGAACAAAGCCCATATCAGAATTATATGAGACACATGTATATTTATGCCTACTATTCCTTTTCCCACCTAGGCCTAGAAATGCCTAAACCTGCTCTAATACCACTAAATGTGATGCCCCACTTATATATTAGGGATAATCCCACATATATAAGAAGGATGCCACAAGCTTAACGCGATAAATCTATTTGACTAATTTTTTCTATCGTTTAAATTTTAAAAAAAATTCATTTATTTATATTAGATTTGGCTTATCGTTCTAATTATCAATATATATATATGAATATATATATATATATATATATATATATATATATATATATATATATATATATATATATATATATATATATCACCATGTCATATATATTTATGGTAGTTGATTAAGTTACATAGTTGATCATTTGTGACATACCAGCCTCACACATGACTGTTTACAATATAATATCAAAATATAAGACATGCTCCTGAACTAAATATATAACATGTCTACCAAAATCTATATGTCTAGTCAAACTAAAAAAAAACATAATAAGTAACTAACCTTTTAACTATGTCTCTTGTGCCTCCACTGAGATGGGCTTGGATTTCTTATTGATCAACTTCACTATCTACTAGCTACCGTTCCAATTCACGCATGAGAAGAACCCATGCTAAGTTATCTCTAGCTTAGTGGTACATATAAATATTAAAGTTTTCTCCAAGCAGTCACACAAATGCATGTCTCAAATAAAATCATTGCACATCAAATTTTATTACATATTTGTCATATAAAATAAATAAATACATAACATAAAAAATAAATAAATAAATAAACATGATAACCTTATTTAATAATTAAATTTACACCACCTCATGCAAGCATTTTACATTTTGTTACTTACATCAATTAATAAAATTTTATATTTTATTCTATGATTTATTAGCCCAAAATCTTGTTCCCGGACTGTCCGGATACGGGATGTGAAATAGGGGCGCTCGCGAAGCTTAAGCCACCCTACTCACTATAATCTCAAATCAAGGGCGATCGCGGAGCTTCAGCCACCTTGACCTAGTAAAATCATTTATATGTGTGTAAATAGGAGCAAAGGCGCTCTCAGAGCTATAGCCACCCTGTCCTTAAATCATATTAATATCGGTACCGAACTTCCCCCTAATGGTGCACCATCTATCCTATGTCAGTCCTCAGGTAGAGAAATGGATAATTAACACCATTAATTACTTATTTCTATAACCAATACTTATTTCATAATAACATATTTCAACACCATATAATAGCATAATATTTTATCAAATATTGCATATACGCACAACTTATTTCAACACCATATAATAGTATGATATTTTATCAAATATTAGCATAATGTTAAGTTCATAGTTAATAACATTCTATAATGTTAAAACACTCAGAGCTTGTTCACTTCTGTTTTTCTTCTTGTTGTTGTGATACTAATTTAAAAATATAATTAATTAATACCTTGATAAAATATTTATTCTTAATATAATTTAAATAGATAACTACAATTTCTTTTAAGCTAGAACAAGACCTCTAAGGACTGTTGGATCAATAAATTTTTCTACACTTATCCAATTTATATGATTCTAAATCTTGATTACATATAACATGTAAAAATAAAATATACTAAAATTTCAGAATTTGTGAACGATTACACAATATTTGGTATAATTTTAAAGGTTCCTTTATTCTCTACCCTTAGGCAGTTTTGGTGTACTATATTTAAAAATTCATATCTTTCAATGTGTAGCTTCAATTATTACGAAACTTTATAAAGTTATATAAGTTAATTTGGAACATTTTTCATGCTTAACTCATTTCTAGAATCGGTCTCTAAGGTTCTCAAACATTGGAGGATCTATAACTGGTTCAACATAGAGTATCAACCTAACCAGTTCAATTTTTCAGCTCATAACTCACACAATACATGACATTTTAAGGTGGGACTTTCATAGGAATTTAGATAAGACATAGACTTAAAACTTTTATGTTTTGAACTTTGTCTAATGCAATCTAAAAATAGGTCAAATATAAGGACAAAATTACTAGAGCTGCACAGGTACCAAAACACTACTCAATCAAGGAATAGCTATAATTCATTTTACTATAATTCAACCTACACAAGAGATATTTATACGAAATTTTTTACAGAATTAAATAATATATATATCTATAACTTTTATGTTTTAAAAAACCTCATATTAAGCCACTAAGATGATCAATTGTTACAAAAATCGTAGGTTATTCAATTGATACGTCTCCCTGAACCAGTTTTACCCCAATGACCATTTCTCTTCGTATACTCAAAATCATTCAATAAACTTTGACAAAAAGATACACAAGACATATATGAACAACTTTTATGTTTAATACTTTCCTAAATTCGATTCACAATATAATCAATAATAGAGTGAAATCTCCTATAAAAATATAACCTAAAAAATTCTAATAACACAATAATCATGGGAATGATATTTCTTACCAAGATCATATTTATTTGGAATGCATTTTCTGGCAAATTATGAAGAAGAGGATGAAGATTTTGGGCTGTGATATGGGGGAAGGAAAAGGGATGATGAAAAAGAAGAAGGAAAAGAGGTGAAGTTGGAAGGAATGGGGTAAAGTCTTAATTGACTTCCCCTCCCCCTCTCACTTTCCCGATTTTAGTCTTCCCTTTTTTTTTCTGTTGTCCCTTGTTCTGTTCACTTTTCTATTTTTTTTTACTTTATTATTTATTTATTTTCATATATTTGTTGATCTCTAGTCTCTTTAATTTGTACCAAAAATACAATTTAATTATGTGGTCTAATTTAATCAAATTTATCATGTCTACCAATTTAATTAATTTTAATTTCTTATTTAATCATTTATTCTATCTATTTTAATCTCTATTATCTATGATGTTTTTTCCATTTATACTACATACTTATTCAAATTAAATCCTAATTAATGGGTGTTACAACAATTTTATGTCTCATCAGTCACAGCTATGACATAGTGTTCATTGGCGTGAACTGGAAAATTTTAATACAGAAATATGCCTAAAAACATAACATTGCCACAATTTTACACACAACTCTAAATTGGCCAATATCAATAATTTCTATCAACACACAAGTGCATATACATTACAATCCCATGCCATTATACCAATTTAACACATTCAAATCCTTAATCATGCCATTTCACATTCAAAATTCTCAATTTAACTCAATGTGGATTAATGACACAAATCATTAAATTCCTCTCAACTTACTAGCATTTAATATACCAAACATACAGGTAAGGTCACAGAAACATCACACAACACAAATAATACATAAAAGGTTTAAATGCTCGTATGTACAAACCTTACAAAATAGAGCCCTTCCATTTCCTCAAGCTTGTTTTCCCACTTGTAGGTTGTTTCTTTGACCTCTATCACCTCATAACACATTAAAACATTCTTTTTGTGACATCCTTATAACACTTATTCTATACGTATGTTACGTAAGCTTATGCGATTATAGCCGATATGTGAAAATAAAATTGCTTAATTTAATATAATGACCATAATTTTATTACCACTTTATTAATCTTTTTTTTATTTTTCCAAAACTTTCGGTAGCATAACGCCTATATATTAACTACCCCACCTATACTGAAAACAGTCTACAACCTATTTTTGGGTACAACAATACAAAATATTCTCCATTCAACTACAAGCCAACATTTCATTCTTTACACATATAATAAATAATGATTATTCTTTATCATAATATATACATAATTTCTTTTCTACAAACCCATATCCATATATGTGTATATATATATATATATATATATATATATATATACAAATCATTTTTAATAATAATCTACTGTTATTTTGATCTTCCGTCTGCTCCTATGCTTTTTCCGCTACTACCTGCACGTAGTCAAATAATTACGTGCTAAGCATTAAAACGTCTAGTGGTAATTACTAATTTAATAATTTCTATTGACCTATATTTTCATATATACATGAAATATTATATTTACTATACTATTCAAATTTTCTTTTTAATATATTTATTATTCTTTTATTAATACTTTAATATTCTTTACCCTTAATTCACTATCTAATTTTTTCAATTAATCTTATAGTTTTTTTTCAATCTTCTATTCAATTAGCTATAAATTTCATTTTGATTTCTAAATTTCCATTTATTTACAATCATGACACTACTTTATATTTATTTACTCTTTCGCCACTAACTATATTTTTATTTATTTATTTATTTTCTTTTTAACTATATAATTTAACATTTTTCTTCCACTTATACTCTATTTTTCAATTTCACTATATAATTTAAGATTTTTCTTCCACTTATAGCTAATTATATTTTGGACTAGATTTAACCATCAGAAAAATAACTAAGGGCAATATATTATTCATTTAATTCAATTTCCATTAAATTCATAAATTCTATTATTTTTATATTATTAATTGCCTAACATTTTATTCAACTATAACTATAGTCTTTTTCCACACTTTCCATTCTAATATATCAAGATTTCATCATTAATAATCAATTGAGTCATTAAGCTCACTAAACACATTTTATCCATTTTATTTCATTCCATGCATAAAATAATCAATAATTAGAAAATTATTCAATATATATTTTAAAAATTTGTAATAAATTTCTACACACTCAATATCATATTTTCTTGCATTTATGACTAATTTTCATTTAATTAGCAAGGAAAATAATAATTTCTTTTTCTTCATATTTCGGCCTACATTAAATTTTCATCATTAAAAGTTTTCATTCACCTTCTATTCACTAATTTATATATTCATTATTTCATATGTATCATAATATTACACTAAAATGTAATTATGCCTTAATATGCATTTTTCACATAATATGGTCATATTTTCCAAGTTCCACTAAATAATTTTTTTAATTGAATTTAACCATTCTAATCTACTTTTTATAATTCCTTAATCATGTTTTAAGCTTCAATTATCAATTACATGCATAACACACAATTTCTCTAATTTCCATAACCCTAATTCAATCTTTAACAATGGAGAATCACTAACCTTATTTTCTTCATTTGGCCTTCCTAAGCTTCCTTTTCCTTAGTCTTTTCCTTGGAAGCACCTTCACTTCCTTGTACACCTACCGTGGCCGAAATTCACACTCCATTAACCCACCATTATTTTGCTTTTCTAACACAATTTAACTTCATAATTATCATCTACATACTTTAAACTAACTATTTGAACCAAATTTAAAACTATTAATTTCACTTACCTCAAATTTGTATCTTAATTTGTCTCCTTGGATTTTCTTCCACTCTAGCGCTCCAAATAAAGATTAGAGACTTCCACTAGCTATTAGTGAGGCTAAAATTATATTAGGGCATTTAATTGTGGTGTAAAAATTGAATAAAATGAAAGAAATTTAGAGTAGAAACGGGAAGAACATCGTTCGGCCAAGAGGGAGGAGAGGAGGAAGAAGATGAAGCAGAATTCTATCTAGAGAATTCTGATTATTAAGCCCATTTATAGTGGCTTAAATGGGTGGGCTTAGATCCAAACAAAGTCCAACCCTTTTAGGCCCAATGAACCACTTTAAATTATTTCTCTCACTTTCCAAGCTCAATTTCACCCAAATTTGATTCTATAATTCATAAAATATATTTATATGTTTAAAACAATTTCAACTCAATCGGAGTTTGTTTCCTATCCGGCTCACTCATACCGAACTGATAAATTAATTTTCGGTGTTACCGTAAAAATTCTTTTTCACTACTAAATAATCCTAAATATTATTTAGAATCTATCTATGTCTTAAAATAAATTTTTAGATTTCTTTTGCTATTTTTTATAGTCCGATCAAAGTACGGTCAACCAATTATTTAATTAAACTAAGTCTCTTATGTTTTTAGTTTTGACTTTTGATGACTTATTTGACCTTATTTTCACTCTAAATTTTACCCCCAGACTACTCATCACCTATATTTTCCCATAATTAAATAAAATATTTTTCACCCAATGATGTATTTCTGACCCTTGAGTATACTGACCAATTTCGGAAACTACAGTTTATGACTAATCCAGTATTCAGACCATTACACTTTTAATCTCTCTTCACAAGAATAACACATAAACACTCTTTATATCCATTAACCCTAAGTTCATTATGAAAAACTCTTTTCGTGCCATAAACCCTTTTCAATATCTCACTTTTATCAATTAAGGGTCAAAAAGAGGGGTTTTACCACAAACAAACCCTAACCCCTTTAAAATAGACCTCTAAATAAATGAAAATGATAGGAGAAAGAGAATAAAAAGATAAAAAGACATGAGATAGCTTATCTTACCCAAATTTCAAGAACAAAAGGTGTAGGTTTGAGTTCTTTAGCCTTTATTTCTCTTCTTCTCTCCAAGAATCCATTTTCCTTGTTCAAGCCCTTTTCTTTCCTTCCTCTTTCCTCAAAAACTAGCTATTACTATGAGTTTTCTTTAGTTTTTAGGTGTTTTAAAGCTAGAGAGTGGAAAAAAATGGATAATAAGGAAGAAAAAAATGGAGAAGAAAAAAAGAGAGATGAATTTTGCATGTGTAAATGATGGAGGAGGAATGGGTTGTGCAGAAAAATGAGGGAGGAGAGAGAAAGTTCTCCCCTTTTTGAACTCTATCCCTGCACTAATTATTCACCTTAATAACTAAACAACCCATTTTAAATTATCAACAAATCATTTAAGCCCAAATTAGCGGATATCACACTTTCTGCTTAGTCATTTCCACATCCCTTAAGGATATATCAATTTCAACATTAAAAGCATATTATTTTAAAAATGATTTAGAAAGCTCCTTCTAATTGGCCATAATGGATTTTTTTCAAATCCTAGTTCCATGACACTACCACTCCTTCTAATGAGAAAATAAACATCTTTGCAATCTAGCTTTTAGTTAAGCTAATAACACCTATGATTGTGGCATATTTCCTCAAATGGACTTTGGAATCACCAAGCTAATTAAATTTAAAACTATTGGGCATTTTGAACTTCATTGACAATTATTTGTTCCCCATCAATGAATGCAATTTGAAATCACTAAAATCAATTGCTTTATGTATTTTAAGGAGTTTATTCAACTTTTTCATCTTTTGATCCATCTCCTTCTTTTAGGCCTCCATCTCCTTTTTTTGGGCTTGCACAATCTTCCATTTGGCCTCCTTTTTGTTGAGCTTGGGAATGTAGTAGTTATACGAACATCAAGAATATTCAAAGGGTGAAAGGAATGTTATTAGAAAAACAAATAAAAAATGCAAACATATGACTATCAAGTAGTACCACATGCTGTTAGGTTTATCATACAATGTGCTAAAATGAACTAATGTAAAAAAACAAAAAAAAAACAAAATGAGAACAAAGGAAAATAAGTCTACAATTGCATTTTCATAATACACAACAAAAGTTTGGATTTTTAATTGAAGTTTGAAGTTTTCAAAATATATTCAGGATTTTAGAGTTGGATTCTACAACGTAAGTTTGATCGAATCAAAAGATTTTTCATAATGGCTCAGCTAACTTTAATTGCTATCTCTTATTGCAAATCCAACTTTATTGTTGATCCTAATCGTTTCCTTCATGTTGTTCATTAGTCTTCGGCTTTATAGCTTCTCACCAATAGCCTATTCATTAAAAGAAAACTATGGGGTATTTAGGATTAATGTTGGCTGTCAAAAAAATATGTTTAGAATTTTTTAATTTAATTGATTTATTTTTTTAATTTTTTATAAACTGAACTGTTTTTCTCAAATTTACTTTTAGAAAAAAATATCTATTTATCTTTTCTCTCCAAAAATAATTTTCAAAACTAAAAATAATTCTTTTCCGAAAAAAGTTTTTTTTTCCAAACACAATGCCAAACAAGATACTAGCTTTGTGTCTCACCTCCACTCTTTTTTCTTCCTTCCTTTGTAATCATAAACCAACAACTTAATGGAGCAATCCCTCTTATAATTGAGGGGTTAACAACTCTTCTCCCTTCATTTTTTTTCTTTTCAACTCAATATGTCTCTCCCTTAATTTGTTTTCATGCATTCTCTTACATCCTATTGCCAAAAACGAAGAAAAACATCCTCAAACATCCATAAAAATAAAAAATAAAAATCAACAACTAAAACAGAATAGTACATTCTATCCCATTTTCTATTCAACAACATTCAAAGTTAAACTCATAAAGGTAGGGTGATGTAAGGGTGGCCATAGGTTATGAACCGACTTGTTCCAATTCAGGACTAGCAGTTCACGATTCAATATTTGCTTGAACTAGATGGTCCTAGTTCATGAAAAGGAAATTTGGCCAGTTCAATAAATATATATATTATTTTTAAAAAATAGTTTATTATTTTATTTTAGTACAATTAAAAAATTAAGTAATATAATTAAAATTATAAATTTCACTCATAATTTTTTTATTATATTCATATAAAATTGTTAGTAATCTATATTTATTGATAACAATTCAAGTTAAATAGAAATATATTGAAAAAATAAGTTAAAAAATATAGTTTGTGCTATAAGTTTAAAAAAACTTATAAACAATTAATTTGTGTTATAAATTAGAAAGTGATTAAGGAAATATTTTTTTAAGAAATTAATTTATAAGTAAGAAATTATAAAATTATAATTAGGTTTGAATTGAAAAAAAAAGTAATTGGGTTTAAACTTAATTTTTTTACCATTAGTTAAGTTGCTTACATATCTTATTGTGGTTTTGAAGAATCAAAACTCGCGTACTTCTCTTATTATTAATCCTTTTTACTATGACTCCCACTAATTTAGGCTTAAATAATAAGAAAGAAAATGGGTAGTTTATCTATTAAGGTGGAAATGTTAATGAAACTACCCTCACATGCGGGAAGATATTATCAAGATTGTGAAAGTGTTCCAAGACTAAAACAATATAAAGTTAAAAGGGTGGTTTCATTATTAAGGTGGAAGATTAATGAAAGGTACATGCAGATCCTTGAAAAAGGGAAGAACTTTCTCTCTCCTCCTTCACTTTTCTGCACAACCCTTCCTTTACCACTTTTACACGCAAAACCCATCTCTTCTCTCTTCCTCTCCATTTTATTCTTCCTCTTCATCTAAGAGCTAAAAACCTAAAATTTCTCTAAGGAAGATACACATCTAAGCTAGAAATTGAAAGAAAAGAGCATAAAAGGATGATTTCGGCAATAACTCAGATATGTTTTAGAAAGGAAGAAAAAGAGGAATTGGAAATCAAAAGGGACTTTACCTAAACCAAAGAGGAAACATTTTAGAGACCATATAGAGGGTAGAGATTACCCTAAAGGAAAGACAAACTTGGATTAAGCTTAAACAAGTTAAAGGAGGATCCTTGGTAAAAATTACTACATATGTACATTCAAACCCCAAAACATATTATTTGAGTGTTATGTGAAGCTTCCATGAATTAACATTGTATGCTTGATAATTAATAGTACTTAAAAAGTATTGGAATGCATATCGACATGTTTGAATATAAAGTGGTGAAATTTCTAGATCTAGAATTGTTTTGGCATGATTATGACTTAAATGGGTTAAAATGAATTTTAGAACATGAAAATGTTGTTATGAGTTCACTTGTGTATTGATAGGATTGATTGACATTAGTCAATCTATAAAGCATTTGTGTGAAAGTGAAGTGCTATGTTTTGGATATGTTTTAGTGCATTTTTTCACTTTAGGAAACCTAGATTCTTAGTTGTGAATTCATGCTCGTGAAAGAGTATTCATAGTTGTGAACCCTTGTACCTGCAAATGTTCAATTCGAACAAATTTGTTAACACTTTGTGTCACGGTTAGAAAAGTCATGAAGCATGGATTCACGCATGTGAATACTATGTCATGGCTATAAACCATGAGAACACAATTTTTTGATTTTGGGTAAAATTGTTCACGCCTTGAGTCATAATTAGTTTCATGATCATTAATGAATGATTGTATGATTTTTGTATGTCCTAAATCCTTCATGGGCAGAGTCACGACATGATTCACGAGTACTAACCCTATGAAGATAGTGTTCATGGCCATGAAACACCTTTCACAATCGTGAACCATAGCGAAAGAAAAATGAATAAAGTTTAGTTTCATGTTTTGATATTTTTTCAAATATGAGTATACATGCACATTTAAAATCATAAGATTGATGTAAGTTATGTTACAATGGTGCATAAGGAATATGAGTATGAAATATGGATACTTAATGATAATTTTTAGGATGAACAGTATATTATATATATATATATATATATATATATATATATATATATATATATATATATATATATATATATATATATATATATATATATATATATCAGTTAATGAAAGTATGACATAATTAAGAGTATGCATGAGATCCTAAGACTTGGTATGAGATATTAAATTACTATGAAATTTATGTTATGATATGACAACATGAACACTAAATAAGGATCTATGTATGAATCATGATATGATATGAATTGTTCACCTTGTATACATGTATGTGGTCGTGATAAACATGAGTTGGTATAATATATGGTAAACTATTCAAATATGTTACTAAGCTTGGGTGATCTTGTAAAGGTTTTAATTATGAATAAGAGTATTTATGAAATGACAAATTAATTTGAGATATATGCTTTTGACTTGGATTGAATCTTGATATGCCATGAAATCTACCATGATGAAATGCATGCAATGAGTAAGAAAGCACATGAATGAGTTTATGGTAATGATTATATGATTTGACAATCATGCACTTAAGTCATAATGCGATGATACAAGTTATGTGAATTTAATAATATGATGTCATTCACTATATAATATGGAATATTAACTATGTAATAAGATATAAGCCCATTACTCTAACTTAGGACTAGAGATAGGGTAGATGACATGCTATTGAGGGGTAATATGGTATTGTAGGATAAGAAAAATTAATGAGAGGAATATGATTTTTAGGACAATGGGTCTTAAGCTTCTGTAAGCACTCTTGATCCATGTATTCATACAATATGACTATATGATTACACTCAATTAGGGGGTCTTAAGCTTGTACAAGTGATCCTAACCTGAAAACTCATTTGAGCACAAATTGAGTTATACATGAGGACTTAAGCTTTTGTGAGCACTCCTTATCCTTAACTATTATTCGAATAATCTGGTTTAGAAATATCTTGCGTGAAATAAAAATAATGTGATAAGTCTATTTACAAATGTTATTAAGACAAGTATATGATATGAAAGATGTGAATTAATTGATGATGCATGCTCACATATTAGGTAAGTTGTGTCATAATTGAATATAGTTATGCATAATTGTGATTAAGAATGTATGTATATGGTTATTACATACTATGATATTAGATGGATGTATAATTATTTAATTGGAATTGTACACTGATAATTTATATGTTTAAGCAAACACCTATAAGGATAGTAAACTAAACTTAGCAAATAAGGCTAGTACATAAAAAATTATGGTGTAAAATGGTTAATATATTATATATACATCTATATGCACATATATACCGCTAAGAACTAGTTGCTTAGTGTGTGATTGTTTCTCACACATAGGTTTGGAGAAAGCTAAAGGGTTGCTGATAGAGACAAGAGCCTGATTTGAAGAGTATAGGCAAACACCATTGGATGAGTGTAATGGCCTAAATATCAAATTAGTCGTAAACTATAGTTTCTGAAATTGATCAGCATACCCGGAGGTTAAAAATACACCAGTGGATGACAAATATTTTATTTAATCATCGAAAAATATAGGTTATGACTAGTCCAAGGGTAAAATTTGGAGTGAAAATGAGATCAAATGAGTCCTCAAAAGTCAAAACTAAGAAAAAAATAGGACCGGGTTTAATTAAATAGTTGATTAACCATACTTTGATCGGGCTATGAAAAATAACAAACGATATCCAAAAATTTATTTTAAGACATGGATAGACTCTAAATCATAATTAAGATTATTGACAGTGAAAAAAGAATTTTATAATAACACCAAAAATTGAATTACCAGTCTGGTTCGAGTGAGCTGGACAAAATATGAACTCCGATTGAGTTAAAAAAATTTGTGTAAATATATAAAAATATTTTATAAATTATGGAATTTAATTTGGGTGAAATTGAGCTTGGAAAGTTAGAAAAATAATTTATAATGCATAATTGGGCCTAAATAGGTTAGGCTGTGTTTGGCCCAAGCCCACCCTACTTAAGCCACTATAAATTGGTCTAAATAAAGATAATTCTACAACTCATTCTTCCCCAAATCCTCTTGCATGGCCGAACCTATCTCCTCACATTTCTCTTCCAATTTTCTTCAATTCTTACACCAAAATCAACTACCAAAAAATAATTTCAGCCTCTCTATTAGCTAATGGAAGTTTTTAATCTTCAACTAGAGGAATAGAGTGAAAGAAAATCAAAGAAGAAAAGTTAGTATACAAATTTGAGGTAAGTGAAATTTATGGTTTTCAATTAGTTTAATGGTTCAAATAAGTAGTTTTAAGGTATGTAGATGATAAAAATGAAGTTTATTTAAGTTAAGGAAGCAAAATAATGGTGGATTAATTAAGGAAAAATTTTGGGCATGGTAGGTTCAAGAGAAGGTGAAGGTGCTTCCAAAGAAAACACTAAGGAAAAGAAAGATTAGGAAGGCCTAAACAAGAAATTAAGGTTAGTGATTTCAAAATCTATTTATGTCCATTTATTAAGCATGGTTTAGGGTTATGGAAAATTAAGAATTTTGTGTGTTTTGCATGTAATTGCTAATTAATGATTAAAATATGATTAATAAATTATTAAAAGTGATTAGAATGGTTAATTTCAATAAAAATGAGTTAGTGGAAATTGGAAAATACGACCTTATTATTTGAAAAATATAAATTAAGGTATAAATACATTTTATTGTAATATTATATATATATATATGGAACAAGGAATGTATAAATTAGTGAAAGGAAAATTTAGAAGATGAAAAAAAGTTTTAATGATGAAAATTAATTATAGACCGAAAATTAAAGAAGAAAAAATTAATATTTTTCTTGCTAATTAAATGAAAATTTAGTCATGAAATGCAAGGAAATATGATTTTTAGTGTGTATAAATTTATTGAGAATTTTAAAATGAAATATTGAATATTTTTCTAATTATTGATTTTATTATGCATGAAATGAAACATAAGGGATAAAGTGTATTTAGTGAGATTAATGATTTAATTGATTATTAATGATGAAATGTTGATGTAGTAGAATGAAAAATGTGAAAAGATTATGGTAGAGATAAAAATTTTTGGATGAATAAAATGTTAAGTGATTAATAATGTAAAAAAATAGAAATTATGAATTTAATGGAAATTGAATAAAATGAATGAAATAATATTCTTAGTTATTTTTCTGATGGTTAAATCTAGTCTAGGATATAATTGGCTAGTCATAAGGACACTATTACCTCAGTTCAGGTCATGGCGATTCGCTTATATAGGCCAATGATGGCTTACTATAGTGATTGTGATTCAGTGAACAGTGTACAGTGCAGTGTTCAGGTGATCATTCGATATTACTCGTCAGTGTAGTGGACTTTTGGATCCACGTCTCATGTATCTAGTCCGAAATTTTCTATCGGATGGAAATTAATTGCAAGTTTGAATAAAAATAGTAATAATGATAAAAGTGAAAAATAAGTGAAAAGCATGATAAGAATGATAAAATGGTATAATTGTAAAAATGATAAAAGTGACAAATGTGAATAAAATGATAAAAGTGAAAATATGAGAAAAATGATAAATGTGAAAAATATGATAAAAAAGAATAAAGTAAAAAATATGAGGAAAATAATAAAAATAAAAATATTATGATAAAAATGACATAAGTGGTAAATTTGACAACAGTGGTAAAGATAGTAAAATGGTATAACAATAATAATAATGATAAAAGTGATAATTGTCACAAAAGAAAAAAAAATAGTAAAATTGAAAAATGAGAAATAAGAGGAAGAAAATGAAATAAAATGTTAAATTATGTAGTTAAAAAGGTAAATAAATGAAAATTAAAATTTCTTAATGACAAAAGTGTAAATAAATATAGAGTAATTGCATAACTGTAAATAAATAAAAATTTAAGAATTAAAGTGAATTTTGTAGGTAATAAAATAAAAAATTGAAAAAAAATGATTAATTAAAGAAAAAAAGTAAAAAATGATTAAATTAAGAGGAATTGAAAAAAAAAACTATGAGATAAAATGAGAAATATTGTTAATTTAATAAAATATTTTTAAACTCATTCCAAAATGACTATACATATTCAAGCACGTAAATACAAAATGTAGATGACATATTTTCATACTCGAGTGGTATGCAATAAGAGAGAGTGATGAGGCTCGGCCAGTGACCTGTGCTCCATGTCTTCTATATGCTACTCAAAATGAGCTATCACTTTTCTTTACCTAAAAAATGATGCAAATTGATGAGTTGCGGCTCAGTGAGAATAACCATCAAATGAGCTTTAAAGTATCGAACAACTCATAATAATAAATCACAAATCCAATACATACCATGTATTCCATTCCATTCATCAGTATCATATAAATATCAATAAAGTTGAAACATATAATCGTTACTCCTTACGTATGCAAATGCTTTGCTTATTTCATTTTGTTGTGACTAAGTTAAACATACATTGCCCCGGGTTTCCATGTGAACATTTTCCATGTGAACATTTGCATTTGCTAGCTAGCTTGATCATTTGTTTCATTTGCACATTTGTTGGGCCATAGGCCTCTTCTTTTGTTTACAATATCGATTAACTCATCACAACGCCTTTTAGGTCCATATGCATATGCACTTGTACTTAAGCATTTATCAACCATTGTATCTTACCACATTTAACATACATATACCGCATATATGCCTCATATGCCACGCATATACCTTGTATATACTATACATATACCATGAATATATATCACATATGTCAAATATATACCTCAAATATACCACAAGTATGCCATTTATATGTACCACAATGTCACAAATGTTTCATCCTCATATTATCAAGGACCAATCATGACAATCATATGAATCACATAGCAAGCAACATTCATTTGCACTAAAGAATTCAATTGATAATTAGACTCGCCTTTCTCCTTTAATTCCGACCTCTAACTTATTGTCTATCCACTCCTTGTGGGTCTCCAATAAATTAAGAGCCTAATATAAAAACATAATCGATTAATTCATGATTAGGGAGACATAATGTGGCTTAAAAAAATTAATATGCATTGTTCATATCAATAGTTAAGGTTTTTCCTATGAGGCAGTGTGACCTTATGGGACTGTTTAGCCTATAACTTTTTTTTATACTTGACCACTTAATATGATTCTTATTCCTAATTAAAACTAACATATAATTATATAACATATTAAAATTTGAGACCAATTGGATGATTGTACAATATTTGGTGGAATTTCTAAGTGTGCTCTCTTTTCTGCCTTTAGGCAGTCTCAGGGTATCCATTTTGGTTCATCATAACTTATCATCTATAAGTCATATTTTAATTAAACTTTACAAAAACTTATATGGGTCCAAATGGAACATTTTGTATGTTTACAAATTTTATCAATTATGTCTCTAAGGTCTTCAAATTATAACAAATATTTCACTGGTCCATAATAGAATTGGCTTCCGGACCAATATGACTTACAAAGGCCATAACGTAGTCTATAAATAACATATAAAGCTGAAAGTAGTACCCAAATTTAACTAAGACATATACCGATAACTTTCAAGTTTTTATAATTTACAGAATCTAGCTCTAAGGAGCTCACATTAGCCAAACAAGTTGCTGGATCTGCCCAGGGCATTAAGCAGGCAATTCAAACCATGGAACAATCATGGTTCAATTCCCCATAACTCAAAATCCACAAGATATATGAACCTTAAATTTGGTATAAAGCTACATAACACATATATCTACAACTTTTATGTTTTGAGATACTTTAAATAATGGCATTAGCATATTCAAAACTAACAAACACAGTGGCTAACGTACTTAGGGTTCACATCCGAACCAGTTTCAGTATAGAGAGGATATCTCATTATATACATCACATCTTGAAACCATGTTTAGGGTTTCTTCATCATCTTGCACTTTAAGCTCTCTATCTCTTTTCACTGTCATTTCATGTGTTAGAAGTTTGCCAATAAGCAAATCAGTATTCATGACACTCATGTCTTCATTGTCCTCTTCTATACCAGTAACTCTTAAACCATAATCTTTGAGAGGAAGACTTCTCAGAATTTTGTTATTTACATCTTCCAAGCTCAGATGTTTTCCAAGCTTTCTTATGCCATTTATGATGGCTATAAGACGGTTCATCATATCGGTGATTGAATTATTGGATTTCATGTTGAAGAGTTCATACTCTGAAGTAAGAAGTTGAATCTTCTTGGATTTAACTTACTCTATTCCTTCATGATAGTTTTCCAATATTTTCCACATGCTATATGCAGTTAGGCAGTATTGTATTTTTCCACATTCTTCAATGGATAATGAGCTTGAGAGAACTGTCATTGCCTTTTTGTTTTTGAAATTTGCTCTTCTTTGAGGCTCTATCCAATCATCTCTTGACAGGATTTCTTCTTCACCATTAACTCCTCTTCTAGTTGGTGGTGTCCATTCTTTCCGAACACTATCCTAGACTTCAATTTTTTCACTATCCAGATATGTCTCCATTCGGAACTTCCAATGAGCATGCTTTGCTCCATCAAAGTAAGGCTTGAGACTTTGAAATCCTTCATTGGCCATTTCTTGATCTTCGTTAGCGTTGTTTAGGCTTCGATGCTAGACTTAGCTCTGATACCAATTGTTGCCCAGATAATGAACCAAAAAGGAGGGTTGAATTGGATATTAATAATTCTTAACTTTTAGGTGCAGAAAGAAAAGTTAAGTAGAGTAGGGATAGGAAGATATCACACAAGAATTTTATAGAGGTTCGGGTGTTAACAAACCCTACTCCTCTCCCCAATCTCAATTGAGAGTTTTACTAACACACTAAGTATTACAATAGAGTTTTACAAGCTCATTCCCAACTATGGTATTTCTATCAATGGATCACCCTTAACCCAGAAATCCCTTTTGTTTTAATGGCTCACACAATAAACCAATTCCTTGTGTTTTAATGGCTCACACAAATAACCCTTACAGGTGTTCTACTTTTAGCCCAATATACTCAAACTCACTTGAGCAGTAGATTACAGAGAGAAACACTCACAAATCTATAATGCTCAGAAATTATGAGCAAAATATTTTTTACAGAGAATTAATATTTGTTTGAAAGAAATTAATGCATAAATGGCTACAACAAGATTTTGATTTGAAGTAATTGTTATTTTCTTGTTCTGGATTCATAAATGACTTGCATTTATACTTCCATGGCGAATTATAGCCATTTGGATGCATTTAATGTGAAAATAGTTGTTGCACCAACTCTTTATTTCGCGCCTGACATGTTTCTCTTTCCTCTTTCACGGTCGTGAATATGTTGTCATGATCGTGAATGTTCTTCCAAGCCATGACTCAAGTGGTGACTCTGACTGTGAAGCATTTTGGAAGGAATTGAAGTGTTTGATCACAGGCATAACATTATTCTTTCACGGGCATGACTATCCTTCCAAGCCGTGGTCCAAGTGGTGACTCTAGCCGTAAAGCTCTCTAGAGGAATTTGACATGTTTTCTCAAGGGCGTGACTTTCTTTCACGGGCGTGACTGATATGATCATTTATCGTTGCTATGATATTCATGGTCGTGAACTTTAAATGTTAGGTAGTTGGCGCTAAGTTACATCACGGGCGTGAACATGCTATTTCTTCAATTTTTGACTTTTAAAGTTAGTCTTCCATTCTTGCATCATATTTCATACCCTGTTCAATAAACTTAGAAAATAAGTATGTTAAATACATTATTGCTATTTTATTTGTTAGCATCAAAATGATAGAAATACCCCTCAAGGTTTAACAAGATGCATCATCAGCAGGAGGGGAGGGAAGCGGCTCTTTCAAGACATAGGCTATCTTTTCGATTTTGAGAACTATTCTCAAATTCCTTAGCTAGCCAATCAAAGAAGTTTAGGATAGTCAATTGATTGGAATTGAGAATTGAGCATAAGTTCACATTTGATGACATGATTCTATCAACCTAGATGTAAAGAAATATCATGTTAGAGAATGTACTAAATGCATGAATATTAGGTCTTTAATAAACACACATTTTATTACGAACCCATAGCCTTCACTATAGTTCGAGAGAACCCGTTGGAAGCTCTCCTAGTGGGTCAGTATCTAATATCACTAACATTGACCTTGGATTTGCCCAATAAGTCATCTTAGGTCAATTGGTAGGTATCTCATACCAATTACATCATATCATGCAACTATTGAATCATTGGGCTATCAACTCTTAATATATGCACATTTTATGTACACTTACCCAATACTGCTTCTAATTAGCATTGACCTTGGGTTTACCTAATAAACCAACGTAACTAGTTAAAGTCGGCCCATTAATCATAAAATCATATTTTGATGGTTTGAACATATTCATGTAGAGCGGGCTTGGGTTTACCCAACAACTCATACTCTAAAATAACTATGGTTCTTGTCATATTAATGGAAGACATTAGCCTTAATATGATTTAAAAGGGATTTATTTATTTAGGTCTCATCATGGCAATTTGGCATGCATAATATATCCATTCATCACATATAGATATATAAGCTAATTACACTAATTATATTGTTATGATTATGGACATAATCTAACATCAATCCTTCGAGCCATGAAGGGATTGACTAGGTCTCACCTAGGTAGATGCATGAAATTACAATACCAAAATAGAAAACAATTTTCTATTCTAATGCTCCTTTATTTTTGGCACCATATCCATAGCTTCTTGCTCCTTTGAATTTAAATTCTATTATAATCCTATGTAATCTAATTACATAAATTCTTCATGAGAAAACATCAAGTTACATTTGAGGGGAGTAAGATGAGAAGAAAAATATAATAGAGAGAAAAGAGAAAGCAGGGACTCACAAGCCCTCTTTACCAAAAAATAAAATTTCATGGATGATCAATCACATCAATCAAGTCCATAATCATATCATCATGTCATTCCATACACTCTTAGCATGCATTCTCTAATGCATTATAAAGGTAATCTATTAAAGTAATAATTTGGATTCCCTTTCTTTCAACTCTTGAAACATTATTTTGATTGTTTGGCCTTTAGTGAAATTCATCCTATATCTATTATTTAATCTTATTAAATAATCATATGAATATTTAGCAACATTTTATAAAAGGAAATTATGCAAATTAGGCACACATTTGATCATATCAAAAAGTTTCTTAAAATTGCCTACTTTGTCAACTAGGTCATTACCAATTTAATGCATGCAATAATTAAATCCAAATTTAATAATTAAATCTCATTTAATAATTAAATCTCTTTTAATATTAAATCCAAATATGACCAGTATTTAATTCATAATTAAATTATCTTAATTAATTATTAGTTTGATGTCAAATAGAACTAAACAATCATAGTTACAATTGTATAATAGAATCCTAGTCAAACTTGGACTTTGAAAACCCTTTTTAAATTCAAATCAAATTCTATTTAAAAATTTCTAAAATTTTAAGAATTCATTCTCATCATTATAAGAAACTTATAATCAGCTTGAACTAATTAAAATTTTTCATTAGAATAACTAAATCATTCATCATTCAATTAGCAAACCAATTACATAAAAATTGCTTAAATTGAATCATACATGAATTAGGATTCAATAGGAATTTAACTACGAATTTAATTTGACTCCAGCATGAAATTGACATCAAAACAACATCATTAATATAACATAAACATGAATTAAGGTTCTGATCATCAACTTACATTCCATTAAATTAAACAATACAAAATAGTCCCATCATATGATAAGGTTCTCAACCTAGTTACATATTTTATTTGTTCCTTGATCAAAAATGATTTTTATATCATTATAGGTGCTTTCCAGAAGTTAAAATACATTCTAAATATGTCATAAACATGTTTTATTAATCAAATTAATAAAGAAAATTCGAACAACCTCTCAAACAACTCAATTGGCACAACTAGCTTTCATAAAGTCTAGAAATTCAGCAATTATGTATAACTTCGAATTTCATGTTCAAATCATATTCAAACCTTTTAATTATCATAAAAAATATCTAATATCATCATATTAGCATGTCATTGAATTAAAATTAAAATTTGAGTTCAAACAGAATCAAATTCGTTTTTTAACAAAAAGAGGGAATCCAAGTTGTTCTTTAACAATCAATCTCATTGATACTTCAATTAAATTCGAATTTAATTTACATAGGGTGAATTTGATACCACTGTTGGATTCTTAGCATGTATCTCATACATGACACAGCGGAAATAAAAAAATTAATTGAACCCAAAAACCATAGAACGCCTTATGTTCATTAAAATCGGATTAACCATCACATGAGAGAAGTATAATTACATTTCTTTGAGTACAAATTCAATCTTCAAGTTGTGAGATTTCCTTTTATTTGGGTTGTTGTAAACCACAACAATCCAAAACTTATGGATTGCTTTAATGATATCCATGCGAAGAAGTGAGGAAAATAATCTCAAATGTTATGGGGTGTCAAAGCACCAAAGTGCTAGCAATGGTGTTTAAAAATTTGAGAGAGATGGAAGAGAGATAACACTTATTTAGCTTTAATGATATCCATGCGAAGAAGTAAGGAAAATAATCTCAAATGTTATGAGGTGTCAAAGCACCAAAGTGCTAGCAATGGTGTTTAAAAATTTGAGAGAGATGGAAGAGAGATAACACTTATTTGTCTAAGGAGGTAGCTCCCTTTCTGAGCCCTTTTGAGGGTATATATAGGTCCTCTAATCATAATTCGGGTTGGACCCTAAAAATCCTACGTTTGGCTTTCGAAAGGAATAGAAAATCTAAAAAATCATTGATCATCGCGTGCACGAGAGGGTCCTCATGCATGTGATAGCCTTGTAGGCAGCCTCTATGCGTGCAACAATAAGCCTTGTTGTCACGCGCATAAGGATGACCTCTCATATGTGACAGTAAGCCTTCACATTGTCGCGCGCATGCAATGCATCCTATCAAAACTCTTTTGACACAACCCTTTTGACTTTTATATGCGAAACACTTTTGCAAAAAAACCTCTCTCATGTTTTTGGATCTAATTCAAAACCCATTTCACATTTCCTTTATTCATTCTATACATGTGACCCATTAGGTTCTCAATTATGTAAGCAACTTAAATCGTCACATGATTTAAAGCAGATGATGAGCAATATCTAGCAACACATCATAATCCCCAATTGACTGGAAAGTCAATGGTCTGACTATAAATCATTTCATAGACAATTATCGTGAAATTCATTTTTTCACTAATCTATACCGCATTTGGTTCAGAGTATGCTCTTTCTATCAACTCCCACTAGACTGACTACATCACATCTAGTCCAAATGATATTAGTTCTTATATATGAGACTCATTACTTAATAAGATATGTCCTTGAAGACCTTCTTCAAGACACGTCCACCTTGGCCAAGGATTTGTGAGCAATGATCTCTATAAGAGGCCATAGGTATACTTTCCTTCTATCAGGAGTTGTGAATCCTTTATTAACTACTCAACTACCTTCGAATACTAAATACTATACCCAATCACTACGCTATGAGTGACCTCTAAGAGGCAATGAGGAATGAAGTCAAAATATAAAATTTAGTATCCAAGATAACCTTAAGCATCTCAAGTCTAAGAATACTTGCACCATTGCTATGATGAGACTATCACTGACATTGAATAGATATCCATGTGATTGTCTCATAGCAGGTCATCTAATGTACTTGGCTACTCTATCAAGCATCCACATGTTAACTCTAAACATCTCATGTCTTCAGCTTATGAGATCGGCTACTTAACCTAGTCAAGGAGTATAACATGTGCTAGTATATCTGGATTAAGAATGTCTCATCTTGTTAATCCTATGACTAGGAATCATTTAAGTGTAAACACAATTGCACATGATATAAATCTCATCATAAATTTCTTCATGTTGTATTACATACCAAAGACTCCATTAAACGGTTTAAAATCTATATCAATTCATATGTTATGAACAACATATAATGAAAATATCTTTTATTTATAATAAATGAGTACATCAAATACCTAAAGTGATTGCCTTTAGGTGGCACCTCTTTAACAGTTATGCCCAAGATGTTATAATTAAAAATGATCATGTCTTTTTAATTACATTTGTTTTTCATATTTTTTATAGCTTTTAAAAGTAGTCATAATGGCAATGATGCAACCAAAATGATTTTAAAGGAAATTTAAATTTTATCAGATTTTAAATGTGGTATCGTAATACTCACTTATATAGTTGAATTTATTCTAATTATATAAGAAGGTGTTATATTTACCTTTTAAATTTAATTGGAATCAATTGATAATATACCCATCATTCTTTCGGTTGTGAAGTCATATAAATTATCATCTTATTTTTTCATAATGTTTTGTTGTCTCAATTCTACTTTATCCCCCAATCATCAATATATACTTGAGCTTCTAATGATTCGAGAGATAAGCTAGATCACATCTTATCCAATATATTTCTTTCGGCACTAAAAACTTGTAACACAATAATTGTTGAGACTAGACTTGCTAAAATTTGTTTAACAATTTGAGCTAGGGCCGAAAAAATATTTTGATGTCACTCCACTATTTAAGGACCAGAAAATCTTTACTAGTTTTGCTATTACCAAGCTCAAATGCAGTTGTTAAATAAATTTCAAGTTCAGGTAAACTGAATGATCTTGACTTTTTATATCAAAAGAAGATCACTCTATTAATTTTACTTGGTTCGCTTTGAACTTGACTAGTAGCAATAGAAATACTTCCAGAAAGGTAATTGATAAATAATACTAAACTCCATAAATAAATCCGAAATAATTTTCTTAACATCACTAATTATTAACATTAATTACTTCATCAACATCATCACAAGAATCTAAACCTAAACTTAAATAATAAAAACTCAAATAATCATACAAAACTTCTATTTTATATCTAAAATAAAAATATATGATACAAGATTAATCCTAATAATATGTTTAAAATAATTTGAAACCAAATTATTCTCATATTCCTAAAAGTAACAATATTAATGCGTTCAATTAATAGTAAATAAGATTTTGGATAACAAACACAACTCAAAATATATGTTACATCATTAAAAAATTTTAAAATTTTTAAAAGATTTTAACAAACATCCCAATGTTGTGAATATAAATTAATTTGTAATACATTATTGAAAATATATGTGTACAATAATTCTTTATATCCATAAAACTCATTGAGCAATATATAAGTTGAATTCCAATGAGTTGAAATATCTTTTAGAAATCTTTTTATTTTTTTACTATTTTTTGTACAAAATATACCCCATGATTTTATAATTTATCGATGTCCCCATAAATATGAAATTACTCTTTTAATTGGACTAATGCCAACATTCAATTATTTAAAACTATCTTGAACACAAAATTTAAAACATGACATGTATGTCTAATGTGAAAAAACTTACCCCAATATTAGGTTGACAAATCGATTAAAGATCATAAATTAAAGTAGTTTTAGACGCCGCATTATTGAAAGAAACTAATTTTTTTTTTAACTAAACTATATTTTTCCAAAATATTATTTTTATCATTTTGAATATATAATCAATAACATAACAATCCTAAAAAACTCTTAATGAAACTAATTTTTTTTGTAATAACTTATCATTATCGATCCAATAACATGTAATATCCATATATGAATATACACACCAATGATCACTCCAAATATCACTACAATTGCAACACGTCCAATTAAAGAAGCAAATAATCTATCCAAATACTTTTTTACTTTCTTCATATAAACAAAATAAAATATGTTTCAAAATATTTCTAGACACACGTTTTACATATGTAATAAATATATTTTGACAATAATTAACAAAATCTAATTTTTCACCAAAACCAAAAGATAAATATTTTATACTTCTTTTTTTAGCTAGTTCATTTTTTTCCATTCAAATATAGAAATAATTGAGAATAAGAAAATGTGGTTTACTCGACAATTTGTGTTTGCTTTTTTTTTTTGCACTCCAAATTGGGTAGCATGCTTATTTTACAAATATCTTTTAAATATTTCATAATCATTTCTAGTTTTAAATTTATAGGTCTATGAACAATAATTGCAAATTACCTCATATGAGCTATCAGGTTTTTGCACCATTTTGAAATGAATTTGAAAATATCATATATTTAAATTTTTACTTTCTCTCCCTATTATGTGATGGATTTGTTGCTTATTCATCAACTGCTTTTTCTTGGCTTTCATGAGTTAGAAAATTATCCTTTAGATTTTCCATCATATTGTCTAAATCAACAATAGTTGGTTGATTTTCACTAAAAAAATTGTTTTTTTCCATTGTGGACTATCATTTTTAAATTTAAATTGTGCAGAAAACAATTAGAAAAATAGTGAATAAAAAAATTGTAGAGAAAGAGAGAATTAGAGGATTAGAGAAAATAATTGGGATTTAAGATTTAGAGGATTAGAGAAAATAATTTAGATTTGAAAAATAGATAAGAAATAAATTATAAGAAAACAATTGGGAGTATAATTAGAGAGTGTATTTATAAATTGTAGAAAGAAATAGAGATTGTAGAGTGGTATTGTGGAAAAAAAATGTAGAGATTGATTGGTATTTATAAGGAATAAAAGAAAAAATTGTAATTTTCAAAACATTTTTGAAATATAGTTATTATTTTTCAATTATAATGATTATTTTGGTTTTTTTTAATGTGTTTATATTTTAAATTTTATTAATTATATTATTATTAATTAAAAATAAATAAATTAGCTATTAGTAAGGACTACTGTACAATACACATGAGGATGATCGCTGGTGTTGGGTAAAGGTCATACTAACTTTTATACATATATATATATATATATATATATATATATATATATATATATATATATATATATATATATATATATATGGTTCAAAACCGTGAACTTCGGGTTTACGGTTTTAAACTGGAACCGGTGGTTATTCGTTTTAAAAAATTGAGAACCAGTGGTTAAATTTCAGAAAATGAAAAACTGTCTCTCGAGTGGTTACATACTAATTCAAACCCAAAATAGGCATTGACAAATTTCGGTCTAAATTTGACTAAACCATTCTGATCCGATTCACAGGCTGAACCAGTCCGTGGGGGGCGCTTGGGTGATGATACCGCGAGGGCTATTACTATAATAACAAAGCGATAACTGATCCGAATGAAGAAAGTATCCTCCAAGTTGTTGTCACTTTGCCAATTGCCAGTTAATACTGGCCAGATGGTTCAGTGAAAAGGCAAAAAAACAACAGCAAAATCTGACGTGTCTGAAGGAAACCAATAAAAAAAACATCAAGTACAGATCTTAAATTCCACCGAGATCCCAATGCAATTAATTAAATAAATTAAAACCTCGCCCACACTCTTTTACCTTAGCCCCTTCTCCTCCTCCAATGGATTCCTTCGCATTCTTGTTCACTCTCTGTTCCCTTTTCTTCGGACTTTACTGGTTCTTCTGTCTCCTGGGCTCCGCCGAACAGAAAGGCAAACACGCCTCTCAACTCTCCGGCGGCTCCATTTCCGCCGAGAAAGTTCAGGACAAGTACCGCCAGTACTGGTCCTTTTTCCGTTCCCCTAAACAAATCGAAACCGTTGACAAAGTCCCTGCCTTTGTCGATACCTTCTACAATCTTGTTACCGATATTTACGAGTGGGGATGGGGTCAGTCCTTCCATTTTTCCCCTTCAATTCCTGGAAAATCTCACCGTGATGCCACTCGCCTTCACGAGCAATTCGCCGTCGATCTGCTCAATGTTAAATCTGGTGATCGTATTCTCGATGCGGGTTGCGGCGTTGGGGGACCGATGCGGCAATCGCTGCGCATTCTGGGGCTAATGTGGTTGGTATAACCATCAATGAGTATCAGGTGAATCGAGCCCGTTCCCATAATAAGAAAGCTGGGTTAGACAAACTCTGCGAGGTTGTTTGTGGGAATTTTTTAGAAATGCCATTCGTTGATAATAGTTTCGATGGGGCTTACTCTATTGAAGCTACTTGCCATGCCCCAAAGCTTCAAGATGTGTATGGAGAGATTTATAGGGTACTAAAGCCGGGTTCTTTGTATATATCTTATGAATGGGTCACTACTGATTTATATAAATCGGACGATCCGACCCATGTGGAAATAATTCAAGGGATTGAGAGAGGAGATGCATTGCCTGGGTTGAGGAGTTACAGTGACATTGCTGAGATTGCAAAGAAAGTTGGGTTTGAGGTGGTTAGCGAGAGGGATTTGGCGAAACCACCGGTGAGACCATGGTGGTTGAGGTTGAAGATGGGGAGGATTGCCTATTGGAGGAATCACATTTTGGTTACGGTTCTTGCTTGGCTTGGAATTGCACCTAAAGGGGTAGTGGATGTTCATGAAATGCTTTATCATACAGCTCATTATTTGACTCAAGGGGGGGAAACTGGGATTTTTTCTCCTATGCATATGATATTGTGCAAGAAACCAGAGTCTTCTGCTGAATCATAAGTGGTGCATTTCGTGGGTGGCCATTCATGGAGATGCTGCTTTGGCTCTCTGTGTCACTATCTCTCTCTGGTTTCATTTTAATACTTTTTTTTTTTTTGTCTTTCTTAGAAATATTGGTTTAGAACTTTCATTTTAGTTTGGTAATTGAATTGCTTTTCATTTTCAGTCTGTTCTTTTAGTAGAATCTGTTGGGAATTAATTGTTCCTGGTTTAGGTATTTGGGATTCTGTAGTCTGGGGGAAGATAGTGAAGAAAATATGGCATTTTGTCCTCTAACTTAATTAATTGAGTTCCTATAATTTGGCTTAGTTTATCTTTTCTCTGTTAAACAATTGTTTGATCGCATGAAATATGATGTCTCGTAGGTGAACCAAATATATATCCTGTTCTTTAAATTAAGAAGACCTATATTCTGCGCTAATTATTTTACACCTAAGTTTGATCGATCTGCTGGAGATATTTCTTTTATGAGTTTAAGCTGCAAATGAAGCCGTGGTGTAGCTTAGGGTGCAGTGCTTATCTCATGATAGTTTTAATATTGATTAAAGATAGCACATGATGCAGCTAGCTGTGTTAGGTAGTGTTCTTGTTTAATAATTTATCAGCAGCCTTTTGGCATCTCTTCTGACCAAATCCAACTGTGAGCGGTGATAGCATGACAGCAACTAAGGCTCCCATTGGGTTCTTTCCTGCAGTATTGGTTGACAATCTCCACTCGACCATCCTGAATAGTTTAAAAACTGGATTATTGGTGGAAAGCAGTGTCTTGATCTACCGAACTTAATGAAATGAATTTATGGAGCTGATGGAAATTAAAAGATAAAAAATAACTCAGATGCTAAAATTTCCTGAAAATATATGTAGGTGTCTTCATGTGTGCAGATTTTACATCATGAAGTACCATGAAGCGGATTTTTTCAAATAGCTTTACAAGAATAGCTGCAGAGACAAACAATTTATATGGGAAATTGTTTCAGTAATTTTGAGGTTATTCATTTAATTATTTTGCAATCACTGCTGAAACAGTTAAACCTCTTTGAATGTGTTACTATACTATCTTTGCCATATCAGATTCTTTTACTCCCTGTTTATTTCAATGGTATCCAACAGGGCATGTGTAATCTCTGCGGAACATTAGGTCGGTCTATTTCACATGGATGCATATAGATTCCCAAGGGAATTCACAGTTGTTTGGAAAAAAAAGAACATGTTATTTGCTTCTACTCTTAGTCTCCCTGAGAGCAGCAATGCACATAAGCTTGATATAACAACAGTTGCCTACTCTTTTGTGAATGTGACTCATTTTTTGTTTCAGAATTAACTATTCAATCTTTGTGAATCTCAATGCAAACTTTTTGGATGATACATTGTTTCCATCAAAGTTTAGTGTATGCTAAAATCGTGTGAGGAATCCAGAATTGTTGCTGTTCTGTCAAAGTTGATGATATTCCAGCACTTTTTTCACATTGCTGGGGCAGTCGGGCTTTCACCTAATCTTCTAAGAGGGCGCTCTGTTTTGGCATTTTATAGCATATAACTGCAGCATCTATGGTAAGCTTACTAGCTGATGTTGCCCTGATGGGGCAAAAATAATAGATTAATGTGTATAAGAAGGGGTCACCTTGATATTATTGATATTATTGAGTTTTTAAATCTGAATATGCACTTGAATCCATGTAAAATAGCACTTCTACAATGTATCTATTAGGGATCTCTGGTAAAGAAAATAGAGTTCTAATTGATTGTGTTATTGTTAATTTTTTTTCATCTTCTATCTCATAGTCTTTTCATATATTGATTTATTTATTTTTATTTTTTGCTGATACATTCGTTAGTTCGGATTTTGTAGCAATTCTAAATGTTCCACACCCAGGTTGTTGGGGCTCTTTAAACTATGATTGGGTTGTTTATAGATAGAGATCACATGAAAAGGATTAAAATAGTTATAGTTTACATCACCTCTGCTGTGCCTACTTGATCTAGGGTTTATAAAAATTCAATGAGAACCCAAAATGGGGCGGTATTTAAGAATTACTTTTACTGATTCGTAGTGTTAGTAGGGGTTCAATAAAAGCCAGTTTACGATTTATAGATCTTGTAACAAGAGACTTATTTTTTTTATTTTTTTATTTTTTATTCTTTTTTTCACCCTTTATTTTGCATAGTAGATGAGTTAAACAGTGGAACTAGCATAGTAAAAGAAGTTCATCTACTTGATGGATTTGTCCTGTACTTAGAAAAAACAAAGAAAAAAACCAAAAATGCACCAAATCTAAAAAGACAAGGAAAAGATGAAAATTTAGACGTTTGATGGTTACTTTGTGTGCCTATTAGTGGATTGTCTTGCCTCTATATGGACTGTGAATGCTAAGAAAAGCAAAAACATATCATACATATAAACATGGTTGTGCACAACTTGGGTTTTTTAGTGCCAATTTTCTTTAATTCCATCTTCAAAAATTGAACACAAGGTCATTGGTGAATTTTGGTGTGGATGTGTTACGGTTCTAGGGTTCTAGGGTTAGGGCTACTGTAGTTGCTTAATTCTAATAGGACTAATAGTAATCAGCAGAATTAGTAGTTTAAAGTAGAATTAGTGGTATTTCCTAGTTTTTTGTTTTATTAAGATTCCCTAAATTATAGCTTTTATGTTTTATTGTAATCTCTAGCATTCCTATTTTCTATGCTTGTAAGCTCAATTTAAAGAGGCAGGATTTAATTAATAAAATCAAGTTAGAAGTTTCGTAAAAATAAGAGTTTTGGTTCTCTTTCTTTTGAGTACTAAGGAATGGGTGGTTCCTTTTGACAAATCGAAAGATTTAAGTTCTCTTTAACAAATCCGATTGCCAGTAACAAAATTCAGAAAACATAATAATTTGGTATCAAAGACTTTCACAATGGGCAACATCTAATCATTGTTGCTAGAGGAACAAAGAGTGATTGATGCTAGGTTTGTTGAGGTGAACAATCGATTTCATTTACTCTTCATGCAATTACAAGAATTTATTTCTAGCTTGAGAAAAAAATGAATAGTGAAGTGGAGACCACTGCCAATAGCAATAACATGCCATTGCGAGCCTTCATTTGTTTGTATTTTCACTTTCTTGATTTCACATTTTATGTGTATTAAGGATTATGGTCTTTTGTAAACTGCTAAATGACACTTATGTAATTCAACACTTTTGTATATATAATGTAAATGATTTTTCCTTTATTAAGTTCATAAAGCTAGTTTTAATTACTATATTTTGGGATGTGTTTCGAAAAAAAAAAATAATTTTCAATATATTTTATAAACAACTTTCCGAGAGGATGTCTCGTAGCACACTCTTGTTTGACCAATGGATAGGTATAGTGAAGGGGCATTACAAGAGTTTCCACTACTGTCACTATGCACTATGGTTGATACAATGAATATAATGAGTGTCTATTGCAGAATTAGCCTCAATGTCATGGCTTAGGCTCACCCCCGTGAAAGGTTTTGTCACAATTGTGACAGAGTGATTCATGCTCGTGAAGAAGGCTTTATACCCATGAATTTTGATTAGTCGAATATGTGAGTTAGAGTCGTATTTTTCTCTTTCTCCCATCTCTCTTTTCTGCCACACACTATCTCCCTATGCTCTAAAACCCTTCCTTACACGCCAGACTTCTATTCTCCATCTTCTTCTTCTTCTTCTTCTTCTTCTTCCTCTCTTCTCTCTTTTTACACAAGTTCTCTAAGAACAAAAGTGGGTTTAAGCTTGAATCTAGGGTGAGGAAGAGTCTTCTTAAGGTTGGCTTAAGAGTTTGTGTTAGAGAGTTTTGTGTTTGCTTTCTATTATAAGGACCTTACAAGAAGATTTTTGGTATTCTAGGTGTTGGTAGAAGAGATGAGGACCAACAAGATCCTAGGCAAGCTTGAAGTTTAGGCTCCATTTTAGAGATATGTATATATATGCATATTAATTCCAATTCTTGCATCTTTAGCATGTTTTATGCTATGAGATGATTTTAAAACGTGGTTAATGAAATCAATAAATTTTTTATTATGAAAATGCATGGTTTTTATGAGAAATGAATGTTAATATTGTAGCACTTTTGGCCTAACCAGGATTAGTCCGGCTAAACAAGCTAGCGCCACACAACCTGTATGTGAAAAACCTTTAAAAAATTTAAAACTTTTTCTTTGCACCATGTTCATGATGACTTACATAAAACATAAAGTAAAAGTAATGTTTGACTTAATATTTAAATCTCACTTTCATAAAAATATGACTAACCCTTGTCGAGGGATTTACACAAATACATGTCTTTGACATATATTATATAATTCTTTTATTTACAAACATGTATACAAGTAAACAATCCCTTCACTATGATATATACAAAAAAATGCAAAAGTGTGACATGTGATATCGCTAACCCTCGTAGAGTCTGATCTATTGTCTATGATGTTGGTTTAGCCTCTCTTGATTAACTTCTATTTCAATAAACTAGGCTTTGATGGGAGAACACCTACATGCTATGCTACTAAAAGCTTAGTGGTATATATAGACATATAAATTCCACATGCAATGAAACATTATACATATTCATGGCAACATATAAAATATCTTGGCATGGTAGTGAATACATCAAATCATATGAAATACCTTATGAGATCAAATAACATGTTAGACATATTACTATAACCATGGTGTATAAATCTTAATGATGTAATCATATATACTTATGTCTTTGAACCTCTTTTTCCATTTCATTTTATCCCTTAATCACTTTAAATTCATTGTCCAACAACTTTTAACATGGACTATTTGGATATGGGTTATGAATAAGCGCGTTCTCTGAGCTTATGCCATCCTGCAACTATCTATAATTATTTATGCCAGTCTAGGGTCCTTAAGTCAATGGCGCTCTTTGAGCTTACAGAATATGCCCAACTCGGCTTGAACTCATAATTTCATCTCGTGATAGTTCATAGTCATAAAGACATTGTCACGGACATGAACCCTATGACACTTCACTTTCTCATTTCTTTTTAACTTTTTCCCATGCCAAACCCTTAAACACACTTATATTCCTTTAATCTATCTTATTAACTAGATCTTAATTAGCGAATGTAACAAAGAGCCTTGGATCTTATTACCCGTATTCAATTTAGAAATTGTTCACGGCTTGGTTCACATCCGTAAACTTACAAGCATAGTCACAATTGAATTTATAGGTAGATCACCTGTGAAAAACATCTTCATGGCCAAAAAGGGTTATTCACGCTCGTGAAGCCTTAAGAGTTTCCAATATGCAGTTTTTTTATAAAGATGTTATATGATGTATTTGTTTAATCATATGTTATGAGCTATAAGAACACATGAATACTCACTTGTGGATAAGGTAATATGATGATACAAAATAGGTGATATGCCTATGTTATATACTTGTGAACATGAACATGAAAATAAAATAAAAGGGATAAGCTATAAGTTTTTTAAATGCTCATTTCTCTAATATAGGATTAGTTATAGGATGGATGGTATACCATTGAGGGATTTATGGTACCGTGAGATTTGTATAAAAACAAGGTAGTTGAAGCTCGAAGAGCACCCTTGATCCTAAGTTACATACATTTGATATATATATATATATATATATATATATATATATATATATATATATATATATATATATATATATATTTGCATGAAATAGAGAAATGTTTGAAATACATGCATTGTTGAATATGGTAAATCAACTATGAATCTAGATATGAATGATTGTATGATGATATGACTTCCCCATGGTTTCTTTTAAATTTGATGGAAGGGTATAGCTCTTGTATTGCCATGCATTATAGTAAATATTTATGAATCTGATAGAATGACACGAATATGTATAGTTATGACATGACTTGTATGAATACATGTATGAATTTTTATGCCTATATGTACTATTAAGCTTTTAGTAACTTAGCATGTGAGTATTTTTTGCACACAAGTTTGGAATCTACTAGATAGCTATGTTGGATTTTGAAGAATGAATCATATTCATAAACGCAGCGAAAAAAATAAAATTTTCAAAACCCAAAACAAAATATCATACTTGTACCATTAAAACTAATTTCTATATATATAAATGTTAAAAATTATACCTTGTAATTTCTTATTGTTATTCAAATCTTCACTTTGTTAGGTTGTAGCATATCACAACAATCCACACGTGAAGAATGAAGAAGAAACTATCAAGAAAAATGGTTTGAACAAATTCAAAGTGCTAGTTTTGAAAGTATTATTGAGAGAATTTTGTTGTCTTAAAAATATTTTTTTCACAAAAAATATTTTCTTGTCTATTTTCTGTCATTTGATGTTTTTTCTATTTGAATCAAATTCAAAGAAAAGATGAAAAGTAAAAAATGGAGAAAAGAGAAATGAATGAATAGTATTTGGCCATAATTGGCCTAATTAAGGCCAAAAACTGTAGTTGGTTAATGGGTGGGAGGCAGCAGCACGCTGGGCCTGCTGCGGGCTGTTGCTGGACAGCCCAGTTAGCCCGCTAGGCAAGCCAGCAACCTGCCTAGCCCGCGAGGGCCCGTGACCCTCCCGATTGATTTTTCCATGCGATCTCATCGCGATCCATCCCGAAATAATTCTTTCATATTTTGGATCCTATCCAAGACCATTTTACTCATTCTCCATATCTTCAATGCTTGTGACCCATTAGGTTTTCAGTTATATTGGCCACTTAAATTAACAATTAATTTAAGCAGGTCATGAGTGATATATAGCAACACATCATGACCCCCAATTGACTGGAAAGTCGGTGGTTTGACTACGAACCTTTCCATAGAAAATTTTCGTACAATTATTCCTTTCAGCATTCTATATTCCACTCGGTTCAAAGTATGGACATGTGTCAACTCCCACTAGATTGACTACGTCACGTCTAGTCCAAGTAATATTATTTCTTGTCCTTGAGGCTCATTACTCTATTAGATATGTCATTGAAGACTATCTTTATGACATTTCCACTCCGGCCAGAGATTCCTGAGTAATGAACACAACAAGAGGCCATGTGTATACACTTCTTCTATTAAGAGTGGTGAATCCTTTGTTGGTTACCCAATTACCTTCGAATACCTCAAGCTGTATCCAATCACCACCCTATGAGCTACCTCTCTGAGGCAATAAGGAATAGTGTCAAAATATAGAATCAATATTCAAGATATCCTTGAGTACCTCAAGTCTAAGGATACTTACACCATTGCTATGATGAGACTATCATTGACATTTGAATAGATTATCCATATGATTGTCTCATGGTTGGTCATCCAATGTACTTAGCTACACTTAGCAAGCATCCACATAAACTCCAAACATCTCATGTTTATAGATTATGAGATCTACTAGTCAATCCAATCAAGGAGTGTAACATGTGCTAATCTATCTGGATTAACAATGTCATGTCTCATTAATCCTATGACTAGAGATAATTTTGATACTAACATAATTACACATGATAATAACCTCAATATCATGATCTTATCATGATTTTCTTCATGTTATGTTATGTATCAAGGACTTCATTAATTGATTGAACATCACTTATCAATTCATATATCAAATAAATATCAAATTAATGAAAAAGCCTTTTATTAATCAAATAAATCTATACAATAAGTGCTAAAGGTGATTGCCTTTAGAGCACTCCTCTAACAAGCTTCCACTTACGCAATGGCTCCATTATTAATAAATTAATAATGGTATTTTCTGAGTACATGTTTGGATCTCTAATGAGACCGTGGCTCCTTTGCTTGCGCAATGGCTCCATTATAATCACAATACAATTGTATTGGATCAATAATGCTGGGAACCACTCCAAGTTCTGTGATGAATTTCTTTATCCAAACTACTTCCTTTGTTGCTTCAGAAGCTGCAATGTACTCTACTTCGGTTGTGGAATCAACAGTCGTTTCCTGTTTGGAACTCTTCCAACTAACTGCTCCACCATATAGTGTGAATATATAACCTGATTGAGATTTTGAGTCATCCTTGTCAGATTGGAAGCTAACATCGGTATACACGCTCACAATAAGATCTTCATCTCCATATACCAAGAATACATCATTAGTTCTTTTTAAGTACTTAAGGATATTCTTGACAACCACCCAATGACCCTCACTAGGGTCCAATTGGTATCTACTCATGACACTCAGAGCATATGATACATCGGGTCTTGTACATATCATAGCGTACATGATTGATCCTATTGCTGAAGCATATGGAATCAAACTCATGTGTGTCCTCTTGGACTGCTCCATGCTAAACCTCTTTAGCATCTTATCTATGTATGTAGACTGTGAAAGACCAAGCAATCTTTTAGATCTATCTATATAGATCTTTATCCCTAAAATATAGATTGCTTCTCCAAAGACTTTCATAGAGAAATTCTTGGATAACCAAATTTTGACTGATTGTAAGGCTGAGACATCATTTTCCATTAACAATATGTCATCTACATATAACACAAGAAATACGATTGCACACCCACTAACCTTCTTGTAAACACAAGGTTCATCCGGATTTTGTAAGAAACCAAACTGTTTGATTGTCTCATCAAACCGAAAATTCCAACTCCTGGATGCTTGCTTTAATCCATAAATGGATCTTTGAAGCTTACATACCTTTTTTCCATCTTTGGATATGAAACCTTCTAGTTGTGTCATGTACACATCCTTAGTCAGATTTCCATTAAGGAAAGCTGTCTTCACATCCATTTTTCATATCTCATAATCATAATGAATAGCAATGGTTAGGAGTATCCCTATGGATTTAGGAATAGCTACTGGGCTAAAAGTTTCACTGTAGTCAATTCCTTGTATTTGACGATAATCTTTAGTAACAAGTCTAGTTTTATAGGTAATCACATGACCATCCATGTCAGTTTTCTTTTTGAAAATCCACTTGCACCCTATAGGCTTTATTCCTTCGGGTGGGTCAACCAATGTCCATACTTGGTCTTCATACATGGAATCCACTTTTGACTTCATGGCTTGAAGCCATTTGTCAGATTCTGAACTATTCAGAACTTCTTCATAGGTTGTAGGCTCATCATTTTCTATGAGCAATACGTCATTCTGTTCACTAATGAGAAATCCATATCTATATGGAACAATACGTATCCTATTGACCTATGAAGCTCTTGTGCTTCAAAAGGTTGAGCTGTTATATCATCTGTATGAGTAACAAGCTCGGGTTCAGGCAGTTGATCAGCATCTGTTTGAGCATCTTGAACTTCTTCAAGTTCAATTTTGCTCCCACTATCTCCTTTTAGAAGGAATTCTCTCTCTAAAAAGATAGCATGTCTTGAAACAAAAACCTTTTGTTCCAAGGGGTGGTAAAATTGATATCCATATGATGCTTTTGGATATCCCACAAACAGACATCGGTCAGACTTAGCTTCTAGCTTATCTGACATTGTCCGCTTCACATAAGCAGGACAACCCCAAATTCTCATGTAAGAAAATGTGGGCCTATTGTTATACCATATATCATATGGAGTAACATCAACTAACTTTGAAGGAACTCCATTTAATATATAAATGGCGGTCTCTAGTGCATAACCCCAAAAGGATTATGGCAATTTCGCAAAACTCATCATAAACCTTACCATGTCTAACAAGGTTCAGTTTCTTCTTTCAGCCACACCATTGTATTGTGGAGTGTAAGGTGGAGTCCACTGAGATACAATCCCATTATCCCTAAGATAATATAGAAACTATTGGCTCAAGTATTCACCTTCTCGATCTGATCGAAGTGTTTTAATATTTTTGCAAAGTTGTTTCTCTACTTCATTTCTGAATTCTTTGAACTTTTCAAAAGCTTCAAATTTGTATCTCATAAGATACACGTATCCATATCGTGAGTAGTCATCGATAAAAGTAATGAAGCAGATGAAACCACCTTTATCATGTGTAGACATTGGACCACATACATCTGAATGTATTAAGTCTAAAAGTCCATTAGCACGTTTACCCTTTCCCTTAAAGGATAATTTAGTTATCTTGCGTAGTAAACAAGATTCACATGTGTCATATGATTCATAATCAAATGACCCCAAACTACCACTTTTGTGTAGCTTAGCCATGCGTTTCTCACTTATATGACTAAGACGACAATGCCATAAATAAGATGATTTCAACATATCTTGTTTCTGCCTTTTATTATCATTGATGTTTAAAATTGGATTTGACATATCTAATATGTATATTCCATTGCATAATGTACCATTAGCATAAAGAATTCCATTCAACATAATAGAACAACAATTGTTACTAAAAGCTAAAAGGAAACCATCTTTATTTAGACTTGAAACAAAAATAATGGTTTTAGTCAAAGCAGGTACATAATAGCAATTCTCCAAATTTAATATAAGCCCACTAGGGAGGGTCAATACATATGTTCCTATAGCTAATGCAGCAACCCTTGCTCCATTTCCAATGCATAGGTCTGACTCTCCCTTATTGAGCTGTCTACGGTTCCTTAGGCCATGCATATTAGTGCATATGTGTGAGCCACAATCGGTATCTAATACCCACATATTATTATTGGAAATAGTATTAATTTCAATGACAAAAATACCTGAAGTAGATGGGGCATCAGATGCCTTCTTCTTCAAGGGCTCCAAGTAAGCCTTGCAGTTTCTCTTCCAATGGCCATCCTTGCCACAATGGAAGCATGTCCCTTTTGGAGCAATCTCCTTGGCCTTTTTCTTGGCCATGCCTCCCTTAGGCTTCATGGACTTCTTCTTCTTCTTAAGGTTCTTCCTTTTAGAACTTGAAGAGTCCACCAGCATCACAACCTTACTGTCCTTCTTGACAGATGGCTCAGCTGTTTTAAGCAAGTTAATCAGCTCAGGAATAGTGGTAGAGATTTGGTTCATCCTATAGTTAAGCACAAAATGTGAATAACTATCAGACAAACCAATTAGAATTAAGTCAATACTTAATTCATGGTCCATCACAAATCCCAATGTGGCCAACCTCTCAATATAGCCATTCATCTTCAATGCATATTGCACTGGAGATGTCCCCTCAACCATCTTAGTGCGGAAGAGCAACCTTGAAGTTTCGAACATTTCAGAACGTGCTTGCTCATCAACAAGCTCTATTAGATGGTATACTATAGAATTAGCATCCATAGCCTCATGCTACTTTTGCAACTCAGCTGACATAGTAGCAAGCATAATGCAGCTTGCCATCTCACTATCATCAAGATGCTTTTGATATGCCTTCTGAACATCTTCAGAAGCATTAGCAGTTGAGGGATTATGGAGTGCCTCATCTAGGACAGAGCCAATCTTTTCGGATTTGAGAACTTTTCTCAGATTGCTTAGCCAATCCAAAAAATTGGGCCCAATCAACTTATTTGGTTCCATTAGCGATCAGAAATTCACACTTGTCATGATGATGATTCTAGCAACCTAGATGTAAAATAGATGTAACATCCTTGACCTTTCCCACATGCATTTCATTTAACATAAGCATCTTGTATACAATTCAATTGAACACGTACATTTCATACGTATTTTCGTAGGGACAAGTTTATGACACGCACTAGCTACGTGTCCTAGTATTTGGCACTTGTATCGAGTCGCACTTGTGTAATTATAACCTAAATGAAGATAACAAAGCATTAGAAATAAATTGAATAAGGTGACTAAATTAAAGTAAGAAAAATGATTATATTAAGACTAGTAAACATTTACATTGTTAATTTAGTTAAATCGGGCCAAATGATTAAACTATATTATTGTGTGAATTAGTGGAATTATAAATATATGTAAATAATAATAATAATATAGAGAAAATAAAATGAAAATGACACAAAAGAGAAATAGAAGAGAAGAGAAATGGGAAATGAGAAGAGAAAAGAGAAGAGAAGAAGAGAAAATGAGAAAATGAGAAAATGACAAAAAAAAAACAAAAGGTTGGCTTTATCTTTCTTCCTCATTTCTGCCTCCTCACTCCAGCCCGACTTCTTCTTCAATTTCCTCCATTTCAGAATTCAATTCTTCCTTGTTTCACCTAGTTTTTGAAGCTAATTGATCCCTTTCAAGGTTGTTCTTGGTAAGTAATCAATTCTTATTGCTATAGGGTTGATTTGAGTTGCTTAGGTTCAATATTAGGCACTGAATTGCACCCCAATTTTGATATTAATAGAAATTGATTCTGGAAATATGTAAAACACAAAAGTTGTTCCTTTATATCTTATATTTGTGGATATGTAAACATTTTTTCAAGATGTTATATATAGGGAGAGATATGCTCTTTGTACTGAAACTGGTCAGGGTGTAAACCCTAACCAAGTTAGCTACTGTGTGGTTTGATATCGAATATGTTAAAGCCCTTATTTGAAGTCTCTAAAAACATAAAAGTTGTAGATATATGTGTGTTGTATCTTTATACCAAATTTCAGGTTCATAGGTCTTGTAAATGGTGAGTTATGGTGAATGGAACCATGACTGTTCCATGGTTTGAACTGCCTACTGAGTACCCTGGAAAGATCTAGTACATTGGTTGGATAATTTGAGCTTGTTCGAGCTACATTCTGTAAATTATAAAAACATGAAAGTTATAGGTATATGTCTTAGCTAAATTTTGGTACTAATTTTAGCTTAATTTCATATCTATAGACTAAGTTATGGCCTTTGGAAGTCATACTGGTCCGGAAGCCAATTCTATTATGGAACAGTAATATGTTTGGTATAACTAGAAGACCTTAGAGACATAATTGGTAAACGTTGTAAACATGAAACATGTTCCATATGAACCCATATAAGTGTCTGTAAAGTTTTATTAAAATAAGACTTATAGAGTGTAAGTTATGATGAACCCAAATGAGTACCCTGAAACTGCCTAAAGGCAGAAAACAAGGCAGAAAATAGAACACTCTTAGAAATTCCACCAAATATTATACAATGATCCAATTGGTCTGAAATTTGAATATGTACTATATATATGTGTTATTGTTAATGAGGAACAAGAATCAGAGTAGTTGGTCAATTATAGAAAAAGTTATAGGCTAAACAGTCCCATAAGGTCACACTGCCTCATAGAAAAAATCTTAACTATTGACATGAACAATGCATATTAATTTGTTTAAGCCACATTAAGTCTCTCTAATCATGAGTTAATCGATTATGTTTTCATATTAGGCTCGCAACATAGTGGAGACCCACAAGGAGCGGATAGACAATAAGTTAGGGGTCGGAATCAAAAGAGAACGGTGAGTCTAATTATCGATTGAATTCTTTAGTGCAAATGAATGTTGCTTGCTATGTAATTCATGTGATTGTCATGATTGGTCCTTGATAATGTAATGATGGATAATTTGTGACATTGTGGTACATATAAATGGTATACGTGTGGTATATTTAAGGTATATGTTTGACAAATGTGATATATACACATGGTATATGTATAGTATATGCAAGGTATATGCTTGACATATGAGGTATATATGGAATATATGTGTGTTGTATATGATAAAGATGCAATGGTTGATGAATGCTTAAATACAAGTGCATATGCATATGGGCTAAAAAGGCGTTGTGACTAGTTAATCGATATTGTAAAGCAAAAGAAGAGGCCTATGACCCAACAAATGTGCAAATGAAACAAATGATCAAGCTAGCTAGCAAATGCAAATGCAAATGTTCACATGGAAAATATTCACATGAAAACCCGGGGCAATGTCTGTTTAACTGAGTCACAACAAAATGAAATAAGCAAAGCATTTGCATACATGAAGAGTAATGATTATATATTTCAACTTTATTGATACTTATATGATACTGATGAATGGAATGGAATACATGGTATATATTGGAATTGTGATTTATTACTATGAGTTGTTTGGTACTTTAGAGCTCATTGGATGGTTATTCTCACTGAGTCGCAACTCATCAATTTGCATCATTTTTCAGGTAAAGAAAAGTGATAGCTCATTTTGAGTAGCGTATAAAAGACATGGAGCACAGGTCACTGGCCGAGCCTCATCACTCTCTCTCTCCTTGCATTCCACACAAGCATGAAAATATGTCATATGTGTTTTTGTATTTATGGGCTTGAATATGTATAGTCATTTTGGAATGAGTCTAAATATGTATAAATGAAATCAACTCGAAAATACTTATGTGTAAAGTTTATGTTTTGATATATGTGATATATTATATTGTGGTGAAAACCTCAGTGTTAACTTTGCAAAGTCAGTGAATAATATTACAGGATATGAGACTTGCAAGTCATTGAATGAAATTATAGGATATGAGACTTGCAAACTCATGGAATTATATTAAAGGATATGAAAATTTTTTTTACTACTATTGTTAACAGGGTATTTTACCTTTCCAGTACGCCATGTATGATTACTTGATATTTGGATAGGTTATACTAAAATGCATAAGATGTGGTGTTACAATAGAACATTTTAGAATGTACATAAAATGCATGTTTATTAGGTCTTTAATAAATCGCATTATGGCTCCCATTATTAATTGTTTATTTAGTGAGGGATTTCTTTGTTAAGTCTCATCAAGTTATTATTTCATGCTTTTATATATTATACATTCATCACATTGATATATAAAGATAGTTACACTAACTATATGACATAATTATGGACATACTAAAGTCAATCTCTTGAGCCAAAAAGAAATTGACTAGGTCTTACCTACGTATATGCATGAATTTACAACCCAAAATAGAAATCAAATTCCTATTTCTAAGTCTTCTTGTTTATGGTACCATCTCTTTTGCTTCTTGCTCCTTTGTATCTTCATTCTATCCTAATCCTATATAATCTAATTACATATTTCAAATTATAGAAAACCTGAATTTACATTTGAAGGGAGTAAGATGAGAAGAGAAATATATAAGAAAGAAAAAGAGGTAGAGACACGTATACCCTATTTATCATAAAACAAAATAATTTCATGCACGTTCAATCACATTGGGCCTAAGTCCATAATCGTCTATCATGCCTTTTCATACACCCTTAACATGCATTCTCTAATTCACAAAATAAAAATGACAATTTTGGATTTTAATTTGTAAATCGATTCAACACTTAAATCGAAATTGCCTATATGTGTTCTTTCAGTTAATTTAATTTTGTATGTCAGTTTAAAGTGAAATTTAATATTTAATCAAATTAAATTAAATTTCATATTTCTAGAAATAATTCAAAATTAATTTTCCTTAAAATCAGAATATTATGATGTTAAAATTAAACAATTTAATTTTAATATACATACCAATTTCTAGTCATACTAGAATTACAATTGCACAACTTAAATTAATTCAAAATTAATTTCTAAAAATTCTACAAATTTTCAGAAATCAAATCACCATTTTAATTATCTTTAGGTCAGCTCAAGTTCATCAAAATATTTTTGGCACAAGCCAAAATTACTAAGACAAATGAACCAACACACTTAGACGCTTAAAATGACTAATTCAATATCTAGAATTTTTAAAATTTCAAATGCTTGTAAAATACTTTTGGCATGCATCTAACATCAAAATAAAATATTTTTAATCACATAAAAATTATTTCAAGGTGTTGAAAATAAAATAAACACATACAAACAAATCAAACAAAACAGCCCCACCGGGTAAGCTAGAACAGTCCCGTTTTTGTGTTTGTTTAAAAAATTAATTAAAATAATTTTTAATTAATTATTAGACACTTCCAGAGGCATAAAAATATTCTCAATATGTCCAAATAATGTTTTCATAATTAAATTACAAGAAAAATGCAACCAGCCCCATCAATTAAGCCAAACAACAACACATGTTCATAAACAAGACAATTTTAGGCATTTTTGAAATAAATCTAACATTAATTATTTGAATCACATTCAAATCATTTTTCAATCAAAATAATCATTCTTAATCATCCCATGATCAGATTAAAGAAAGAAAAATGTGTAAATCATATTTTACAAATTAAGTTCAATTTTTCAAAACCTATTGATCCAAAATCATCAAAAACATGCAATCCCATTGCACTTTCAATTGAAATTAATTTTAATGGATACAAAGAGACTCTGATACCAATGTTGAGTTTTGAAGAATGAATCATATTCATAAACGCAGCGAAAAATAAAATTTTTCAAAATCCAAAACAAAAGATCATACTTGTACCATTAAAACTAATTTATATAAATGTAAATGTTAAAAATTATACCTTGTAATTTTATTTGTTCTTCAAATCTTCACTTTGTTGGATTGTAGCAAATCACAACAATCCACACTATGATGTCTCTAATGATAATTCACCCAAAGAATGAAGAAGAAACTATCATGAGAAAATGATTTAAACAAATTCAAAGTGCTAGTTTTGAAAGTGTTCTTGAGAGAATTTTTGTTGTCTTAAAAATATTTTTTCACAAAAAATATTTTCATGTCTATTTTCTGCCATTTGATGTCTTTTCTATTTGAATTAAATTCAAAAATAAGATGAAAAGTCAAAAATGGAGAAAATGGTAACTAATAAATAGTAATTGAAACAGCCGTTGGCCAACGGATGGGAAGCTGCAGGCGCGTTGGGCCTGCTAGCCTGCCTAGCCCGCGCGGATACTCCCGAACGATTTTTTCGTGCGATCTCATCGCGATTTATCCTAAAATAATTCTCTCATATTTTGGATCATATCTAAGACCGTTTTACTCATTCTCCATATCTTCAATGCACGTGACTCATTAGGTTTCCGGTTATGTTGGCCACTTAAATTAACAATTAATTTAAGCAGGTCATGAGCGGTATCTAGCAACACATCATACCTCCTAATTGACCGAAAAGTCAGTGGTTTGACTACAAACCTTTCCATAGACAATATCTGTGCAATTATTCCTTTCACCATTCTATACCCCACTTGGTTCAGAGTATGGACATGTGTCAACTCCCACTAGACTGACTATATCATGTCTAGTTCAAGTAATGTTAGTTTTTTTCCTTGAGACTCATTACTCTATTAGAAATGTTATTGAAGACTATCTTTATGACATTTCCACTCCGGCCAGAGATTCCTGAGTAATGACCACGACAAGAGGCCATGGGTATACACTCCTTCTATCAAGAGTGGTGAATCCTTTGTTGGTTATCCAGTTACCTTCGAATACCTCAAGCTGTATCCAATCACTACCCTATGAGCTACCACTCTGAGGCAATAAGGAATAGTGTCAAAATACAGAATCAATATTCAAGATATCATTGAGTACCTCAAGTCTAAGGAAACTTGCACCATTGCTATGATGCGACTATCATTGATATTTGAATAGATTATCCATATGATTGTCTCATAGTTGGTCATCCAATGTACTTAGCTACACTTAGCAACCATCCACATGTTAACTCTAAACATCTCATGTTTATAGATTATGAGATTTATTGCTCGATCCAATCAAGGAGTGTAATATGTGCTAGTCTGTCTGGATTAATAATGTTCCGTCTCATTAATCCTATGGCTAGGGATAATTTTGATACTAATATAATTACACATGATAAGAATCTCAATATTATGATCTCATCATGATTTCCTTCATGCTATGTTATGTATCAAAGACTTCATTAATTGATTTAAGATCACTTATCAATTCATATATCAAATGAACATTAAATTAATGAAAAAGCCTTTTATTAATCAAATACATTTGTACAATTAGTGCTATAGGTGATTGCCTTTAGAGCACTCCTCTAACAATTAGGCCGAGTGTGTCTCTATGGGTGCATCGGTATTGTTCTTTAAAAAGAAAGATGGGTCGATGAGGTTGTGCATCGACTACAGACAGTAGAATTAGGTGAACATTAAGAACAAGCATCTGTTACCACAGATAGATGATCTGTTCAACCAGTTAAAAGATGCATAATGTTTCTTCAGGATTAACTTGAGGTTAGGGTATCACTAATTAAAGATTAAGGTAAAACATGTTGCAAATACATCTTTTAGAACTAGATATGGTGACTACGAGTTTTTGGTTATACCTTTTGGGTTAACTAATGCCCCGACAACATTCTAGATGTGATGAACCAGATCGTTAGGCCATATTTAGATCAGTTTGTTATGGATTTCATTGACGACATTTTAGTTTATTCCAATGATAAGGAAGAATATGAACAACATTTAAGGAATATCTTACAGACCCTCGGAGAATAAAATTTATATGCCAAGCTCTCCAAATATGAGTTTTGGGTGGATGAAGCAACATTCCTTAGACATGTAGAATCAATAGATAGGGTTAGAACATATCCTAATAAGATTGAAGTGATCTTGGATTGGAAGCCTCCTAGGAATGTGACCAAAATTAAGGATTTTTTTTTGGTTTAGTAGGTTACTATAGTAGGTTTGTTAAGTAGTTTTCCATGATAGCTTTTTCATTAACCAGACTATTAAGGAAAGATATGAAATTTGAATGGTCAGAAAAATGTCAACATAACATTGACCAATTTAAAAGTTTGTTGACAGAAGCTCCAGTTCTGACACAACTAGTTCTTAACAAGAAGTATGTCATCTACAGTGATGCTTCTCACAATGGATTTAGGTGTGTCTTGATGCAAGAGGGTAAAGTTGTTGCTTATGCATCTAGACAGTTGAAGCCTCACAAAAAGAATTACCCGACCTATGATTTAGAGTTAGCAGCCATAGTCTTTACTTTAAAGAATTGAGGTCACTATCTATATGGGGAAAAGTACTTCATCTACATTGATAATAAGACTTTGAGGATTTTTCCTACTAAAAAAGAGTTGAACTTGAGATAAAAAAATGGTTAAAGTTGATCAAGGATTACAACGATGTGATCGACTATCATCCAAGTAAGGCCAATGTTGTGGCAGATGCATTGAGTAGAAAGGTTAAAATAGAGTTACACATTTGAACTATCTTGAACTAGGAGATCAGAAATGCATAGAGGCAGAATACCAGATTAGTTAAGTTAGCTGAGTTGGTCTCCAAGGGAGAGAGACATCAGTTTATAGTCAAACAAGTTAATGGTTTATACTATTAGAGCCATTTATGTCTGCCTAATGTATCAGACGTGAGATAGAGGATTCTAAAGAAGGCACATGAGATGGATTATACAATGCATCGAAAAAGCAACAAGATGTATAAGGATTTGAAAATTAAGTATTGATGGTCAAGTATGAAGAAAGAGATAACATAGTATACAACGAGATGTTTGACATGTCAGTATACATCAAGTACCATATGGGATGCTACAGCTAATCACGATTCTAAAATTTTAATGGGAAAAGATCACAATGGATTTTATGATTGTGTTACCTTTGACACTGAGAAAATATGATGCCATATAGGTCATTGTGGATAGGTTAACAAAGTTAGCTCACTTCTTGCCTATCAGAAAAGTATATCCTTTGAGCAAACTAGTAGAGTTTTATGTGCACAAGGAGGTAAAACTTTATGGAATGCTTGTCTCCTTCATTTCAGACAGAGATATGAGATTCATATCATAGTTTTAGGTAAGGCTACAGCGAGTGTTGGGTACCAAGCTCAATTTTAGTATAGATTTTCATCTTCAGACAGACGATCAGTTAGAAAGAGTGATACAAATTTTAGAAGACATGATGAGGAGTTGTGTCACATACTTTAAGGAAGTTGGGAAAAGTTATCTATCTTTGATAGAGTTTGCCTACAGTAATAGTTACTAGTCCAATATTCAGATGGCTCCTTATGAGACACTTTACGGTAGAAAGTGTCAAATACCTTTTGGACTAAGCTTAGTGAATCGAAGTTAGTGAGGCTATAATTAGTTCAAAAAATAGAAAAAAGTGAAGATCATTTAAAATCATTTAAAGACAATTTTAGACATGCAAAATATAAAATATATAATGAGAGATGATATTTTTTTAAGGTTTCCTCATGGAAGAAGGTCCTAAAGTTCGAAAAAAAAGGGCAAGTTAAGCCCTAAGTTCATTGTAGCATAAGAGATTCTGGAAAAAATTGAACCAATTGCGTACATACTTGCATTGCAACTAGAGTTGACCAGGATACGCAGTGTTTTTCATGTATCCATGTTGAGGAGGTATAAATCATACTCTTCTCATATCATTCTAGCTGAAAGCATCGAGGTAAAAAAATATTGTCATATGAGAAAAAACTAGTTGAGATCTTAGCTCGGGAAGTCAATGAGTTGAGATACAAATGAGTACTATTAGTCAAAGTCTTGATGAGATCCCACTTTTGATATAACTTAGATATTTATGCCAAATTAACATGTTAATTCCCATAATTATATTTCTCCCCTTTTTATTGGTATGTATGATTAGCTATCATGGAAGAATTATTCCCAAACTTCATTTAATTGGTAAATATCCAATTTGGTCCCTCAAATTTGCCAATTTTGAATATTTGCCCCAAAACTTCCTAACTTTTTTTTAATCATGTTTTGTCACTTTTTCACACATTACTCATTTTATTAATCACTCCTATCAATTATTTAATATTAGTTTATCTTTTCTCCAGTCAAAATATAAATTTATACTTTGGTCGGTCCGATGAGTCTATTCCGCGACACGCATGACTCATAGTGTAAATTAGTGGATATGATAACTTTGTCTCTAAAGGCAACAAAGGAGGGGGTGGCATGCAGAAAATAGACACAGACAAGAAAAAGACTGAAATTGTTGGCAAAATGAATCAAGAAAAACACATGAAACGATACTAGCAAGATTTGAAGCAAATGGAAAATTTAGCTATACCATTATAGTCGATAGAGTAGATGAAAGAAGCATTTAATTAGCTATGGTATTATAGGTAGGACTTGGAAGAACCAAATCTCACATGAGCCATATTCCAAGAATTTGGTTAAATTGCAAGTTACTAATCTTTATTACGAGCTCGAGGACAACTCTATTTTCAAGTGGGGAGTAACATTACGATTCTAGGGTTCGGTTTATTGTAGTAGTGAAATTCTAATAGGACTAATAGTAATTAAATTATAGTAAAATTAATAGTTTATTCTATTAGGCTTAATTAGTGGTATTTCCTAAATTATAGTAGAAATAGTAGTTACATCTACTAGGCATAATTAGTGGTATTTCCTAGTTTACTATTTCCTTATGATTCCCTAAATCATAGTTTTCCAACTTTATTGTAATCTCTTGCTTTCCTATTTCCTATGCTTATAACCTCTATTTAAAGAGGTAACATTTAATTAAAAAAAAATTAAGTCATAAGTTTCATACAATTTAGGAGCTTTGGGTTTCTCTCTAATGAGTCTTAAGGTCCTTATTCCTTTTGATAAATCCAAAAGTCCAAGTCCCCTTTGACGAATCTGATCATCAATGCACGATCCGGAGAACAGAACAGGATGAGTATACAGTAATTTCTTTTTAGTATTCACATTTTTTCGATTTCACTGTAAAATTGTATGATAATATCCCAATCTCTATGGAGAAATGACATTCCAGGTTGTACCTTAAGATATGTGTATTTTTTAAGTTATGTATACAGTTGAAGATTGATACATGGCTGATTGTAATGTTGCCAACATCTGAAATTGTTGACGATAATAATGATGATTGGTCATTTCTAGGACTTGAGGAATAAAGGTGAGAAAATAGAGGCTGATGCTTATAGTCTATCATATTGGTGTTTATGGCTGAATACATCAGGGTAGAGATGGTATTGTGGCTTGCATTTTATATTCATTATTGAATTTGCTATAAAAATTAACTTTTTTTGTGGGCTAAAGCAAGTATTACTACTGGTCCTTGTAAATTTTATCTATTTATAGAAAAGGAAAAAAAAAAAAAAAGAACGAGAACTTTCTTTTACTATTATTTCTTTTTCCTGGCATGTGCTTATGTTCCCTTCTCAAGACATTTTATACGTAGTGGTAGGAAGCAGGTGCACAAAGATAAGATTATTCCAAGCAAAACTGAACTGGTCTTGAATCTACCACATTTTTTCTTTATTTTACACTTATGAATGCCTTGCAGCCCATCAATGGGGTTTTGAGAAAGGATTAATGCTTACATGGGTAAAAATGATGAGCTCTACTGATGTATTACAAGGTGTTCAAATTTCAAAATGCTTGAGATCTAGTGTTAGAAACACCTGCTTTCGCCGCCATATCGAATATTTATGACTTGTTTATATTTGCTCATGCTTCGTTGCTTGAATTGCTATCTAGCATGGCCTTTCTATTCTAATTTGAGTACTTCAGTGCTGATGAGAATGCCTAGTCTTCATATTTTATTTCATAGAGAAAATGTGCAACTATGAGATGCTTGGTTCATCATGATAGTTTGCTGCTCTTATCATCAAAACTTGGGTATGCGGCGTATAATCATTACAGGGAACGAATGGGCAAAAGTATTGCTCTCCAAGATAGTTTCTTTTACCTTTTATGAGATTTTTATGCTTCTGTTGTTGATTTTTAAGTTATGTAACTGGCAACGTAGGAAATAGGGGTTGGAGCAGTGAACAGGAGCAGGGAAAACAAGGTCTTTCTTATTTGCCCATAAAAAATCTTTGATTGTTGCATCATCATCTTCTTGATTATCAAATTGTGGTCTTAAAGTACAGGAGATGCTGAGTTTCAATGCAGATGAGACATGAGAGATCTTATCACCGATTGGAATTTAGTTGGTAAAGCTGGATGAGTTGTGTTAGCCTGTTACGTGATTATTCAATTCTGTTAAAGAAACACAAGAACATCTGAGATAACAAAACCTCATATACCCATTGGAATATCAAAATGGAGGTTTGATTTGTGAGAAAAAGAACGACAGATCACAGAGACAGGCTAGAAACAGCTCAACCATTGACATTCTTCATTTGGTAGATGCAATCTTTAGACAACCTTGAAATTCTCTCACCCACCATTGTTCCATATTCGACCCTGAAAACGCATGGTTTTTCTCTTTTCTTTTTCGATTTTTTTAAATAAATCTCCTTGCCCTTCTGTTTTCTACTGAGTACGCATATTCAAATACAAAACTCATCTGGTATGCAAATAAACATATCCTGGAATCACGTACGGAGCATTTGCCGATTCCAGCGCATCATTCGCCTTTGCATGTGAGGCGGAGAAGAATCTCCCTTTGTATTACAGGTTTGTTACAAATTAATTAGTGAAAGCTTATTAAAGAAGTGAATTTTTATATGTTATTTATTGCTTCAAGTCATTTCTGTTGATACGGCTAACAAAAGTCACAATTATTATGATATTCAGATGTTTAATATTATTAAATCCGAAAATCATTAGTCAAATAACAGATGGTATCTGCCTGCTCTTCTTATATATATGGTGAATGATAAAGAGACATTACAGTACCAGTTCATAGCCCACACAGAACGTTAGATATCCATAGCAGCAAAAGGAAATAGGAAAGATGGAGTTGAGAGTAGCAGAAGGTAAATCTTCCCCGAAGAGAGAAATTCGATCGATAAGAGGTCAAAATCATCATCATCGAAGTCTGAGAAACAAAATATTAGAACGCAGAGCACAAGTAAATGAAGATGGAGTAGTGAGGATGAAGTTGTTAGTGAGAAAACAAGATTTAAGGCAAATGCTGGAAATTATGACAAATGGATCAAACAAGATTCGTCAACACTATCACCCATCCTCTTCTTTTTCATCATCATCAGTAGGACAAAGATTAAATCTTTTAAGTAGAAAACATCTTTCAAGAGCTAATGCATTGAACTATTGGGCTCCTGCACTTCAAACCATTCCCGAAGAGCTTTGATTTGATTTCCATATCCATTCAATCATAACATGCTTTTAATATTTATTTATTCACACCTTGCATTCTCATTTCACTTAATTGCATCAATCTTATTCTTTTGTAATTTTCTCTAATTAGTTTTGTTACAAAGACCTTAAGCTTTGTTTGCTCCATTCGTTCCAGTAAATTTTTTTATTTTTTATCTCAAATTTTTAGTTACAAAACAATTTATAAGAGAATGGGGCTGTTAACAGGTTTCACATTCTTACATTTTCCTGAAATTGGAAGGAAACTATTCCATGCATCAAATGCATCTTTTTTTTCCCTCTTTATATACCATTATTGTTTTAAATAATTTTCTAACTTTATATGATTAGTTGTATTAGTAATATCCAACATGCTAACTCATCATGTACTTAGTCTCAATTCAAAAGGAACATCTCAGTTGGTCGTCTAATACAATTTCATCTAAATTATTTACATGGAACATCATTTATTTCTGCATTCGAAACTATAATTGCCTATAATATCATTGATACTGAAAAAATTTTCAATGCCTAAGAAAAAAGTTTAAACTAATGTCATTTTGTTGAGTATAACAATTTAAGATAATTAGTAGTTTTGTTTAATTCAACTGTTAGGATAACTGATAGATAATAGCAAGAATAATTTTTAAGTGTTTAACAAAATTATGTCAAACAGTTTTTTATATGTTAAATAGTTCTTAAAAATATAATTTATTTTTAAATATATTTTCATATATATTATATTTTAACTTAATCAATATGCTACAAAAACATATATAGAAATTTAAAAAAAAATTATTTTTTATATTAACATATTTTTAGGAATTTAAAAAAAAAAAACTTAATGATTCACTGCTTTTTAAGTGGACACATTTTTCATATGTGTTGTCCCAAAATCAAGAAGGGGGTTAGATTGGTGGTAAAATAAATATTCAGACTTTAGTACAAGAGCAATTTCAAAGGCAATTGATATTTGGAGAAAACAAATAATAAGCAAAAATATAAATTGAAAAGCAAAGGTACTAGGTTTTACAATGATTCGGGTTCAAACTAATACAATGAAGTTTTCCTAAGTCACTTTTCACTAGGTATTTCTCTAGACATACATTAAACCTCACAAGAGTTTTTACTAAAAGTTCACTCTAAAAGCGCAACTTGAGTTTTTCCAAAGGTTCACTCAAAAACCTCTTACAAGTGTTTTTTCAAGGGGTTACACTCAAATCCATTCAAGAGTTTTCACTTATGCTAACTCCCAATCTTTAGAACAAGAGTTTTTCTACTAGGTTAACGTTCAAATTCTTTTCCAAAGTGTTTATGGTTAACACTTAAACCATTACAACATTTACAAAACAAAAATTAATTATAAAATAGTTAGAGAAATAAAATAGAAAGAGTTTGGCTTATAAAAATTATTAACATTACATTCAATGACTTTTAGAGGGGTATTTTTAATGTTCATACTTCAAATAACCATTACAAATAAGTTCCCCACACTTATTCCTAACAGCTATATTTTTGTGCAACATTTACTGCACTATTAAAAGCAGAATCCCGATTGCAATTTTCTCCCCTTGCAATCACAAATATTTTTTTTTCTGCAATGGTAATTTCCATTTGACAGCTTCTGATAGGTTCCTTGTAACACCCTATTATATAATAGGACTAAATCCCAATATATAAGTGAATGCTACAATGTCATAAGTTAAATTTTGGTAAATTTTGAAATTTACCAAAGTTTTTGACGCATTATGGTGATGATAGCTGTTTTTCAAAACCTTTCATGAAAAATATATATAACCTTACATTATGCGATACATATTTAAAACGGAATCTATACAACTCAAATGATGTAAATTTTACAACCCTTTTGGTCCCATGGGATATACAACTTGAAAGAAATTCTTCAATGTATGGTATCATTCTAAAATGTATACTTATTCATGACTTTTGACAGACTTGCTATTGGCTTTTATTGACCTTTCGTATTTTCATACCTACATATGAGCAAACACCCACATATTAAGCAATTAGTTTTTAGTGGTATATATGTCCATACAACTATAATTTCATACACATGATATTTTGCATGCATGATAGTTGCTTCAAAAATTTTTTTATCTAACATATGCTCATATGTGTACATAGGCATAATTACTTTCCTAGAATAACTATTTATGGATACATATCTCAATCCCCTTGTCGTCTTTCATCTCTCACTTACCTATCGGCCTACATAATACTATTACAATATTCTTACATGCACATATGAGAAATCATTATAATATGCCTAGCATTGACACACCACTTATCATACTTTAATATTAGATAGGCTATATATCCTAGTCAAAATTGAAGTTGAAGATAATGTAATTCCTACATGTCAAGCTAACTCCGTGTCATTTAAATGCCACATGCTAACTCATTCTTCCTAATTCATCTACAAATGTCTTAAAATGGCATGAATTGCAAAAGTGGGTACAAATTTTTTTAAGGCAATTTCATGTTTTTTTCTCTGCATGTACAATCGTCCCCTTTCTTTCTTCCAAAAAAAAAAAAAACAGAGACACTCTATTTTCTTCATTTAAACTCTTGCTCTCAAAACACTCTGAAGATGATCATAAACTTTGTTAACTTCTAGTGATCAGTTAAGGGGCTTTGGAGAAGGTTGATACAAATTTTGCAACATAGTCGAGACACTACAAAGGGAGAGAAAAAAAGGGGGAAGCTCGGTCAGGACATGGAAACGAGTTTGCATGTGGGAAATTAATCAAGGGGAAAAAGCAATCAATTTCCATGGTGACGGTTACCTTTAAGGAATTTTGAAAGGTGAATTGAATTTCCAATTTTCTTATTAATTTTTGGTTTTGGCCATGAGTATCTTTTTCCTCATTTTTTCTATTATTTTCTTTCCTCCTCTGTGGTTAAAACTGAAAATGGTTGAGAAGGAGTAGACTGTAAAATGCAAGTGAATATTTTGGTTGAACCGATTGTTTTAGACTTCATTGTGCAAGGAATAGACTTGATGAGGTTGAGATGTATAAGTGATGAAATGACCTTAATCCAAAACAATAAGATTCAGAATTTAGTGGGATGTTGAAGCTATGATTGTGACCATGAAGTGGGAAAAGAATTGGGTTAACTAATATTAAATAAAAAAAAATTATCTAATTAAGAAACTAAACAGTTTAATTAAGGTAAATTTAAGGCAAAAAAAAAAGTTAAATATAAATTAAATTTGGAACTTAGTGAGAACCTTTTTTGGTTGAGACATAAGAAGCTTAAATAATGAAGATTTGGACTTTGTTTTGGGACCTTAGCATGGGATTAAAAATTGCTAAAATGGTCGAGTCATGCAACCATAGGTTTGATAATTTCACTAAAGTTGTTAGCGAAATAACTCTTGTGATCCGAATCAATCTAAGTTAAATTAAATAGTTAATTGTAATTAAATTGGAATTGAGTAAAATAAATAATTGTTCTGACCGAAGCAAAGAATGAGTTTTATGTATGAACTAGAATGAAAGCTGTAAACTTGGGACCAAGAAGTGCAACCGAGGATAATTGGTACTTTTGAACCAGGAGAGTTAGAAGAAATAAACTGAGATAATTGGTACTTTTGAAACAGGAGAGAGTTAGAAGAAATAAACTGAGTGTCTAGAAAATACACTTGAGCCGAGAAAAGTGAGAAATATTTAGATTGGATAATAAAAAAAGGTTTTGTTATAAAAGAAATTTTCTGAAACAATCATTGGACCCCTGAGTTAACACAGAGGATTTTAAATATAGAATCATAAGAACCTTCGGACACTATAAATGATTTTACTAAAACAAGACAATAAGTGAAGTGGAGACAATGAACTCGTTGTTGTATAAGGGCGGGACTTAAACGAATGACCTAAATTCGAGTTGCAAATGTAGAATAGACAATGAATTTATTATCTGAATTCCATAGAGTAATTGTTGAATCATGACCTTAGATTAGTGCGTAATATATCAAACTGATAAGTAAATAATTTGTGTCAGCCGCGCTAATGTCATGAGAAGCCTGTCCGGATAGAGACAAGAATCATGTCGATAATAGGAAAGTCTAACCAGATTTGTGCAAGTTTTATGACAATAGTTATAAAAGTGAAAATATTTATTATGATAATAATACTATTACTAATAATACTTTATATTATTATAAATTGATATGCTGTGAAATTATCTATTGTTGTGATTGTTATATTATACTTAAATATTGATATAGTGTATATAAAATATTGTAATAAGGTTATAAACTGCATATATAATGCATACAAATGACATAATAAAGTATAGTAATAGGTAATACAAAACATATTAGCAAGCTGGGAAATATTTGAGAAATGGTAAAGTGAATTCAGAAATATGAATGTGGAAAATAGCTATATTAGGCATAAAGATACATATACATGACTTGAATATATGATGAGGTAATGTAGGTGAGAATTATAAGCTGAGTAATTTAAGTCTATATATGCGTAATCATTTTTTTTTGTCTGAGTTATGAACTAGATATATTATGGAACATTTTGAAAATACAGGCTATATTAAATTATTTATTGTTATGATACTATAAAAAGTATTGTATGTCTGTCATGTGATAAATAAAATAATTTGTATGAACACTACAGTTTGAACCCATGGATAAGCCTATCATAGATTAGGATAAACTTATTGGCATGCCAATAGAGACACATGGCTACTCCAAATGCGTATTTGTTGGGGTTGAGCTTCATTCCATATTTATTTAAGATAAGAAATTACCTTTTAAATTTTTAGCATGATCTTTTTCTCCTTTTGATGATCATGTCATCCATGTACACCTCCATTGTCTTGCCTATAACTCAACAAATATTAGGTTTAATATCTTCTTATATGTGGTCCCTACATTTTTTCAAGTTAAAAGGCATTATCCAATAACAAAAAATGTCTTGTTCAGTAACAAAAGAAGTTTTTTCTTCATCTTTCTTTTTCATGGGGATTTGATTATATCCCTACAAAGTGCTAATAAAAATGTACATTTCATATATTGCCATAGATTTAACCAATTGGTCAATGTTAAGTAGCTAGTAACTATCCTTTGGACATACATAATTCAAGTTTGTAAAATCAACACAAATTCTCCATTTGTCATTGGATTTTTTTCCACAGTATAATGTTTATTAACTAGTCGATAGAGTACGCCTCTCTAATTAAACCTACTTTTATAATCTTATTAACTTCTTCCTCAATTGTTATCTTTTTTTTTTTTGGCATGATTCCACTTTTTTTGCTTGATAAGCTTTAAAGGATCAACATTGAGGTAGTGGGTAGTCACATATGGAGAGATTCTCATACTCTCTGATGTTAACCATACAAAAGTGGTCACATGATCTTTCATCGCAGCCAAAATTTCTTCTTTAACATGTTGTTCTCACATTAAGCTACCCAATAGCATTTCCTTGCTTTCCTGTAGCTCACAACTTACCATGTCTTCAATTGGTTTGGGATGTAATTAGAAGTTATGATTTAAGGTGGTCAAGTTGTAATTTGTTATAGTTTTCTTTATACTTGTGTTATGGCTAGTTGGAACATGTTAAAGATGCTTGAAAAGGACTAGATCCACCAAAACTTTGATTGCAAAAATTTAGAACTGCTTGATCTATGACATATTTGAGCGAGAAAAACTCAAACAGTCCACACTCACCACACTAAATAGAAACAAGTAAAAACTAGAGTACTAAATCTTAGCTAGGCTTTTATAAGTGATGGAGAAACTTACCAAACACAATTAAACCATTCCAATGATCGATGATCAAGTTTGTACACATATAATTGATAAAAAATCTTAAGAATGAAAAAAATTATGAGATATATGAATATCAAATGAGAAAAAAGAGTAGACTAAAAACCTCACCCCCAATAGGGCGCCTCTGTAATGCCTATTAATTAGGGCCTATAAGATATATTGGTAATAAAAAGATAAGTATGTGATTAAGATTAGTGGTATGTATGAAAAAGGTTTTAATAGGGATGATCATGGATGTGTATGTGAGAATGTCATAGGATTCACACCCATGAATGAGTTGTTAGAGCTGTGAATGTTGGAGCTTAAGGTTCACACCCATAAATGGTTTTATCACAACTGTGAATAACATAGCTTAAGTGTTCACGACTGTGATTTCATTTATCTTGGCTATGAATATATGATTCATGTCCGTGACGGTTGAGTTACAATTGTGAATGTTGGTCAATCAAGAGCAAATGAGATAGACACAAATTCTCTCTTCCATGCATCATGTCTGCTATATACCTACTTCTCACACCCTATAATACATCCATACATGCCATATCTTTTCCCTTTCATCTTCTTCCTCATATCTTCTTCCATAATCACAGTTCCTTTATTGAATCATTGAATTTTTAATCTAAAGAAGGTGTTTTTACATGTTCTCAAGCTCATAGAGAACTTGGAAACACACATCAAGTGGATAATAACATCAAGTTTGTACACATAGAATTTTTAATCTAAAGAAGGTGTTTTTAGTTTAGATATGTAGATAATAACATTTAATGTATTTTTAAGATGTTTGTGCATTTGGTGTGCATTAAATGCATTCTAAAGGGTTGGTGTGGTTAATGACATGAAATTTGGGCTATTTGATGTATTAATGTAATTTTGAGCCTTTAATGTTAAGGTATGTGGTTGGTTTGTAATGTTTAATCCCATGATTTGATATATTAATGAGACTAATTTGTGTTCCTAGCATGATATTGTTATGGTTTATGCAATGGAATATTGATTGGTGTGATTAACATTGGTCAATCTTAGAAATTAATATGTGGAACGAGTATGCTCTGCATTTCACATGAAATATGTAAACAATTTTAGATTCATAGCTATGAATATGAGGTTCACGACTGTGAATACCTTGTTATCATGTTTGATGGAGAAACTGCTCTTTCACAGGTAGTTTCACATTATGGTTCATGGTGAGGTTCACACCCTTGAAAGGTAAGTCACGACTATGAAACCTAGAGTTCGAAATGAATTTTAGTCCAAATGGTTCATGGGCTAGGTCATGGCTTGGTGAACAGGTAAACTAGCTATGAAGATTGTCTTCACAACCATGAAAGGTAGTTCATAGGTTGGAAGCAAATTAAACATGGTTATATGAATTTTGATATGTGAATCAAGATTGATTCAATCTATTCTTAATTCTAATTACAATATGGTATGAAAATGAACATAATATATGGTAATGGCTAATACATGGTATGAACATGATGGATGGTATAAATATGGTTGTGCATAATACTCTAACGAGGACTAGAGTTAGGAAAGATGACATGTCATTGACGGAAAAATAGTAGCAAGAGACCTAGGTTGATCATTGTGGATTATCTTCTATGGACAAGGGCTTAAAGCTCACGTGAGCTCCCTTGGTTTTGATATGTATGCATACTACTTTATAACCCAAACAGGTGACTAATATTCCATTAAGGCTAACATGGGGGAAGATGAATATAAAATGTTGTTACGTGTTGATAATTAAGGCATTTAGCTTAAAGTAATTGGTTAATTGTAATTAAATGGATGTTTTTGGTTGTGTTCAAATGCTAAAATTATTTAAAGTGTCGATGGATATGGCTAACATTGGTTAGCTTTAGACCCTATACATGTTGTGTGTGAAAATTGGTGAAACTAGTGCTAAAATATAGTTTCTATGCAATGAATCATACCCGTGAAGCCAAGCTTCACACCCTTGGAAGGAATTCATGCTCGTGAAGGAAAACTTCTCACCCTTGAAAGGAATTCGTGCCCGTGAAGCCAAGCTTCACTGCTGTGAAAGTATAAATTTCACACCCGTGAATAAATGTTCACACCTGTGAAGGTTCAAGAGCCAATCACGACCGAGTCATAGGTAGACAAATCGTGATAGAAGGCTTCACACCCTTGAATGTCCTATTTCCATAAAAGAATAAATGGATTCATATGATGAGATTACTTGGGTATGACATGCATATATCTTTGGTATGATTAAGTGAGATTGTATACAATATGATAACCTGACTGAGGAACTTAATTATGTACATGGTGCTCTACATCTTGTGAATTATGGAATATAGCGTAATTGATACTGATAACCTGAATATGAATAAGAGTGCCCATTCTCTATTTAGGGACTCGTTAGGGTAGGTGGCATGCCATTGAGGGGGTTATGGTACTATAAAAATATTTATGCATGCAAAGGGTGGCTTAAGCTCATGTAAGAGTGCTCATAATTTGAGAAGCTAAGTGGTAGCATATCTGTATTAGGGACAAGGTGACTTAAACTCATGTTAGAGGGCCCTTGTACCCATATGCATGTTGTCTATGCTCATCAGGGTGGCTTAAGCTCATGTAATAGTGATCCTTATTTGAGAAGCTCAATGGTAGCAATACAGACAAATACAGTAGTGAGCAGGGTAGTTTAAGCTCATGTTAGAGCGCTCCTGTATCACAACCCACATATGGGTAGTCCATGTTTAAAGTATTGGCCTATGAAACCAGAAACCGGTAATATAGAAAGTTGAATACAGTTACAAAAATTAGTGAATTTGAATACATAATGATAAGAAGATATGATAAATGACATGCAATGCTATTTTGATGATTATATCATGTTTACGATGTATGTTATAAGTGTTAATTATTATGCAAATCAATATGTTTAGGCTATCTTATGAATATTGCATGTTGATAATATGGCCAAACACACAGGTATGTTATTAAATATGAAATGTTATAGTAATATGTAAATGCATGCTAAAATTTACATATTTATATGTACCACTAAGCTTTTAGTTGCTTAGCATGTGGATTTTTCTGCACCTAGGTTTGGAACCATAGACTATGGTTGACGAAAAGAGAAGACAAAGCCAGTCAGAGTTGTCTTGAGTTTGGTATGTCCTTTATCCATGCATTTTACTTATATTAGTTATTTTATTTTCCGTATATCATGGGATAGAGGTTATTAATTCATGTTTAACTAAAGACATGTATTTGAGATTATAAATTTGAATTAGCATAAATTTTGAAATAAGGGATTTTTACGCCTAAGTTATTATTGTTATGATTGTGGATATGATCAAGATATATGAGGAATATTTGTATATATATATATATATATATATATATGATTTAGAAGTGAAACTGTTAGTATGGAAAAATATTGAAAAGTTTTAATTAGACATGTAGATTCAGTTCTACTTGTGTGACATTTGTCTATACAACGAGTTTTACCCTAACTGCACAGACGGGGTTACAGAGAATATATGAGGTAAGACTAAATGGTATATTGGTAAGTATATCATGCATACTTTTAAATGTTTGCACATTATGCATGTTGTTATGTACCACTAAATATTATCGTATGGGTATTTTCCTATTAGAGTCTAAAAGTTAAAGCGACAAAGAAGATAGCCCAAGTATAGAGTCAGATTTTTATTTTAGTTTATTTATGGGATTAGCTTTAGTTATATTTGTATTTGGTTTTAAAGGACATAATATTTTGTAACTACTCATTTTGTAAACCTTAGGGCTAGTGAAAGCCGAAACATTATTGTTATTAAATACATGGTGATTTGAATTTTCTTCCAATGCTTTCAATTAGTCATCATGACCATGGTGCATAAAAGTTTGAAATTTATTGTATTTTCATCATGTGCATTGTAATATTCTTTTATATAGTTGGATAAATCCTGATTATATATGAGGGTATTACATTTAATGGTAACATAACCTAGTTTAGGGAGTTTTGAACCTAGGTTGGTAAGGACTATATCACGCATGTAAGTTTTGTCCTTTATGACTCTTATATGGGATATTCTTTACCGACATTAGTTTAGAGGGAAAAAGTATGGAAATTGAACATCATGATGCTACTGAGAGTAACAACGCTCCTGATGCCAAGGCTTAGAATTAGTAGACCTAAGCTTGTATTCACATGTCAGGTGTCGCCCCTCCTTCATAGTAGCCTATAATTGGTTTAGCGGATCAAACTCATAATCCCTTGATGTGGAATATGGAAGTGGTTAGCATAGGATGTGCCACCGTAACCTTTACCACCTCCTCTACCATTAAGACCAATGACGCGGATGGATAAGCTGAGGAAATATGAAGCCATTAACTTCACAAGTAAGAAAAATAATGATCCAACTATTGTAGTGTTCTGGTTAGAGAAGACCAATAGGGTTTTTAAGGAGTTTGATTGTATTGAAGAACACAAAAATAGGTATGTCATTTCTCTTCTACATAAGCATGTCTACAACTAGTGGAAGTCTATAATTTTGAAGCCTCATATTCCGCAACCACTTACTTAGGACTTTTTTATGGTAGAATTCAAAAATAATTGTGTCGAAAGTCTTCTTTGGTAAAAAGAAAAGGAGATTTATAAACATAAGGTAAAGAAACAAAATAGTTAAAAAATATGAGAGGGAGTTTACTAGGCTGAGTAGGTATACATTCGAGATTATTAGTGATGAAGTGGATAAATGTCGCCAATTTAAAGATAGTCTGAATGAAGATATTAGGTTCTTAGTGACTTCACTTCAACACGAAGATTTTTCAAAGCTAGTATGTTTTTTTTTATCAATAGGGAGAAAAGGATGAAGTTGAAAAGATCAAATGAGTCATCAGAGGAAAGACCTTTCCATGTCTAAAGGATGAAAACAAAATAAGGAACTTATAGTTTTCTTGCCCCATGTCCAAAGGATGAAAACAAAATAAGGAACTTATAGTTTTCTTGCCCCTTAGTTACGTGATTCATGTCAAACATACTAATGACATTCATTTATGTACGACATAACATGCAATTCTATTTACATTCATCCATCTTCATGATCACACTTAGATATAATTAATCATGCAACACTTAAATTAACATATGAACATATGGCATTTCATGCTCTAAGTGCATCTTAGGATATATATATATATATATATATATATATATATATATATATATGAATTTCAATGTGTCATATTAATGGTATTTTCAATTCACATGACATGTTTATGACTTGTTGATCTTATGATCTCATGATTTCAATACCTCCTCAATTACATATAAACCTTGATGAATCACAATGTACCATATTACCATGATATTAAATCATACACAATCATATCTCATATAATTTTACCATGTTCATGATAATTTTTGTTTTACATATTACATTCATGTCATATGCCTTAACATTCCACATAATGTTGCATGTACATAAGAAATCCTTAGGTGTTCCTCCATTTAGATTGTGTGTATCATGTCAAAATATATTTTTTTGGGTCATACAAACCTTGTGAATTCATTAACAGTCATTTTATATATGTTTCAGATGTCATTTTAATTATTTAGAGGTAAAAGGCATGTGTTCCATTTGTGACATTTTGTCATGATCGTGATGTGTCATGCACCTATGTCGTGCCTAAAATATGCTTATGATGCCCATAATAGGGCCTTCCTCTGCACCCTTCGAATTTTAAGCCATTTTCATCTCCCAAATCATTCCAAAGCCCGATTTTCCTTTTTTTACATACACATAATGTAATGGCTATAAAATAGGGTCTAGAAGTTACATCGGAAGTTAGTGAGAGTTGGGAGTTAGTAGAGTTTTAAACAGATAAGAGTGTAAGTGAATAAGGGGTTTCACGCCCACGATAATGGGTATCACAGCTATGAATGTCTGATCTTTAGTGAATGAACTGTGAAGGTTAATCATGCCCACGATAATAGGTATCACAACTATGAATGTCTGATCTTTAGTGAATGAATTGTGAAGGTTAATCATGCCCGTGAAAGATGAGTCATGGCCGTGAATCTTAGGCAGACAGGGCAAGTGAGATAGCTGAGATTTTCTCGCTACCATTTCCTTAATCCGATCCCATGCCCCTATAACCAACCTAACATGCCACCTTTATCCCCTTTTACCATTAGAAACCATTCTTCTCCATTTTTGGAGCTTCAAAGACCTAGTTTTATGAAAGTAAAATTAGAGAGAAAAATAAAAAAAGGTTGTGAGTTGTAAGTAAAGAGTTGGTTTTGGTATTATTACATTTGGTTCCAATTCCAGATAGCTTAAGAAGACATTTTTGTTGTTTCAAAAGCTAGTAGAAGAGCTGAAAGTCCTTCTCAAAGGACATGACAAGCTTAAAGATCTAAAGTTTTAGCTAAGCCATATCCTAGGTAAAAGGTTTGTACATAACGATATTCAAAGACATAAATTACCTTAATATGGAGTCAAATAAGTTGACTGGGCCTAACTTTTTAGATTGGCTAAGGAATTTGAGAATAGTTCTCAAATATGAAAAAATTGGTCATGTCTTAGATAAGGCACTCTCAAATCCCCCCTACTACTAATGCATCTGAAGATGTTGAGAAGAAATATCAAGAGCATCTCAATGATAGTGAGATAGCAAGTTGTATTATTCTTGCTATTATGTCAGCTAAGTTGTAAAAGCAACATAAGGCTATGGATACTTGTTCTATAGTCTACCATCTGAGGGAACTTTTTGATGAGTAAACATGTTTTGAAAGGTTCGAAACTTCAAGGCTGCTCTTCCACACTAAGATGGTTGAAGGGACATCTCTTGTTCAATATGCATTGAGAATGAATGGCTATATTGAGAGGTTGGGCACCTTGGGATTTGTGATGGACCATAAAATAAGTATTGACTTAATTCTAACTGGTTTATCTGATAGTGTTTCAGATTTTGTGCTTCACTATAGGATGAACTAAATCTCCACTACTATTTTTAAATTGATCAAAATGCTAAAAGCAGCTGAGCCATTCGTTAAAAAAGATAGTAAGGTTGTGATGTTGGTGGACTCTTTTAGGTCAATGAAGAATAACCTTAAGAAGAAGAAGTCTATAAAGCCTAAGGGAGGGGTGGCCAAGAATAAGGCCAAAGAGATTGTGCCATAGGAGACATGCTTCCATTGTGGCAAGGATGACAATTGGAAAAGAAACTGCAAGGTCTACTTGGAGTACTTGAAAAAGAAGGCATTTGATGCCTTGTAACGTCCTTAAGTTAGAGCCTATAAGTAATAAGTTCATAAAGGTATATTGAGAGTATATGAGAGGTATACAGTGGTTAGGGGTTTTGGAAATATGAAAATAATGAAAAAGAGAAGTTCCCAACGTTCATGTCTGCGATAGAGGTAATTACTACTATGAATGTCGTGAAATTCATTTTCTGAAGCTGTAGATCTTCACAGCCTTGAAATTATGGTTCATACTCATGAAGCCCTACAGTTATATATGGGAGTTTTGTGTTATGGCAGAAAATTCGTAAAAACATAAACTCAAACCCTAGCCACCATACTCTTCAACACCGGAAATAGTTTCCATTCATTTTCATTTTGATTATTAATGTTTATACATTAAGTTTACACCATATTCGAGTTTTAAAAATGGATGAAATGATATTTTTCCATAGTTATTGAAATTCAAAAGCAATGAGATTTTTAAACTCAATTTTGAAACCTAAAACCATTATGGAATCATCCTTACAGAGGTAAAGGTTTCATTTTTATTGGTCTTCCAATGCTTTGAATCCATTTTCGATAGGGGAGTGATAATTAAGGGTTTATGTTAATGTTTTATTAGTTTTTGGTGTATATAATATTAAAACATTAATATGGTCTCTGATTTCCTATTAGGGACTGAGGTTGAAGGTGGAGACACCCATCAGAGGCAGTAGATATGAGAGCGTCGAGTGTTAGGGATCTATCTATCGAGGTTTATACATATGCATATTTTTATTTAATTTGATATGTGTGTGAAGTGAATTGTGGTTTTGATATGTTAAATGACATGAAATTGATGAATTGGTATTGTTGGAATCAAGTTCATTAAATTTTTTATTTTGGAATATATGATGGAATTGAGATATTGACAAATGAATACGTTTAATTGATATGATACTAATGAATAAGGCATTAAGCCTAGATTTATTGATTAAAGTATGATTAAATATATGTTATACTTATTTGAATGTCGAGATTATTATAAGGTGTTGATAGGTGTGGCTAAAATTAGTTAGCTTTAGTACCTCGTATGATTATGTGTGGAATTGGCTTGAATTAGTGCTGGAAATATGCTATGTCTGATGTGTCATGCCCGTGAAGCCAAGTTTCACGCTTATGAATAAATGAACATAGTATGGTCATGTCCGTGAACTAATGTTCATGCCTGTGAATGATCATGAGCCAATCACAGGTAGATAACCCATGATAGAAGGTTCTATTCTAGTGAATATACCATTCACACCCGTGAATGCCCTATATCCAGAAATGATTAATTGGATGATATGATTGAGTTACATGTATATGATTTACACATATATGCTTGGCATGAATAAATGAGATACAATACAATGTGAGTATGTGATTTGAGCAATGATTATGGACTCGGTGCTCTACCTTATAAAATGACATGTGATGATTAAGTGGAACTATGAAATTTTTGTAAACGATACCAATAACCAGAATATATTTAAATATGTCCATTCTCTATTCGCGGACTAGCTAGGATATGTGGCATGCTATTGAGGGGATTACAGTAATATAGAATTTTTATCCATATAGTTTCTTACTCATCAGGGTGGCTTAAACTCGGGTTATAGAGCTTCTGATTTGAGATGCAAAATTTGCACATATGTATGCAGTTATTATATTACTCATCTGAGTGGCTTGAGCTCTGGTAAGAGTGCTACTAATTTGAGATGCGAATATTATATTACTCATCTGGGTGGCTTGAGCTTTGGTAAGAGCACTACTATTTTGAGATGCAGAATTTGCAATACAGACAGATACAAATAGTGAGTAAGGTAGCTTAAGCTTTGATAAGAGCACTCCCATTTCACAACCTGTTTTTGGGTACTATTGGTCTAGAGTATTGGGCTAAAAAACTGGAATTTTGTAATACAATATATGAAAAATTGTAAGGCAGAACATTGTAATAAAAATATACAAAAATCAGTGAATCAGAATATAGTCACATCCTGGAAAATGATTGTGGAAACTAGTAATCGGATATATGAGATTAAAAGCTTGTTATTTCAATATATGATGAAATTTCGTATGATTATATGACAAGGGTTCACCTATGATATTTATGCCACGAATGTACTTACACCCAGATATTTAACATGTATGTTTCGCATCGAATTTAACATGTATGTTTCACATCAATGTATATATGGCATTGTTGAGCATACTGGTATGTACATGATTTGAATATTATGATGATGCTGAGAAATATAGATAAGCATTAATAAAGTAGGTTAAGATGTGAATGCATGTTAGAATTTAAATGCTTATATGTACCACTATGCTTTCAGTAGCTTAGTGCGTGGGTTTTCCTGGATGCAAGTTTAGAGCAAGTAGAATGTAGAGTTGATTTGAAGAGAAAACAAAGCCAAACAGAGCACTTAGAGTTGACCTGTGTTGTGTTTGTTCTTTTATTCCATTATTTTCATTTGGTATTTTGCATACTATGGGATAAAGACATATAGTTATTTCATTGTTTAAATAAAGGCATGTAATAGTTTTTTTTATATACAAAAAGTATGGATTTTTATAATAAGGGATTTTAAATCCCAAGATAGTTTTTGAGATGATTATGGCTTTATATGAGATTGATTTGGATATGATTTTGTTAATAGAGAAATTAGTTAGAAAATTTTTGAATTTAGATAGAAAAATATAGATCTAGTCATTTGATGTCCATTTATACAGTAATGTTTTCCTTAGCTACATGGAGGGGTGTTATATTTAGTGGTCTCAGAGCTAGGTTTAGACAGTTCTAAACCTAAGTGGATTACAGGATTATCATATACACATACATGTGTCTTGTCTAATTTTGACTTGGGCTTCCTCTTTGTCAACTTGTATGACTAGAGTGAAATTATGTTTGAATCGAATGACATGGCTAATAGCAAAAACTCTCCACATATTGCGACACTAGATCAACCTAGTGCATCTATTATTCAAGGTCTAGGTGTAGTACCAATCCTTGATGAACATGCTCTTGAAAAAGTTAATTAAAGATCAAACTCCATTAATGTAGCAAATGGCAGGATTACTGTAACAGATAGCTAAAGTTGTACCACTAACACCAACACCAACACCAACTCCTTCATCTCCACCACCAAGAATAAGGGTATAGCTAGACAAGCTTCGTAAGTTTGGAGCTACTGATTTTCTAGGAACAAAGGATGAGGATCATGCTACTACTGAGTATTGGATTGAAAAGATAGAGAGGGTTTGTGATAAGTTTGATGTGGCCACTAATTAGAAGGACAAGTATGCTATATCATTATTATAGGAGGATGCTTATGACTTGTAAAAAATAATATTGGTGAAACTAGAGGTTCCCCAGCCAATGACATAGAATTTCTTCATAATTGAGTTCACGGAGTAATATGTTCCTCCAATTTATGTAGATGAGAAGAAGAGAGAGTTTCTGAGCCTCAAGTAGGGCAAGATGACAGTGACTGAGTACTAGAGAGAGTTAAATCGACTGAGTAAATATGCCTTAGAGATGATCACCAGTGAGAGAGACAAACGCAGGAGGTTCGAGTATGGCTTCCATATAGAGATAGGTGATTTTTGTTAATGTACTTCAGCATGACAACTTCACCAAGCTGATTGGAGTTGCTGTTAATGTGGAATATAGAATAGAAAGTGAGTTGATGAAGCATCTAAATAGATACTGATTCAAGTGACCTAGTCTTCAGGCAAAAATGGTCGGTTCTATTTCAGGACAGTCTCATGGTAGGAATTAGGGATAGAGTAAGGGTTATACATAAGGTGGACCACATAGGAGGGGACAACCCTCCAAAGCTATATTTGTAGTTGGTAGCACATAGATAAGAATACCCGAAATAACATTCCAGTGTGTGAAACTTGCCACAAGAGTCATAGAGGAGAGTGCTAAAGGAATATAGGTGCTTGCTATAGATGTGGGTGTAAGGATCATATGAAGACAGATTATCCTCTAATGATAGGCAGTACACCTATCCAACCTATATGATCCACTCCAGCTTAGGCCAGACAGTAGAATAAGGGCTATCAAGACCTACTCAGGCAGTCTCTAACACTGTTGATAGACCAGGAGCAAGTCAAACTCCAGCTAAAGCCTAAAGTATAAGGGCTAGAGAGGACCAGAAAGCTACGGATGTGATTGTTGGTATGTTCTCTCTTTATGACTTTGATATTTGTGCATTAATTAATCCGGGTTCAACACACTCATATATATATACACAAGCAATTCTAGGCAACACAATATGATTAATGAGAATACTGTATATGAAATTAGGTTATAAACCCTTTAGGGTATAGCTTAATAGTGAATCAGGTATATAGAGGCTGTTATTTAATTGTACATAGAAGAGAGTTCTCAGTAGACTTGATAGAGTTGCCTTTTTAGAAATTTGATGCCATTTTGGGTATGGATTAGCTTGCATAGCACGGGGCAATTATAGACTGCAAAGAGAAGGTTGTGATGCTTAAAACACCAGAGCAGAGAGATATAAAAGTGGAAAGTGAGTTATTTTCACAACTTCCATGAGTTATTTCAATGATAAAAGCAAAGAAAATGATAAGAAAGGGATGCAAGGCCTTTTTAGCTCATATTGTTAACTCAAGAAAGGGAGGCCTAGAACATTGAGATGTCCCTACTGTAAATGAATTTTCATATGTATTTCCTAAAGATATACAGGGGTTACCACCTTATAGAGAGGTTGAGTTCTCTATAGAGCTCACCCTAGGCATAACACCCATATAATTAGCACCATATAGAATGGCACCATCAAAATTGAAAGAACTTAAAGTTCAATTGCAAGAGTTGTTAGAGAAAGATTATATCAGGTCGAGTGTATCTCCATGGGGTGCACCAGTGTTATTTGTGAAAAAGAAAGACAAATCTATGAGATTATGGATAGACAATAGATAGCTAAACAAGGTGATAATCAAGAATAAATATACGATAGCACGAATTGATGACCTATTTGATTAGTTGAAGGGTGCAGGTATGATTTTGAAAGTTTATTTGAGATCAAGATAACACCAGCTAAGAGTTAGGCCAGAAGATATAGCCAAGACCGAGTTTAGAAACAAATACAGGCACTATAAATTTGTGGTTATGCCTGTCGGGTTAACCAATGCTCTAGCAGTCTTTATGGAGTTGATGAATAGGGTGTTCAGACCCTACTTAGACCATATGTTGTGGTCATTATTGATGACATTTGTGTGTATTCTAAGACACCTTATGAGCATAATCAACACCTGAGAATACTATTATAGACACTCAGGGAGCAAAAATTGTATGCTAAGTTCTCAGTTATGAATTGTTTTACTAAGCTACGTTCATTCCATTCTGCCATGTATTTTACTCGACAGATTTCTAGTTCAAAATTTGAGTCAATTTGACACCTGATTTCAGTTATATTTAGGTCTAATGGTCTAAATGAAAGTTAAATCTCTATGTCTTAAATTTCTAACGCAATAAGAAACACTCAAAAATCATTTTCAGAAGACAAGTTATGACCAGATAAATTTTTTCACACTTCAATTAATTCCTACAATTTCCATCTTCGTGCATCAACATCAAATTCAAATTTTTATTTTTACATTCATGGCATCATTTAATCAACAATTCGTTACTCAATCAAAATATCAAGAATTAGATACACAATTACACATAATGTCACAAAATAAAAAATTAACATTTTCCATATTGAATTTTTGCCAAATGTACATACCTCAAAAAGTCCACTTCTCTTCTCTTTTATCTTCTTCCTGGTTATCTTTTTCCTTGCCCTTGCTTTCTCTTTGATTATGGTTCAAAGATGAAAAAGGTTGTAGTCGTGAAACATAGTCTTCACTACCTTAAGCAGTGAATCATGTCATGAAGCAAATCTTGAAAGTTATTGGTTCTTTTGGCAATTTAGTTCACGGTCGTGAATATATGTCATGGGCGTGAATTGCCTAAAATTCTCATTAAATAAAATTAAGTATAAAATAAGACTAAAGCATTTTTAGGGAGATTCTATCCCTTATAACATATATTTCCATCAAATTAGCTACCTTATTTCTAGTAATATGAGACAAAAACAAGATTATTAATCAAGGTTTGGCAATTTGGCAATCACAAAGTTAATCCATCAATCATACCAAGCTCTCTTCTTATGAAGTTAAATCTTTCCTCATTTAGAGACTTAGTGAAGATATCTGCCAATTGATTGTCTGTGCTTATAAATTCCAATACAACATCTCCATATTGAATATGACCTCTAATAAAATGGTGTCTAATGTCAATATGCTTACTTCTAGAATGTTGAATGGGATTCTTAGATAGATTTATAACACTTGTATTGTCACATCTAATAGATATATGGTTCATACTATGACCATAATCCTTAAGTTGTTGTTTCATCAAAATGATTTATGTACAACAACATCCTGCTACTACATACTCCACTTCAGCGGTAGAAAGAGCAACTGAAACTTGTTTCTTGCTAAACCAAGAAACTAAGCACTCTCCAATAAAGTGACAAGTACTTAAAGTACTTTTTCTATCTAAAAGACTACCAGCATAATCAGCATCTGAATATCCTATAATGTAAAAGGATGAATTTCTAGGATACCACAAACCTAGATGCAATGAGCCATGTAAATATTTTAGAATTCTTTTTACTACATTTAAATAAGACTCTTTTGGATATGATTGAAAGCGTGCACATAAGCATACACTATACATTATGTCGGGTCTAGAAGCAGTAAAATATAAAAGTAATCCGATCATACCTCTATAGAGCTTTTCATTAATGCTCTTACCCTTTTCATCCTTGTCCAATTTTGTTGATGTGTTCATTAGAGTCTTGGCATTCTTGCATCCTTCCATTCCAAATTTCTTAAGTAAGTCTTTGGCATATTTGGATTGGTTGATGAATATGCCGTCATTGCCTTGTTTTATTTGTAGACCAAGAAAATATTTAAGCTCACCCATCATGCTCATTTTGAATTCCCTAGTCATGCACTTAGCAAATTCTTGACAAAACAATTCATTAGTAGACCCAAATATGATATCATTAACATAAATTTGAAGAATTAGAATATCATGCTTATACTTTGTAGTGAATAATGTAGTGTCAACATTCTCCTTTGTAAAGTTATTTTCTTAAAGAAAAGAACTTAGTCTTTCATACCAAGCTCTTGGGGCTTGTTTCAAACCATATAAAGCTTTTGAAAGTTTAAAAACATGATTAGGCAAATCATAGCTTTTAAAACCTGGTGGTTGTTCTACATAATCTTCTTCTTCTATATAACCATTTTAAAAAAACACTTTTTACATCCATTTGAAAGAGTTTGAAATTCATGTGGCATGCATATGCTAAAAGTATTCTTATGGCTTCTAATCTAGCTAGAGGAGCATATGTCTCATCCTAATCTATTCCTTCTTTTTGATTATACCCTTTTGTAGCCAATCTAGCCTAATTTCTCATTATTAAACCTTATTCATCTAGTTTATTTCTAAACACCCATTTGCTACCTATAATTTGATGATCCTTGGGTCTAAGTACTAAGGTTCATACCTTGCTTATCTCAAATTGGTTGAGTTCCTCTTGCATTGCAATCACCCAACTTTCATCATTAAGAGCCTCATCAATAATTTTAGGCTCAATTTGAGAGATAAAAGCAAAGTCAAAAGCTAAATGTTTGGAATGAGATCTAGTACTTACTCCTCTAGAAGGATCACTAATGATTTGCTCTTTGGGGTGATCTTTTGTTAATCTCCACTCCTTTGGGAGCTCTTGCCTATTTTCCTCTTGAGCTTAAGGTAGAGAATCATCTTGATGTGAATCTTCTTGATGATTTTCTTCTTTTCCATTTTCAAGATCAAGTCTTTCCATGATACCTACAACATCATCAAGAACACTATCTTTCACAAGATTAAGTCTACTAGATTCATTAAAAACAACATGCATAGATTCTTCAACAGTTAATGACTTTTTATTAAATACTCTATATGCTTTGCTAGTTGTAGAGTATCCTAAAAAGATACCCTCATCAGATTTAGAAGCAAATTTTCCAAGATTGTCCTTAGTATTCAATATGAAGCACTTGCATCCAAATACTCTAAAGTATGATATCAAGGGCTTTCTTCCATTCCATAACTCAAATGAAATTTTGTTTAGGAGAGGTCTTTTGAAAACTTGATTTGAAATATAACAAGCAGTATTTGTGGCTTCTGCCCAAAAGTAAGTTGGTAAACCATACTCATTCAACATTGTTCTAGCAATTTCAATTAAAGTTCGATTTTTCCTTTCAACTACCCCATTTTGTTGAGGTGTCCTCAGAGATGAAAAATTCTGTGAGATGCCATGTTCAAGACAAAAACTTTCAAATTTTTCATTTTCAAATTCTTTGCCATGGTCACTTCTTATTTTTGAAATGCAATATCCTTTTTCATTTAGAACTCTTTTAGCAAAGTTTTTGAAATTTTCAAAAGCATCACTCTTTTAAGCTAAGAATATTACCCAAGTAAATCTAGAGTAATCGTCTACTATGACAAAGGCATAATGTTTACCTCCTAAGCTTGCAATTCTAGTAGGTCCAAACAAATCAAGATGCAGGAGTTGTAGAGGTTTTGAAGTACTTACTATGTTTTTGGATTTGAAGGATGACTTGTGTTGCTTCCCTCTTTGGCAAGGTTCACATGTCTTGTCTTTTTCAAATTTGACTTTTGGCAGTCCTTTTACTAGTTCTCCTGTGCTAAGGCTTTGAATTAAGTCCATGTTCTCATGACCAAACCTTCTATGCCACAACCAACATTCATCACTAGTAGTCACAAGACACTTAAAGGAATGGTTAGATATTTTGAGTAAATATATTATGTAGGTATTAACATATCAATTTCCTTTAAATATCTCTTGACCATCAATAGAGGTTACAAGAAATTCATTGGAAGTAAAGGTTACTTTATTTCCTTTATCACATAATTGACTTACACTCAACAAGTTATGTTTCAAACCATCAACAAGTAAGACATCATTAATAAAATTAGTACCATTTGTACCAATAGAACCAATTCCAATTACCTTACCCTTAGCATTGTTTCCAAAGGTAACTTTACCTCCATCAATACTTTCAATTTCATTGAAAATTTCTTTCTCTCATGTCATATTCCTTGAGCATCCACTGTCTACTAGCCAAATATTTTTGTTTATTGTGGACTTGAGGTATACCTATAGAATCACAATTCAAGTATAATTTTTAGGTACCCAAATGAGCTTGGGTCCTTGGGGGTTAGCACATGAAGGTTCCCAATGAGCCTTCGTTATCCAGCAATGTTTATTTATGTGACCAATTTTCATACAATAATTACACTGTTTAGGTTTAAAATTGCTTTTTGGTTTTACAATGTTTTTGAATGCCATATTTCTATTAGACTGAGTTTGAAAACAGTGGCATTCACAATCATGATTAATTGGTGCTTTTCTAGATGCATGCTTCTTATACATAAAGGCATGATTAGCCTTTTGAGGTTTCTTTCTTAGGCTTACCAATCCTTGATTATTCCTTTCATGTATAGAAGGTTTAGTGTACTTATTCCTTGGTGATGTTCCAGCAAGTGTGGAGATGTGAGGTTCACTTGACTTAACAAAAATAGTCTTATAAGAAGATGATGATGTGCCCTTAAATCCTAGATCGTGTCTAATTAAAGGTGGTCTTTGAGACACAATGAGAGTATCTAAGCTCTCTTTTCTTTTGTGAAATTTTGAAATGAAATTCTAAGTTCATCAACTTCATTTTTTAAATTATTATTCTCTTTAAGCAAGGATTTAGTTGAGGGTCTTGAGGAGTATTCATCTAATGACTTTTGAAGAGATTCATTAAATAATTTAAGCTTAAGTTTCTCCTTTTCAAAAACATCCATTTTGATTTTTAAATTAGAAATGTTATTCTTATAAGTATTGAATTTACTCCTATATTTCTCTAATTCTAGATTCAGTTATTCTATTAGGCTTTGTTCATCATCATCATCATCACTATTACTATCATTATCACTACTATCATTATTGAAAGAGTATGAGTGAAGTGATCTTACCTTATCTGAGACGTGATCCTCTATAGCCATGAAGTATAGATTGACCTCTTCGCTTTCATTGTTATATTTTTCACTTGAAGAGCTTTTGTCATCCCATGTGGCTTTGTGACCTTTCTCCCCATTGTCTCTTTGGTATTTGCTCTTATGCTTCTTGAGCCTTGGACATTCCAGTTTAATATGCCCTTTCTCTCCACATTAATAGCACTTTACCTCTTCTTTACTTCTTTGTGCATCATTAGAAATCTGTTTGAGGTTTCTTTGTCTGAATTTTCTAGAGTTGCTCATTTTCTTCTCAATAATTCTTTTCAACCTTCTTGAGAGAATAGCAATGTCCTCATTTTCATCATCACTCATTTCTTCATCATCTTCAACTTCTTATTGAGATTTTGAAGTAGAGGCTTTTAGTGCTAGTGGCTTTCTTTTTTCTGGCTCTGCTTCAAGCTCTCTATCTCTTTTCATTGCCATTTCATGTGTGAGAAGTTTGCCAATAAGCACATCAGTATTCATAATGCTCATGTCTTCATTTACTTCTTCTATACCGGCAACTCTTGAACTGTAATCTTTGAGTGGAAGACTTCTCAGGATTTTGCTATTTACATCTTCCAAGCTCAGGTGCTTCCCAAGTTTTCTCATTCCATTTATGAGACCTAGAAGATGGTTGGTCATATCAGTGATTGACTCATTGGATTTCATCTTGAAGAGCTCATATTCTGAAGTAAGAAGTTGAATTTTCTTGGATTTAACTTGTTTTGTTCCTTCATGATAGTTTTCCAATGGTTTTCACAGGCTTTAAGCTATTAGGCAGTGTTGTATTCTGCCACATTCTTCAATGGATAATGAGTTTGAGAGAATTGTCATTGCTTTCTTGTTTTTGAAGCTTGCTCTTCTTTGACCAATCATCTCTTAATAAGATTTATTCTTCACCATCAGCTCCTTTTTAGTTGGCGGTGTCCATTCTTTTCGAACACTATTCCAGACTTCCATTCCTTTACTATCTAGATATGTCTCCATTCGAAAATTCAAATGAGCATAATTTGCTCCATCAAAGTAAAGCTTGAGACTTTGGAATCCTTCATTGGCCATATCTTGATCTTTACTAGCGCTGTTTAGGCTTCGATGCTAGACTTTGCCCTGATACCAATTGTTGCCCAGATATTGAACCAAGAAGGGGGGGGTTGAATTGGATATTAAAAATTTAATTTTTAAGTGCGGAAAGAAAAGTTAAGTTTAGTAGTGATAGAAAAATATGACACAAGGATGTTTATAGAGGTTTGGGTGTTAACAAACCCTACTCCTCTCCCCAATCTCAATTGGGAGTTTCACTAACACACTAAGTGTTACAATGGAGTTTTACAAGCTCACTCTCAACTATGGTGTTTCTAACAATAGATCACACCTAACCCAGAAATCCCTTGTATTTTGATGGCTCACTCAATAACCAATTCCCTGTGTTTTAAAGGCTCACACAAATAACCTTTAACTAGTGTTTTAAAGGCTCACACAAACAACCTTTCTTTGTGTTTTAGAGGCTCACACAACTAACCCTTACAGGTGTTCTAGTTTTAACCCCGAAATACCCAAAACTCACTTGAGTAGATGATTTCAGAGAGAAACACTTACAAATCTACATTGCTCAATAAATGTTGAGCAAAACGATTTTCACAGAGAATGTTTGTTTTGAAAGTATCAAATGCACAAAATGGCTTACAACAAGATTTTGATGCAAAATATTAGCTATTCTCTTGTTCTCTTGTTCTCCTTGTCCTCTCTATGTTTTGGATGCATAAAAGAGTTGCATTTATACTTCCATAGCAAATTATAGCCGTTAGAATGCATTTAATATGAAACTAGTCATTGCATCAACTCTTGTGTTAAACCTTGAGGGGTATTTCTGTCATTTTGATGATAACAAATAAAATAGCAATATTGTATTTAACATACTTGTTTTCTAAGTCTATTAAACAGGACATGGATTAAAATAGCAAGAATGGAGATTGGAAGAATAATCCTTGAAAGACAAAATTCAGGAAGTAGCATGTTCACTGCCATAACTCTATGTATCACGCCCGTGAAAGAGCTAACCGTTATCAAAACCAACATTTGAAGTTCACGGCCATGAAGGAAGAACAAACCATGAAGTGGACATTTCAGTCACCCCCGTGAATGAAAATGTCATGCCCGTGAATATTCAGGCATTTTCATCCAGAGAGCTTCACGACCAAAGTCACCACTTGAATCACGGCTGGGAATTTTGTCACGCTCGTGAATGTGTATGTCACACCCGTGACCCAATGTGTCAAAACATTCCAGAGAGCTTCACGACCAAGGTCACCACTTCAGTCACAGCTTGGGAAGAAATATCACGCCCGTGACAAATATAGTCACGCCAGTGAATGATGAAAGAGAAAAATGTCAGGCGCGATTATTTGGTTGGTACAATGGCTAGTTTCATATTTAATGCACCCCAACGACTATAATCAGCCATGAGAGTATAAATGAAAGTCATTTATGCATTCAGAACAAGAGGATAACAAGAGGATAGCATATGCTTGAATTTAATTCTTATTACAAGCTATTTGTACATTAAATACTTTGAGAACAAAATCTATTCTCTGTAAAACTCTTTTTGCTCTTCATTTATTGAGCAATTAAGATTTGTAAGTGGTTCTCTTTGTAATCTTTACTCAAGTGAGCTTTGGGTATTTCTGGGTTAAGAGTAGAATACTTGTAAGGGTTAGTTGTGTGATCCTCAAAATATAAATCAAAAGGCGTTTGTGTGAGCCTGTAAAATACAAGGAATTGGTTATTGTGTGAGCCATTAAAACACAAGGGATTTCTGGGTTAGGTGTGAGACATTGGTAGAAACACCATAGTTGGGAGTGAGCTTGTAAAACTCCATTGTAACACTTAGTGTGTTAGTGAAACTCTTAATTGCGATTGGGGAGAGCAGTAGAGTTTGTTAACACCCGAACCTCTATAAAAATCATTCTGTCAAACTTTCTCTATCCCTCCTAAAATTAATTATTTATTTTCGCACCTTAAATTTTAATTTTTTGAAACTCCAATTCAACCCCCCGTTTTGGCTTTATATCTGGGCAACAATTAGTATCAGAGCTTAGTCTAGTATCGCAGCCTAAAAAGTGCTAGTAAAGATTCCAAAGTCTCAAACCTTACTTTGATGGAGCAAATTATGCCCAATAGAAGAGTTAAATCTAGAATTAGAGAAATATAGAAGTAAATTTAGTACTTATAGAAATAATATCTCTAATTTAAAAAATAAGATAGATGGTTTAGAAAAGGAAAACATAAAGCTTAAATCATCTAATGAATCTCTCCAAAAGTCATTAGATGAATACTAATCAAGACCCTCAACAGCTTCCTTGCTAAAAGAAAATAATACTTTGAAAAATGAAGTTGAGGAACTTGGAAATTCCATTTCTAAATTTCATAAAGGTAAAGAGAGCTTAGATACTCTCATTGTGTCTCAAAGATCACCATTAATTAGACATGGTCTAAGATTTAAGGACACATCATCATCTCACAAAACCATATTTGTTAAGTTTAGTGAACCTCACATCTCCACACCTGTTAGAACAACACCAAGAAATAAACATATTAAACCTTCTACACATAAAAAGAATAATGATGCCTTTATATATAGGAAGTATGCATCTAGAAAATCTACAATTAATCATATCTGTGCATGTCATCATCCTCAAAATAAATTTGATGGAAAAATGGTATTCAAAAATATTGTAGGACCAAAAAATAAATTTAGACCAAAACAATGTAATTATTGTATGAAAATGGGTCACATAAATAAATATTGCTGGATAAGGAAGGCTCATTGGGAACCTTCATGTGCTAACCCCCAAGGACCTAAAGTCATTTGGGTACCTAAAAATCATACTTGAATTGTGATTCTATAGGTATGCCTCAAGTCCTCAATAAACAAAAATGCTTGGCTAGTAGACAGTGGATGCTCAAGGCATATGACAGGAGACAAAGAACTTTTCAATGAAATCAAAAGTATTGATGGAGGTAAAGTTACCTTTGGAAACAATGCAAAGGGTAAGGTAATTGGCATTGGTTCTATTGGTGTTAATGGTACTACTTTTATTAAAATGTTGATGGCTCGAAACATAACTTGTTAAGTGTAAGTTAATTATGTGATAAAGGAAACAAAGTAATCTTCACTTTAAATGAATGTCTTGTGATCTCTATCGATGGTCAAGAGATATTTAAAGGAAACAGAGATACCAATACATACATAATAAACTTACATGAACTATCTAACCATTCCTCTAAGTGTCTTGTGACTACTAGTGATGAATCTTGGCTGTGTCATAGAAGACTTGGTCATGTTAACATGGACTTAATACAAAGTCTCAGCACAGGAGAACTAGTAAAAGGACTGCCAAGAGTTAAATATGAAAAAGGCAAGACATGAGAACCTTGCCAAAGAGAAAATCAACACAAGACATCCTTCAAAGCCAAAAACATAGTAAGTACTTCAAAATCTCTTCAACTCCTGCATTTAGACTTATTTGGACCTACTAGAATTGCTAGCTTAAGAGGAAAATATTATGCATTTGTCATCGTAGATGATTACTCTAGATTTACTTGGATAATTTTCTTAGCTCAAAAGAGTGATGCTTTTGAAAATTTCAAAAACTTTGCTAAAAGAGTTCAAAATGAAAAAGGGTATTGTATTTCGAAAATAAGAAGGGATTATGGGAAAGAATTTGAAAATGAAAACTTTGAAAGCTTTTGTCTTGAATATGGCATTTCACATAATATTTCATCTCCTAGGACACCTGTAGTTGAAAGAAAAAATTGAACTTTAATTGAAATGGCTAGAACAATGCTCAATGAATATGAATTACCAACTTATTTTTGGGAAGAAGCCAAAAACACTGCTTGTTATATTTCAAATCGAGTTTTCAAAAGACCTCTTTTAAATAAAACGTCATTTGAGCTATGGAATGGAAGAAAGCCCTTGATATCATACTTTAGAGTATTTGGATGCTAGTGTTTTATATTGAGCACCAGGGACAATCTTGGAACATTTGCCTCTAAATCTGATGAAGGTATCTTTTTAGGATACTCTACAACCAGCAAAGCATATAGAGTATTTAATAAAAGATCACTAACGGTTGAAGAATCCAAGCATGTTGTTTTTAATGAATCTAGTAGACTTGATCTTGTGAAAGGTAGTGTTCTTGATGATGTTGTAGGTAATATGGAAAGACTTGATCTTGGAAATAAGAAAGAAGAAAATGATCAAGAAGATATACATCAAAATGTTTCTCTATCTTAAAATCAAGAAGAAAATGAACAAGAACTTCCAAAAGAATGGAGAATGACGAAAGATCATCCAAAAGAGCAAATCATTGGTGATCTCTCAAGGGGAGTAAGTACTAGATCTCATTTCAAACATCTAGTCACTGACATTGCTTTTATTTCACAAATTGAGCCTAAAAATATTGATGAGACTCTTAATGATGAAAGTTGGGTACTTTCCATGCAAGAGGAACTCAACCAATTTGAGAGAAATAAGGTATAGACCCTAGTACCTAGACCCAAGGATCATCAAATTATAGGTAACAAATGGGTATTTAGAAACAAATTAGATGAGCAAGGTTTAATAACCAGGAATAAGGCTAGATTAGTTGCAAAAGGATATAATCAGGAATAAGGTATAGATTATGATGAAATATATGCACCTGTAGCTAGATTAGAAGCCATAAGAATACTTTTAGCATATGCATGTCACATGAATTTCAAACTTTTCCAAATGGATGTGAAAAGTTCATTTCTAAATGGTTATATAGATGAAGAAGTGTATGTAGAATATCCACCGGATTTTGAAATCTATGATTTGCCAAATCATATTTTTAAACTTTCAAAAGCTTTGTATGGTTTGAAACAGGCCCCAAGAGCTTGGTATGAGAGGCTAAGTTCTTTTCTATTAGAAAATAGATTTACAAAGGGAAATGTTGACACTACATTATTCATCAAAAAGCATAAGCATGATATACTAATTGTTCAAATTTATGTTGATGATATAATATTTGGTTCTACTAATGAGTTGCTTTGTCAAGAATTTGCTAAGTGTATGACTAGGGAATTTGAAATGACCATGATGGGAGAGCTTAAGTATTTCCTTGGTCTACAAATAAAGCAAAGCAATAAGGGCATATTCATCAACCAATCCATATATGCTAAAGATTTAATTAAGAAATTTTGTATGGAAGGATGCAAGAATGCCAAGACACCTATGAGCACATCAACAAAATTGGACAAGGATGAAAAGGGTAAGAGCATTAATGAAAAGCTTTATAGAGGTATGATCGGATCACTTTTATATCTCACTACTTCTAGACCTGATATAATGTATAGTGTTTGCTTGTGTGCACGATTTCAATCATGTCCTAAAGAATCTCATTTAAATGCAGTAAAAAGAATTTTAAAATATTTACATGGTTCTTTGCATCTAGGTTTATGGTTTCCTAGGAATTCATCCTTTTATATTATAGGATATTCAGATGCAGACTATGCTGGTAAAAGTACTTCAGGTACTTGTCACTTCATTGGAGAATGCTTAGTCTCTTGGTTTAGCAAGATATAAGTTTCAGTTGCTCTCTCAACTGCTGAAGCAGAATATGTAGCAGCTGGATGTTGTTGTACTCAAATTCTTTGGATGAAACAACAACTTAAGGACTATGGTCATGAGATGAACCATATACCTATTAAATGTGATAATACATGTGCTATAAATCTTTCAAAAATCCTATTCAACACTCAAGAAGTAAGCATATTGACATTAGACACCACTTTATTAGAGATCATGTTCAATATGAAGATGTTGCATTGGAATTTATAAGCATAGGAAATCAATTAGCAGATATTTTCACTAAATCTCTAAATGAGGAAAGATTTAATTTCATTAGAAGAAAACTTGATATGATTGATGGATTAACCTTGTGATTGCTAAATTATGAAATTTTAATTGATGATTATAATTCATATCACAAGATATAAGATAGAAATTTTGATGAAAACTTTATGTTTTAAGGGATAGAATCTTTGTTGAAATAATTTAGTCTTGTTTTTATAACTTAATTTTATTTGATAAAAATTTTAGGGGAGTCACGCCCATGACATATGTTCACGCTCGTGACTTAAATGGCCAAAAGAGGCAGTGTCGTTCACGACTTGGTTCACGACGTGGTTCACGGCTTCAAGTGGTGAAGCTTACTTTCATGGCTTCATTCACTCCCGTGAAACAGGCCTTGCATGCCTGTGATGAATTTTCACGCTCGTGAAATATTATACCCCAAAACTCACAGAAGCGCTCACGCCTTGAGTCACGGCTTGCTTCACGGGCATAAGTAGGGAAATTCAACATTTCACACCCGTGACTATTTGTGCACCCCCGTGACAGTTCATCATTCACGCCCGTGATATTCAAAGGTCACGCTCGTGAACTTATTCATGCCTTCATTCATGGGTGGAACATTCCTTCAGCAAACCGTGAACACGACCATTCACGCCCGGGAATGTGTCGAGTATATAAAAGAGCAGCCAGTTATATTTCTTATTTCAACTCTCCAGCTCCCAAAACCGCTCTCATTTACACACATTCATTGAGACATTGAAGATTTCAGCCCCCAAGTCTCAAACCTTTCCTATAAATACCACCAAAAGTTCAAAACTTCATCAAAAATCATACATTCTTAGGGTTTCCATAAAACTTTTCTGTCAAAATTTTTTTTCAATCCATCACAACCTATCAAATGGAGACTGCTTCATCCAAGGGAAAGAGAAAGAAGTCCCATGCTCCTAGGAGGTATGCAGATTACCTCATGAACCGCATTCCGTAGCAATGCCATCCTCTGTACTCCACTTTGAAGAAGAGACCTCTATTGTCGTCAAGGTCCTTCGAATGTCAGACAGTCCAAATATTAGGGCTCGAAACGGCTATGACAGAGCAACTCCAAGCCTGTCATTTGAAAGAATTTGTGGAGATTCACTAGCCAACCTTGAGGAAGCCAACACTGGAATTCCTCAGCACTTTGCAGATTTCACCTACTGGAGTGGTGAAATTCCAACTCTGCAACAATCCCAACACCCTCAGTGTCATTGAATTTGGAGAATTGTTTAATCTACCATATGATGACATCCTAAATGACAGTGAGGTAGAATTCTCTGCCCCTCGAGCTTGGACACACTTTGGCACTGATTGCAGCTGGGATGTCAAGAAAACAAAGAACATATATCTCAGGTCCCCAGTGCACAAGTATTTGCATAGATTCCTGACCTATAGCATATTCGCTAGAGGAGAAAGCAATGAGACTATTAGGAAGTTAGAGCTCTTCCTATTTGAGATGGCTCCCAGAGGACTCATCGTGGCACTATCTAGATGGTTTACAAACCATCTTCTATCCATTGCCCCCAAGCCTACAGGAGATATACTAATTGGTGCATATGTCACCCACATAGCCGTGAAGCTTCAGTATCTGAAGCTGGATGAGCATCACTTGAATCTCATCCCTGGACATCCTCAAGATCGCTTGGATATCGAGTCCTTCATAGAGATGGGAGTGGCTGTCAGAATCATTTTTGAGAATGATATTTTCTACCGTTTTACCGACACTGCTGGGGAGATCATCTGGGAAGACAATGACTCGGAGAATTTTAAAGCAGGCCTCCAAGGAGTCCAGCAGAAGAAGAGGGCTCGGGTTGAGGAAGCACCTCCAGTAGCTGAGCAGGACATCGGATAGTCCTCAGCTTCCACACTGACTTTAGCACAGTAGGTGGTTGACCTATTGGCACCACGTTTTGAGCAGTTGCAGACTTCGATGGATGAGAGGTTGGAGAACTTCAAAGACTTCATGGAGTCTCGGATGGACAGCCTTGAGGCTGAAGTTGTTAGGCTTCGTGATAGGATGTCTAGCTAGGAGTTAGGCTAGATTGTAGCCTAAATTTGTTTTGTTTTGCTAGTTTATTTCTTTTATTTTTGTTGTTGTGTAGGAAATTTTCAATTTCCTTTCTGAACTTTATTTAACTATGTTTGTATCTTTTTCCTTTATTCAATATATTTTCTTTTGTTTACCTCATTGATATCTTTTTATCCTTTTTGATTGATGACAAAAGGGGGACAAAACTAGCAATATATTATAGGGAAAATGGTATCAAACTAACAATACAAGGAGAAACTAGCAATATATATTAAGGTAAATAAATTTTGAATAAAAAAAATTAAAATTGAATGGACATTGAAATAGATTAAAAGGGATTAGAAACCTTGATTCAAAAATTCATATGCAAAGTATAAAATTGAGAAATTGAGCATTATACACATTAGATATACCTTAAGTATGTTTTGCATATACCTTCATGCAAGTTAAAAAAATAAATATGCCATGATATACCTTAAGTATACCTTACATATACTTCATGCCTTAAAAAGGAATTATGGTATATATTGGATATACTTCTCATATGACTTGCATATACTTAAAATCTAGTATATTTCAATGCTACATCATTCTTTACAATTCTTGCACTTTATAAATTTTTTATCCTAAGTATATTTTGAGGGGGAGACTTCTCAAAAGCACATATTGCTAGATTATTTGTCTCCATCAAAAAGGGGGAGATTGTTAAACCTTGAGGGGTATTTCCATCATTTTGATGATAACAAATAAAATAGCAATATTGTATTTAACATACTGGTTTTCTAAGTCTATTAAACATGACATGGATTAAAATAGCAAGAATGGAGATTAGAAGAATAATCCTTGAAAGACAAAATTCAGAAAGTAGCATGTTCACTGTCGTGACTCTATGTGTCACGACCGTGAAAGAGCTAACCGTTACCAAAACCAACATTTGAAGTTCACGGCCATGAAGGAAGAACAAACCGTGAAGTGGACATTTCAGTCACCCCCGTGAATGAAAATGTCACGCCCGTGAATGTTCATCCATTTTCATCCAGAGATCTTCACAACCAAAGTCACAACTTGAATCACGGCTGGGAAGTTTGTCATGCCTGTGAATGTGTATGTCACGCCCTTGACCCAATGTGTCAGAAAATTCCTGAGAGCTTCACGACCAAGGTCACCACTTCAGTCATGGCTTGGGAAGAAATGTCATGCCTGTGACAAACATAGTCACGCCCGTGAATGATGAAAGAGAAAAATGTCAGGCGCGATTATTTGGATAGTACAACGGCTAGTTTCATATTTAATGCACCCCAACAGCTATAATCAGCCATGGGAGTATAAATGGAAGTCATTTATCCATTCAGAACAAGAGGATAATAAGAGGATAACATATACTTTAAATTTAATTCTTATTACAAGATATTTGTACATTCAATACTTTGAGAACAAAATCTATTCTCTGTAAAAATCTTTTTGCTCTTCATTTATTGAGCAATCAAGATTTGTAAGTGGCTCTCTCTGTAATCTTTACTCAAGTGAGCTTTGGGTATTTCTGGGTTAAGAGTAGAATACTTTTAAGGGTTAGTTGTGTGATCCTCAAAATACAAATCAAAAGGTTATTGTGTGAGCCTGTAAAAACACAAAGTCAAGGTTGTTTATGTGAGCCTGTAAAAACACAAAATGAAGGTTGTTTGTGTGAGCCTGTAAAATACAAGTAATTGGTTATTGTGTGAGCCATTAAAACACAAGGGATTTCTGGGTTAGGTGTGACCAATTGGTAGAAACACCATAGTTGAGAGTGAGCTTGTAAAACTCCATTGTAACACTTAATGTGTTAGTGAAACTCCCAATTGCGATTGGGGAGAGGAGTAGGGTTTGTTAACACCCGAACCTCTATAAAAATCTTTGTGTCAAACTTTCTCTATCCCTCATAAAATTAATTATTTATTTTCGCACCTTAAAGTTTAAGTTTTTGAAACTCCAATTCAACTCCCCTTATTGGCTTAATATCTGGGCAACATCTTGTTATCGCACCTGACATGTTTTTTTTCATCTTTCATGGTCGTGACTATATGTGTCACGATCGTGACTATTCTTCCAAGCCATGACTTGAGTGGTGACCTTGGGTGTGAAGCATTCTGGAAGGTTTTGAAGTGTTTGATCACGGCTGGGACATTTTATCTTCACGGGCGTGACATCCTTCCAAGTTGTGATCCAAGTGGTGACTTTGGTCGTGAAGCTCTCTAGAAGAATTTGTCATGTCTTCTCACGGGCATAACATTTATTCACGGACGTGACTGAAATGTTCATTCACGGTTGCTATCATTCTTCATGGCCATGAACTTTAAATATTGCTTGTTGGAGCTAAGCTTCATCACAGGCGTGACACATAAGGTCACGGGCGTGAACATGCTATTTCTTTTGATGGTGACAAATAATCTAGCAATATGTGCTTTTGAGAAGCCTCCCCCTCAAAAGATGCTTAGGATAAAGAATGCTGAAGTGCAAGAATTGTAAAGATTGATGAAGTGTAGCATCAAAATATACTTCCTAGTTTCAAGTATATGCAAGTTATATGCAAAGTATATCTAATGTATACCAAAATTTTCTTTACAGCAAGTTAAGTTTATTTAAGGTAAATTTAGAGTATATCAAGTGCATATTCATTCATGTAACTTGCATCAAGGTATATGCAAGGTATACTTAAGATATATTTAAGGTGTATAAAGCTCATTTGCATAACTCTTAACTTTAAATAAATATATTGCTAGGTTCTTCCCCTTTTGTCAACAACAAAAAGAATATCAAAAAGATAAAACATAATGGAAAACAAAAGCAAATATATTAATTTAAGAAAACCAAATACAAAAGTAATTAAAATTCTGAAAGGAAATTAGAATTTCTTACAACAAACAAGCTAGAAAATATAACATCAAACATAAAATCTAGTCGGACATCCTATCTCTAAGGCGAGCAACTTTCACCTCAAGGCTGTCCATGCGAGACTCCATGAAATCCTTGAGGTTCTCTAACCTCTCATCCATCGAAGCCTACAATTGCTCAAACCATGGTGCCAAGAGGTCGACTACTTGTTGAGCAAAGTTTGGTGTGGAAGCAGAGGATTGTCCCATTTCCTGCTCAACCTCTAGAGGTACCACCTCAACTCGAGCCCTCTTCCTTTGCTGGATTCCTTGGAGGCCAGCTTTGAAGTCATCTGAGTCATTTTCCTCCCAAATGATTTCACCAACAGTGTTGGTGAAGCAGTAGTAGATGTTCTCAAACACGATACGAATAGCCATTCCCATTTTGATGAAGGACTAGATGTCTAGTCGATCTCGATGATGCCTTGGTATGAGGTTGAAGTGATGTTCATTTAGCTTTAAGTATTCGAGCTTCAAGGCGATGTGTGTCACGTACCCACCTATCAGAATGTCTCCGGAGGGCTTGGTGGAAATTGACAAAAAATGGTTTGCAAACCATCGAGATAAAGCCACTGTGAGGCCTCTTCGGGCCATCTCCAGGAGAAAGAGCTCTGACTTCCTAATTGTGCCATTGTTGTGTGCTCTGGCGAAGATGCTATAGGTCAGAAACCTATGAAAATACATGTGCACTGGGGATTGAAGGTGGGTGTTCTTCTTCTTTTTGATGTCCCAGCTGCAAGCAAGACCGAAGTGAGTCCATGCCTGAGTAGCATAGAACTCCACTTCACTGTCATTCAAGATGCCATCAAAGGGAAGGTTGTACAAGTCTACAAACTCTGTGGTAGAGAGGGTGATCGGATGCTTGCAAATTTGGAACTTCACCATGCCAGTAGGAGATACTTACAAAGTGCTCAGAAATTTTAAGGTTGGCTCCCTTAGAGTTGGTTGATGGATATCAACGAATTTCTTTAGATGACAGGCCTAGAGTTGTTCTGTCATGCTTGTCTCTAGGCCGAGTACACAAACGGTTTGCCACTCAAATCATCTAGAGGAAAAGAGTGGCTTTTTCTTGAGCACTGAGTATCTAGGATGGCAATGCTCCAAATGATGTTTAGAAGGTAATCCGTGTACCTTCTTGGAGAATGAGACTTCTTCCTTGTACCCTTAGAGGAACCGGTTTCCATATTGATTGAAAGAATAAACTTTTGAAGAGTGAGAAATTGATAGACATTTTGAGTAAACCCTAAGGTGATATGATTTTTGATGATGGAAATGGTTTTTGAAGATATTTATAGATGGAATGAGTTGCTAGGGGGCCAAAATCTTCAAAATGGTATTCAATGGTGATAAATGAGAGAAGTTGAGAGAAGTTGGATAGTTGGAATGGGAGAAATAACAGCAGAAATGTTATATAGCCGACATCTTCACGACTGTGAAAAACTTAGTCACGGGCGTGAAGTATCGTGTTCATGGTTTGCTGAAGAGATGCTTTACCCATGAAGAGAGGTGTGAAATTGATCAAGGTTGTGATATTTAAAGGTCATGGGCGTGAATGATGAACTATCACGGTGGTGACAAATGAGTCACAGGCGTGAAGTATTAAACTTCACTACTTGTGATCGTGAAACAAAGCATGTCACAAAGCGTGAATGCTTCTGTAAGTTTTTGGTGGAAATGTTCATGGTCGTGAAAAAGCATCACGGGCGTGAATGAAGGGTTTCACGGGGGTTAAGAGTAGAACACTTGTAAGGGTTAGTTGTGTGAGCCTCTTAAACACAAAGAAAGGTTATTTGTGTGAGCCTTTAAAACACAAGGAATTGGTTATTGTGTAAGCCATCAAAACACAAGGGATTTCTGAGTTAGATGTGATCCATTGTTAGAAACACCATAGTTGGGAGTGAGCTTGTAAAACTCCATTGTAACACTTAGTGTGTTAGTCAAAATCCCAATTGAGATTGGGGAGAGGAGTAGGGTTTGTTAACACCTGAACCTCTATAAAAATCCCTGTGTCATATTTTTCTATCCCTACTAAACTTAACTTTTCTTTCCGCACTTAAAATTTAAATTTTTAATAGCCAATTCAACCCCCCCTTCTTGGTTCAATATCTGGGCAACAAAAGATTTTTCACCCCCTTGGCCTAACAACATATTTAACACTAATCAAACACTAAATACACTAATCAACCCTTAATCACTCTTAACATACTAATAACCCTAAATTATGAAATTTAATGGTAATTAACCCCAAAATCAAAGAAAAGAGAAGAAGAAAAGTGAGAAGATGAAAAATCTAACCTCACCTTTATTGATCTTCAAATGACCAAAATTTTTCCTTCATCATTTTCTCTTATTTTCTTCCTTCCTCTTCCTTTGTTTGGCTCACTATGCTTCACTTTTGTTGTTGATCTTGCCTTGATATAACTTTTTCCATCTAAACCTTAGCTTTAATTGAAGAAGAAGAAGAAGAATTAGGGTGATATGGGTCACAACAACAAAGGAGAAAAAGAGAGAATTTAGTTTGTTTAAGATGAGGAAGAAAAAGAATAAAGACAGAGTGAAATTTGACTTTTTATAGTTGGATTAGGTAGGTGGTTAAGATTAATAGAAAATGTTGTCCCTCATTGGTCTATTAAGTTAAACCAATCTTACTTTATTTTAATCCAAAGAATATTCCTTTCTTTAGATAAATAATATTTCATTTTTATATCTGCTTAAAATATCTGTCAGAAATACTGTAAATTCCAATTTCGTTTGGAAAAAATTTATTTTTTTCTAACTTTTAATTCCAAACTTCTAAATTCTCAATTAATAATATCCAAAATATTTTTATCATACTTTATTATTATTTAAAATTTTTTCTTTCATGTCCAAATTTAGACTCTGATCGGTTTAACAGGCCGGATTTCATTCTTCCACGACCGTGGCCTAAATTATCGGGCATTACAGTTACATAAGTTGGAAGCTAAGTTTGACCAATGTTTGTTTATGGCATATCCAAAAGTATCATATGGATATCAATTCTACCACCTCGTGGAACTAAATGTGTTTGTTTCAATACATGCTATCTTTTTAGAGAGAGCATTTCTTCTAAAAAGAGATAGTGGGAGCAAAATTGAACTTGAGAGAGTTCAAAATGCTCAAGTAGACATTGATCAACTACCTAAACTCAAGCCCGTTATTCATATAGATGATATAACAACTCAACCTTCTTCTGCATAAGAGCTTCATAGGTCAAGTAAGATGTGTACTACTCTAGAGAGATATGGATTTTTTATTAGTGACGAGAATAAAATATTGCACATAGAAAATAATGAGCATACAACCTATGAAGAAGTTTTGAATAGTTTAGAATCAGACAAGTGGCTTCAAGCCATGAAGTCAAAATGGATTCCATATATGAAAACCAAGTATGGACTTTAGTTGACCCACCCGAAGGGATAAAGCCTATAGGGTGCAAGTAGGTTTTCAAGAAGAAATCTGACATGGATGGTAATGTGGTAATCTATAAAGCTAGACTTTTAGACAAAGGTTATCATCAAAGACAAGGAATTGATTATGATGAAACTTTTAACCCAATAGCTATACTTAAATCCATATGGATACTCCTAGCCATTGCTGCTTATTATGATTATGAGATATAACAAATGGATGTTAAGATGAATTTCCTTAAAAGAAATATAAAGGCTTCATATTTAAAGATGGAAAAAAGCTATGGAAGCTTTAAAGATCTATTTATGGATTAAAGCAAGCGTCAATGAGTTGGAATATTCGATTTGATAAGACAATTAAATTGTGACGCCCCACTTATATATTAGGAATAATCCCATATATATAAGAAGAATGTCACAAGCTTAACTCGATAATCTGCTCAAATTGATTTTTTTTTTCATTTTAAATAACTTAATATATTTATTTATTTTGGTTTAGGCAAATTGTTCTAATTAAAAATATATAAATATATATAGATATATATATCCTTATATTGTATACACATATGGCACCCGATTATGTTACATAATTATTTACATACATAATATTAATATATGAGATATGTCTACCACACCATATACATAGTCAAACTAAAAAAAACATAATAATACATAACCAACCCGCTAACTATGCTTCTTGTGTCTCTGCTGATATGGACTTGGATTTCCTTCTTGATCACTTCACCTCATACCGTCTATAGTTCCAATTCCTGCGTGAGAAGAACTCACGCTAAGCTAACTCTAGCTTAGTGGTACATATAGGTATTAAGTGTTTTTTTCCAAGCAGTCACACAAATGCATGTCTCAAATAACTCATGATACACTGAATTTTTATTTCATATAAAATAAATAACATCACATAACAGTATAAACATAAAAATCATATTCAATAACAAAATTCTCATTACCTCTTGTAAGCATTTCATGTTTTGTCATTTATGTCAATAATAAATTTTTTCACATTTCATTTCATAGTCTTTAATTAATATCAGCCCAAATCTCATTCCCGGACTGTCCGGATATGGGGTGTGAAATAGGGGCGCTCGCGGAGCTTAAGCCACCCTACTCACCATAATCTCAAGTCAATGGCGCTCGCGGAGCTTAAGCCACCTTGACTGAATATAATTATGTCATCTGTGTATAATCAGGATCAAGGGCGCTCCCAGAGCTTAAGCCACCCTGTCCCTAAATAATATCCATATCGGTACTGTAATTCCCCCCTTAATGGTGCATCATCTATCCTATGTTAGTCCTCAGGTAGAGAAATGGGCAATTAACACAATTAATTACTTGTTTCTATAACCAATACTCATTTCATATTAACACAATCATATATTCACAATTTATTTCAAAACCATGTAATAGCATAATATTTTATCAAATGTTAACACAATATTAAGTTCATAGTTAATAACATTCTTACAACATTAAAACATGTCATAATATATAATTTCATCATTGTGACATGTAATTTATGTCATACACACAATCATGTATAAAGGCAAAACAAAATACATATATGTACAAATCTCGATAGTATTTTCCTTTTTCCAAAATATAAGTTCAGAGCTTGTTCACTTTTGTTGGTCTTCTTCTTGTTGAAAACCTAATTTAAAAATATAATTAATTAATAGCTTGATAAAATATTTGTTCTTAATATAACTTAAATAAATAATTTCAATTTCTATTAAGTTAGAATAAGACCTCTAAGAACTGTTGGATTAATAACTTTTCCTACACTTATCCAATTTGTATGATTCTTGATTCTGATTAACTATAACATGAAAAACGAAAATATACTAAAAGTTTAGAATTTGTGAACCTTTACATAATGTTTGGTATAATTTTAAATATTGACCTGTTTTCTGCCCTTAGGCAGTTTCAAGGTATCCAATTCAAAAATTCATAACTTTCAATGTGTAGCTTCCATTATTCTAAAACTTGTTATACAGTTATATACGTTAATTGGGAACATGCTTCATGTTTAACGCATGTCCTGATTCAGTCTCTAAGGGTCTCAAATATGTGAGGATATATAACTGGTTCAACATAGAGTATCAACCTGACCAGTTTAATTGTTCAGCTCATAACTCCCAAAATACATGACATTTTAAGATGAAACTTTCACAAAAATTTCAATAAGACATAGAAGTAAAACTTTTATGTTTTTCACTTTGGCCATTTCGATCCACAAATAGGTGAAATATAAGGACGAAATTACTGGAACTGCACAGGTATATGAAACTAGTTCAATCAAGGAACAGTTATGGTTCATTTCAGAATAACTGAACCTACACAAGAGAAATTCATATGATCTTTTGCAGAGACCTCAATAACATACATACCTACAACTTTAATGTTTTACACAACCTCAGAATAAGCCAATAAGATGGTCCATTTCTACAAAAACCGTAGATTATTAGGTTGATACGTCTTTCAGAACCAGTTTCACCCCAATAACCATATCTCTTTATATACTCAAAATCATTCAGTAAAATTTGTCAGAGAGATAAATAAGACATAGATGAACAACTTTTATGTTTAACACATCCCAAACTTCGAGTCACAAGATAATCAAAAATAGAGTACAAGATTCTGTCAAAATATAACCTAAAGAGTTCTAATAACACAATAATCATGGGGAAAATATTTCTTACCAACATCAGATTTAATTGGACTGATTTTTTATGAAATTCTTGAAGAAAAGGATAAGTAATTTGATCTGAGATATGGAGGAAGAAAAAGGGATGAAGAAGAAGAAGAGATGAAGGAGAAAAGAGAATTTGGGAGAAATAGTTGAGCCCCTTTTTCCCGTTTTTTTGTATTCTGCCCTTTTTTTTATTTTTTTATTTGTTTCTTCTTCTTTTGCTTCTTCTTCTTCTTCTTCTTCTTCTTCTTCTTATTATTATTATTATTATTATTATTATTATTATTATTATTATTATTATTATTATTATTATGTAGATGACATACTGCTAAAGGGAAATGACGTCTCAGCCTTACAATCAGTCAAAATTTGGTTATCCATGAATTTCTCTATGAAAGACCTTGGAGAAATAGTTTATATTTTTAGGATAATGATATATAGAGATAGATCAAAAAGATTGCTTGGTATTTCACAGACTACATACATAGACAAGAGACTAAATAGGTTTAGCATAGATAGTTACACTAACTATATGACATGATTATGGACATACTAAAGTCAATCTCTTGAGCCAAAGAGAAATTGACTAGGTCTTACCTAGGTATATGCATGAATTTACAACCCAAAATAGAAATCAAATTCCTATTTCTAAGTCTTCTTGTTTATGGTACCAACTCCTTTGCTTCTTGCTCCTTTGTATCTTCATTCTATCCTAATCCCATCTAATCTAATTACATATTTCAAATTATAGAAAATCTCAATTTACATTTGAGGGGAGTAAGATGAGAAGAGAAATACATAAGAAAGAAAAAAAGAGGTAGGGACACGCAGACCCTATTTACCATAAAATAAAATAATTTCATGCATGCTCAATCACATTGGGCCTAAGTTCATAATCATCCATCATGCCTTTTCATACACCCCTAACATGCATTCTTTAATGCACAAAATAAAAATGACAATTTTGAATTTCAATTTGTAAATCGATTCAACACTTGAATCAAAATTGCCTATATGTGTTCTTTCGGTTAATTTAATTTTGTATGTCATTTTAAAGTAGAATTTAATATTTAATCAAAATTAATTCTCCTTAAAATCAGAATATTATGATGTTAAAATTAAACAATTTAATTTTAATATACATACCAATTTCTAGTCATACTAGAATTACAATTGCACAACTTAAATTAATTCAAAATTAATTTCCAAAACTTCTAAACATTTTCAGAACATCAAATCACCACTCTAATTATCTTTATGTCAGCTCAAGTTCATCAAAATAGTTTTCGCACAAGCCAAAATTACTAAGACAAACGAACCAACACACTTAGATGCTCAAAATGACTAATTCGATATCTAGAATTTTTTAAAATTTCAAATGCTTGGAAAATAATTTTGGCATGCATATAAAATCAAAATAATATATTTTTAATCACATTTTCAAGGTTCTGGAAATAAAATAAACACATACAAAAAAATCAAACAAAACAGCCCCATCGGGTAAGCTAAAACAGTCTCGTATTTGTTTGAAAAATTAATTAAAATAATTTTTAATTAATTATTGGACACTTCCAGAGGAAAAAACATATTCTCAATATGTATAAATAATTGTTTTATAATTAAATTACAAGAAAAATGCAACCAGCCCCATCAATTAAGCCAAACAACAACACATATTCATAAACAAGGCAATTTTAGGCATTTTTGAAATAAATCCGAAATTATTTATTTGAATCACATTCAAATCATTTTCAATCCAAATAATCATTCTTAATCATCCCATGATTAGATTAAAGAAATCAAAATGTGTAAATTATAGTTTACAAATTAATTTCAATTTTTCAAAACCTATTGATCCAAAATCATCAAAAACATGCAATCTCATTGCACTTTCAATTAAAATTAATTTTAATGGATACAAGGAGGCTCTGATACCAATGTTGGATTTTGAAGAATGAATCATATTCATAAACACAACGAAAAATAAAAGTTTTTAAAACCCAAAGAAAAAGATCATACTTGTACTATTAAAACAAATTTATATAAATGTAAATGTTAAAAATTATACCTTGTAATTTTTATTTGTTCTTCAAATCTTCACTTTGTTGGGTTGTAGCAAACCACAACAATCAACACTAGGTTGTCTCTAATGATAATCCATGCAAATAATGAAGAAGAAACTATCAAGAGAAAATGGTTTGAATAAATTCAAAGTGCTAGCTTTGAAAGTGTTCTTGAGAGAATTTTTGTTGTCTTAAAAATATTTTTTTTCACAAAAAATATTTTCATGTCTATTTTCTACCATTTGATGTCTTTTCAATTTGAATCAAATTCAAAAATAAGATGAAAAGTCAAAATGGAGAAAATGGCAACTAATGAATTGTAATTGGCCATAATTGGCCTAATTATGGCCAATTACAGTCGTTGGCCAACGAATGGAAGCTGCAGGTGCGCTGGGCCCATGGTACAATTTTATTTGATTAATAAAGATATTTTCATTAATTTGATATTCATTTGATAAATGAGTTCATAGTGATCTTAAATCAATTAATAAAGTTTTTGATACATAACATAGCATGAAGGAAATCATGATGAGATTATGATATTGAGACTCTTATCATGTATAATTATGTTAGTATCTAAATTTTTTCTAGTCATAGGATTAATGAGATAGGACATTATTAAGTCGGATAGACTAGCACATGTTATACTCCTTAATTGGATTGAAAAATATATCTCATTATTTGTAAATATAAGATATTTAGAGTTAACATGTGGATGTTTGCTAAGTGTAGCTAAGTACATTGAATGATCTACTATGTGGTAATCAAATGGATAATCTATTCAAATGTCAATGATTGTCTCATCATAGCAATAGTGCAAGTATCTTTAGACTTGAGGTACTCAAGAATATTTTGTATATGGATTATGTATTTTGACACTATTCCTTCTTCTCTTAAGGAGGTTGCTCATAGGGTGATGATTAGGTACAACTTAAAGTATTGAAAGGTAATTGGATAACCAAAAAATGATTCACCACTTCTGATAGAAGAAGTGTATACCCATGGCCTCTTATCGGGATCATTACTTAAGAATCTTTGGCCAGAGTGGAAATATTATGGAGATAGTCTTTAATAACATATTTGATAGAGCAATGAGCCTCAGGGATAAGAACTAACATTACTTGGGCTAGATGTGACATAATAAGTCTACTAGAAATTGGCACATATCCATACTCTGAACCAAGTAGGGTATAGAATAGTGAAAGGATTAATTACATGGATTTTGTCTATGGAAAGGTTTGAAGTCAAACCATTGACTTTTCTAGTCAATTGGGAGTCATGATGTATTGCGAGATTCTGCTCATGACTTACTTAAATTAATTCTTAATTTAAGTGGGCAAAATAACGGGAATCTAATGGGTCACACGCATTGGAAATATGGAGAATGAGTAAAATGGTCTTGGATATGATCCAAAAATATGAGAGAATTATTTCAGGTCAAATCGCAATAAGATCGTTGGAAAAAATTGCTCAAGATGGGTCATGGACCTGTGCACTAAATAGGCTACTAGCTTGCCAAGCAGGGCCAGTGTACAACATTTTCTGATGATGCTCGTTGCACCTGCAGTTTGGCCATTTATAGCCTTAATTAGGCCATTTTGTGATTTGACCTTCCTTTTCTTCTCTTTTGATTTTTTATTTATTTTTCTATTTTCATTTTGATAAAAAAGGCATCAAAAGGTAGAAAAAAGAGGCAAGAAATGTTTTTTTGGTGAAAAATATTTTTTTAGACAATATAATTCTCTCAAGAATATTTTCATAGCTATGCACTTTGAATTTTGTTCAAACCATTTTTTTTTGTAAATTTCTTCATTTTTTGCATGGATTAATATTAGAGACATCATAGTGTGGATTTTTATGGTTTGCTACAGCCCAACAAGGTGAAAATTTGAATAACAAATTAATAAATTACTAGGTATAATTTCTAACCTCTATATTTTGAGAAATTAGTTTTAATGGTACAAGCAAGATCTCTGTTTTAGAACATGCAATGCTACTATATCTTAAACCCCTTTAATGACATGTCATTTATCCTAACTCTAGTCCTAGTATAGAGCCTGGGAATGACTTGTTCACATTCCCTTTATTATATTTTATTATCATGCATTTAACATATTGCATATACCTTTTTAAACATATGAAACTTTACCATGTATCATTTATGTGTAAACATTAATGAAATCATGTATTTTATACTTATAATATATGATAAGCATACATGTGCATAACCATCACATTACATCACTGAAGAAAAATGAGTCACTGTAACAGGCTTCATAAGCATGAACTACATGTTCATGATCGAGAAGGTTTCATTAACAGATACTGATGTGTTCTTATTTAGTATAGGTTTTATTCATTTTTTATTTAATTATAGGTTTGTAACATGTTTTGGATACTTAGTTATGAGTTTTTGGTGATTGCAGGAGTGTCAGAAGGACAGTAAAAAGTGAAGACCCTCACTGGTGTGACAGGTGTCACACCCGGGAAGGAGTAAAACACTGAGATGAGGATCATGTGTGTGACACCATGTCACACCCATGAAGGGGGTTTTCAGCCTCTCCTTGTCATGCACATGAAGCATTAGTGCAGGTAATACGATTTTGTAGCTTATATTCCTATCGCGGGTGCATCGAGACCAAAGCTCCAATCTATTGTTATGAGCATGCTGAAGTGTTATGAGCACAAAATTTCTATGTGTTGTCAACCTATAGCATGCATAAAACCTTTTCGCGTGCGCGTCGATTAGGGATCCTATAGAGTCCAATATGCAATGAAAGTCTGCCTTCTGCATGTGGGCCTACATTATAGAGGATTACTTCTAGAGCTTATTGTTGGGGATTTTATTGGCATATTTAGAGGGAAAATATTGTATTTTTAGAATTAAAATGCAACTAGAACTCTAAATAGTATAAATGTTTAAGATTTAATTTTCTTGTTTATTGGTAGTCAAAAATTAATTAACAACTTAAGCTAAACAAGTTCTTTAAGAGATCTCCCTCAGGAGTGAGATTGCCAGTATTATAATTGGCTCGTACACTTCAAAATATATTTTGAGTTACATCAAGTTTTTGGCATTATTGTTAGGGAACGATTGCTCATTAGATTCTTATTTAGTTAGGTTGCCAATGTGCTTTTGATTGTTTGATTTGCTAAAATTTATTTTAACTTAGTTTTGCATAATAGTGACAATGAGTTAGTATTGTGACAATAACTTGGTTTCACAGATGGTTGTGCTTACAAATCATGTAAGGATTTTGGCCAACAACAAAAATGCACCGACAATTGAGGCAATAAGTAGGAGTGGTGTCTACGGACATGGAATTAATGCTCAATTTTCAATTGATCCTTTTATAGGAAACAAAATAAAACAACCCTATGGTGTGGAATCTATCTAGTCTAGACATCAGAACAACTCTTATTTTGTTTCTCATAATATTGGTTACAAGAATCACCCTAATGTTTTGGGGGAAAACACTGAGGAAAATCCTTAATCTTTTCAACATAAACACTATTACCAGTACCAACATTTAGAATCTCATTTCTAGAGAATTCCACCTTTATACACTAGAAGAAAACCTTCAAGAAAGAATCAATAAAAGAGCATATTCTTTTGAAGTAACTATAAGAAGGTTGGAAACTCAAATTGCATAGATAGATGAAGCAATGCGGGAAAATAAAAAGGAACAACTTTTAAGTCAATATGAGCAAGCTAAAGCAATCTCAGTATTATAGAGTGGAAGGGTTTTTGTCAGCAAGGTTTCTTTGAATGCTAAAATAGTTAATTTTTCTATTTAAGGTGAGGAGCTAGAAAAAGAAAAGAAGAAAGAGCATCCAGAGGAGAACGCACAGGAAATGAGCCAAGAGAGAGAAGAATGGTGTAATGGAAGATGAAAATGGATATTTGCAAGACCTGAACTATATAAAGCAAGGGAACTTTACAAAATAACCTATTATTTTTCCTAGTAGATTAAAAAGGAGCAAAAAGGGTAAGAATTTTCTAAAATGTTTAATATGTTCTCCAAAGTTGAAATTAACTTACCTTTGTTGGATGTTATTAGGAACATTCCTTCTTTTACCAAAAATTTCAAGGAATTAACTACTGCAAAGAGAAGGTGCAGAATTAATGAGAAAGTAATGGTGTTTGAGATAGCAAATGCAACCCTTTGACATCAACTTCATCAAAAAATGATAGATCATGGGAGCTTCACTGTAGATATAACCATAGGAGACAAGTAGGTAGCCAAGGCTATGTTGGACTTGGAGAGCAGCATCAATTTAATGTTATATTCAGTGTATGCATAGCTAATCCTAGGTGAGCTCAAACCTACCTCTATATGCCTCCAACTTGTTTATAGGTCAGTTACATACCCCAGATGTATAAAGATGATCTCTTTGTACAAATTGGTAAATTAATTATACCTTTTGATTTTGTTGTATTGGATATGGAGATTTCTCCATTAAGAGAAAAAAAGTAGACCATTCTTTTTGGGAGGCCATTCATGGCAACCATTAAGAATATAATAGATGTTGATAATGGTAAGCTCACAATGACTATTTTAAAGGAGATTGTAATTCAATAACTTGTCCCTCTAAGGCTTCTCATAATGAATGTTCCTATATAGATTGTTTGGACTCACTAGTTTATGAGATATATTTGTAGGGGTAAAAATATAATATGAAGTTAACCCTAGCCTTAGATATAGTGGATAACGATTTGGAGGAAATTTTAGAAAACCACAAAAGCTCTGTCCCAACCGAACCTATGGATGATAGGCTGAATTTGAATCCTTTCATTCATAAGGTAGAGAATAGTAACATTTTACACCTAAAACTAGAACTAAAAGAACTTCTTTTTAATCTTAAGTATGCTTTTCTAGGAAAGGGAAACACCTACCTAGTGATTATCACATCTAACCTTTCTCAAAGAGAGGAAAAGTCTATTATTAGAGAGTTGAGTAGGCTTAAAAAAGCGATTTGATGGGGCATTTCAAATATTAAAGACATCGGTCCTACAATGTGTATGCATAAAATCATTTTAAAAGACAATCTCAAAGCTAATGGAGATACTTAAAAAGGCCAAATCCTAATATGCAAGAGATTATTAAAAAGGAGGTTCAAAAATTGCTAGATGAAGGGATCATATATCCTATTTCTAATTGCAAATGGAAGAGTCCATTTCATGCAGTTACCAAGAAGTCAGGAATCACACTAGTAAAGAATGAGAATGAGGAATTAGTTCCTACTAGGACCACTACAGGATAGAGAATGTGTATTGATTATAGGAAGTTGAATGTAGCTACAAAGAAATACCATTTTCCTCCTCCATTTGCTGATTAGATTTTAGAGAAATTATATGGACATGCAATTTACAGTTTTCTTAACGGTGTTTCATGTTATTTTCAAATCCCTGTTGTACTTGAGGATTAAAAGAAGAAAACTTTCATTTGTCCATTTGGCACATTTGCTTTTAGAAGAATGTCATTCAACTTGTGCAATGCCTCTACCACATTTCAAAACTATATGTTTTTTGATATGCTAGAGGAATGCATTTAGTTTTTTTATGGATGATGTTTTAGTTTTCAATACTTCTTTTGATTCATATTTGAGAAATTTGACACATGTGCTTGAGAGATGTATTAAAAGCAACTTGACTCTTAGTTGGAAGAAAAGTTATTTCATGGACAAGAGGAGAATTGTTTTAGTCATGTAGTTTTTAATAGGGGAATCAAAGTAGATAAGGCAAAGGTAGACTTAATTGCTAAATTACCACCACCTACATCTGTCAAGGGAATTAGAAGTTTTCTTAGGCATGTTAGTTTATATAGGCATTTCATTAAGGATTTCTCTAAAATTGGATGATCTTTAACAAACTTGTTTACTAAAGATGTGGATTTTGTGTTTGACAATGATTGCCTTATTACATTTGAGTCTTTGAAAGAAAAATTGACCACTGCACTAATAATAGTAGTACTTGATTGGTCTTTGCCTTTTGAAATCATGTGTGATGCTATTGACTATGCAATTAGGGTTGTACATGGAAAAAGGGTTAACAAGGCCTTACTTGCGATATACTATGCTTATAGAACCCTATATGATGCTTAAGTAAATTATTCTACCACTGAGAAAGAACTCTTAGAAATAGTATTTTCCTTAGATAAATTTAGATATTATTTACTAGGATATAAGGTTTTTGTTGACATAGATCATGCAGCTTTGAGATATCTTTATACCAAACCAAATGAAAAACTGAGATTTATTAGGTAGGTACTTTTATTCAAGGAATTTGACCTAAAAATAAAGGATAAAAAGGGTAATAAGAATTTGGTATCTTACCATTTGTCTTAGTTAGTTTCTGATTTTGATGCTTTAGCCTCTTAAAAAGAAATTGCTGAAACATTTTTTTATGAGCATTTGTTTATTGTTACTCATATACCACGATATGCTTATATCATTAATTATTTGGCATGTTGTATCTTGAGGCCTAATATGACTTTCCAATAAAGGATAAGATTGTTGTCTTTTTACAGGCATTATTACTAGGAGGATCCATACCTTTTCAAGTATTGTGCTGATAAGATAATTAGGATATATATTATAGAGGAGCAGTAGAGTATTTTTGCCTTTAAAGATGCCCACAATTTTTGTTTCAGATGTGATAAATGCCAAAAAATTGGAAATATAAATAAGAAGAATGAAATGCCTCAAATCTACAATCTTGTTATAAAATTATTTGGTGTTTGGGGCATTGACTTCATGAGACCTTTTTCCCCTTGTAACGGTTTTGAATTTATACTTATTGTTGTAGATTATGTGTCTAAATTGGTTGAGATAATCTATATGTACTGCTCCCTTACTCTATTAGTCATTAATAGTGCAGAAAATGCTACTTAGTTCATTATTTGAAAATCGATGCTTAATTTATATATATATTTTTCAATTTAAATTTGATATTAGCAGAATATTTGTTATTATATTTTTTTTCATATTTATTTTATCATTTAAATATGTATCTAGTGATGCAAATATCTTTATCATAAAATTTCTTGATTTAAAAGTATTCATACATTAAGTTATAATATTCATAAATACATTTACAAATAATATAAATTATATTAATTACAAATTTAGACTTTTATAAATTCTACATGCCACATATTTGCAACAAAAAAAAATCTTAAAATTTAATTATACATTATAATATCAAGAATATAAAAAAAAGAAAATAAATGTTGTAATTTGATTTTGGGGTTCCCCTTTCTTAGGTCGGTACTAACGCAATAGCTACTTCCACTAACTTGAGCATGAAACACAAGTGCTAAACTACTAACTTAATGATACTTTTGGCAACTATCTAATAATTATACAATTATCTCTAAAATAATTTTTATCAATTACAATTAATTTTCTAAATATGCCAAAACATTCAAATTAAATAAAAAAAACTATTTAAATCATGCAAAATATCTAATTGATCAATTATAACACTTAATTCATTAAGCATACCGAAATTTGCTAATAATAATGCAAGACAATCATTTTAATAGTCTACATTTTTTTCCTCTTTATTTATTTAATAGCACATGACATCTCAGATCGAAATTAAACACTGGATACATGGTTTTTGCTTTTCGGCAATATACTTTGCATCTACTTAGTTATTTAATAACTTGGCGTTTAACACCTATATTTTCAATAATAATTCAACACCTTTTTTGTGCCTACGTAATTTTAAATTTAGCACTATTTCTTAGTGCCTATATAAATTAAATCTCAATATTATTTTCTAGTACCTACATTTCTACGCTTTTATTGGCATACCAACTTATCCTAATTTCTGTGCTTACGTAATGTTAAGGCCAAATTCACCCATTGGCAAACGGGAGGCACAATGCGTGCTGGGCCTGCTGCGAGCTACCACTGGGTAGCCAAGCTAGCCTCTAGCCCACATGGGTCCATGACCCTCCCAAAAGATTCTTCCATGGGATCTCATCGCAATCTATTCCGAAATAATTTTCTCATATTTTGTATCCCATTCAAGACCATTTACTTATTCTCCATATCTTCATGTGTGTGACCCATTAGGTTCCCGGTTATGTTGGCCACTTAAATTAACAATTAATTTAAGCAAGTCATGAGCAGTAACTAGCAACACATCATGACCCCCAATGGATTGGATAGTCAGTGGTCTGACTATGAACCTTTCCAGAGACAATTTTTGTGCAATTATTCCTTTCACCATTCTATACCCCACTTGGTTTAGAATATGGACATGTGTCAACTCCCACTGGACTGACTACATCATGTCTAGTCCAAGTAATGTTATTTATTGTCCCTGAGTCTTATTACTTTATTAGATATGTTATTGAAGACTATCTTTATGACATTTTTACTCCTGTCAGAGATTCCAAAGTAATGACCACGATAAGGGACCATGGGTATACACTTCTTTTATCAGGAGTGGTGAATCTTTTGTGAGTTACCCAATTACCTTTAAATACCTCAAACTGTATCCAATCACCACCCTATGAGTAACCTCCCTGAGGCAACAAGGAATAGTGTCAAACTACAGAATTAATATCCAAGATATCCTTCATTACCTTAAATCTAATTATACTTGCACTATCGCTATGATGAGATTATCATTGACATTTGAATAGATTATCCATATGATTGTCTCATAGCTGATCATCCAATGTACTTAGCTACACTTAGTAAGCATCCACATGTTAACATTAAATATCTTATGTTTACAGATTGTGAGATCTGCTACTTGATCCAATCAAGGAGTGTAACATGTGCTAGTCTATCTAGATTAACAATGTCTCATCTCATTAATCCTATGACTAGGGATAATTTTGATACTAACATAATTACACATGATAAGAATCTTAATATCGTGATCTCATCATGATTTCCTTCATGTTATGTTATGTATCAAAGACTTCATTAATTGATTTAAGATCACTATCAATTAATAAATCAAATGAACATCAAATTAATGAAAAAGTCTTTCATTAATCAAATAAATTTGTGCAATAAGTGCTAAAGGTGATTGCCTTTAGAGCACTCCTCTAACAAGCTCTCACTTGCACTAAAGCCAATCTCTTTTGTATTTAATTCCATAAGCGAGTACATTAGAATCATATTTTTTTAAGGAAGTGGCTTGGTTAATGTATCAATAACATTCTGATTAGTGGGCACTCTTTCTATCTTTATATAATTCCTACCAATGATTTCTCTTGTCAAATGGTATCTTCTGACTACATGTTTGGATCTTTGATGAGACCATGGCTCCTTTGCTTGTACAATGGATCAATTATTATGACAATACAATTATAGTGGATCAATAATGCTGGGAACCACTCCAAGTTCTGTGATGAATTACTTTATCCAAATTGCTTCCTTTGCTGCATCAGAAGCTGCAATGTACTCTGCTTCAGTTGTGGAATCAACAGTACTTAAGACTCTTGTGGTCTGTATATATGTAACATCTTTCTCCATACATATAATGTCTCCATATCTTAAGCTCAAAAACTATTGCAGCAAGCTCTAAATCATCCATCGGATATTTATGCTCATGAGGTTTGAGCTATCTGGAAGCATATGATATCACGTTTTCCACTTGAATAAGAACACATCCTAGCCCATTGTGACTTGCATCACTATACACAACATAATCGTTTCTTGGAGTAGGCTGATTCAAGACTAGTGCTTCAGTCAACATTACCTTTAATCGATCAAAGCTTCCTTGACATCTATCTGTCCACTTAAAATGGACTTTTTTTCGTAGCAATCATGTCAAAGGATTCGCTATGGATGAAAATCCTTTCACTGACCTCCTATAATACTTGTCTAATCTAAGAAAACTCCTCATTTCAATCATAGTACAAGGTGGTTTCCAATTTAGAATAGCCTAGATTTTTCTTGGGTCAAATCAGATACCTTATGCTGAAATTATATGACCTAGAAAACTGACTGTATCTAGCCAAAACTCGCACTTAGATAGTTTTGCATACAATTGTTTCTCCCTCAACCTCTATAATACTATTATGAGATGTTGATCATGTTCTACTTGGTGTCTAGAATATACCAGAATATCATTAATAAACACCACTATAAATTGATCAAGATATGGCCTGAACACTCGAATCATCAGGTCCATAAAAGCTGTTGGTGCATTCGTCAACCCCAATGGCATAACTAGGAATTCATAATGACCACAACGAGTCCTGAATGTCATCTTAGGTACATCTGACTCTTTGATCTTCAGTTGATGATACCTTTATCGAAGATCTATCTTTGAAAATATGGTTGCACCTTTCAACTGATCACATAAATCATCAATCCTAGGAAATGGGTATTTATTCTTAACAGTAATCTTATTAAGCTGTCTGTAATCGATGCAGTGATGGGGGTGCCATCTTTCTTCTTCACAAATAACACTGGAGCACCCTATGGTGATACACTGGGTTGTATGTGTTGCCCAGATGTTAAGCCAAGAAGGGGGGTTGAATTAGAGTTTTAAAAATTAAACTTTAAGATGCGGAAATAAACAATTAATTTTAGGAGGGATAGAGAAAATTTGACACACAGATTTTCAGAGGTTCGGGTGTTAACAAACCCTACTCCTCTCCCCAATCGCAATTGAGAGTTTCACTAACACACTAAGTATTACAATGGAGTTTTACAAGCTCACTCCCAACTATGGTGTTTCTCACAATGGCTCACACCTAACCCAGACATCCCTTGTGTTTTAATGGCTCACACAATAACCAATTCCTTGTGTTTTACAGGCTCACACAAACAACCTACACTTTGTGTTTTACAGGCTCACACAAACAAACTACACTTTGTGTTTTACAGGTTCACACAAACAACCTACACTTTGTGTTTTACAGGCTCACACAAACAACCTACACTTTGTGTTTTACGGGTTCACACAAACAACCTTCACTTTGTGTTTTACAGGCTCACACAAACAACCTTTTAATTTGTGTTTTGGAGGTTCACACGACTAACCCTTACAAGTGTTCTACTCGTAACCTAGAAATACCCAAAGCTCACTTGAGTAAAGATTACAGAGAGAACCACTTATAAATCTTAATTGCTCAAATATGAGGAGCAAAAAGATTTTTACAGAGAATAGATTTGTTCTCAAAGTATAAAGTACAAATAGCTTGTAATAAGAATTAAATTCTAAGTTTATTCTATTCTTTTATTTTTCTTATCATTCTCTTGTTCTTAATGCATAAATGACTTCCATTTATACTCCCATGGCTGAATATAGCCGTTGGGGTGCATTAAATAAGAAACTAGCCATTGTACCAACCAAAAAATTGCGCCTGACATTTTTCTCTTTCATTATTCACGGGCATGACTATGCTTGTCATGGGGGTGACAGTTCTTCCCAAGCCGTGACTGAAGTGGTGACCTTGTTCGTGAAGCTCTCTGGAATGTTTTGACATATCGAGTCACGGGCGTGACAAGCCTCCCAGCCGTGATCCAAGTGGTGACTCTGGTCGTGAAGCTCTCTGGATGGAATTGCATAAATCTTCATGGGGGTGACACCTTTATTCACAGGGGTGACTGAAATACTTACTTCACGATTTGTTTTTCCTTCATGGTCGTGAACTTCAAATGTTGGTTTTGGTAACGGTTAGCTTCCTTCACAGGTGTGACTCCTATAGTCACGGCAGTGAACATGCTACTATTTGAATTTTGTCTCTCAAGGATTATTTTTCCAATTCTCCATTCTTGCTATTTTAATTTATGTCCTATATAATATACTTACAAAAACAAGTATGTTAAATACAATATTGCTATATTATTTGTTATCATCAAAATGATGGAAATATCCCTCAAGGTTTAATAATCTCCCCCTTTTTGATGGTGACAAATAATATAGCAATATGTGATTTTAAGAAGTCTCCCCCTCAAAATATACTTAGGATAAAAAATTATAATGTGCAAGAATAGTAAATAATGATGTAGCATTAAACTATATTTAAGTATATGCAATTTATATGAGAAGTATATCCAATACATACCATAATTCCTTTTTAAAACAAGAAGTATATGTAAGGTATATTTAAGGTATATCATGGCATATTTGTATTTGTAACTTACTTTAAGGTATATGCAAAGTATACTTAAGTTGTATCTAAGGTATATAAAGCTCAATTTATATACTTTGCATATGAAATTTTGAATCAAGATTTTTTAATCCATTTCAAAGTCCATTCACTTTTTGATTCAAAATTCTTATATTACTGGTTTGATACCATTCTCCCTTATCATATATTGCTTATCATATATATTGCTAGTTTTCTCCCCCTTTTGTCATCAATCAAAAAGGATATGAAGATTGAAGTAAACCAAGGAAAATATATATATCATAAAGGAAAGGATACAAACTAAGAAAGGAAATTTAAAATTTCCTACACAAGCAAAACATAACAAACAAGCTAAAAACAATCAAATTTAGGCTACACTCTAGCCTATCTCCTAGCCAAACATCCTATCACGAAGCCTAGCTACTTCAGCCTCAAGGTTGTCCATCCGAGACTGCATGAAGTCCTTGAGGTTCTCCAACCTCTCATCCATCAAAGTCTGCAGCTGCTCAAAACGTGGTGCCAAGAGGTCGACCACCTGCTGCGCTAAGGATGGTGTAGAAGCTGAGGACTGTCCAATGTCCTGCTCGACTGCTAGAGGTGCTTCCTCAACCCGAGCCCTCTTTTTCTGCTGGACTCCCTAGAGGCCTGCTTTAAAATCCTCCGTGTCATTATCTTCCCAGATAATCTCCCCAGCAGTGTCGGTGAAGAGATAGAAGATATCATTCTGAAAAATGATTTTGACAACCGCTCCCATCTTGATGAACGACTCGACATCCAAGCTGTCTAGAGGATGTGCAGGAATGATGTTGAAGTGATGGTCATCCAACTTCAAATAATTTAGCTTCACTGCAATATGGGTGACATATGCCCCAATCAAAATATCTCCTGTAGGCTTGGTGGCAATGGAGAGAAGATGGTTAGCAAACAATGTGGAAAGTGCCACTGTGACTCCCCTGCGAGCCATCTCAAGGAGGAAGAGTTCTGACTTCCTGATTGTTCCATTACTTTCTCCTCTAGCAAAAATGCTATAGGTTAGGAACCTATGCAAATACCTGTGTACTGGGGCCATAAGATGAGTTCTTTTTGTCTTCTTGACATCCCAGCTGCAACCGGTGCTAAAATGTGTCCAGGCTGGAGGAGCAAAGAATTCTACCTCAGTATCATTTAGGATGCCATCAGATGGTAGGCTGAATAATTCCCCAAACTCAATGGCACTGAGGGTGTTAGGCTTGTTGCAGAGTTGGAATTTCACCACTCCAGTAGGTGAAACCTGCAAGGTGCTGAGGAATTCCAGCGTTGGCTCCCTCAAGTCGGCTGATGAATTTTGACAAAATCTTTGAAGTGACAGGCTTGTAGATGCTCTGTCATAGCCGTCTGAAGCCTGAGAATATGGATTGTCTGCCAATCGAAGGACCTTGATGATAAAAGAGGTCTCTTCTTCAAAGTTGCATACCGAGGATGATAATTCTCCGGAATGCAGTTCATGAGGTAATCTGCATACCTCTTAGGTGCATGGGACTTCTTTCTCTTTCCTTTAGATGAAGCAGACTCCATATTTGAAGAAATTTGTTGCTGATGGAGTTGAAAATAATTTTGACAGAAAATTTGATGTATAACCCTAGAAATGTATGATTTATGCTGAAGATTCGAACTTCTAGTCGTATTTATAGTGAAATTTCAAGTCTTTGGGGTCAGAATCTTCAATGTCTTAATGAATGAGAGTAAATGAGAGCGGTTTTGGGAGATGAGGAGTTGAAATTATGGTTTCACGGTCGTGAATGCTCATGTTCACGGTTTGCTGAAGGAGTGTCCCACCCGTGAACAAGGGTGTGAATATGTTCACGGACGTGATGTTTGAACATCGCAGGCGTGAATGATCATAAGTCACAGGGGCGAATCAATGGTCACGGGTGTGAACTGTTGAATTTCACTACTTATGCCCGTGAAGCAAGTCGCGACACAAGGCGTGAAAGCTTCTGTGAGTTTTGGGGTGTAATTGTTCACGGGAGTGAAAAAGCATCACGGGCGTGAAAGTCCATTTTCACGGGCGTGACTCAAGCCGTGAAAATAAGTTTCACCACTTGAAGCCGTGAACCATGTCGTGAACCAAAGTTGTGAATGACACTTCCTCTTTGGGTCACTTAAGTCACGGGCGTGACGCCCCTAAAATTTTCATCAAATTAAAATTAAGTTCTACAACGAGACTAAATCATTTCAACAAATATTCTACTTCTTAAAACATGAATTCTCATAAAAAATTCTATCTTATAACTTGTGATATGATTTAAGATCATCAATTTAAAATTTCATATTTTTGCAATCACAAGGTTAATCCATCAATCATACCAAGTTCTCTTCTAATGAAATTAAATATTTCCTCATTTAGAGACTTAGTGAAAATATCTGCTAATTGATTTTCTGTGCTTATAAATTCTAATGCAACATCTCCATATTGAACATGATCTTTAATAAAGTGGTGTCTAATGTCAATATGTTTGCTTCTAGAGTGTTGAATAGGATTCTTTGAAAGATTTATAGCACTAGTGTTGTCACATTTTATAAGTATATGGTTCATCGCATGACCATAGTCCTTAAGTTGTTGTTTCATCCAAAGAATTTGTGTACAACAGCATCCAACTGCTACATATTCAGCTTCATCAGTTGAGAGAGCAACTGAAACTTGTTTCTTGCTAAACCAAGAAACCAAACATTCTCCAATGAAGTGACAAGTACCTGAAGTACTTTTCCTATCCAAAAGACTACCAGCATAGTCTGCATCAGAATATCCTATAATATAAAAAGATGAATTCCTAGGATACCATAAACCTAGATGCAATGATCTATGTAAATATCTTAAAATTCTTTTTACAGCATTTAAATGAGAATCTTTAGGACATGATTGAAATCGTGCACATAAGCAAACACTATACATAATATCGGGTCTAGAAGCAGTAAGATATAAAAGTGATCCGATCATACCTCTATAAAGCTTTTCATTAATGCTCTTACCCTTTTCATCTTTATCCAATTTTATTAATGTGCTCATAGGAGTCTTGGCATTTTTGCATCCTTCCATACCAAATTTCTTAATTAAATCTTTGACATATTTGGATTGGTTGATGAATATGCCCTCATTGCTTTGCTTTATTTGTAGACTAAGGAAATACTTAAGTTCTCCCATCATGCTCATTTCAAATTCCCTAGTCATGCACTTAGCAAATTTTTGACAAAGCAACTCATTAGTAGAACCAAATATTATATCATCAATATAAATTTGAACAATTAGTATATCATGCTTATGCTTTTTGATGAATAGTGTAGTGTCAACATTTCCCTTTGTAAAGTTATTTTCTAATAAAAAAGAACTTAGTCTCTCATACCAAGCTCTTGGAGCCTGTTTTAAACCATACAAAGCTTTTGAATGTTTAAAAACATGATTTGGAAAATCATAGCTTTCAAAACCTGGTGGTTGTTCTACATACACTTCTTCATCAATATAACCATTTAGAAATGCACTTTTCACATCCATTTGAAAAAGTTTGAAATTCATGTGACATGCATATGCTAAGAATATTCTTATAGCTTCTAATCTAGCTACGGGTGCATATGTTTCATCATAATCTATACCTTCTTCCTGATTATATCCTTTTGCAACCAGTCTTGCTTTATTCCTGGTTATTAACCCTTGTTCATCTAATTTGTTTCTAAATACCCATTTGCTACCTATGATTTGATGATCCTTGGGTCTAGGTACTAGGTTCCATACCTTATTTCTCTCAAATTGGTTGACTTCCTCTTGCATGGCAATTACCCAACTTTCAACATTAAGAGCCTCATCAATATTTTTAGGCTCAATTTGTGAAATAAAAGCAATGTCCGTGACTAAATGCTTAAAATGAGATCTAGAACTTACTCCCCTTAATAGATCACCAATTATTGGCTCTTTTGGATGATCTTTTGTCATTCTCCATTCTTTTGGAAGTTCTTGTTCCATTTGTTCTTGATTTTGAGGAAGACAGGATGAGCTAGCACTAGATTTCGATGCTACAGCTCGGTAACAACTTGGTTATGATGAAGCTCTTGCTTCTGAGGGCTCATTACTCTTGGCTTCTTGTACTACTATCCATCTTTATCATGCAGCCATACCATACCTATAACATAGAGGTAATGACCTTAATCAATAATAAACATTTTCAAAACTCATTTTTGAAATCCAAAACTGCCCAAACTGGGCTCTGATACCAAAACCTGTAACAACCCCCTCATCTGAACAGCATGTGCCTAGATGGGGAAAGGAAAACTCCAACGCTAAGCTCTAAGCTTAGTAGTGCATATAAATAAGGCAATATACTATGTTATGCACCAAGCATTAACACATGTCATTTTCTGCGTTAAAAGCTTACCATTCAATTCTTTTGCTCATGCCCTATTACATACGATTATGTGCATTATGCATTGTTGTATATTAAATCATGCCCACTTATCATTTATCCAAATATAAATTTCATATTATCCTAGCATGCATAAGCATCAAATCATATTATTATATTCCATATATGTTTTTACTTTATCCAAACATCATTATTATTTGTATCACCTTTCATGATTTCCTTTTTAATTTCAATCTCTTCATTATATCCGTATCATAGTTCAAGATTTCCTTTTTAACTTTTATAACACCTTTCTAGTCCCCAACACTTATAAACTCCTGACTAGGATAATGGAGTTGCCATCCAGGCACTTAGGACTGTCACACGACAATTTGATGTGCGCATACGTGTCATTTCCAGCTTCAATAATAATGCCATTACCAGCTTTATAATAGTGCCATTACCGACTTCATAATTCATACCATTAATGGATTTCCTCATACTTCACTTGCTTGGCATGCCAAACTTTCCTAAATCCAGTTCTAGTTAGGTATTCTAGGGCTTACACAATAACATTAAAATTCATAACATATCCATTTTTCTTAATTATTCATGACATATCCCTATTTCTCTACTTAATCATCTTCACAAACATATCAACATTCATTATTTCATTAGACAAAAAATCTCATTTCATTTACTTACCTGAATACTCTATTAGGTAATAATGTTCATAATTACTAAAAACAGAACATTCACGCCTATGATCACTCATTCACGCTAGTGAATTTGTTCACAACTGTGACTCAAAGTCGTGAATGCTTCTGGAGTGAATCGTGCCATTTCCACACATAAGTCACAACTGTGATAGAATTCAGTCACACTCGTGAACTAGCAAGTTCACACCCATTAACCAAAGGTCACTCCCATGACTATTAGTGGGAAATCTACATATTCACTTTCTTATTCATTTGTAGTTGTACCAAATCAAACCAATGTTAGAGAAGTGCTCAAAAGGCAATCACATTTAGCACTTATTGTACAAATTTATTTGATTAATAAAAGGCTTTTTCATTAATTTGATGTTCATTTGATATATGAATTGATAAGTGATCTTAAATCAATTAATGAAGTCCTTGATACATAACATAGTGTTATCTAGATTTGAACCAAGAAAGGGGGTTGAATTGGATATTAAAAATTTAACTTTTAAGTGAGGAAATAAAAGTTAAGTTTAGTAGGCATATAAAGATATGACACAAGGATTTTTATAGAGGTTCGGGTGTTAACAAACCCTACTCCTCTCCTCCAATCTCAATTGAGAGTTTCACTAACACTCTAAGTGTTACAATGGAGTTTTACAAGCTCACTCCCAACTATGGTGTTTCTAACAATGGATCTCACATAACCCAGAAATCCCTTTTGTTTTAATGGCTCACACAATAAACCAATTACTTATGTTTTGAAGACTCACACCATAAACCAATTCTTTGTGTTTTGAAGACTCACACAAATAACCCTTACAAGTGTTCTACTCTTAACCCTAAAATACCCAAACTCACTTGAGTAGGTGATTACATAGAGAATCACTTACAAATCTATAATGCTTAGAGAATGATGAGCAAAAATATTTTCACAGAGAATAAATGTTTGTTTTGAAAATATCAAATGCACAAATGGCTTATAACAAGATTTTGATTTGAAGTATTAGTTATTCTCTTATTCTGGAATCATAAATGACTTACATTTATACTTCCATGGCGAATTATAGTCGTTTGATTGTATTTAATGTGGAAATAGTTGTTCCACCAACTTTTATTTTCGTGCCTGACATGTTAGTCTTTCCTCTTTCACGGTCGTGAGTATGATTGTCATGGTTGTGACTGTTCTTCCAAGCCGTGACTTGAGTGGTGACTTTGGTTGTGAAGCATTCTGGAAGGATTTAAGGTGTTTGATCATGGGGATGACATTATATCTTCATGGGCATGACCATCCTTTCTAGCCATGGTCCAAGTGGTGACTCTGGCCGTGAAGCTCTCTGAAGAATTTGTCATGTCTTCTCATGAGTGACTTTTATTCACAGGCGTGACTGATATGATCATTCATGGTTGCTATCATTCTTCATAGCCGTAAACTTTAAATGTTGGATAAATGGCACTAAGCTTTATCACGGGCGTGACATATAAGGTCACAGGCATGAACATGTTATTTCTTCAATTTTTATCTTTTTAAGATTAGTCTTCCATTCTCCATTATTGCTATCATATTCCATACCCTGTTCAATAAACTTTAGAAAATAAGTATGTTAAACACATTATTGCTATTTTATTTGTTAGCATCAAAATGATGAAAATACCCCTCAAGGTTTAACAATCTCCCCCTTTTTTATGGTGACAAATAATCTAGCAATATGTGCTTTTGAGAAGTCTCCCCCTCTAAAGATGCTTGAGATAAAAAATTATTGAAGTGCAAGAATTATAAAGAATGATGAAGTGTAGCATCAAAATATGCTTCCTAGTTTTAAGTATATGCAAGTTATATGCAAAGTATATCCAATGTATACCAAAATTGTTCATTAAAGCAAGTTAATTTTATGCTAAGTATATTTAAGGTATATTCAAAGTATATCAAGTGCATATTCATCCATGAAACTTGCATCAAGGTATATGAAAAGTATATTTAAGGTATATGAAGCTCATTTGCATACTTGCATATTCATTTGATTCAAAATAAGTATTGCTTTTAACTTTTAACACAATATATTGCTAGGTTCTCCCCCTTTTGTCATCAAAAAAAAGAATAACAAAAAGATAAAACATAATGGAAAATAAAAGCAAATATATTAATATAGTAAAACAAATACAAAAGAAATTGAAATTCTAAAAGGAATTGGAAATTCCTGCAGCAAACAAGCTAGAAAAATAAAATAGCAAACATAAAGTCTAGTAGGACATCGCTAAGGTGTGTTACTTCCACCTCAAGGCTCTCTATGCAAGACTCTATGAAATCCTTGAAGTTCTCTAACCTCTCATCCATCGAAGCCTGCAATTGCTCAAACTGTGGTGCCAAGAGGTTAGCCACTTGCTGAGCCAAGTTTGGTGTGGAGGCAGAGGATTGTCCAATTTCTTGCTCAACCTTTGGAGGTGCCACTTCAACTCAAACTCTCTTCCTCTGCTGGATTCCTTAGAGGCTAGCTTTGAAGTCATCCGAGTCATTGTCCTCCCAAATAATCTCACCAGCAGTGTTAGTGAAGCAATAGTAGATGTTGTTCTCAAATACTATACGAACAGCCGCTCCAATTTTGATGAAGGACTCGACGTCTATTTGGTCTCAAGGATGTGCTGGTATGAGGTTGAAATGGTGTTCCTCTAGCTTCAGGTATCCCAGCTTGATGGCAAGGCGAGTCACGTACCCACCAATCAGAATGTCTCCAGAGGGCTTGGTGGCAATAGACAAAAGATGGTTTTCAAATCATCGAGATAAAGCTACTATTAGGCCTTTTTAGGCCATCTCCAAGAGAAAGAGCTCTGACTTCCTGATCGATCCATTGCTATCTCCTCTGGAAAAAATGCTATAGGTTAGAAACCTATGCAAGTACTTATGCACTAGGGATCGAAGGTGGTTGCTCTTCGTCTTCTTGATGTCCCAGCTGCAATCAAGCCCAAAGTGAGTCCATGCCTAAGTAGCGTAGAACTCCATTTCACTCTCATTCAGGATACCATCAAAAGAAAGGTTGAACATGTTTCCAAACTCTATGGCAGAGAGGGTGTTCGGATGCTTGCAAAGATTGAATTTCACCGTGCCGATAGGAGAGACTTGCAGGGTGCTCAGGAATTCTAGAGTTGGTTCCCTCAGTGTCGGTTGATGAACATCAATGAAATCTTTCAGATGACAAGCCTGTAGTTGTTCTGTCATGCTTGTCTCGAGGCCGAGTGTACGGATGGTTTGCCATTCAAATGATCGAGAGGAAAGGAGTGACCTTTTCTTAAGAACTAAGTATCTAGGATGACAATGCTCCAGAATAATGTTTAGAAGGCAATCCATGTACCTTCTTTGATCATGAGACTTCTTTCTTGTACCCTTGGAGGAGTTGGTTTCCATTTTGATTGAAAAATGAACTTTTGAAGAGTGAAAAATTTGATAGAAATTTTGGAGTAAAACCTAAAGTGATGTGATTTCTGATGATAGAAATGGTTTTTGAAGATATTTATAGATGGAATGAGTTGCTAGGGGGCCGAAATCTTCAAAATGGTATTCAATGGTGATAATGAGAGAAGTTGAGAGAAGTTGGAGAGTTGGAATGAGAGAAATAATGGCAGAAATGTTTTATAGCCGACATATTCATAGGCATGAAATGTCGTGTTCACGGTTTGCTGAAGAGACACTCTACCCATGAAGAGAGAGGTGAAATTATTCACGGTCGTGAAAATTAAAGGTAACAGGTGTGAATGATGAACTATCATGGTGGTGATAGATGAGTCACGGGCGTGAAGTACAATCTTCACTATTTGTGATCGTGAAACAGAGCGTGACACAAAACGTGAATGCTTCTGTAAGGTTTTGGTGAAATGTTTCGCGGTCATGAAAAATTGTCATAGGGATGAACAAAGGGTTTCATGGGGGTTATAGAAAAAGGTTTTGGTCGTGAAACATAGTCTTCACTACCTTCAGCCATGAAGAATGTTGTGAAGCAGGTCGTGAAAGCTATTAGTTCTTTTGGTGACTTATATCACGGCCATAAATATATGTCACGGATGTGAATTGCCTAAAATATTTATTAAATAAAATTAAGTCTAAAACAAGACTAAAGCATTTCTAAGGAGCTTCTATCCCCTATAACATATATTTCCATCAAATTAGTTGCCTTATATCTAATAAGATGAGATAAAAAAAAACACAAGATTATCAATCAAAGTTTGAGAATTTTGGCAATCATAAAGTTAATCCATCAATCATACCAAGTCTCTTCTTATGAAATTAAATCTTTCCTCGTTTAGAGACTTAGTGAAGATATCTGCCAATTGATTGTCTGTGCTTATAAATTCCAATACAACATCTCCATATTGAACATGATCTCTAATAAAATGGTGTCTAATGTCAATATGCTTACTTCTAGAGTGTTGAATGGCTTTCTTGGATAGATTTATGGAACTTGTATATGGTTCATATTATGACCATAATCCTTAAGTTGTTGTTTCATCCAAAGGATTTTGCGTATAACAACATTCTGCTGCCACATATTTCGCTTCAGCGGTGGAAAGAGCAACTGAAACTTATTTCTTCCTAAACTAAGAAAATAAGCATTCTCCAATAAAGTGACAAGTACCTAAAGTAATTTTTCTATCTAAAATACTTTCAACATAATCAACATCTGAATATCCTATAATGTAGAAGGATTATTTTCTAGGATACCACAAACCTAGATGCAATGAGCCATGTAAATATTTAAAAATTCTTTTTATTGCATTTAAATGAGACTCTTTAGGACATGATTGAAAGGGAGCACATAAGCATACACTATACATTATGTCGGGTCTAGAGGCAATAAGATATAAAAGTGATCCGATCATACCTCTATAGAGCTTTTCATTAATGCTCTTAACTTTTTCATCCTTGTCCAATTTTGTTGATGTGCTCATTGGAGTCTTGGCATTCTTGCATTCTTGCATTCCAAATTTCTTAAGTAAGTTTTTAGCATATTTGGATTGGTTGATGAATATGCCCTCATTGCCATGTTTTATTTGTAGACTAAGGAAGAATTTTAGCTCACCTATCATGCTCATTTTGAATTCCCTAGTCATACTCTTAGCACATTCTTGACAAAGTAATTCATTAGTAGACCCAAATATGATATCATCAACATAAATTTGAACAATTAGAATATCATGCTTATTCTTTTTAATGAATAATATAGTGTCAACATTCCCCTTTGTAAAATTATTTTCTAAGAGAAAAGAACTTAGTCTTTCATACCAAGCTCTTGGGGCTTGTTTCAAACCATATAAAGCTTTTGAAAGTTTAAATACATGATTGGGCAAATCATAGCTTTCAAAACCTGGTGGTTGTTCTACATAAACTTCTTCTTCTATAAAACCATTTAAAAAGCCACTTTTTACATCCATTTGAAAGAGTTTGAAATTCATATGGCATGCATATGCTAAAAGTATTCTTGTGGCTTCTAATATAGCTACAGGAGCATAGGTCTCATCACAATCTATTCCTTCTTCCTGATTATACCCTTTTGCAAACAATCTAGTCTTATTCCTAGTTATTGAACCTTATTCATCTAGTTTATTTCTAAATAAACATTTGCTTCCTATGATTTGATGCTCCTTGGGTCTAGGTACTAAGGTTCATACCTTACTTCTCTCAAATTGGTTGAGTTCCTCTTGCATGGCAATCACCCAACTTTCATCATTAAAAAGCCTCATCAATATTTTTAGGCTTAATTTGAGAATTAAAGGCAAGGTCAGAAACTAAATGTTTGAGATGAGATCTAGTACTTACTTCCCTTGTAGGATCACCAATGATTTTCTCTTTGGGTGATCTTTTCTCAGTCTCCATTCCTTTGGGAGCTCTTGCCTGTTTTCCTCTTGAGCTTGAGGTAGAGAATCATCTTGATCATTTTCTTCTCTTCCATTTTCAAGATCAAGTCTTTCCATGGTACCTACAACATCATCAAGAACACTACCTTTCACAAGATCAAGTCTACTAGATTCATCAAAAATAACATCATATATTCTTCAACAGTTAATGACTTTTTATTAAATACTCTATATGCTTTGCTAGTTGTAGAGTATCCTAAAATGATACCCTCATCAGATTTAGAGGCAAATTTTGCAAAGTTGTCCTTGGTATTCAATATGAAGCAATTGCATCCAAATACTCTAAAGTATGATATCAAGGGCTTTCTTCCATTCCATAGTTCAAAAGAAGTTTTGTTTAAGCTGTCTTTTGAAAACTCGATTTGAAATATAATAAGCAGTATTTGTGGCTTCTGCCCAAAAGTAAGTTGGTAAGTCATACTCATTGAGCGTTCTTCTAGCCATTTCAATTAAAGTTTGATTTTTCCTTTCAACTACCCCATTTTGTTGAGGCATCCTAGGAGATGAAAAATTCTGTGAAATGCCATGTTCAAGACAAAAGCTTTCAAAGTTTTCATTCGTTGGAAGTAAAGATTACTTTGTTTCTTTTATCACATAATTGACTTACACTCAACAAATTATGTTTCAAGCCATCAACAAGTAAGACATCTTTAATAAAAGTAGTACCATTAATACCAATAGAGCCAATGCCAATTACCTTACCCTTAGCATTGCTTTCAAAGGTAACTTTACCTCCATCAATACTTTCAATTTCATTGAAAAGTTTTTTGTCTCCTGTCATATGCCTTGAGCATCCACTGTCTACTAGCCAAACATTTTTGTTTAATGTAGACTTGAGGCATACCTATAGAATCACAATTCAAGTATGGTTTTTAGGTACCCAATTGAGCTTGGGTCCTTGGGGGTTAGCATATGAAGGTTTCTAATGAGCCTTCCTTATCTAGCAATGTTTATTTATGTGACCAAATTTCATACAATAATTACACTGTTTAGGTCTGAAAATGCTTTTTGGTCTTACAATGCTTTTGAATGCCATATTTCTATTAGACAGAGTTTGAGAACAATGGCATGCACAATCATGATTAATTGGTGCTTTTCTAGATGCATGCTTATAATACATAAAGGCATGCTTATAATACATAAAGGCATGATTAGCCTTTTGAGGTTTCTTTCTGAGGCTTACCAATCCTTGATTATTCCTCTTATGTATAGAATATTTAGTGTATTTTGTGCATTTATCTCTTTGTGCTATTCCAGCAAATGTGGAGATGTGAGGTTCACTTGACTTAACAAAAATAGTCTTGTGAGAAGATGATGATGTACCCTTAAATCCTAGACCATGTCTAATTAAGAGTGGTCTTTGGGACACAATGAGAGTATCTAAGCTCTCCTTTCCTTTGTGAAATTTTGAAATGGTGTTTCTAAGTTCCTCAACTTCATTTTTCAAAGTATTGTTTTCTTTAAGCAAGGATTTAGTTGAGGGTCTTGAAGAGTATTCATCCATTAACTTTTGAAGAGATTCATTAGATGATTTAAGCTTAAAGTTATCCTTTTCTAAAGTATCCATTTTGATTTTCAAATTAGAAATGTTATTCTTATAGGTATTGAATTTACTTCTATATTTTTCTAGTTCTAAATTCAATACTTTTATTAGGCTTTGCTCATCATCATCATCTTCACTATTACTATAATTATCACTACTATGACTATTCGAAGAGTATGAGTGAAGTGATCTTACCTTATCCGAGATTTGATCCTCTATAGCCAGGAAACATAGGTTGACCTCTTCACTTTCATTGTCATCGTTTTCACTTGAAGAGCTTTCGTCATCCCATGTGGCTTTGTGGCCTTTCTCCCCATTGTCTCTTTGATATTTGCTCTTGTGCTTCTTGAGCCTTGGACATTACGGTTTAATATGCCCTTTCTTTCCACATTCGTAGCACTTTACCTCTTCTTTACTTCTTTATGCATCATTAGAAGTCTGTTTGAGGTTTCTTAGCCTGAATTTTCTAGAGTTGCTCATTCTTTTCTCAATGATTCTTTTCAGCCTTCTTGAGAGCATGTCAATGTCCTCATTTGCATCATCACTCTTTTTTTCATCATTTTCAACTTCCTCTTGAGACTTTGAAGTAGAGGCTTTTAGCGCTAGAGGCTTTCTTTTTTCTGGCTCTGCTTCAAGCTCTGTATCTCTTTTAACTGCCATTTCATGTGTGAGAAGTTTGCCAATAAGCACATCAATATTCATGATGCTTATGTCTTCATTTGCCTCTTCTATACTGGCAACTCTTGAACTGTAATCTTCGAGAGGAAGACTTCTCAGGATTTTGTTATTCATATCTTCCAAACTCAGGTGTTTCCCAAGTTTTCTCATGCCATTTATGATGGCTAGAAGATGGTTGGTCATGTTAGTAATTGACTCATTGGATTTCATCTTGAAGAGCTCATACTCTGAAGTAAGAAGTTGAATCTTTTTGGATTTAACTTGCTTAGTTCCTTCATGATAATTTTCCAATGTTTTCCACATGCTGTAAGTTGTTGGGCAGTGTTGTATTCTACCATATTCTTCAATGGATAATGAGCTTGAGAGAATTGTCATTGCTTTTTTGTTTTTGAAGTTTGCTCTTCTTTGAGGCTCTGTCCAATCATCTCTTAATAAGATTTCTTCTTCACCATCAACTCCTCTTCTAGTTTGTGGTGTCCATTCTTTTCGAACACTATCCCACACTTCAATTCCTTCACTATCCAGATACGTCTCCATCTGAAACTTCCAATGAGCATAATTTTCTCCATCAAAGTAAAGCTTGAGACTTTGGAATCCTTCATTGGCCATATCTTGATCTTTACTAGCACTGTTTAGGCTTCGATGCTAGACTTGGCTCTGATACCAATTGTAACACCTCTTACCCGACTTTCGTTCAGCAAGGTAAGTGAGTATTACCTGTCTAACTGTTTCATAAAATTAATGAAATGAAGAATTTTTTTTTTTACGAAAATATTGCAAACACTAAAATAAAATTTAATATAAGCACAAATATTCAAAATTTTGTTTATTTATAAAGTACATTAATTTACATTATAATTCATGTCTATAATACATACTATAGGAAATAAAACCATAATTTAATTTACAAAATTTGTTTTTTATAAAATGTACCAAAAAGAAAACCAAAGCTTTTTGTTTCTTCCTTCCGGGTACCCTTTTTCTTCTAACAATCTATTTTCTGCGCCTATCCTTCTAACCTGCACGAGAGGAAACCACTCGTGCTAAGCTAATAGCTTAGTAGTGCTTCAATGATAAACACTTTACATACACATATATTTGGCACTAGGTGCCAAATATATAAAATTAAACAATTTCAGCAAATACTCAATATTTAACAACTTGAATTTATACAATATTTATAAAAATCACATACTTCGATATTATTATTATTATTATTTGCTTGTGCCCATAACACTTATAACCGAACTAACTAATAGGAATAACGGGGTTATCATTTTTGACTTTCATAATATTGCGCCGAGTGCTTCATAATAATGCCATTACCAACATTTGTAATATTGTCATTATCGGCTTAATAATTTTGCATCGAGCGCATTCATCAATTTGCCATTACCGGCTTTTATATTTAGCACCGAGTGCCTAAAATCCCCTAATTGGCATGCCAAACTATTCCCTATTATAGTTCTAGACTAGGTGTTTTTGGGCTTAACTATATTTATATTAATTCACAATATTTCAAAAATGCCAATAGTATTCAATTGATCATAACTTTTTATAGTGTTTCCTACACAACCATACCCCATCTGAATTCCAATATCCATTTTCATTGCTTTTCATGTCTACATAGTATGCTAATGCTTCTAATATGTCTTACACCTTAATTGAGCTAAAATTTACTAAGTTTAAACTTCCCTCTTTTTATGTCATGGTTGCCCAAAAACTATATCCTAGTTCCCAATTCATTTTCTTCAATTCAACACTCAAATCATGCTTCACTTATCACCAATTGTTGTGCTTCTATGCTAATTTCAATTTTCCCCAAATTTCTTTAACTATGGAAGCCCCTCATTCATCCATTAACATCATATTTTCTTTAGTTTTTAAGCCATAAAATAATTAACTAACTTCAATTAACATTAACTCAAAGTTTAATTACACTTTCATCAACTAATCACAAACTTAAATTTCTATATTCAATCTTGCAACATAACCTATATCTATCAACCCTAATCACATATATCATCAATATGGATCTCAAATGGAAGGAAAAAAGTTAAATTTAAGAAGAATAAACTAACCTTAAGTGTTCTTCAAAGTGGCCAAAATTGCTCCTACTTTTCTCCCTTTTTCTTATTTTTTTCTTCCTTCCTTCTTGCTCCATTAGCACCTTTTATGGTAAGAACTCCTTAATTCAGAATTTTCATCTCTCAAAACTATTTTTTCCTCACTATTAGCATGCTGGAAAAAGGAAGAAAATGGGGATTTATGGGAGTGGAGATGGACAGCAAAAGGTGAGGAGAAATGAAGATGAAGATGACTTTATGGAAAAATGAGAAATTTGTTCTTCCTTTATGAATTTTATAACTAAATTAAGAAGTGGGTCCCACTAATTAAAATTAATCTTAATTCTTATTGGTTCATTAAGTTAATTAATCTTGATTTTTATTTAAACTTTGAGAAATTCCATATTTGCCACATCTTCCTCCATATTTACACTTTTTCCCCAAACAATCTCCATAATACCGATTTTGTCCATAGCAAATTTGTTTTTCTAATTCTACCACTAATCTTTTTAATTCCTAAATAATAATACCCTTAATTATTTTCCCTTATTATTAGTCATTTTTTTATGGGTTCAAATTTAGACTCCGATTGAACTTGCGCGCCTCACTACGGTCACTCGCAATCGGGGCCTAAATTACTGGATGTTACACCAATTGTTGTCTAGATATTAAACCAAGAAGGGGGGTTGAATTGGATATTAAAAATTTAACTTTTAAGAGCGGAAAGAAAAGTAAGTTTAGTAGGGATAGAAAGATATGACACTAGGATTGTTATAGAGGTTCGGGGTGTTAACAAACCCTACTCCTCTCCCCAATCTCAATTGGGAGTTTCACTAACACTCTAAGTGTTACAATGGAGTTTTACAAGCTCACTCCCAACTATGGTATTTCTAACAATGGATCACACCTAACCGAGAAATCCCTTGTGTTTTAATGGCTCAAACAATAAACCAATTCTTTGTGTTCTGAAGGCTCACACAAATAACCCTTACAAGTGTTCTACTCTTAACCCCAAAATACCCAAACTCACTTGAGTAGATGATTATAGAGAGAACCACTTACAAATATATAATGCTCAAAGAATGATGAGCACAAAGATTTTCACAAAGAATAAATGTTTGTTTTGAAAATATCAAATGCACAAATGGCTTACAACAAGATTTTGATTCGAAGTATTAGCTATTCTCTTATTCTTGAGTCATAAATGACTTGCATTTATACTTTCATGGCGAATTATAGTCGTTTGAAAGCATTTAATGTGGAAGTAGTCATTGCACCAACTCATATTTTCATGCCTGACATGTTTCTCTTTCCTCTTTCACAGTCGTGAGTATGATTGTCACAGTCGTGACTGTTCTTCCAAGCCATGACTTGAGTGGTGAGATTGGCCATGAAGCATTCTCGAAGGATTTGAGGTGTTTGATCATGGGCGTGACATTATATCTTCATGGGCATGACCATCCTTCCTAGCCGTGGTCCAAGTGGTCACTCTGGCCCTGAAGCTCTCTGGAATAATTTGTCATGTCTTTTATTCACGGGCGTGACTGATATGATCATTCACGGTTACTACCATTCTTCATGGTCGTGAACTTTAAAAGTAGGATAGTTGGCATTAAGCTTCACCTCGGGCGTGACATATAAGGTCACGGGCGTGAACATGCTATTTTTTCAATTGTTTTTTTAAGATTAGTCTTGCATTATCTATTCTTGCTATCATATTCCATACCCTGTTCAATAAACTTTAGAAAAAAGTATGTTAAATACATTTTGCTATTTTATTTGTTAGCATAAAAATGATGGAAATACCCCTCAATGTTTAACACATAGTATGAAGGAAATCATGATGAGATCATGATATTGAGATTCTTATCATGTGTAATTATGTTAGTATGAAAATTATCCCTAGTCATAGGATTAATGAGATGGGACATTATTAATACAAATAGACTAACACATCTTACACTCCTTGATTGATCGAGTAGTAGATCTCATAATCTATATAACATGAGATGTTTAGAGTTAACATATGGATGCTTGGTAAGTGTAGCTAAGTACATTGGATTATCAACTATGAGACAATCATATGGATAATCTATTCAAATGTCAATGATAGTCTCATCATAGCAATGGTGCAAGTGTTCTTAGACTTGAGGTATTCAAGGATATCTTGAATATTGATTCTGTATTTCAACACTATTCCTTGTTGCCTCAGGGAGGTTGCTCATAGGGTGGCGATTGGATATAGCTTGAGGTATTTGAAGTTAATTGGGTAACCAACAAAGGATTCACCACTCTTGATAAATGAAGTGTATACCTATGGTCACTTGTCATGGTCATTACTCGAGAATCTCTGGCCGGAGTGGAAATGTCATAAAAATAGTCTTCAATGACATATCTAATAGAGTAATGAGCCTTAAGGATAGGAACTAACATTACTTGGACTAGACATGATGTAGTCAGTCTAGTGGGAGTTGACACATGTCCATACTCTGAACCAAGTGGGTTATAGAATGGTGAAAGGAATAATTGCACAAAAATTGTTTATGGAAAGGTTCGTAGTCAAACCACTAACTTTGCGGTCAATTGGGGGTCATGATGTGTTGCTACATACCGCAAATGACTTGCTTAAATTAATTGTTAATTTAAGTGGTCAACATAACCGAGAACCTACTAGGTCACATGCATTGATGATATGGAGAATGAGTAAAATGGTCTTGGATAGGATCCAAAATATGAAAGAATTATTTCGAGATGGATCGCGATGGGATCGCACAGAAAAATCATTCAGGAGGGTCACGGGCCTGTGCGGTAGCAGGCTGCTGGCCTGCCTAACAGTAGCCCGCAGTAGGCCCAGCGCGCTGTCGCCTCCCACCCGTTGGCCAACGGCAGATTTTGGCTTTAATTAGGACAATTATGGCCAATAACTGTCCATTCATTACCCTTTTCTCCATTTTTGAATTTTTATCTTTTCTTTGAATTTGATTTAAATAGAAAAGACATCAAATGGCAGAAAATACACATGAAAATATTGTGTTGTGAAAATAATATTTTTAAGACAACAAAATTCTCTTAAGAACACTTTCAAAGCTAGCACTTTGAATTTGTTCAATCTATTTCTCTTGATAGTTTCTTCTTCATTTTTCATGTGGATTATCATTAGAGACATCCTAATGTGGATTGTTGTGGTTTGCTACAATCCAACAAAGTGATGATTTGAAGAACAAATAAGAAATTACAAAGTATAATTTCTAATCTTTATATTTATATAAATTAGTTTTAACGGTACAAGTATGATCTTTTGTTTCGGGTTTTGAAAATTTTATTTTTCCTCTGTGTTTATGAATATGATTGATTCTTCAAAGCCCAACAACCAAAAATACAAACTCATGCATTTCCAAAATTCTTTACTCAACATACATGTTTTAATACATGTAAAATGCCTTAATCAAAACTCATTTCTCTAACATGCATCACTTAACTCAAAATATCACAAAACTCTCATTCTTTATAGCTAAACCTATGATTTCATGTCATAATCATCATAAATGCAAATAAATCAACAATTATCATGTTAAACATGCATTATTTCAAACAAAGATAAGTTATTGCCTTAAATTATGCACAAATCTCTATTTTTCTCCTTTAATCTTCTAAGTAGCTTTTTCTTTGCCTTTACTTCCTCGAGCTCCTTCTTTAACACTTTGAGCTCCTCTACACTTTTCTTCACTTAATCACAACCTTTGAGGTTTCTCTCTCTTCAAAACTTATTTATTTCTCTTCCTTCTTTCTCTCCTAAGCTTCCTTAAGACTTGTAGATCATGAAAATCACTTTGTCTTAGTCTTTTCCCTCTCTTCCCTTCCTTTATCTATCTAGATTTCAAAGTTGGCTATGGTGGAAAAGAGGGCTAGAGTGATCAACTGGTTTTAGGCAGAAAGAAAAAAGAAATGAGGAGAAGAAGAAAAGGAAGAAAGAAGAAGAGAAATAAAAGTCTTCAGGTGGGACCTATCAAATTTGACCATTTCTTTGCTACTTAGATTTAATTAACATTAATTTCCTTCTTTTCCTTATGAAAACTGGCCAAGCCAATTAAAATGTCCAAATTTCATATGTTAATTAGCAAATAATCTCATTACTCCTCCAAATTTTGGTAAACTGCAATTTGATCCCAAAACTTATCAAATTTTGCAATTTAATCCTTTACTGTAAATCAACTTTTTTAACCTTTATAAACACTTAACTAGGCATGTATCAACATAATTTAATCATTACTTGATTAATTTTGGTCAAAATCCGAATTTAAACTCCGATCAGTCAAACGCGTCAACTTGGCGACATGTGCGACTCGGGGCCTAAATTAGCGGATATGAGAAATTTGATCTTGGGGTTCCCTTTTTTTCAGTCAGTACTAATGCAACAATTACTTCTACTAAGTTGTGCGTGAAACACACATGCTAAGCTACTAGTTTAGTGATACTTTTGGCAACTATTCAATAATTATACAATTATCTGTAAAACAAAATTTTTTATCAATTATAATTAATTTTCTAAAGATGCCAAAACAATCAAATTAAATCAAAAAATGTTTAAATCTTGCAAAATATATAATTGATCAGTTATAACATTTTATTTTATTAAGTATGTTGAAATTCGTTAATAATAATGCAAGACAATCATTTTAATAATTTACATTTTTTTTCTCTTTATTTATTTGGTAGCCTATGACATCTCAGACTGAAACTAAACATTGGATATAGGGTTTCTGCTATTTGAAAGTATACTTGGCGCCTCCTTAATTATTTGATAACTTGACGTTTAGCACATATATTTTCAATAATAACTTAACCCTTTTTCGATGCCTATATAATTTTAAACTTAGCACTATTTCTTAGTGCCTATATAAATTAAATTTCAGCACTATTTTCTATTGCATTCTACCCTTTTATTGGCATGACAACTAATCTTAATTTTTAGGTCTCGACTAGATGTTATAGGGTTTAATCAAATTTGTTACCTTTACTATTATTTACATCAATTATGTATGTAATGCTAATATAATTTCACATAAATGAAATAATCTCCATTAAATATATTACAATATCATAATCACTCATTACATTGTTATAAACATAAAAAAAGTCAAATAATATATTTTCTATCATAAAATTCAATAATATACTCATATACACAAGCTGCTCTATTTTGGGTAGAATTTATATCTCATATTGCTCTGCATTTTTTATCCATGTTTAAATAGAATTAAAAAAGTACTCAACTAACAAAATCTAGATAAATTTCTTATCTTTAATTACCAATTAAAATCACATCAAACCGAAACTTTTAGCAAAAGTTATGCATTTTACAATCAGCTACGTTTATGCTCATTATGCCCAGTATTTTCCTAGGCAGATTTCTATTTTTTAATTTGAGTCAATTTTAAACCTAAATTCAAGCACATTCAAATCTAATGGTGCAAATCAAAGTTGAAAATCTATGTCTTAGCTTTCCAACCCAATAAGAAAAACCTAAAAATCACATCCAAAACTCAAGTTATGCCCTAAAATGTAGACACTGTACAATTTTCAGCAACTTCATTAAATGACACAATTTCCTATCTTCATGAATCATCAACATAATCTAAAATTTATTTTCACATTCATGGCATCAATAAATAATTATTTCATCACTCAAATGAAATATCAATAATTTCTTAAATAATTTTACATAATAATACAATCAACAATTAACATTTTTTCCATATTGAATTTTTGCCAAGTGTACATAAGTCCCCTTTGATTCACCATTTTGTACTACCTAATTGGCTTTCTCCATGTCCTTATTTCCTTTTCGATTATGGCCCAAAGGTTTCTCACCTCCTTGCATAACAATAATTTCACACATACTCAATTTATATCTTATACTTTAATGTCACATAAAGCACATAAAGCTCACTTAAACCACTAATCACCTGTACCCCATCTTAGGTCCATTAATTACTCTTCAAGTCTATTATTAACCCTTAACTCACACTAATAAAGCACTAAATACACTAAACAAATCTTAATCACCATTAACATACTAATAACCCCAAATTACCAACCTTAATGGTAACTAACCTCAAAATGGGAGTAAAGAGGAGAAAAAAAGTAAGAAGATGAAAGATCTAACCTAACCTTTGTAGATTTTCAAAATGACCTAAATCCTTCCTTCTCTTTCTCTTCTTTTTTTTTTCTTTCCTATTCTTTCGTTTTGCTCACTTTGCTTCACTTTCTTGTTGATAATACCTTAATCCATCATTTTTTTATAATTCTAAATCCTAGCTCTAATTGTAGGAAAAAAAAAAAGAAAAAGTGAGGTTGTGGTCATGGAAAAAAGGCAGAGAAAGCAAGAGAATTTTGTTTGTTTAAGATGAGGAAGAAATAAAGACAAAAAAGTGAAATTTTGACTTTTATATTAGGATTAGATGGGTGGTTAGGATTAATTAGATAATCTTTTCTCTCATTGGTTTGTTAATTTAAATCAATCTTCCTTTATTTTTAATCCAAAGAATATTCATTTCCTTAGATAAATAATATTTCATTTTTATTCCTTCTTAAAATATGTGTCAAAGTATTGTAAATTCAAATTCCGTTCAGCGAAAAATTATTATTTTCTAAATTTTAGCTTTGAATCTCAAAATTCTCAATTAATAATATCCAAAATATTTTTTTTATATTTTATTATCATTTTAGTTTTTTCTTTCATGTATAAATTTAGATCCCGATCGATTCGGGGTGCCGAATTTTGGTCACCTATGGCCGTGGCCAAAATTATCGGGCATTACACCTTACCTATTCAAATTATGCTAAAGTGGTTGTAAAATTTGAGAAAGACAATATTTTTAGTGAGTTTGGGACTCTAAATGACATCAGTGATAATATGAGCCATTTTTGCAACAAGGTATTCTATGGGCTCTTAAAGAAATATAGTGTTGGTCATCATGTAGCCATGCCCTATCATCATCAACCTTCAGACCAAGTATTTGTAAGCAGTGCATAAATTAAGTTTATATTGGAGAAAATAGTGCAACCTTTAAGCAAGGATTGGGCTCTAAAATTGAATTATGCCTCATGGGCATATCGAATGGCTTATAAGACCCCTAATAAAAAAACATGTCACTTACTAGTTGAGTTGGAGCATAAGGCTTATTAGGCTATTAAGGCTTTAACCATGGGAATGAGTGAGTCTGATGAGGAAATACTACTTCAATTCCATGAATTTGAAGAGTTGAGAAATGAAGCATATGAAAATGTAAAGATTTACAAAGAGAGAACTAAATGGCTCCATGAAAAATTTATGACCAATAAGAATTTAATTCTAGTATGAAAGTTTTTCCATTTAACTCTCATTAATTATTTTTTCAAAAAAACTAAAATGGAGATGGAGTGATCTTTTTGATTTGGTTCAAGTGTTTCCCTATGGAGCTGTGAAGTTGATGCATCCAAAGAATGAAGAGAAGTTTAAAGTGAATGACCATCGATTAAACTCCTATTATGAAAGCATTCCATTGGTAAAATAGGTGGTAACTATGACCACCAACCCTCCAAAAGTAGAAAGTCAATGAGCCTAGAAAATAATTGTTGTGCTTATTGGGTGGCAACCACAGTTTAGTTATGTTCTAACTATTTTTATTCATTGGAAGTTTTGAACATGAAATTTGTGCTTAAAGTATGCCTAGACCTTGAATGTTAGGAAGACAGAACAATGAAGAGTTGAGTTGTTAAAATTTGCAACATTCTAGGCAAGTATGGTATAATTCAACTATGTTGCGAATGCACTAAGTTGTCACATGCATGACGAAGAAGTGCCCTATAATGCCTGCAAGTTAGGACTTAAGAATAATGTGTGTAATAAAGGTGTACAAAGGGTATATGAGAGGTATATAGTGGTTATGGGTTTTGAAAATATGAAAAAGTGAAGTTACTAGCATTCACACATGTGACATATAGAATAACGACCATGAATGTGGTGAAATTCATATTATAAAACTAAGGATCTTCACGACATTGACACATGTGTTCATTCTCGTTAAAACCTATAGTTTAAATTTTGCAATTTCGTATTTTTGATATAAACTCACAAAGTTTCAATTCATAACCCTCACCATCAAACCTTTGAATCTTCATAATCAATTCTCCTTCATTCCCATTGATTTCTAGCTCTGATTATATGTAACCAATCCTTTAAACGAGATTAAAATTGATTGAAATCAAGGGTTTCACGAAAGTATCAAAACCTAAACCAATGACCATTACAATATGATTTTGAACCATAGAACCAATCTATAATCATTGATAAAATGTTGGGTTTTGAATAATGAATTAGATTCATAAACGCAGTGGAAAAATAAAATTTTCAAAATCCGAAACAAAAGATCATACTTGTGCTATTAAAACTAATTTATATAAACATAGAAGTTAGAAATTATACCTCGTAATTTCTTATTTGTTATTCAAATTATCGTTTTGTTGTGTTGTAGCAAACCACAACAATCCACACTAGGATGTCTTTAATGACAAGCAATGCAAAGAATGAAGAAAAAACTACCAAAAGAAAATGGTTTGAACAAATTCAAAGTGCTAGCTTTGAAAGTATTATTGAGAAAATTTTATTGTGATAGTCCATTGAAGAAATGAAGAATGAGTAAAATAGTATTGGATATGATCCAAAATATGAAAGAATTATTTTGGGATGGATCGCGATGAGATCGCACAGGAAAAATCATTCAGAAGGGTCATAGTCCCGTGCGAGCTCGTGCGAGCTAGGCTGCCCAGCACGCTGCTGCCTCCCTCCCGTTGGCCAATTGGTGATTTTGGCCTTAATAAGGCCAATTAATATTCATTCATTTCCCTTTTCTCTTTTTTTGACTTTTCATTTTTTCTTTGAATTTGATTCAAATAGAAAAGACATCAAATGATAGAAAATAGACATGAAAAGAATATTTTCAAGACACAACAAAATTCTCTCAAGAACACTTTCAAAGCTAGCACTTTAAATTTGTTCAAACTATTTTCTTTTGATAATTTCTTCTTCATTCTTAGCATTGATTATCATTAGACACATCCTAGTGTGGATTGTTGTGGTTTGCTACAACTCAATAAAGTGAGGATTTGAATAACAAATAAGAAATTAGAAGGTATAATTTCTAACCTCTATGTTTATATAAATTAGTTTTAATGGCACGAGTATGTTCTTTTGTTTCGGATTTTGAAAATTTTATTTTTCCATTGTGTTTATGAATCTGATTCATTCTTCAAAATCGAATAGTGGTATCAGAGCCCCCTTTTGTCCAATAAAATTAATGTTAATTGAAAGTGCAATGGAATTGTATATTATTGATGATTATGGATCAATAGGTTTTGAAAAATTGAAATTAATTTGTAAAATATATTTTACACATTTGTATTTCTCTAATATGATATGGGATTATTAAGGATGATTATTTTCATTGAAAAATGATTTGAATGTGATTCAAATAATTAATTTCGGATTTATTTCAAAAATGCTTGAAATTGTCTTGTTTATGAACATACATGTATTGTTGTTTGGCTTAATTGATGGGGCTGTTTATATTTTTCTCGTAATTTGATTATGAAAAAACTTATTTAGACATATTGATAATATGTTTATTCCTCTAGAAGTATCCAATAATTAATTTTTCAAAAAAACACAAAAATGGGACTGTTTTCAGCACCATTTGATTATGAAAAAACTTATTTAGACATATTGATAATACGTTTGATTTTTTTGTATGTGTTTATTTTGTTTCCAGCACCTTGAAATATTTTTTATGTGATTAAAAATATATTATTTTGATGTTAGATGCATACAAAAAGTATTTTTCAAGCATTTGAAAGTTTAAAAAATTCTAGATATCGAATGAGTCATTTTGAGCGTCTAAGTATGCTGGTTCATTTGTCTTAGTAATTTTGGCTTGTACCAAAAATATTTTGATAACTTTAAACTGAACTAAAGATGATTAGAATGATGATTTGAAGTTCTGGAAATTTTTGTAATTTTTCGAAATTAATTTTGAATTAATTTAAGTTGTGAAATTGTAATTCTAGTATGAGTGGAAATTGGTATGTATATTAAAATTAAATTGTTTAATTTTAACATCATAATACTCTGATTTTAAAGAAAATTAATTTTGAATTAATTCTAAAAATATGGAATTTAATTGAATTTCATTAAATATTAAATTCACTTTAAAATGACATACAAAATTAAATTAACCAAAAGAACACAAATAGACAATTTCGGTTCAAGCGTTTAATCGATTTACAAATTGAAATCCAAAATTGTCATTTTTATTTTGTGTATTAGAGAATGCAGGTTAGGGGTGTATGAAAAGGTATGATGGATGATTATGGACTTAGGCCCAATGTAATTGAGCATGCATGGAATTGTTTTGTTTATGGCTAATAGGGCCTACGTGTCCCTATATCTCTTTCTTTCTTATGTATTTATCTTCTCATCTTACTCCCCTCAAATGTAAATTGAGGTTTTCTACAATTTGAAATATGTAATTAGATTACATAGGATTAGGATAAAATGAAGATACAAAGGAGGAAGAAACAAAGGAGGTGGTAGCATAAACAAGAAGACTTAAAAATAGAAATTTGATTTCTATATTAGGTCGTAAATTCATGTATATACCTAGGTATGACTTAGTCAATTTCTCTTTGGCTCAAGAGATTGACTTTAGTATGTCCATAATCATGCCATATAGTTAATGTAACTATCTTTTATATATCATATATATCCATGTGATGCATGTATGATATATAAAAGTATGAAATAATAATTTGATAAGGATTAACAAAGAAATCTCTCGCTAAATAAACAATTAAGTCTTATGTCATTAATATGGGGAGAACTAGAGTTCTTTTAAAGTTAGGGTTGTTGAGTTGCCTCAAGCTTACTCTATAAGAATATGTTAAATCCATTGAAATTAGATTTCATGATTAATGGGTTAGACTTAACCGATATTATTGACTTGTCAGATTTGCACAAAGGTTAATGTGTATTGGAGGCGAAGTTGGGTTTGTATATATAAGATGTACATATATCAAGAGTTGATAGCCCAATGTATGTGCACACATCAATAAATTGATAGCACAAGATTCAGTAGTTGCATGAATAATGCAATTGGTATGGATAGATACCTACCAACCAAACTAAGGATAGCTTGTTGAGTTGCCTCAAGGTTATTCTTAGCTAATTGGATATCAACCCACTAGGAGAACTTCCATATAAGTTCTCTCAGGTTCATAGTGAGAGCTATGGATTTGCAATAAAATAGTGGGAGTCATAAACATGCATTTTATGTACATTCTAATATGTTCTATTTTGAATCTAGATTGCTAGAATCATCATCATGACAAGTGTGAATTTGCGATCACTAATGGAATCAAATAAGGGCCTAATTTTTTGGATTGGCTAAGGAATTTGAGAATAGTTCTAAAATCCAAAAATATTGGCTATGTCCTAGATAAGGCACTCCCTAATCCCCCTACTACTAATGCTTATGAAGATGTTCAGAAGGCATATCAAAAGCATCTGGATGATAGTGAAATGGAAAGCTGCATTATGCTTGCTACTATGTCAGTTGAGTTGTAAAAGCAACAATAGGCTATGGATGTTAATTCCATAGTATACCATATAAGAGAGCTTTTTGATGAGCAAACACGTTCAGAAAGATTTGAAATTTTGAGGTTGCTATTCCACACTAAGATGGTTGAGGGGACATCTCTAGTGCAATATGCATTGAAGATGAATGACTATACTGAGAGGTTGCCCACTTTGGAATTTGTGATGGACCATGAATTAAGTATTGACTTAATTCTAATCAGTTTGTCTGATAGTTATTCACATTTTATGATTAACTATAGGATGAACCAAATCTCTACCACTATTCCTGAGCTGATTAACTTGCTAAAAATAGCTGAGCCATCTGTTCAGAAGGACAGTAAGGCTATCATCCTGGTGGACTCTTCAAGTTCTAAAAGGAAGAACCATAAGAAGAAGAAGAAGTCCTTAAAGCCTAAAGGAGGCATGGCCAAGAAGAAGGCCAAGGAGATTGCTCCAAAGGGGACATGTTTCCATTGTGGCAAGGACGACCATTGGAAGAGAAACTGTAAGGCTTACTTGGAGTCCTTGAAGAAGAAGGCATCTGATGCCCCATCTACTTTAGGTTGCAACATTAGCTATAGGAACATATGTATTGAATCTCCCTAGTGGGCTTATATTAAATTTGGATTATTGCTATTATGTACATGTTTTGACTAAAAACATTATTTCTGTTTCAAGTCTAAATAAAGATGGCTTCCTTTTAGCTTTTAGTAAGAATTATTGTTCTATTATATTGAATGAAATAATTTATACTATTGGTACATTATGCAATGGAATATACATTTTAGATATGTCATGTAATGCCCGATAATTTAGGCCACGGTCGCGGTTGAGTGAAATCTGGCACGCCGAACCGATCAGGTCTAAATTTGAATATGAAAAAAATAAATTAAAATAATAATAAGATTGGAGAAAATATTTTGGATAGTATTAATTGAGAATTTTGAAGTTTGGAGTTAAAATTGGAAAAAAAATAATTTTTCGCTGAACGAAATTAGAAATTGCAGTGTTTTTAGCACAAAAATTATAAGAAGGCATAAAAATAGAATATTTTTTATCTAAGGAAAGGAATATTCTTTTAATTAAAATAAATTAAGAGTGATTAAAATTAATGGACCAATAAGATTAACAACTAACACTAACCACCCACCTAATCCAACTATAAAAAGTCAAATTTCCATTTTTCTTATCATTCTTCTTTTTCATGTTGACCAAACCCATTTCTCTCCCTTTTCTTCTTCTTTGGCCGTGACTCTCCTCCCCCAATTACTCTTCTTTTTCTTTCTTCAATTCAAGCTAAGATTAGATAAAAAAAAAGGGATTAAGGCAAAATCATCAAAAAGAAGAATTTTGAGGTATGTATATTTGGAAAACATTCAATATATAAAATTGTTGATTTTAATTTTGTGATGTGTATTAAATTATGAAAATCATTTCTGAGTGATTCTTGTTGGGTTGAAAAGTTAAGAAATAGTTCTTGAACTTTTATTGAGACCATTAGACATGAATATGCCTGAAATTAGGTGAAAAAGTGACTCAAAGTTGACCTAGAAATCTGTTCAAAAAAAACATTGGACAGATTGGCAATGAACGCATATTAGGAGAAAATTCATAATATTTACTAAAAAATGCTTTTTAATGTAATTCTAGTTAAAAATTAATGATAAGACATGTAACTATATTTTGTTAGTTTATCACTTGTCCAATTTCCATCGAAAAAGGGATGAACAATACAGACCAATATAAGGCAGAATTCTGTCCAGTAAAATACTGGACAAATTGTAGTGAACGTAGCTTAGGAGAAACTTTATAACTTTTGCTACAAAATTCCTTTTAATGTGATTCTAGTTGTATATTAAAGATAAGACATGTATATAAATATTTCTAGTTGATCACGTGTTCCAATTCCATCTAAAAATGGATTAAAATGACAGAGAAAAATAATGCATAATTCTGTCCAGTAAAATACTGGGCAGATTGCAGTGAACATAGTTTAGGAGAAAATTTATAACTTTTTCTAAAAATGCCTTTTAATGTGATTCTAGTTGGAAATTAAAGATAATACATGTACCTATATTTTGTTAGTTGATTATATGTTCATAATCTATCTAACAGTAGAAGAAACATATAGAGCATCATAAGGAAGAAATGCTGTCCAGAATAGAACAGCACGAAGAAATGTGTTGATTGTGAATTTATATGACATAAAATGTATTAATTGAATTTTTCTTATAATTATAATGATTGAATGAGCTAGTATGAGGTTGTAAAATATTGAATGGGATTTATTGCATTTATATGGAGTTTATATTAATGTTCCCTACATAATTTATGTAAATATTAATAAAGGTAACAAATGTAATTTAAGCCCTATAACATCTAGTCGAGAACTAGAAATTAGGATAAGTTGGCATGCCAATAAAAGGGTAGAAATGTAGGCACTAAAAATAATAGTGCTGAGATTTAATTTAAGTAGGCACTAAGAAATAGTGCTGAGTTCAAAAATTACGTAGGCACCAAAAAGATGCTGAGTTGTTATTGGAAATGTAGGCGTTAAACGCCGAGTTATAAAATAATTATGTAGGCGCCGAGTATACTGCCGGAGAGCAGAAATCCTGTATCCAGTGTTTAGTTCTGGTCTAAGATGTCGTGGGCTATTAAATAAATAACAGAAAAAAAATGTGAATTATGAAATTGATATTGTGAATTTCATATCTTGAATTGTTAAGCAATTTCAAGCATGCTTAATGAATGAAATGTCATAATTGATTAATTAAATATTTTTGCATGAAGAAAATGGTTTTATTATTAATTGAATATTTGGCATGCTTAATAAATTAATTGTAGTTTAAAAAATTTTATTTTAGAATTATTTATGTAATTATTGGATAGTTGCCAAACGTACCACTAAGCTAGAAGCTTAGCGCGTGTGTTTCACGCGCAGATAAATAGAAGTAGTTGTTCCGATAGGGCGACCGAAGAAAAGGGAACCCCCAAGATCATATTGCAACAGTCTAGTTCTTTTTGTATGTTTTGAAAATTATGTTGTAAAAATTAAATTCTAAGAATCTTTTTTTATGTGAATTTGTGGCATGTAGGATTTATAAGGAATGAATTTTATAATTTTATAAATCTAGTATTGTTTCTAAATATTATGGTTTAATTGCATGAGTTCAATTAAATCAAACTATTTCAATCACTAGTTATATATTTAAATGAAACAAATAGTAATAAATATTTCGCTAATAATAAACTCAAAAAAAAATTATTACAATGATTTGTACATTGGTTGTAAAAAAAAAAAAAGTTTATTAGCACTTCCATACAAAAGTGGTAGTTTGGGGTCATTTGATTATGAATCATATGACACATGTGAATTTTGCTTATTAGGCAAGATGACTAAATTACCCTTTAAGGGAAAGGGTGAACATGCTAATGGAATTTTAGACTTTATACATTCAGATGTATGTGGTCCAATGTCTACACACGACATAGATGGTTTCATCTACTTCATTATTTTTACCAATGACTACTCACAATATGGGTACGTGTATCTTATGAGGTACACATCTGAAGCTTTTTGAAAAGTTCAAAGAGTTCATAAATGAAGTAGAGAAATAACTTGGCAAAAGTATTAAAACACTTCGATCAGATCGAGAAGGTGAATACTTGAGCTAAGGGTTTCTACATTATCTTAGGGATAATGGGATTTTATCTCAATAGACTCCACCTTACACACCACAATACAATGGTGTGGCTGAAAGAAGAAACTGAATCTTGTTAGACATGGTAAGGTGTATGATGAGTTTTGTGGAACTACCTAAATCGAAATTTATATATTAAATGGAGTTCCTTCGAAGTTAGTTGATGTTAATCCATATGAGATATGGTATAACAAAAGGCCCACATTTTCTTACATGAGAAATTAGGGTTGTCCTGCTTATGTGAAGCGGACAAAGTCAGATAAGCTTGAAGCTAAGTCTGACCAATGTCTGTTAGTGGGATATCCAAAAGCATCATATGAATATCAATTTTACCACCCCTTGGAACAAAAGGTTTTTGTTTCAAGACATGCTATCTTTTTAGAGAGAGAATTCCGTCTAAAATGAGATAGTGGAAGCAAAATTGAACTTGAGAAAGTTCAAGATACTCAAACAAATGATGATCAACTGCCTGAACCTGAGCTTGTTATTCATGTAGATGAAATAACAGCTCAACCTTCTGAAGCACAAGAGCTTCGTAGGTCAAGTAGGATACATACTATTCTAGAGAGATATGCATTTCTCATTAGCGAACAAAATGATGTATTGCTCATAGAAAACGATGAGCTACAACCTGTGAACAAGTTCTGAATAGTTCAGAATCTGACAAATGGCTATGAAGTCAGAAATAGATTCCATGTATGAAAACCAAGTATAAGGTGCAAGTGGGTTTTCGAAAAGAAATACGACATGGATGGTAATTTAATTACCTATAGAGCTAGACTTTTTGCTAAAGGTTATCGTCAAAGAGAAGGAATTGATTATGATGGAACTTTTAGCCCAGTAGCTATGCCTGAATCCATAAGGGTACTCCTAGCCATTGCTACTCATTATGATTATGAGATATGGCAAATGGATGTGAAGATAACTTTCCTTAATAGAAATCTGACTTCAAATGTGTACATGACATAGCTAGAAGGCTTCATATCCAAAGATGGAAAAAAGGTATCTAAGCTTCAAAGATCCATTTATGGATTAAAGCAAGCATTCAGGAGTTGGAATATTCGGTTTGATGAGACAATCAAACAGTTTGGTTTCTTACAAAATCCAGATGAACCTTGTGTTTACAAGAAGGTAAGTGGGACTGCAATCGTATTTCTTGTCTTATATGTAGATGACATATTGTTAATGGGAAATGATGTCTCAACCTTGCAATTAGTCAAAATTTGGTTATCCAAGAATTTCTCTATGAAATACCTTGGAGAAGCAGTCTATATTTTAGGGATAAAGATCTATAGAGATAGATCTAAGAGATTGCTTGGTCTTTCATAGTCTACATACATAGATAAGACGCTAAAGAGGTTTATCATGGAGCAGGCCAAGAGGGAATATATTCCCATGACCCATGGGATTACTCTCTAAGTGTCCAAAGACACAAGATGAGAGGACACACATGAGTTTGATTCCATATGCTTCAACTATAGGATCAATCATGTATGCTATAATATGTATAAGACCCGATGCATCATATGCTCTGAGTGTCACTTGTAGATACCAATTGAACCCTAGTGAGGGTCATTAGGTAGCTATTAAGAATATCATTAAGTACTGTAGAAGGACTAAGAATGTATTCTTGGTATATGGAGATGGAGATCTTATTATGAGTGGGTATACTGATCCCAGCTTCCAATCTGACAAGGATGACTCAAAATCATAGTCAGGTTATATATTCACACTAGATGGTGGAGTAGTTAATTGGAAAAGTTCCAAACAACAGACGACTGCTGATTCCATAATCGAATAAGAGTACATTGCCGCTTCTGAAGAAGCAAATGAAGCAGTTTGGATAAACAAATTCATCACAAAACTTGGAGTGGTTCCCAGCATTATTGTTCCACTACAATTTGTTGGGTTTTGAAGAATGAATCATATTCATAAGTGCAGCAAAAAATAAAATTTTTCAAAACCCAAAATAAAATATTATACTTGTACCATTAAAATTAATTTATATAAATGAAAATATTAAAAATTATACCTTGTAATTTTTATTTGTTCTTCAAATCTTCACTTTGTTGTGTTGTAGCAAACCACGACAATCAATACTAGGATGTCTCTAATGATAATCGACGCGAAGAATAAAGAAGAAACTATCAAGGGAAATGGTTTGAACAAATTCAAAATGCTAGCTTTGAAAGTGCTCTTGAGAGAATTTTTGTTGTGTCTTAAAAATATTGTTTTTCAAAAAAAATATTTTCATGTCTATTTTCTGTCATTTTATGTCTATTCTATTTGAATCAAATCCAAAAATAAGATGAGAAGCCAAAATAGAGAAAATGGAAACAAATGAATAATAATTGGCCATAATTGGCCTAATTAAGGCCAAAAACAGCCGTTGACCAATGGATGGGAAGCTACAGGTGCTCTAGGCCTGCTGCGGGCTGCTGCTGGGCAGCCCAGCTAGCCCGCAAGGCTGGCCAGCAGGTTACCTAGCCCGCGCCGGCCTGTACGGGCCCGTGACACTCCCGAACAATTTTTCTGTGCGATCTCATCGCGATCCATCCTAAATAATTCTCTCATATTTTGGATCATATCCAAGACCATTTTACTCATTCTCCATATCTTCAATGCGTGTGACCCATTAGGTTCCCGGTTATGTTGGTCACTTATATTAACAATTAATTTAAGCAGGTCATGAGCGGTATCTAGAACCACATCATGATCCCCAATTGACTGGAAAGTCAGTGGTTTGACTACGAACCTTTCCATAGACAATTTCTGTGCAATTATTCCATTCACCATTCTATACCACACATGGTTCAAAGTATGGACATGTGTCAACTCCCACTAGACTGACTAGGTCACGTTTAGTCCAAGTAATGTTAGTTCTTGTTCTTGAGGCTCATTACTCTATTAGATATGTCATTGAAGACTATCTTTATGACATTTCCACTCCGGACATAGATTCCTGAGAAATGACCACGACAAGAGGCCATGGGTATACACTCCTTCTATCAAGAGTGGTGAATCCTTTGTTGGTTACCCAATTTGGTGCGAATACCTCAAACTTTAATTGAAATGACTAGAACAATGCTCAATGAGTATGGCTTACCAACTTAATTTTGGGCAGATGCCACAAATATTGCTTGTTATATTTCAAATCGAGTTTTCAAAAGACCTCTCTTAAAAAAAACTTCTTTTGAGCTATGGAATGGAAGAAACCCCTTGATATCATACTTTAGAGTATTTGGATGCAAGTGCTTCATATTGAATACCAATGACAACCTTTGAAATTTTGCCTCCAAATCTGATGAGGGTATCTTTTTAGGATACTCTACAACTAGCAAAGCATATATAGTATTTAATAAAAAGTCATTAACTGTTGAACAATCTATGCATGTTATTTTTGATGAATCTAGTAGACTTGATCTTGTGAAAGGTAGTGTTCTTGATGATGTTATAGGTACCATGGAAAGACTTGATCTTGAAAATGGAAGAGAAGAAAATGATCAAGAAGATTCACATCAAGAAGATTCTATACCTCAAGCTCAAGAGGAAAACATGCAAGAGCTCCCAAACGAATGGAGATTGACAAAGGATCACCCCAAAGAGCAAATCATTGGTGATACTACAAGGGGAGTAAGTACTAGATCTCATCTCAAACATTTAGTTTCTGACCTTGCTTTTATTTCTCAAATTGAGCTTAAAAATATTGATGAGGCTCTTAATGATGAAAGTTGGGTGATTGTCATGCAAAAGGAACTCAACCAATTTGAGAGAAGTAAGGTATGGACCTTAGTACCTAGACCCAATGAGCATCAAATCATAAGAAGCAAATGGGTACATAGAAATAAACTAGATGAATAAGGTTCAATAACTAGGAATAAGGCTAGATTGGTTGCAAAAGGGTATAATCAGGAAGAAGGAATAGATTATGATGAGACTTATGCTCCTGTAGCTAGATTAGAAGCCATAAAAATATTTTTAGCATATGCATGCCATATGAATTTCAAACTCTTTCAAATGGATGTAAAAAGTGCCCTTTTAAATGGTTTTATAGAAGAAGAAGTTTATGTAGAACAACCACCAGGTTTTGAAAGCTATGATTTGCCCAATCATGTATTTAAACTTTCAAAAGCATTATATAGTTTGAAACAAGCCCCAAGAGCTTGGTATGAAAGACTAAGTTCTTTTCTCTTAGAAAATAATTTTACAAAGGGGAATGTGGACACTACATTATTCATTAAAAAGCATAAGCATGATATTCTAATAGTTCAAATTTATGTTGATGATATCATATTTGGGTCTACTAATGAATTGGTTTGTCAAGAATTTGCTAAGTGTATGACTAGGGAATTCAAAATGAGCATGATGGGTGAGCTAAAATTCTTCCTTGTTCTACAAATACAACAAGGCAATGAGGGCATATTCATCAACCAATCCAAATATGCCAAATACTTACTTAAGAAATTTGGAATGGAACAATGCAAGAATGCCAAGACTCCAATGAGCACATCAACAAAATTGGACAAGGATGAAAAGGGTAAGAACATTAATGAAAAGCTCTATAGAGGTATGATCGGATCACTTTTATATCTTACTGCCTCTAGACCTGACATAATGTATAGTGTATGCTTATGTGCTTCCTTTCAATCATGTCCTAAAGAGTCTCATTTTAATGCAGTAAAAAGAATTTTTAAATATTTTCATGGCTCATTGCATCTATGTTTGTGATGTCCTAGAAATCCATCCTTCTACATTATAGGATATTCAGATGTTGATTATGCTGGAAGTCTTTTAGATAGAAAAAATACTTCAGGTACTTGTCACTTTATTGGAGAATACTTAGTTTTTTGGTTTAGCAAGAAATAAGTTTCATTTGCTCTTTTCACCGCTGAAGTAGAATATGTGCATGATGTTGTTGTACACAATTCCTTAGGATGAAACAACAACTTAAAGATTATGGTCATAATATGAACCATATACCTATTAGATGTGAAAATACAAGTGCCATAAATCTATATAAGAATCCCATTCAACACTCTAGAAGTAAGCATATTGACATTAGACACCATTTTATTAGAGATCATGTTCATTATGGAGATGTTGTATTGGAATTTATAAGCACAGACAATCAATTGATAGATATCTTCACTATGTCTCTAAATTAGAAAAGATTTAATTTCATAAGAAGAGAGCTTGGTATGATTGATGGATTAACTTTATGATTGCCAAAATTGTCAAACTTTGATTGATAATTTTGTGTTTCTTGTCTCATCTTATTAGATATAAGGCAGCTAATTTGATGGAAATATCTTGTTAACCTTGAGGGGTATTTCCATCATTTTGATGATAATAAATAATATAGCAATATTGTATTTAACATACTTGTTTTTGTAAGTATATTATACAGGACATGAATTAAAATAGCAAGAATAGAGAATTGGAAGGATAATCCTTGAGAAACAAAAAGCAAGAAGTAGCATGTTCACTGTCGTGACTCTAGGAGTCACTCCCGTGAAGGAGGCTAACCGTTACCAAAACCAATATTTGAAGTTCACGACCATGAAGGAAAAACAAACCGTGAAGTAAGCATTTCAGTCACCCCCGTGACTGAAGGTGTCACCACCGTGAAGACTTCATTCAATTTCATCTAGAGAGCTTCACGACCAGAGTCACCACTTGTCTCACGGCTGAGAAGAGTGTCATGCCCGTGACTGATTAATGTCACGCTCGTGACTCTATATGTCAAAACATACCAGAGAGCTTCACGACCAAGGTCACCACTTTAGTCACGGCTTGGGAAGAACTGTCACCCCCGTGACAAGCATATTCACGCCCGTGACCAATGAAAGAGAAAAATGTTAGGCGCGATTTTTTTGTTGGTACAACGGCTAGTTTCTTATTTAATGTACCCCAATGGCTATATTCAGCCATGGGAGTATAAATGGAAGTCATTTATGCATTAAGAAAAAAGAGAATGAGAAGAAAAACAAAAGATTAGCATATACTTCAAATCACAAGCTATCTTGTACTTTTATACTTTGAGAACAAATCTATTCTCTGTAAAAATCTTATTGCTCCTCATATTTGAGCAATAAAGATTTATAAGTGGTTCTCTCTGTAATCTTTACTGAAGTGAGATTGGGTAGTTCTGGGTTAAGAGAAGAACACTTGTAAGGGTTAGTTGTGTGAACCTCCAAAACACAAATTAAAAGGTTGTTTGTGTGAGCCTGTAAAACACAAAGTATAGGTTGTTTGTGTGAGCCTGTAAAACACAAAGTGTAGGCTGTTTGTGTGAGCCTGTAAAACACAAAGGAATTGGTTATTGTGTGAGCCATTAAAACACAAGGGATTTCTGGGTTAGGTGTGAGCCATTGTGAGAAACACCATAGTTGGGAGTAAGCTTGTAAAACTCCATTGTAACACTTAGTGTATTAGTGAAACTCCCAATTGCGATTGGGGAGAGGAGTAGGGTTTGTTAATACCCGAACCTCTATAACTCTTTGTGTCAGATTTTCTCTATCCTTTCTAAAATTAACAATTTTATTTCTGCACTTCAAAGTTTAATTTTTGAAACTCCAATTCAACCCCCCTTCTTGGTCTAATATCTGGGCAACATATCTGTTATAGGGGATAAAAGCTCCTTAGAAATGCTTTAGTCTTGTTTTATACTTAATTTTATTTAATGAGGATTTTAGGCAATTCACGCCCGTGACATATATTGACGGCCGTGATATAAGTCGCCAAAAGAACCAGTAGCTTTCACGACTTGCTTCACAACATTCTTCACGGCTGAAAGTAGTGAAGACTATGTTTCACGCCCAAAACCTTTTTCTATCACCCCATGAAACCCTTTGTTCATGCCCGTGATGATTTTTCAACACCGTGAATTATTTCCACCAAAAGCTTACAGAAGCATTCACGCTTTATGTCACGCTCTGTTTCACAATCACAAATAGTGAAGATTGTACTTCACGTCTGTGACTTGTCTATCACCACCGTGATAGTTCATCATTCATGCCCGTTACCTTTAATTTTCATGACTGTGAATAATTTCACCTCTCTCTTCACGGGTAGAGAGCCTCTTCAGGAAACCGTGAACACGAATTTCATGCCCCTGATTTAGTTTTTACGCCCGTGAATATGTCAGCTATAAAACATTTCTGCCGTTATTTCTCTCATTCCAACTTTCCAACTTCTCTCAACTTCTCTCATTTATCACCATTGAATACCATTTTGAAGATTCCGGCCCCCAAGCAACTCATTCCATCTATAAATATCTTTAAAAACCATTTCCATCATTAGAAATCACATCACTTTAGGTTTTACTCCAAACTTTCTATCTAATTTTTCACTCTTCAAAAGTTAATTTTTCAATCAAAATGGAAATTGGCTCCTCCAAGTATACAAGAAAGAAGTCGCATGCTCCAAGAAGGTACACGGATTACCTTCTAAACATTATTCAGGAGCATTGCCATCCTAGATACTCAGTTCTCAAGAAAGGGCCACTCATTTCCTCTCGTTCATTTGAATGGCAAACCATCCATACACTCGGCCTCGAGACAAGCATGACGAAATAACTACAGGCTTGTCATATGAAAGATTTCATTGATATTCATAAACCAAAACTGAGGGAACCAACTCTAGAATTCCTGAGCACCCTACAAGTCTCTCCTACCAGCATGGTGAAATTCAATATTTGCAAGCATCCGAACACCTTCTCTGCCACAGAGGTTAGAGACATGTTCAACCTTCCCTCTGATGGTGTCCTAAATGAGAGTGAAGTGGAGTTCTATGCTACTCAGGCATGGACTCACTTCGAGCTTGACTGCAGCTGGGACATCAAGAAGATGAAGAGCACCCACCTTCGATCCCCAGTGCACAAGTACTTGCATAGGTTTCTAACCTAAAGAATTTTTGCCAAGGGAGACAACAATGGATCGATCAGGAAATCAGAGCTCTTTCTCCCGGAGATGGCCCGAAGAGGCCTAATAGTGGCTTTATCTTAATGGTTTGCAAACCATCTTTTGTCTATTGCCACCAAGCCCTCCGGAGACATTCTGATTGGTGGGTATGTGGCTCACCTCGCCATTAAGCTGGGATACCTGAAGCTAGAGGAACACCACTTCAACCTCATACTAGCACATCATCGAGACCGACTAGACGTCGAGTCCTTCATCAAAATGGGAGCGACTATTCATATAGTATTTGAGAACAACATCTACTACCGCTTCACCAACACTGCTGGTGAGATTATTTGGGAAGACAATGACTCAGATGACTTCAAAGCTATCCTACAAGGAATCCAATAGAGGAAGAGAGTTCAAGTTGAAGTGGTGCCTCCAGAGGTTGAGCAGGAAATTGGACAATCCTCTGCTTCCATACCAAACTTGGCTCTATAAGTGGCTGACCTCTTGGCACCATGGTTTGAGCAATTGCAGGCTACAATGGATGAGAGGTTAGAGAACCACTAGTACAAAATAGTGTTATATGTGTCTGTTATTTTGCATTTTATGCGTCTGTCAAATAGTAGACACATATATAGGAGACGCATATGATATAAATTTTATGTGTCTATCCTTTTGACAGACGCATATAATCAATTATACACGTCTATCATTTAATAATAGCATACGCATATAATAGTTATACGCGACTGTCGTTTATTAATAGCAGACGCGTATAACGTGATTATATGCATCTGTCCTTTAATAAACGACAGATGCATAATATCAAGGTTATATGCGTATGCTATTAATAAATGACAGACGCGTATAACTATTATATGTGTATGCTATTATTAAACGACAAACGCCTATTTGCTTTTTTTTTTTTTAAATTTAGGTTCATATTATAATGCTACCAGCCATATATATATATAACCTGCGCACTTCAAAATTTATAATAATTCAGCTTCAATAAGGCACAGTAGGCATCCAACATTCAAGTCACAAATACTCAATAATCAAGAATTCACAGGAGAACACAAACTAAAAAAATTAAATAAATCAAAGCAATATCATCATGCCTAAAACAATTCACATTAAATAATTAATCTACAAGTTCTTCAAAATTCTTTAATTTAAAATTGTATTTCTCATTAATATGAAATATTTTACAAAAGTAAATAAAAAGATTACATACACTCTCTCATAAAGTAATTTGATCACATATGTCGAATTACATCTATTTGATCTTGACTATATGATCCTTTTTCAAAAGCCTACAAGACAAATAAACAGATAATAGAAAATATGTTAGAAATGAAAAAATTAATAGCTAGTTATGTATCATACTTGTAATATAAACTGACTAGTATTTGAAAGAACATACCTTAAGCAATGTTGTATCACTGTTATGATATACAACAATTTCGTACATATACCTTATGATGTAATATCCGCATTCAACACCTCCTTGTTGTTGAGGGCAGTTAAAATAGAAAAAACAACAAAGGCCCATGCTAAATAAAGGATTATAAAATCATAAAAACTTTAATTTAACTAGTAATTCAGAATATAAAATTCTCATCGAAATATCATTCCATTTTAACCTGGCACCTTTATTTTTTCAACCTTCTATAGCATAAGTTCTATAGGCTCTGAAAAATAAATGTATATCAAAATCGGCATTAATATTGAAAATGCTACAAACATCGTAGAAACTATTAGCTAGTAGTATTATAACTTACAGGTTAATATGAGGTTTCAGACTTATATCGCGGCTGCCATGAGATAGAGGATCCATGAAAAATGCCTCACTCCGTTCACAGCAAAATACAATTAACATTCAGTGGTTACTATAGATATACAAATATGTTAGATTTAGTAAAAATGTTGAGAATAAAAATTATGCAAACATGAATGTAAATATTTCTTACTTCTCGAAATATGGTAGTAGAATGAAATGTTTATCTCTTTGTTCCTTCAAAGCTTATATAATATATATTTCTGCTGAGTTAGTCTCTGTGAACATCAAATGAAGCATTGTTGGACAAAGAAATCCGATCGACGATATGAAGAATGTATCGCACAAGTTATAAAGATACCTGCATGCATGAATCACAATACATACATAAGTATTATTTTTGTATTTTTTAAATCAATCTTATAATATTAGTAATAAATAGTATAATCTTACATCATAAATATTCGAATGATCGAGACATCAAGCCATTCTATGGAGATGAGTTGAGCGATGTCTTCCATACCAACATGAATCATCTGATTATCTACTGGATACTTAAACACTGTAATGTCTGCAGGAACTTCAAAAATATACCCAGTAGGCAATTTAGCAACCATCTCATGCATCAACCTCATGTCACCACTGAAAGTTGCCAAAATGTGCTCATTAACTAAAGGCCCATGTTGTTTTGTAGCTGATTCTTTGGATAAACCGCTACCTTGTTTATTTTTTGGAGCCTTCTTTAATGGCTTTGATTTAAGTTCCTATCAATTAATAATAAATTATGGTATATTATGATATATGAAATGCGATAATCTATATTTTATTATTTTATAAGTTTAGAAATTATTACCTCTCCAAGAACCACAAGATGTTGTGGCCATTGAACAAAACTACCTTCTGCTTTCCCAACTGTAGTTAAGTATTCAGTAGGCATAGGAAGTTTGGCTTCATGACATCCAGATAATACTTCATCTACAGATACCTTGACGTGATTGGGCATGATAGGTCGATTGTGCACCATAGCATCAATAAGGGATGGATAAACCATACCCCTTGCCACAATCACCTGCTTACCTTCATTAATGGTAGCAAGTCTGCATGATGTAGGTGTCTGCAAAAATACAAAAAATCAATATTAGGTAGATTAAAGTGGAAGTGGAAATAATGAAATTCAAAATTTTTACCTGTAATTCTGATATTGGAAATGGTGGGTCCACAGAGTGACAACTGCTAGGAGTTGGGCGAGCGAATGAAAGACTCATCTCCACCTCCATATCAGGGCCAATTTGAGAGGACTTCCTAGTTCTCTCCTCTATCATATTCTCAAGATGTGCAATATGTGCCGAGAATTTAGCAAATAATCTTGCCTCTATTTTAGTCTCAAGCTCTTCTATAACTTTAGGTGAGATGGATGTTGCTAGTTTCCTTTTTCTAGGATTACCATAAAATGTTTTGATGGTCACAGCACTTCCAACACCTCTCACATAGCTAGAATGTTTGGGCTTTTAAAGTGCACGTGACAATATGTCATCATGCCTCTCTAGTACCCAGCTACCTTGGGCTACTTCTCCCCGTAATGTCTCCTATTCACCAGATAAACAATATGTTATAAGAAATCATAGATAAAAACAAAACACGTTCCTTGATATCATTGTTTGTTTAGCAAGTTACACTTACGATTTTTGTTGCCACCTCTTTTGTCTTTTCTACTGGGATTATATAATTTCCTTATTCTGTCTTTTTTGTTCTAGCTCTTACCCAATCTAGGCTTCGATCATATGATGATGTAATATCAGAGCTCATAGATGGTGATGATGAAAAAGAAGAGATGGGATCTTCAATAATCCATTGAGTCCTTTTCCCAACATAGCCTACACGACCCAAGAAATGTGGATGCACATTCTTTACTTGCTTTGCCTTCGCCTTGACACTGATTTGCTGTTAACAAAATAATGAAGATCCCATTATCATGCATTGCATAAATGTAAATATAAATTGCATTAATCTACTTCATAATTAGTACCTCATATTCTTCAGATTCATGTGCTTGTTTAAACTCCTCCCAATCTTTCTCAGTGATAAAGTCATATAATTCCAATGGTGACTTTTGCATTAATTTATTCTTTATGTACTTAACCACCAATCGATACTTAAAATCCTTCCACTACATTCCAACAGTTTTGAGTACAATATTTTTCTTATCATTCGAAATGTTGAACTCTTTCTGCAAAATAATATTTTAGATTAATTAGTTTTACTTCTTTACAATCAAATTTGTTAATAGATTTGAAGGAAACTTACCTTGATATCTTCCCAAATTGTATTTTTAAGACCCTTAGCGACCAGATCCCAGCTTGTTATCGTGATGTTCACATGGGAACATGCTACAAGGCCAACGTAGGAACTAAATATATCGGCGTATGTTCCTGTTAGGCGATCAAACTCATCGAAATCTATTGTCTTTTGTTCATTACCTTGCTTCTTCAATTTTTTGCACGTGGTAGCTCCCCTAGTTTTCCTTTTTTTCATGATACTTGATGGCTCAGAATCTGGTTGTTCATTGGACATGATTTCCTGTAACATAAGCATAACAAAGAAACATGTTAGTATAATCCACAATAATAATACTTTATTTTAAAGGGAAATAAAAACAATAGATTTATATGATAAACAATAACAAAATTGGTAATTATGAGTATAAACCACATTAATCATAATACACATTTATAAATAAACTTACAAGAAACATATATGCATCAATTATTGGCGATTTTCAATCCATATGCCTTCAGTATGATCATCACGCATCTAATTTGAATCAAAAATACATTCCCCAACTGGCATTGGTAACCCGATAGAAAATGGGGGAGTCTCATCAAACTGATCATATTCTTCCTCATCTACCACATCATCAATACCAACAATACGCCTCTTACCTTGAAGAACAATAGACCACTTACTATCGTCAGGGTCAACAATATAAAATACTTGTTTAGCCTGTGAAGCAAGAATGAATGGATTATCTTGATAACCCAATCGGCTAAAATCAACCAAAGTGATTCCTAACTCATCCACTCGAACACCGCATCGGTTTTCAATCCATTTACATCGAAAGAGAGAAATCATAAATTCCCTATAATCGAGCTCCCAAATGTCTTCAACTACACCATAATATGACATCGTAGCATCTATTGGCATGGTGTCTTTAGCACTAGAACATTCTCGTGATGAAGCTATCAAAGTAACTCCACTATTTTGCATTGTGCTTTGGTCATCCTGATGTTTAATGTAAAAGGTATATTCATTGATGTCATATCCTTCATAAGACCGTATATTCAACCTAGGGCCATAGGCTAACCATTTTATGGTATCAATTACATCTTCTGGCACTTCTGATAATTGACGCATCACTCGGTCTTTAAACCATCCAATAATTGAACTATTATGTTCATTTGTCGACCATATTTCACCTTTGGATGGATTCAGATGCCTTAAAATGGACATGTGCTCTTCTAAATATGGATGAACTTGTGTAAGGTGGTGCAACACAACGAGATGTGCTTTCTCACGCATCTGAGCACCGGGTAATACCATTTTAAATCCAATTGTTCCTTTACCTCCAAGTCTTCCCTTGTGATGAGACTTAGGAATGCCAATAGGTTCAACACCTGATAAGTAGTCTATGCAAAATTCAATGCCCTCCTCAACCGAGTAACCTTCAATAATACTACCTTCAGGTCGATATCGGTTCCTCACATACCCTTTTAAGATACCCATGAATCTCTCAAAAGGATACATATACCTCAAATACACTGGACCACACAATTTAATCTCTCTCACAAGATGAACAACCAAATGCACCATTATGTCAAAAAAGGAAGGTGGAAAATACATTTCAAATTGACATAGAGTAACAACAATATTGGCTTGCAACTCATCCAAATTATCTGGATCAATGACCTTACAACAAATTGCATTGAAGAAAAAACAAAGTCTTGTGATAACATTCCTCACATGATTCGGTAGTATTCCTATAATTGCTATCGGTAAAAATTGTTGCATCAAAACATCACAATCATGAGACTTCATACCTATCAACTTTAATTCTTTCATTGACACAAGACTTTTAATATTTGATGAAAATCCATATGGAACTTTAACACCATAAAGACACTCACAAAAGCTTGTTTTCTCTTTTTTAGACAATGTATAACAAGCTAGGGGAAGATATGTTCGTTTCCCTGTATCTTAAGGCACTAACTCCATCCGTATGCCCATTTCTAACATCTCCTTTCTTACTTTGATACCATCTTTTGTTTTTCCCGGTATATTCAACAATGTCCCTCTAATAGCATCACAAACATTTTTCTCCACGTGCATAACATCAATACAATGACGAATCGGTAAGTATTCCCAATATGAAAGATCCCAGAATATAGATCTCTTTTTCCAATGACCCTTTTGAGCAGGTTTAAAAGGTTTACTAAATGCATTATCAATTTTTATAACTCATTCAAAAATCTTATTTCCTATTAATGGAAAATGAGCTACTCGTATTTCGGTATATCTATTGAAAGACTTTTTCTTCTTACGATAAGGGTGATTAGGAGGGAGAAATGTTCGATAACTCATATAAACATTTTTCTGGCTATGATTTAAATGTTGGTCCATTGTGTTGTCCTCACAAATCGGACACGCTTTTGCTCCTTGCACGGTGTACCTAGATAAGTTACCATAAGTCGGAAAATCATTTATAGTGCAAAATATCATGACATGTAAGGTAAACATGCTTTCACTGTATGCATCATACACTGGCACACCTTCATCCCACAATAGTTTCAAATCATCAATAAGTGGTGCAAGGTAAACATCAATATCATTTCCCGGTTGTTTAGGCCCTGATATCAACAACGATAACATAATATACTTACGTTTCATAGTCAGCCAATAAGGTAGATTGTAAACCGCAAGAAGAACTGGTCACGTGCTATGTTTACTACTGAGTGTGCCATGGGGGTTGATTCCATCCGTACAAAGTCCAAGCCTTAGATTCCTAACTTCACCACCAAATTCTGGGAACGTTCTATCAATTGTTCTTCATTGAGGAGAATCTGCAGGATGTCTAAGTTTTCCATCATGTTTTCTTCCTTCTACATGCCACCTTAAGTTTTTTGCATCTTTTGCATTTGCAAACAGACATTTGAATCTTGGTATTATAGGTAAATACCATAATACTTTAGCTGGAGGCTTTTTTTTTATCCTCAGAAGAAACGCTCCACACCTTGGTCACTCATGCAAGTCCTTATATTCATTTCAGTATAATACACAATCATTTGGAAATGCATGTATCTTCTTATATTCCATACCCATCGGACACAACATTTTCTTAGCCTCATATGTAGATGTGGGAAGCTCATTTCCCTCTGGAAGCATGTCTTGCAACAATTCTAATAGTGCCGTGAAACTTTTATCACTCCATCGATTTTTTGCTTTCATGTTACAGAGTTTAAAAAAGTTACAACCGGGATACAAAGGTTTATCAGTATCGTTTAACTATCTCTAAAGGTATTCCGGCCTTTCCATAAAATGTTCTGTATCATCTATCATCTCATCTACATGATCATTCTCTTCATCATCAATGTTATTTTCTCCTTGCTGATCAAATTCATTATTATTAGAACGTGTCCCAGTTAAAACACTCTCACCATGTCATATCCACCGTGTGTAACCTTCTTTAAAACCACGCCTTATTATATGAGATTTTCACTATATGAACATCTCGAAACTTTTTCATGTTCTTACAATCAACACAAGGACATACAATCATTTCTTCCCTTTCCCTTATTTGCTTTTCCTCCGCAATTATAATAAATTCCGCAACTTCTTTCAAATATTCAAATGTAGTGCGTCTACCATACATCCAACTTCGATCCATATCTAACCACACAAAAAAAGGTTCAATATATATAAGTCTTATTGTTTTTTAATCAGGAGAAACATTATATATAATATCCTTAAACATATAATGAGTAAATCTTGAATGGGTATTCATGATTTTGAATCCATTGTTGATTGAAAATATCGATTTCATATCATTGCTAAACTGTTAATGCAACTATCTAGAAACATAATATATATATATATATATATATATATAGTTGGAAAATTTATATACATATGAAATTCAAGTATGAATTATGCAACCATAATGACTAAAATGAATAGAAGGTTGATGATATTAAGATGAGGAAAATATACCTCGAGTGTTCTTGTATTTCAGTACGGAAAACTTGATGTGAGGAATGAAGCCTGGTTCAAGATCAAAATCTATCATATTATCAAGTGAGGATCAAGATTAAAATTCATAAAATGACATTGGGCACTCCCAAAATCAAAGCTGTCAACCATAATAAAGATGAGTTGCAAGCACATACAATGTGGCTACTTGTAAGAAACCAATGTTGAATGGAATCTCTCATGTTAGCTAGTTGTAGGACAAGTCCCTATCAATAGAAGGTATATTTAGTAAAAATTCAATCAATTAAACAAAGTATTACAAGTATTTCAGTTTGCTGAGTTGGATGAAGTACATACAAGACCTGGAAGGAAGTTGTGTTGCCTATATTTTATGGAATACTCCCAGTCAAGTTGTTGTTTCTCACATCACTATAGTGATAATAAGAATCAGACTAAATAGGCAAACACATGGCAAAATGATGACTAAAATAATTAAGCGCTCACAAAATCTAGAATTTGGTACTGGAAACTTACAAATAGCACAGCCCAGTCAGCTGGCACAAATCTGGAGAACATATTTTGGCTCAGGATAAGGAGGAAAGCACAAAGATGCTCAGGCAATTCAGCAAACTGGACAGAAAGACAGCAAGTCAGCAAACTGGATTGTTACTTTGGCTATCCATCTAAAACCATAAAAAAATGCCAAATTAAATTATGCATTGAATGCAAATTTTTTGTTGTCATTCAAATCATAAAAATGAGGTGATGATGATAATTAGGGACCAAGTATCATTATAGAGCAAAGAATATATAGGAAAGAAAGATTTACATAATAAGTCTAAATTAGTTTGACTTTGAAGACATAATATTTTATTATAAATTTTGCCAAAAAAACATATTTATAGATTGATTTAGTAACTGGGTTAATAAAAATTCAAAATATTTGGCATATTTAGTAAAAATTCAATCAATTAAACAAAGTATTACAAGTATTTCAGTTTGCTGAGTTGGATGAAGTACATACAAGACCTGGAAGGAAGTTGTGTTGCCTATATTTTGTGGAATACTCCCAGTCAAGCTGTTGTTTCTCACATCACTATATTGATAATAAGAATCAGACTAAATAGGCAAACACGTGGCAAAATGATGACTAAAATAATTAAGCACTCACAAAATCTAGAATTTGGTACTAAAAACTTACAAATAGCACAGCCCAGTCACCTGGCACAAATCTGGAGAACATATTTTGGCTCAGGCTAAGGAGGAAAGCACAAAGATGTTCAACAAATTCATGAGACCACATGAAACATTATGACCCAAATTAGGAACCAAAAATAAAACTGATTCAGCAAATTTGCATTTTTAAGTTTAGATCAATATGGTTAATAAATATATTTTGATAAGGAAAATGATTCAAACTGGATTTTTTCCATGATTGTACTGTGTGAATGCAGCGCATATAACAATGAAAATATCGATTCCAAAATTATCTAATTCCTAAATTCACCTTCAACCATTGATAACGTGTGATTTGGTACTGAAAACTTACCTATTTCTCTTTCAATGTTTGGGTTTGATTCGGTAATCTCTTTCTTGTTTGCTGAACAAAGCTTGAGCTTTTATCCACTAACTTTATTACACCTAAAAGTTATTGTAAGTAGAATAACACTGCGATCAAGTCCAAAGGTAATTAAGAACATATGGAAATAACTAAATTCATCCAAGTAATATTGACAATGATGGAAGAAGAAAGCTTCAGAGGTGGTCTGTCTATTTCATTATCAGGAAGAACAAAGAAGATTGCTTGTTCCATCAGTTTCAATGTTGCTTTAAACTACTATCAACAACAACAAGGACTATTAGGAAATTATAATTAAGCTTTTTGTGATACAAAGAAAACTCAGTTCATCATAAACTTTCAGGAAAAAAATAGAAAACAATAGGTTTGCTTGTAATTAAAGACAGTCAAACCATATCATATATGTAAAAACATATTGTTGTAGCCAATCAACAAAAGTTCTTCATTCCATTTAAAACAAGATTGTCTTATAAATTGATGGAAAAGTGGCTAGGAAGGATGTTAGAAAATTAATTAACAGTTGACACAATACGTAGTTGTAGCTAATTGATCGATCACAGTGCTATATGACTATGGCTTTTTAACTTAATTATAGGCTTTTTTTTCATCATACTTTATGCACTTCTCCATTTGTAGTGTGTTTGCTACTACATTTCTATAATGGCGTATTTTTTGTAGTTTATATTCCTCTATTGTTAGAGGCTTGGAGCTGCCTAGACTTGCACTAAATAACCACTTCAGCACTTCCTATCTTTCCTTATCAGGCTGTTATCCCTGCTGAGATCATGAGAGACACATCTATTGAATGCTTGAGGGGTACTGCTAGCATGAGAGATCACAGGCTTTTGTCATATCTAATTTCATGGACATATATTTTCTACTACTTTTCCACTAGTCTTCATTTGAAGTAATCCCTCAAAAGCCACCAGTATATCATTTGTAATTAAGCACCTTAGCACAAAACACATTTTGTTATTAATCTATATCACGCAAAATAGTTTTTAATCTATTAGCCATCATTTTATGGCAATTTTACAAACTATATTACATAAACTAATTTGGTAATATTCAAAGTTTAGCATTGTATCACCCAAAATAGGTTTTTTTCCTTTTAGATACCACTGCATTAAATTATCTAATATTACTGTCACCCTCCTAAAGCGATTGAAGTCTATACCTTTCTCACCACATAATTTCCTTTCTACTTTACTTTTTTCTGCTAATTCATCTTTTACTATTTTTCTTTGTAAACATAGCCTAACAAAACTATCCATCCCAAGATGCTTTAATTCTTCTATCAACATTTTGCATTTAAAGGCAAGATTACCAAACATTCTTTTCACCCATTTTTTCAACTTGGCCATGGAACCATTGACTAAAGTATTCCATTCAGCTCTTGAGTTAAAATTGGATTAAATCATTTCCAAACAACATGGATCCCTAGCCCATATGGCCTCAAAATGAAACACATTCTTTTGATTGATACTAGTATCTTGCCCTTTTAACTGCAACTTCAAAGGAAAATGGTCAAAACCAACGTGTAAAATTTGATAGAGGTAAGCCAAATTAAACTTTTCTAAGCCAAATACAAAAACCTAAACACTAATCAAAGTCTCTTATCAATAAAGTGCTCACCATTTCTTTTGTTGTCCTATGTAAATGGATAGTTTCAAAGTCCCAAATCAGTGTGTTCACAATTTATAAACACATATCTAAATTTCATCAACAATTGAACTTGGTCTAGTTGAACCCCTAATTTTTTTAGAATTATCAATTATCTTATTAAAATATCTAATAAGCAGCCATGGAAAATCTAATTTACTATGTAGTTGGCAAATGAGTTTCAATGATTTATTTTTATTTCTCCACTCTGGCCATCTATAGAAAAATTTCAAACACCATTGGTCTCCTCCCTCACCAATGTGATTTTCAAAGTCTAAATAATGTGCAAAAAAGGACACCAAATTGAAATCAATGTTATCCTTCCAATATTTGCCACAGGCTTCTTTTTTAGACATTGTTCTCAATTTTCGAGGACCATGAATTTTGGTATTAAATCATACAATTTTACCATTTACCATAATAAAACAAAGAAAGCCTCAACCCAACAATCCCTTTCTATCAATTTCCAAGCTAAAAAGGCTTCTAAACCAAACGAAAACTAAGTTGAAAATGTATATTTCTATCAACAGTTTCAAATCTCACCTAATTAAGTCTATAAACCAAAATTTGGAGTCATATTAGCCTCTACTACTATTAACCATATCATCAAAAACCATCCAAAGCAATATAAAATCATCGAAAGTAAAAGAAAGAAGCAGAAATATCATCGAAAGCAAAAGATTAAATAATAACCAGAAAGATTAAAGATTAAAGCAATATAAAAAGAATCATCGAAAGCAAAAGAAAGAAGCAGAAATATCCAACAACCCATATCATCAAAAACCAGAAGAGTAAATAATAACCACAAAATTAAAATTAAAATTATAAGGTTTTAAGTTTTTACGTACCCTTTTCTCTTAGAATGTCAGATTGGACTCCCCCCCTCCCCACATTTAACAAGCTTGATTTGTTGATGAGATGAAATGTATAAGAGAGTTTCAGATGAGTATAATTTGTTGCAGACGATGAACAATGTGTTAAGAGGCTCGTTTTTAGGTTTTTAAAAAATTTATATGCGTCTGTCTTAAATAATAACTGACGCCTATTATAATATCATTTTGATGCTAACAAATAAAATAGTAATAATGTATTTAATATACTTGTTTTCTAAATTTTTTTGAACAGGGTATGGAGTATGATAGCAAGAATGGAGAATGGAAGACTAATCTTAAAAAGATAAAAATTGAAGAAATAGCATGTTCACGCTCGTGACCTTATATGTCTCACTCGTGATAAAGCTTAGCGCCAACTTTCCAATATTTAAAGTTCACAGCCATGAAGAATGATAGCAACCGTGAATGATTATATTTGTCACGCCCGTGAATAAAAGTCACGCCCATGAGAAGACATGACAAATTCTTCCAAAGAGCTTCATGGCTAGAGTCACCACTTGGACCACAGCTAGGAAGGATGGTCATGCCCATGATCAAATACCTCAAATCCTTCCAGAATGCTTCACGGCAAAAGTCACCACTCAAGTCACGGCTTGGAAGAACAGTCACGACCATGACAATCATACTCACGACCGTGAAACAGGAAAGAGAAACATGTCAGGTGCAAAAATAAGAATTGGTGTGAGCCTTCAAAACACAAATGAGTTTGGGTAATTGGGGTTAAGAGTAAAACACTTGTAAGGGTTATTTGTGTGAGCCTTCAAAACATAAGGAATTTGTTTATTGCGTGAGCCATTAAAACACAAGGGATTTTTGGGTTAGGTGTGATCCATTGTTAGAAATACCACAGTTGGGAGTGCGCTTGTAAAACTCCATTGTAACACTTAGAGTGTTAGTGAAACTCCCAATTGAGATTAGGGAGAGGAGTAGGGTTTGTTAACACCCGAACCTCTATAAAAATCCTTGTGTCATATCTTTCTATCCCTACTAAACTTAACTTTTCTTTCCGCACTTAAAAGTTAAACTTTTAATATCCAATTCAACCCCCCTTCTTGGTTCAATATCTGGACAACAGTAGCAAACCACAACAATCCACACTATGATGTCTCAAATGGTAATCATGCAAAGAATGAAGAAGAAACTATCAAAAGAAATGATTTGAACAAATTCAAAGTAGCACTTTGAAAGTGTTCTAGAGAGAATTTTGTTGTCTTAAAAATAATTTTTTTTACAAAAAAATATTTTTATGTCTATCATCTGCCATTTGATGTCTTTTCTATTTGAATCAAATTCAAAGAAAAGATGAAAATTCAAAATGGAGAAAAGGGAAATGAATGAATAGTAATTGTTCATAAAGACATCAAATGGCAACGGGCCTAATTAAGTCTAAATCTTGTCGTTGGCCAACGGGAGGGAGGCAGCAGCGCGCTGGGCCTACTACTAGGCAACCCAACTGGCTTGCTAGGCAGGCTAGCGCCATACTAAGCTTGCACAGGCCTGCGTAGGCTCGTACTAGCCTGTGACCCTCCCTAACAATTTTTCTTATGAGATCTCATCGCGATCCATCCCAAAATAATTATATCATATTTTGGATCCTATCCAAGACAATTTTACTCATTCTCCATATCTTCAATGCGTCTAATCCATTAGGTTTCTAGTTATGTTAGCCACATAAATCAACAATTATTTTAAGCAAGTTACGAGCAGTATCTAGCAACACATCATGACCCCCAATTGACCGAAAATTAAGTGGTTTGACTACAAACCTTTCCATAGACAATTTTCATGCAATTATTCCTTTCACCATTCTATACTGCACTTGGTTCAGAGTATGGACATATGTCAACTCCCATTAGACTCACTACATCATGTCTAGTCCAAGTAATGTTAGTTCTTGTCCTTGAGGATTATTACTCTATTAGATATGTCATTGAAAACTATCTTTATGATATTTCCACTCCGGACAGAGATTCCTGAGTAATGACCACAACATGAGGCCATGGGTATATAGTTCTTCTGTTAGAAGTGGTGAATCTTTTGCTGGTTATCCAATTACCTTCGAATACCTCAAGTTGTATCCAATCACCACCCTATGAGCAACCTCCCTGAGGCAACAAGGAATAATGTCAAAATACATAATCAATATTCAAGATATCCTTAAGTACCTCAAGTCTAAGGATACTTTCACCATTGCTATGATGAGACTATCATTGATATTTGAATAGATTATCCATATGATTGTCTCATAGCTAGTCATCCAATGTACTTAGCTACACTTAGCAAGCATCCATATATTAACTATAAACATCTCCTATTTATAGATTATGAGATCTACTACCCGATCCAATCAAAGAGTGTAACATGCGCTAGTCTGTCCAGATTAATAATGTCTCGTCTCATTAGTCCTATGACTAGGGATAATTTTGATACTAACATAATTACACATGATAAGAATCTCAATATCATGATCTCATCATAATTTCCTTCTTGCTATGTTGTTTATCAAGGACTTCATTAATTGATTTAAGATCACTTATCAATTCATATATCAAATGAACATCAAGTTAATGAAAAAGCCTTTTTATTAATCAAATATATTTGTACAATATGTGGTAAAGGTGATTACCTTTAGAGCACTCCTTTAACACTAGCAACACATTATGACTATCCAATTAACCAAAAAATCAATGGTTTGACTTTTAACCCTTCTATAGACAATTACTGTGCAATTCATTCTTTCATCAATCTATATACCTCATTTGGTTCAAAGTATGGACTATATGTCAACTCCCATTAGATTGACTACAACACATCTAGTTCAAATGATATTAGTTCTTGTCTATGAGACTCATTACTTTCATCAAATATGTCCTTAAAGACCTTTTTCAAGATTTGTCCACCTCGGCTAAGGATTTCTGAATAATGATCTCTATAAGAGGCCATAGGTATACCCTCATTCTATCATGAGTGGTGAATCCTTTGTTAACTACTCAATTACCTTCAAATACCTCATGTTATATCCAATCACCACCCTATGAATGACCTATTCAGAGGCAATAAGTAATGGAATCAAAGTATAGGATTAAGTATCCAAGATAACCTTGAGCATCTCAAGTTTAAGCATACTTGCTCTATTGCTATGATGAAACTATCACTAACATTGAATAGATATCCATTTGATTGTCTAATAGTAGGTCATCCAATGTACTTACTATTCTTAGGAAACATCAACATGTTAACTCTAAACATCTTATGTTATCAACTTATGAGATCAACTGCTTGACCTAGTCAAGGAGTATAACATGTGCTAGTCTATCCAGATTAACAATGTCTTGGCTTGTCAATCTTATGTCTAGGGATTATTTTGGTATAAACAGAATTACGCATGATAGAAATCGCATTATCAAGATCTCACCATGAATTCCTTCATACTGTGCTACATACCAAAAAAAACTTCATTAAAATGTGAAAGATCTAAATCAATTCATATATAACGAATACCATGCAATGAAAATGCTTTTAATTAATAATAAATGAGTACATTAAGTGCCTAAAGTTATTGCCTTGAGAAAACCTCTCTAACAAGGATAAATTGCACGATAATTGTCTATGAAATGGTTAAAAATCAAACCACTGACTTTCTGGTTAATTGGGCAGTTATGATGTGTTGCTAGATACAACTCATGATCTTCTAAGTCAAGAAACATTGATTAGAAATTCATTATGGGTTAAAATATTTGACTTGTAGAATCCTATTTGGATTAGGATTCCTCTTGAGACTTAAGCTGCCAACATGACTGGAAAATATATTAGGTCACACGCATAGAGGGAATGAAAAAATTGTAAAATGGGTTTTGGATAAGATCCGTTGAGAGAGAAAGAGAATTAGGCTTTTTATAAGAGTTATAAAAAATTGGTCAAATTCTATTTGGATTAGGATTGGTGACATGATCAACAATGGGCCATATACCTTATGGAAAAGGGCCTATTAAGGCCTTTTCTTTTCTAACCCGAAAAGGGATTAGAAGAGTATAAGTACTCCTTTTACGGAGTAAATTTCATTACTGGCCCCTTAAGGAAAATAAGAGTTATTTTTCTTCTCTCCATTTTCTCTTTTATAAGACAATGTTCCATACCTAGCATTTTGGACCTTTGTCACCCCATCTCCTTGGAGGTTTCCTTCTTCTTCCTTCGTATGGATACTCTTAGAGGTAATCCTAGCTTTGGATTATTATGGTTTGCTACAACCCAACAAAGAAGAAAAATCTCACAACTTGGAAGATTAAGAGTTACAAACAAAGGTAATCAAATTCTCTCATTGAATGGTTCAATCCGATTTTAAATCACATGGGACATTCCATGGGTTTTAGATTTAATTAAATTTTTATATTTCTACTGTACTATGTATGAGATGCATGTTCAAAACTAAATAGTGGTATCAATTTCACCCTATGTAAATTAAATTCGAATTTAATTGAAGTATCATTGAGATTGATTGAAAATGAATAACTTGGATTCCCTCATTTTGTTAAAAAAAAAAAATTGATTTTTTTCCTCAAATTTTAATTTTATTTCAATGACATGATAATATGATGATATTAGATGTTTTTTTTATGATAATTAAAAGGTTTGAATCTTATTTAAGCATGAAATTCGAAGTTATGCATAGTTGCTGAATTTTAGAGTTTATGAAACTCAATTATGTCCATTGAGTTGTTTAAGGGGTTTTTTGAATTTGGTTTGTTAATTTGATTAATCAAATATATTTATGACATAGTTAGAATGTGTTTTAACTTCTAGACAACACAAAAAAAATCATTTTTGATCATGGAACAAACAAAATATGTAACTAGGTTGAAAATCCTAATTGGGCAAACTCAAGATCAATGTGAATTAGAGGCAGTATTGGATAAGTGTACATGAAATGTACACATAGCAAAAGTTGATAGTTCAATGATTCAATAGTTTTATGTTTTGATACAATTGGTATGAGATACCTACTAGTTGACTTAAGGTGGCTTGTTGGGCAAACTTAAGGTCATTCTTAGTGATGTTGGATATTGACCCACTAGGAGAGCTTCATACAGGTTATCTTGTATTCATAGTGAGGGCTATGGGTTCGTAGTAAAATACTAGAAGTGATAATGAACATTTATTAAAAACTGAATATTCATGCATTTAGTACATTCTCTAACCTGATCTTTCTTTACATCTAGGTTGCTAGAATTATGTCATCAAATGTGAACTTGTGCTCAATTCTCGATTCCAATAAATTTACCAACCCAAGCTTTCTTAATTGGCTAAGGAATTTGATAATAGTTCTCAAAACCAAAAAAATAGTTGATGTCTTGGAAGAGCCACTTCCCTTCCTTCCTACTAATGATGCATCTGTTTGTTGAACCTTAAGGGGTATTTCTGTCATTTTGATTATGACAAATAAAATAGCAATAATGTATTTAACATACTTGTTTTGTAAGTCTATTAAATAGGGTATGGAATAAAGAATGAAGAATGGAAGACTAATCCTTGAAAGATAAAATTGAAGAAGCAGAATCATTCACGCCCGTGATCCTATAAGTCACACCCGTGAGTAAGCCTAGCGCCAACAAACCAACATTTGAAGTTCACGACTATGAAGGAAGACAACAAACCGGGAATGAGCATTTCAGTCATGCCTGTGAAAGAAATGCCATGCCTGTGAAAGACATGAAAAATTCTTCTAGAGAGCTTCACGACCAAAGTCACTACTTGGACCACGGCTTGGAAGCTTGTCACGTCCATGAAGATATATGTCACGCCCGTGACCCAATATTTCAAAACCTTCTGGAATGCTTCACGGCCAACGTCACCACTTCAGTCACGGCTTGGAAGAACAGTCACGGCCATGACACACGGAGTCACGCCCGTGAAAGATGAAAGAGAAAAATGTCAGGCACAATTATTAGGGTTGGTGCAACAGCTAATTTCATATTAAATGTATTCTAACGACTATAATTCACTATGGAAGTATAAATGCAAGTCATTTATGCATTCAGTGCAAGAGGATAGCCAATACTTCAAATCAAAATATTGTTGTAAGCTATTTGTGCATTTAATACTTTCAAAGCAAATATTTATTCTCCGTGAAAATATTTTTGCTCATCATTTTTTGAGCAATAAAGATTTCTAAGTGTTTCTCTCTGTAATCATTTTTACTCAAGTGAGTTTTGGGTATTTATGGGTTAAGAGTAGAACACTTGTAAAGGTTGTTTGTGTGATCCTATAAAACACAAGAAATTGGTTTTTGTCTGAGCCATCAAAACACAAGGGATTTCGAGGTTAGGTGTGAGCCTTTGTGAGAAACACTATAGTTGGGAGTGAGCTCATAAAACTCCATTGTAACAGTTAGTGTGTTAGTGAAACTCTGAATTTCGACTGGGGAGAGGAGTAAGGTTTGTTAACACCCAAACCTCTATAACAATCCTTGTGTCAAATTTCTCTATCGCTCCTAAACTTAATTTTTATTTCCGCACTTTAAAGTTAACTTTTTTAAACTCCAATTCAACCCCCCTTCTTGGCTCAATATCTGGGCAACATTGTTGATGAACAGTTGGGATATAAAAAACATGTGGAAGATAGTGAGTTTGTGGGTTGCATTATGCTTGCCTTTATGTCACCCGAGCTTCAAAAGTAGCATAAGACTATGGATGCGAATCCCATTGTGTATCATCTAAGCAAGATTTTTGATGAGCAAGCTCGAATTGACCAATATATGATACCTAAATTGCTCTTTAGCTCTAAAATGGTAGAGGGAACATCTCAATGCAATGTACATTAATGATGAGGAAAAAAAGGCATAGTACAACATCAAAAAGGACTTACTTCCATTATGGCAAGAGTTGTAATAGGAAGATGAATTGCAAGGCCTATATGGAGTCTTTAAAGAAGAAAAAGTATAAAACATTAGATGCACCTTCTACTTAAAGTATTTATGTTACTGAGGTTAATACTATTTCTATTAATAACACATGGATATTGGATATCGGATGTAGGTCTCACAAATGCACATATATGAAAGGTCTAAGGAACAGTAAATACTCAAGAAAGGAAAGTATAAAACATTCACGGGCGTGACAATTTAATTCACGGGCGTGACTTAAATGTCCATTTCACGGTTTGTTCTTCCTTCATGGTCGTGAACTTCAAATGTTGGTTTTGGTAACGGTTAGCACTTTCACGGGCGTGACACATAGGGTCACGGGCATGAACATGCTACTTCCTTAATTTTGTCTTTCAATGATTATTCTTCCAATCTCCATTCTTGCTATTTTATTTCATACTCTGTTTAATAGACTTAGAAAACAAGTATGATAAATACAATATTGCTATTTTATTTGTTATCATCAAAATGACGAAAATACCCCTAAAGGTTTAACAATCTCCCCCTTTTTGATGTTGACAAATAATCTAGCAATATGTGCTTTTGAAAAGCCTCCCCCTCAAAAGATACTTAGCATAAAAAATTGATAAAATTCAAGAATTGTAAAGAATGATGTAGCATTGAAATAAACTTACTAGTTTTTAAGTATATGCAAGTTATATGTGAAGTATATCCAATATATACCATAATTCCTTTTCAGACATGAAGTATATGTAAGGTATACGTAAAGTATATCATGGCATATTCATTTATGCAACTTGCATTAAGGTATATGCAAAGTATACTTAAGGTATATCTAATGTGTATAAAGCTCAATTTCTCAATTTCATACTTGCATATTAATTTTGAATCAAAGTTTGAGTATTTCTAATTTCTCCTAACCTAATTCAATGTCAATGTCTAATTCAATGTCAATGTATTTGTAGGTTCTTATTTTTTATTCATAATTCATTTCTAATTTTTGATTCAAAATAATTCATTTAATATATTACTAGGTTCTCCCCCTTTTGTCATCAATCAAAAAGAATATAAAGATACCAAAGGATAAACAAAGAAAATATAATTGATAAATAAAAATACACACCAAAGTTAATTATAGTTCATAAAGGAAATACAATCAAACAAAAAACAACAAAATAAACAAGCAACCAAACAAATTTAGGCTACCATATAGCCTAACACCTAGCTTAAACATCTAGCTGGACATCTTATCTCGAAGTCTAGCAACCTCTACCTCAAGGCTGTCCATCCAAGACTCCATGAAGTTTTTGAGGTTTTCCAACCTCTCATCCATCGAAGCCTGCAACTGTTCAAAATGTGGTGCCAAGAGGTCAACCACTTGCTGCGTCAGATTTTGTGTGGAAGCCGAGGATTGTCCGATGTCCTGCTCAGCCGCTGGAGGTGCTTCCTCAACCCGAGCCCTTTTCTTCTACTGGATCCCTTGGAGGCCGGCTTTGAAATCCTCCATATCATTGTCTTCCCAAATGATCTCCCCAGCAGTGTCTGTAAAGTGGTAGAAAATATTGTTATCATGAACAATTCTGACAGCCGCTCCCATCTTTATGAAGGACTCAACATCCAAGTGATCTCGAGGATGCCCAGGGATGAGGTTGAAATGATGCTCATCCAGCTTTAAATAGCCAAGCTTCAAGGATATGTGGGTGACATAACCACTAATGAGTATATCTCTTATGGGTTTGGTGGCAATGGACAGAAGATGGTTTGCAAACCATCTAGAGAGTGTCACCATGAGTCCTCTTCTAGCCATCTCAAATAGGAAGAGCTCTGATTTCCTGATGGTCCCATTGCTTTCTCCCCGAGCAAATATGCTATAGGTCAGGAACCTATACAAATATTTGTGCACTAGGGACATGAGATAAGTGCTCTTTGTCTTCTTAACATCCCAGCTACAATCTAAGCCAAAATGGGTCGAAGCTCGAGTGGCGGAGAATTCTACTTCACTGTCATTTAGGACGCCATCTGATGATAAGTTGAATAATTCCCCAAATTCAATGGCACGAAGGGTGTTTGGATTGTCACATAGTTGGAATTTCACCACTCCAATAGGTGACACTTACAGAGTGCTAAGGAATTCCAGTGTTGGCTCCCTCAATGTGGGCTGGTGAATCTCCATAAATTCTTTCAAATGACAGGCCTAGAGTTGCTTTGTCATAGACCTTTCGAGCCCGAGAGTTCAGACGGTTTGTCATTCGAAAGACCTCGATGAAAGGAGAGGTTTTTTCTTCAAAGTGGAGTACCGGGGATGGCATTGCTCCGGAATTCTATTCATGAGGTAATCTGCATACCTTCTAGGAGCATGAGACTTCCTTCTCTTTCCTTTTGATGAGGAAGTCTCCATTTGAGTTGAAGAAGTGAACTTTATGAGGTTTGGGAAAATTTTTGACAGAACAATTTTAAGGAAACCCTAAGGATGTATGATTTTTGATGAAGAATTGAACTTTTGATGGTATTTATAGGAAACATTTGTGACTTGGGGGCCAGAATCTTCAATGTTTTATTGAATGTGTGTAAATGAGAGCGGTTTCAAGGAGTTGAAAGGTTGAAATGTGAAAAATAACTGGCTGTTCTCTTATATGCCCGATGCATTCACGGGCGTGAAATGATTGTTCATGGGCGTGAATGGTCGTGTTCACGGTTTGCTAAAGGAGAACTCTACCCATGAATAAAGGCATGAATATGTTCACGATCGTGACCTTTGAATTTCACAGGCGTGAATGATGAACTATCACGGGGGTGAACCAATAGTCACAGGCGTGACTCAAGGCGTGAACGCCTCTGTGACTTTTGGGGGTGTAAAGGTTCACGGGCGTGAACAGGTCTTTTCACGGGAGTGAATGAAGCCGTGAATATAAGCTTCAGCACTTGAAGTTGTGAACAATGTCGTGAATCAAGTCATGAACGACACTGCCTCTTTTGGCTATTTAAGTCACGTGCGTGAATATATGTCACAGGCGTGACTCCCCTAAAATTTTCATCAAATAAAATTAAGTTCTAAAAATAAGACTAAATCATTTCAATAAAGATTATATTCCTTATTACATAAATTTTCATCAAAATTACTACCTTATATCTAGTGATATGATACAAAATTAAGTTCATCAATTGAGATTTCATAATTTAGCAATCACAAGGTTAATCCATCAATCATAACAAGTTCTCTTCTAATGAAATTAGATCTTTCCTCATTTAGAGACTTAGTAAAAATATCTGCCAATTGATTTTCTGTGCTTATAAATTCTAATACAACATCTCCATATTGAACATGATCTCTAATAAAGTGGTGTCTAATGTCAATATGCTTACTTCTTGAGTGTTGAATAAGATTCTTTGAAAGATTTATAGCACTTGTATTGTCACATTTAATAGGTATATGGTTCATATCATGGCCATAGTCCTTAAGTTGTTGTTTCATCCAAAGAATTTGAGTACAACAACATCCAACTGCTACATATCTGCTTCAGCAGTTGAAAGAGCAACTGAAACTTGTTTCTTGCTAAACCAAGAAACTAAGCATTCTCCAATAAAGTGACAAGTGCCTGAAGTACTTTTTCTATCTAAAATACTACCAGCATAGTCTGCATCTGAATATCCTATAATATAAAAGGATGAATTTCTAGGATACCATAAACTTAGATGCAATGATCCGTGTAAATATCTTAGAATTCTTTTTACTGCGTTTAAATGAGATTCTTTAGGACATGATTGAAATCGTGCACACAAGCAAACACTATACATTATATCGGGTCTAGATGCAGTAAGATATATCATATCGGGTCTAGATGCATTATATCATACCTCTATAAAGCTTTTCATTAAAGCTCTTACCCTTTTCATCCTTGTCCAATTTTGTTGATGTGCTCATCGGAGTCTTGGCATTCTTGCATCCTTCCATACCATATTTCTTAATTAAATATTTGGCATATTTGGATTGGTTGATGAATATGCCCTCATTACTTTGCTTTATTTATAGACCAAGGAAATACTTAAGCTCTCCCATCATGCTCATTTCAAATTCCCTAGTCATACACTTAGCAAATTCTTGACAAAGCAACTCATTAGTAGAACCAAATATTATATCATCAACATATATTTGAACAATTAGTATATCATGCTTATGCTTTTTAATGAATAATATGGTGTCAGCATTTCCCTTTGTAAAGCTATTTTCTAATAGAAAAGAACTTAACCTCTCATACCAAGCTCTTGGGGCTTGTTTCTAACAATATAAAGCTTTTGAAAGTTTAAAAATATGATTTGGCAAATCATAGCTTTCAAAGCCTTGTGGTTGTTCTACATACACTTCTTCTTCTATATAACCATTTAGAAATGCACTTTTCACATCCATTTGAAAAAGTTTGAAATTCATGTGACATGCATATGCTAAGAGTATTCTTATGACTTCTAATCTAGCTACAGGTGCATATATTTCATCATAATCTATACATTCTTCCTGATTATATCCTTTTGCAACTAATCTAGCCTTATTCCTAGTTATTCAACCTTGTTCATCTAGTTTGTTTCTAAATACCCATTTGCTACCTATAATTTGATGATCCTTGGGTCTAGGTACTAAGGTCCATACTTTACTTCTCTCAAATTGATTGAGTTCCTCTTGCATGGCAATTGCCCAACTTTCATCATTAAGAGCCTCATCAACATTTTTAGGCTCAATTTGAGAAATAAAAGCAATGTCAGTGACTAAATATTTGAAATGAGATCTAGTACTTACTCCCTTTGAGAGATCACCAATGATTTGCTCTTTTGGATGATCTTTCGTCATTCTCCATTCTTTTGGGAGTTTTTGTTCGTTTTATTCTTGAGCTTGAGGTAGAGAATCATTTTGATGTGAATCTTCTTGATCATTTTCTTCTTTCTCATTTCCAAGATCAAGTCTTTCCATTTTACCTACAACATCATCAAGAACGCTACTTTTCACAAGATCAAGTCTACTATATTCATTAAAGACAACATGCATGGATTCTTCAACGGTTAATGATCTTTTATTAAAAACTCTATATGCTTTGCTGGTTGTAGAGTATCCTAAAAAGATACCTTCATCAGATTTAGAGGCAAATGTTCCAAGATTGTCCTTGGTATTTAATATGAAACACTTCCATCCAAATACTCTAAAGTATGATATCAAGGGCTTTCTTCCATTCCATATCTCAAATGAGGTTTTGTTCAAAAGAGGTCTTTTGAAGACTCGATTTAAAATATAACATGCAGTGTTTATGGCTTCTGCCCAAAAGTAAGTTGGTAAATCATATTCATTGAGCATTATTCTAGCCATTTCAATTAAAGTTCGATTTTTTCTTTCAACTACCCCATTTTGTTGAGGTGTCCTAGGAGATGAGAAATTATGTGAAATGTCATGTTTAAGACAAAACCTTTCAAAGTTTTAATTTTCAAATTCTTTCCCATGATCACTTCTTATTTTTGAAATACAGTACCCTTTTTAATTTTGAACTCTTTTAGCAAAGTTTTTGAAATTTTCAAAAGCATCGCTCTTTTGAGCTAAGAAAATTACCCAAGTAAATTCAGAGTAATCATCTATGATGACAAATGCGTAATGTTTTCCTCCTAAGCTAGCAATTCTAGTAGGTCCAAATAAGTCTAAATGCAGGAGTTGAAGAGGTTTTGATGTACTTGTGTTGCTTTCCTCTTTGGCAAGGTTCACATGTCTTGCCTTTTTCATATTTAACTCTTGGCAGTCCTTTTACTAGTTCTCCTGTGCTGAGGCTTTGTATTAAGTCCATGTTAGCATGACCAAGCCTTCTATGCCATAGCCAAGATTCATCACTAGTAGTCACAAGACACTTAGAGGAATGGTTAGATAGTTCATGTAAGTTTATTATGTATGTATTGACATCTCTATTTCCTTAAAATATCTCCTGACCATCGATAGAGATCACAAGACATTCATTGGAAGTAAAGATTACCTTGTTTCCTTTATCACATAATTGACTTACACTTAACAAGTTATGTTTTAAGCCATCAACAAGTAAGACATCTTTAATAAAAGAAGTGCCATTAATACCAATAGAACCAATTCCAATTACCTTACCCTTTGCATTGTTTCCAAAGATAACTTTACCTCCATCAATACTTTTGATATCATTGAAAAGTTCTTTGTCTCCTGTCATATGCCTTGAGCATCCACTGTCTACTAGCCAAGCATTTTTGTTTATTGTGGACTTGAGGCATACCTATAGAATCATAGTTCAAGTATGATTTTTAGGTACCCAAATGAGCTTGGGTCCTTGGGGGTTAGCACATGAAGGTTCCCAATGAGCCTTCCTTATCCAACAAAATTTATTTATGTGACCCATTTTCATACAATAATTACATTGTTTTGGTCTAAACTTATTTTCTGGTCTTACAATATTTTTGAATACCACTTTTCTAAAAAACTTATTTTGAGAATGATGACATGCACAATTATGATTAATTGTAGATTTTCTAGATGCATGCTTCCTATATATAAAGGCATGATTATTCTGTTTATGTATAGAAGGTTTAATATGCTTATTTCTTGGTGTTGTTCTAACAAATGTGGAGATGTGAGGTTCACTAGACTTAACAAATATGGTTTTGTGAGAAGATGATGATGTGTCCTTAAATCCTAGACCATGTCTAATTAAGGGTGATCTTTGAGATACAATGAGAGTATCTAAACTCTCTTTACCTTTGTGAAATTTAGAAATGGAATTTCTAAGTTTCTCAACTTCATTTTTCAAAGTGTTATTTTCTTTAAGCAAAGAAGCAGTTGAGGGTCTTAATGAATATTCATCTAATGACTTTTGGAGAGATTCATTAGATGATTTAAGCTTTATGTTTTCCTTTTTTAAATCATCTATCTTATTTTTTAAATTAGAGATGTTATTTCTATAAGTACTAAATTTACTTCTATATTTCCCTAATTCTAGATTTAATTCTTCAATTAGGCTTTGCTCATCATCCTCATCATCACTATCATCATCATTATCACTACTATCATTGTTCAAAGAGTATGAGTGTAGTGATCTTACCTTATTCGAGACATGATCCTTAATAGCCATGAAACATAGGTTGACCTCTTCGCTTTCATTATCATCTCTTTCATTTGAAGAGCTTTCGTCATCCTATGTGGCTTTGTGACTTTTCTCCCCATTGTCTCTTTGGTATTTGCTCTTATGCTTCTTGAGCCTTGGACATTCTGGTTTGATATGTCATTTCTTTCCATACACATAGCACTTTATCTCTTCCTTACTTCTTTGTGCATCATTAGAGTTTGTTTGAGGTTTCTTTGCCTGAATTTTCTGGAGTTGCTCATTTTCTTCTCAATGATTCTTTTCAATCTTCTTAAAAGCATAGCAATGTCCTCATTTTCATCATAACCCATTTCTTCATCATCTTCACTTTCTTCTTGTGATTTTGAAGTAGAGAACAAAAATGAAGAAAAAGTGTCGAAAAAGAGAGAAAGTAAAAATGTTTCAACTCATCCAAAACCCTTCCTTTTACTCAACCGCTTTACAGTTGGGTAAGATGACGTTACCAACTCACTAATTGACCTCCTATATAGGGTCTTATCGAATGTGTTTAATATTTAACTTAACTCACAATCCAAACAAAGAAGAGAAACATAAAAACTTTATACATAAGTAGACTTAGTTTAACATCATATGTGTGGCATGTAGTGCTATACAAATATGTACATGGCATGATGAACCGAAAATAAAAGAAACCTACCCAAGTCTGGTGTTCACATAAGCTATATTTGGACTCTCTCATGGTGTCCACCGCTTTTATAGCTCTTATTGTTAGCAGCACTAGCCACTATCTGTCTATTCAGTGATGCAAGCTTTATATATATATATATATATATATATATATATATATATATATATATATATATATATATATATATATCCTTCTTCCTTGGTAATGTTTCAGGTTCACTAAAATTCAAGTAGAAAATGACACTACTCACTTGCATTTTTTGTTGACTTTTGCTTATATAAATGCTATAAATGCTAGAGATGAATTTTCGACGACCAGTTTGATGAAAAAATGGACGAAGTAATTGATGGGAGTCTTGGGTTGATGAAAGAAGAACGAAGGGATGAGGAGTGGCTTAAAAGTTTTTCTCCAAAAATTAAGAAATGAAGAAAAGGATGATGAAAGATGGGAAAATACCTTAGTATAATAGAATTAAGAATAGCTTAAATTTGCATGCTTCACACTTGGCACACATGCACTTAGGTTTAAGTTAATTAAACATATCTTAAGTTAAGTAATCTTGATTAAATTTCTTCATTAGGATAATTTTCCAAGAGCTCCTTAAACTTTAGTGTATTCCTACGTAATTGAACCTTGTATTTAATTTTTCAACTTTTGTGCCCCAAACTTTGGAATTTTAACATGAAAATATATCGATTATCGTATCTTGACTTGTACTATGTATTGGTATTTTTAGTTTCATAATTCATGTCCAGCGAAAAGATTGTAAAATTATGATTTTGGTCAGTTTTGTTGATCTTCGCATAAGACTTAACATCATTCCTTTGAAACCAAATTTTTCGCTTATTTTAAGTCTGAATTTAGGTTCTAACCATATAATTATAGTTTCAGTCACAAAAACACTCAGTGTTTTATTGGTTTGACACATCTAATTGCCAAATGCACATGTAGGTAAGACTTGCATGGACGATTATGAAAAATCTTCCCCTCTTAAGAAAATTTCTCCCTCGAAATTTTGCTTGGCATTTTAAACCAAACTATTAGGGGTACTAGCTCTATATCACTCATTTACTCTTCATTGTTGCTTATTCCATTCCATAAATTTATTCCTAAAATTTTTTTCATAGATCCCTCTTACTTGTTCAAATTTTTTCCTTTCCAAAATGGTAATACATTTAACTTTGCTTAGCTGGTCTTTCCTTTCTTTTGTGTTATTTGATCCTCATAATGAGCTCACCACAAGGTACAAATTAATGTCTAAATTTTCATATCGTCTTATTAGGCAGACTAGTGCACATACTTAAAAAGACAACTTTGATAAGGTACAACACACAAATTAATTGAGGAGAAATTTGTTTTACCTAGAATGTCATCTGGTGCATCCTTTTCCTCTAAGGCTTGTAACACACTCTTGTTGGTGCTACTTTACTCCCTTATAGTCTTTCTACATTATTTGATATGCCCTAGCAAGTCCCTATCCGACTTCCCCGGATCTATCCTCTACCCTTACCTCGACTGGCTTTAACCTCTATGTCTAAACTAGTCCCAAACTAGTTGTACTAGTATCTTGTTTCCATAAAGGGAATCTTATGTCAAATGGTTAGTGGCTTCACAATTGTAACAAGTTCCTAATAACCATTAATGTTGTTCTAGGTTGTACTGATTACAATGTTGGGATAATGGATATGTCGATGATCTTCCAGTATATGGGACTCAAGTACTAGAACTAGATGACATAGGTCTCGTGGGTTGGTCCAACCTAGTAATAGGAACCTGACTCCCTAAACCTAACTGACTATGACCCCCTGATGACCTAGCCTTCTCACTAGCTGATGAGCTTACACCAAACTATAACAAGGGTCTTTAAAAATCTCTCTCACTCGTTGCCACTTGCTATTTTACAAACACCAATCTAGGGAACTCTTTTATATATGAGGTGACCATTCTATATTTAATACAATCCCTGAGACATCATTCAAATTTCTTACACAAGTCTATCACATTAGCAATAATACCTCCATCATACTTACTGAGGCGAGTAAACTCCCTTTCATTCTCATCCACTATTAAGGTGTTCTATTTTAGATATAAGAATTCCTACATTTTCTTTTCTTTGTATGCTCTTGTAAGATACCTTGCCATGAAATGGTCCATAAAATAATTCCAAGTGGGACTAGAGCCTAAGGCCTCCATCAAATAGCTTTCCACCAATCATATGTGCTCTTATGCAAAAGGGACATTGTGTACTAATATTTTTGTTATGGAGTACACTATAGCCGATCTAACACCTTTTTGTTCCACACTAGCCAATATTTTTTGGCCTGACATTATCTTCCTTTCAGCCAAGGAAATCTATAGCTTCATATTTGATCTCACTCAAAGTGTATAAGCAAATGTACAGGCCAATTATAATTCTAGCAAGCTCACTCCAGAGATTGTTCCCATGGACTTGTTCGACTTAAATTCTTAATTAATCTTAGATTACTAGTGAGAAAGAAAATAAATCCTAATCAATTTTTAGTAAATAGGTTTAACTAATAAAAGTAATACTATCAATAACTAAAATGCAATAAGAGTTGATAAATGTAACAGTGCAAGTAAACATATACTTAAATCACATCCCCCAGCTTGCATTCTCCTTAATAAATTATAACTAATTATATTAGATTTTATGGCTCTTACCTTAAAGCAAAAATTAATAAAACCAATGACTTGACTAACATTCAGTCCAATTTTTAGGATAAATTAAAGGTGATGTTCCTATATCTCAGCCTTAAGATTTCCATTCAGAGTTTAATAATTTGTGATCAGGCAACCAACAAACTATAAATTTAAATGAGAACAATTATATTGAACGAAATAATTCACTCATTAAAAAGATAGATGAAGGTTTATACAAACTAGGGTTGCTTACTAAGCACCCAAAAAGTGATTTAGCCTAGCATCATTATAACTAATCATGTTAATATAGATAACTAAGTTAAAATAGTAAAATAGAGAATAAATATATAAGAAACTAAGAATACTCTTCCTGAATTAGATCCTTGAATTCAAAGTTATTTTTCTAGAAACCAAAACAAGAAAACAAAAACTACTGCTCAAGATTGTCCCCCTAATATTCTGCTTGAAGTCTGAATTTATATCCTAAAAGTCCTAATTGTAATCTAATCTAAAAATATAATACATCCTAAATTAAAATATCATAATCATTTCGTAAAAGTAGTTCTCTCCAAATCAACTTGTATCTCCAAAGGTCTAGGCCCCACTAATCAACATAAGTGTTTGCAAACAATCGAACTCTACAATATTGATAATCATCCAACACAAATTGAGTTGGTATGCCTACAACATGTTGTCTCAGTATGGCAATTTCATGTTTGCGACAATAGATTGGTGTCATGGCCTCAATGCGCCCATGCCACACCTATACTCTTGTGATAGAAAGTTGGCTTTAAGATTGTCACACACATATCAAATCCTTATGTCTATGCTATATGGGAAGAGTACCACACGCCCTTAACAAGATTGTGTGTTTATGACAGAGGGTTGATGTGGCGGCTCCCTCACATGCATCGGTTATTGTCATGCATATGATGTTGGGTTGTGAACATGCATCACATACATGGCACAATAGAAATATAAAAATTAATTAAACCCAAAACCCATAAAACATTATATGTATGTTAAAATCGGAATATCCATCACATGGAAGAAGTAGAATTACCTTTGTTTGATTGTAACTTCAATTTTCAACTTGTGAGATTTCCTTCTAGTTGGTTTGTGGCAAACTACAACACTCCAAAGCTTATGGATTACTGTAGTAGTATCTGTGTGAAGGAGAGAAGGAAATAACCTTAAAGGCTATAGGGTGATATTCTTCCAATGAGCTAGCAATGGGAGAATTGTTTTGGGAGAGAAGAAGAATAAAATAACTCTTATTTTGTCCAATGAGTCAACTCAGTTTTTTTTTGCAATAAAAGCCTATTTATAGGTTATCTAACTATAATTAGAGTTAGACACTTAAAACCGTACATTTATCTTCCTATTTAGAAAAGAAAACATGAAAATTGCATAGTGTCATACGAGCAACAACCATATGTCCAACTGTAGGCACATGTAGAGTGGCTTGCTATCGTGCGTGTAAAGATGCCCTGGCACGCACACACAAAGGCCCTTATATTGTCGCACATGAGGATATCTTTGCATGCGTAACAAAATGTCACCCTAAACGTGTCAATTGCATGTGACAGCATTATGTGCACGTGACATACAACCCCATTTGTTCAAATACATGAAACTCATTCATGCAACATTCTCCCTCATATTTTTAGATCCTAACCAAGGCCCATTTTACATTTTATTCATTCCTTCTATGCGTGTGACCTATTAGGTACCTAGCTATATTGGCATCTCAAATCGTCACATGATTTTGAGTAAATCATTAGCGATATCTAGCAAAATATCATGACCACCCAAATAACTTGAAAGTCAGTGATCAAACTATAAACCCTTTTATAGACAACTATCGTGCAATTTGTCCTTTCACCATTCTATAATGCATTTAGTTTCGAGTATGAACAATGTGTTATGTAACACCCCCTCACCCCAGCAGCTCGTGCCCAGATGAGGGAGTGCTATGCTGACTTCATCATTTAAAATATCTTTCTAAAATTATTTATAATGAAAACCATTATATATTTTTTTATTTATTTACTATTTATTTATTTTGCAGTATAAAAGAAATATAACATGAAAGATAAACTGCATTTTTATATAATAACATGTTCTTTACAAAAACATATTGTTTATTTTACAAATACTACAAAATAAAATTCAAAATATAATACACAAAAGTTTTATAACCCACAGTGGTTGAAATATGCTACTCTACAGATCAAGTCACCGTTAGCTTTATCTATTACTGTCTGTTAAACCTTGAGGGGTATTTCTGTCATTTTGATGATAACAAATAAAATAGCAATATTGTATTTAACATACTTGTTTTCTAAGTCTATTAAATAGGGTATGGAATATAATAGTAAGAATGGAGATTGGAAGAATAAACCTTGAAAGACAAAATTAAGGAAGTAGCATGTTCACGCCTGTGACCCTATGTGTCACGCCCGTGAAAGAGCTAACCATTACTAAAACCAACATTTGAAGTTCATGGACATGAAGGAAGAACAAACTGTGAAATGGAAATTTAAGTCACGCCTGTGAATGTTCATGGCATTTTCATCCAAAGAGCTTCACGACCAAAGTCACCACTTGGATCACAGTTGGGAAGTTTGTCATGCCCGTGAAGTTGTATGTCACACCCATGAACCAATGTTTGAAAACATTCCAGAGAGCTTTATGACCAAGGTCACCACTTCAGTCACGGCTTGGGAAGAAATGTCACGCCCATGACAAACATAGTCACGCTCGTGAATGATGAAAGAGAAAAATGTCAGGCACGATTATTTGGTTGGTACAACGGCTAGTTTCATATTAAATTCACCCTAACGACTATGATCAGCCAAGGGAGTATAAATGGAAGTCATTTATGCATTCAGTACAAGAGGATAGCAAATACTTTGAATCAAAATCTTATTACAAGCTATTTGTACAGTCAGTACTTTGAGAACCAATATCTATTCTCTGTAAAAATCTTTTTGCTCTTCATTTATTGAGCAATAAAGATTTGTGAGTGTTTGTCTCTGTAATCATTTATTACTCAATTGAGTTTTGGGTATTTCTGGGTTAAGAGTAGAACACTTGTAAGGGTTAGTTGTGTGAGCCTTTAAAACACAAAGTAAAGGTTATTTGTGTGAGCCTGTAAAACATAAAGTAAATGTTGTTTGTGTGAGTTTGTAAAACACAAGATAAAATATTGTTTGTGTGAGCATGTAAAACACAAGGAATTGGTTATTGTGTGAGACATTAAAACACAAGGGATTTCTGGGTTAGGTGTGAGCCATTGTGAGAAACACCATAGTTGGGAGTGAGCTTGTAAAACTCCATTGTAACACTTAGTAGGTCTCCTCATAATCTATACATTTTTCTTGATTATAACCCTTTGCAATTAACCTAGCCTTATTTTTAGTTATTGAACCTTGTTCATCTAGTTTATTTCTAAATACCGATTTACTACCAATGATTTGATGCTTTTTGGGTCTACGAACTAAGGTTCTTACCTTACTTTTCTCAAATTGGTTGAGTTCCTCTTGCATAGCAATCACCCAACTTTCATCATTAAGAGCCTCATCAAGATCTTTAGGCTCAATTTGAGAGACAAAGGCAAGATTAGAATCTAAGAGTTTGAGATTAGATCTATTACTTACACCTTTAGTAGGATCACCAATGATTTGTTCCTTGGGGTGATGTTTTGTCATTTTTCATTCCTTTGGAAGCTCTAGTTTGTCTTGCTTTTGAGCTTGAGGTAGAGAGACATCTTGATGTGGGTTTTCTTAATCATTACCATCTTTCTCATATTCATTTTGGTCTTGCTAAGATCTAAATTTAATTACAAGGTCTTCTAAAAAATTTTAGATATGAATCTTAAATTTAATAAGAAAGTTGAATCACTTAATTTGGAATTCTTTATCTAAAGATATGACCAAAAGAACACTGACTGGCCACTAATAATTTTGCCCAAAATTTCTAGACATATTTTATGTTCGAACTTTATGTATTTTTCTGGAAATATACAGACATATTCAAATTTTTTGGTACAAATAAAATTTATATCCCTATGTCTTAGCTTCCAAACCCAACAATTAACACACAAAATCGAATTTCAAAACTTAAGTTATAATAATTTAAGTACTTACCGCTCCTACATTTTCAGCAAAGAACATCCATATTAATCACATTCAATTTTTACGAAAATTAATCCTAAGTCTAGCAAACATGCATCCCCAAGATTTTATCAAAACATATTATTAGTTTACAATCATAAACATGTCAAATGCTCAAATCATGCAACTTAAAGACAAAACATAGGCTATTGCGTTAAGTTATGCACAAACCTCTTATTTTACTTTTCTTTCTCTTTGCCTTTGCTCCTTTGAGCCAGCTCCTTGTCAATTTGAGTTCCTAAAATGCATAAAAGAGATCTTTAAAACTTTACTTCCTTAAAACTCCTTAACCCTAACCTCCCCCCCCTCTCTCTTTCTTTAAACCATATTCTAATCTCTATCTTTCTTTAAAGAGAACATGGAAAACAAGAAAAATCACCTTACCTTCACTTCCTTGATTCCATGGCCAAACTTTAAGGTTTTCTTTTTCTTTTATTTCCTAGGAGAGATAATTAAAAGAAAGATGACAAATTTAATTAGTAATGGGACACTTAAGCCCATATGAATTTAATGTTTAATTCATGTATTCATGCATGTTAATTGGCTTCTTACAATTTGCCACTTGGTGTAGCCATCCCACTCCATGTGTTTAATGTCCCAATCATGCATTTAATTGATGGTTATCCTAATTAATCCTCCAATATTTTGGTAAATTATAAATTGACCCTTAAACTTTTCAAATTTTGCATTTTGATCCCTTACCCTAATATAACATCTTTAAATATTTTAAATACTTTATTAAATATTTTCCATAACCATTGTCTATTATTTTAATTATTTTTCAGTCAAAATCCAAGTTTAGACTCTGGTCGAACCGTTGAGTCAATTTAACAACTCGCACGACTAGGGGTCTAAATTAGCGAATATGACATCCTCTCCCCTTTAAAATAAATTTTGTTTTAGAAATTTTACCTATTCATTCTGTGAACAACTGGGGATATTGCCTCTTCATGTTCTCCTCACTTTTCCACATGGCTTCTTTTGTAGAATGATTCTGCCATAAAACCTTAACTAGAGGAACTTTTGTTTTTCGAAAAATCTAATGTTCATAGGCTAATATAGCCATAGGTTCCTCTTCACAAGTCATATCTCTTTGCACTTCTATCTTCTCAATTGGTATAACATGAGTTAGATCGGACCTATATATTCTTAGCATAGATACATGGAACATATTGTGAATCTGGTCTGACTTCAATGGAAGGGCTAAACGATATGCCACTGGCTCGATTCTTTCTAGAATCTCATAAAGACCAATGAACCTTGAACTTAGCTTTCCTTTTCTATCGAACCTTAATACCTTTCTCCATGGCAAAACTTTAAGGAACACTTTATCACCCACATCATTTTCAATGTCCCGCCTCTTTAAATCGGTATATGATTCCTATTGATCTTGTGTTGCTTTTAGCCTTTCCTTAATTACTTTAACTTTCTCCTCTGTCTGTTGAACTATCTCAGGCCCAATCAACTTTTTCTCATTCAACCCGGTCCAAAAAATTGGTGTCCTACATTTTCTTCCATACAATGCCTTATATGGAGCCATGCCTATGCTCATCTGATGACTGTTATTGTCGGCAAACTCCATAAGAGGTAGATGTCGATCCCAACTTCCCTCAAATTCAAGCACACAGCTTCTCATCATGTCCTCCAACAATTGGATAATCCACTTTAACTGTCCATCTATTTGTGGATGGAAAGTTGTTATTAAATTGAGTCGAGTTCCCAAAGCTTGTTGTAAGCTCCTCCAAATTGTGATGTAAATTTGGGATCTCTATCAGAGATGATAGATACTGGCACTCTATGAAGTCTTATTATCTCACTTACATAAATTTTGGCTAGCTTGTTCAATGAGTAATCCATTCTGACCGATAAGAAATGTATCGATTTTGTCATTCGATCCACTATCACCCACACTGCATTATGTTTTCTCTGAGTCATCGGTAAACCAGACACAAAATCCATCTTGATTTTTTCCCATTTCCACTCTGGAATCGGTATTAGTTGTAACAATCCCCTGCATAACTGGTGTTTCGCTTTCACTTGCTGATAGGTAAGACACTTAGCAACATACTCGGTGATATCCTTCTTCATCCTTGCCCACTAGTATTGAGTTTTCAAGTCTTGATACATCTTGTTCCTGCCTAGATGTATGGTATATACTGTTCCATGTGCTTCTTTTAAGATATCAAACTTCATCTCTTTTATATTAGGAACACAAATCCTATTTTGGAAGTATACTATGCCATCTTCTGTCAATGAAAACTCAGGCTTTTCTCTCTTTTTTTTCACTGCCTCAACTATCTCTACTAGCTTCTTATCTTGTTTTTGAGCATTTTTTATCCTCTGCATCAAGGTGGATTGTGCTCGCATCTTAGCTAAAATCTTCATGCTTAATGCATTAGCAACCATATTAGCTTTTCTTAGCTAGTAGTCGATGACACAGTCATAATCTTTAATCAACTCCAGCCATTTTCATTGTCTTAAATTCAATTTTTTCTATGAATGAAGGTATTTAAGACTTTTGTGATTTGTATACATATAACATCTTTCCCCATGTAGATAATGTCTCTAAATTTTCAAAGCAAAAATAATAGCAGCTAACTCTAAATCATGTGTCGGATAATTAAGCTCGTGAGGCTTAAGCTATCTCGAGGCATAAGCAATCACCATTCCTTCTTGCATAAGAACACAACCTAAACAATTATGACTAGCATCATTGTACACAACAAAGTATTTCCTTAGAGTAGGCTGAGTTAAGACTGGTGCTTCAGTCAACATTACTTTCAGTCATTCAAAGCTTGCTTGATACCTATCTGTCCACTCAAAACAGACATCTTTTCATAGCAGTTGTGTCAAAGGAGTCACTAAGGATGAAAATCCCTTCACGAACCTCCTATAATATCTAGCTAATCTAAGGAAACTCCTCACTTCTATCATATTTTATGGTGATTTCTAATTAAGAATAGCCTTGATTTTACTAGGGTCAACCCGAATACCTTATGCTGAAACTACATGACCTAGAAACTTAACTGTTTCAAGCCAAAACTCGCACTTTGATAACTTTGCATACAACTGCTTCTCCCTTAGTGTTTCCAACATTATCTAACAACTCTTGCAACTGTATCTTCAACTCTTTCAACTCTGCTGGTGCCATCCTGTATGGTGTAATGGAAATAAGAGTGGTGTTGGGTACCAAATCGATAGCAAACTCAATTTCTCTATCCAATGGTAACCCTGGTAACTCCTCTAGAAACACATCAGGAAACTCACTAACAGTAGGTATATCCACTAACTTCGGGCCTGCTTTTTTCATATCAATCACATATGCTAAGTATGCTTTGCATCTCTTACTGATGAGTTTTTGAGCTTTCAACACTGATATCACCTTGTCTGGATATCCTCTGTTCTCACCCATCACCACTATCTCATATTGTTCTGAAATTCTGATGATCATTTGTCTTCTTCCATAATCCACTACCACTTCATAACGAGCCAACCAATTCATTCCCAATATCATATCAAACTCATGGAATGGTAACTCTATCAGGTCTGCTAGGAATTGCCTGCCTTGAATTTCAACTGGGCAACCCCTAAACACCTTGCTAACCCTCACGCTGTGCCCTAATGGGTTAGTCATAAGAATCTCAAACTCTAGAGCATGTGGTTCTAAACCCTCTTGACCCAGTGGTGTATGCAAATGTATGAATGCATTGACCCCAAATCTATCAATGCATGTATGTCAAAGCCAAAAAGAAGGAATTTACCAATTATGACATCAGGTGCATCCTACTCCTCTCGGCCTCGCATAGCATACGCCCTGGCTAGGGTAGCTCCACTACCTTCTAGTCTCTTAACTATCCCTAATCTAAACGTACTGGGCCCTGATCAGCCTCCTCTGCCTTGCCTTTGCCCTCGACCTCTGCCTTGCCTAGAAGCCTGCGTTAGTATTGGCTCAGTGCTTCCCAAACCTTTGCCATACTATAATAAAGGATAATCTCTTTTCATATGATCTTTGGAACCACACTTCAAGCATTCTCCAGTAAACCACCAACACTCTCCCAGATGAGGACGACTATAATGCATTCATTCTAGTAGAGGTAGAGACCTACGTGATGCCTGTGTCTGTGCACTGGCTGCCGAAGAAATAGTTCTGGTGGGTCTGTTGGAACCTCCAGCCTGAAATTGGCCACTAAAAGATCTAGCCCTCTTGCAACTTGATGGTCCCCCACTTGGCTGTGATATGGGCCTCTTGAACCCTCTATCTTATGTTGGTTGTTGTGTTGCTAGAACTCTCTCAACTGTTTTGGCATATGCTAGTAAACTAGAAAAACTCATCAGCGTAGGGTTGAGACCTATAGCTTGATCAGGTCTCTTAACTCATCTTCAAATCATCGATTTTTTATCAGCTTTCATGGATATAATGTCGCTAGCATATTTGTAAAGATGTGTGAATTCTCTTTCATATTCTTACACCGACATATTCCCCTGTTTTAAAGTCAAAAATTCTCTTTTATTATCATCTATATTGATAGGAGGAATGTATTGCTCTTTGAACTTCTCTAAACAAAATTCCCAAGCCATGGGGTCAGGTGCCTCTGAACTCTGTGGCTCAAACCATCACTAGTCATATGCATGATCTTGCAATTAGGATACTGCATATTCATATCTCTGCTCATCTGTTCAACGCAGCTGATCGAAGACTCTCTCTACCCATTCCAACCAAAACTCTACCATGGACGGGTCATCTTCCCGTTTACCATAGAAATCGGGTGCCCCTAACTTCCTCAGTCTCTCAAATTGTAGCACAGATGGGGCTGGCTATGGGGCTGGCTATGATGATATATTTTTCTATCATGAAATTCAACAATAAACTCATATATACAAACTGCCCTATTCTGGGCAGAATTTATGTCTCATAATTCCTTGCATTTTTTATCCATTTTTAAATATAATTTGGACAGGTGATCAACTAACAAAACATAGATATATGTCTAACAACTAGAATCACATCAAATCGAATTTTTTAGTAAAAGTTATGAATTTTTTACTCAATTACGTTCATTTCATTCTGTCTAGTATTTTACTGGACGAATTTCTAGTTCGAATTTTGATTCGATTTTACACCAAAATTCAAGTATATTCAGATCAAATGGTCTAAATAAAAGTTGAAGCACTATGTCTTAAATTTTTAACCCATTAAGAAACACTCAAAAATCATTTGCAGAACTCAAGTTATGACAAAAAAAATATAGACACTATTTATAAGATAAATTTTCAACGCTTCATTAAATCCTACAATTTTCTATCTTCATGGATCAACAACATATTCAAATTTTTATTTTCACTTTTATGATATCATTTAATCACTGAATCAAAATATCAATAATTACATACACAATTATACATATATATCACAAAATCAAAAATTAACATTTTTCCATATTGAATTTTTGCCAAATGTACATACCTAAAAAAAAATTCATTTCTCTTCACTCTTATCTACCTCCTAATTAGCTTTCCCCTTGACCTTACTTCCTCTTTGATTATGGCCCAAAGATTGCTCACTTCCTGGACCTAACAAAAAATTTCACACTAATTAAGCACTAAATACACTAATCAACCCTTAATTGCCATTAACATACTAATAACCCTAAATTACCCACCTTAATGGTAATTAACCCCAAAATGGAAGTAAAAAGGAGAAGAAAGTAAGAAGAAGAAGAATCTAACCTCACCTTTGTAGATCTTCATAATGACCAAAATTCTTTCTCTTCTTTTTTTCCTTCATTTTCCTTTGTTTTGCTCACTTTGCTTCACTTTCTTGTTGATCTTGCCTTTATCCATCTTTTTCTATCTAAATCTTATCTTTAATCGAAGAATAAGAAGAAGAAAGAGGGAGATGATGGTCACAACAAGGAAAAGAAATGAGAGAGAAATTTGTTTGTATGCTTAAGATGAGAAAGAATAAGAAATTAAGATAAAAGTGAAAATTTAACTTTTATAGTTGGATTAGGTGAGTGGTTTGGATTAATTAGATAATCTTGTCTCTCATTGGTCCATTAATTTAAATCAATCATACTTTATTTTAATCCAAAGAATATTTCTTTCCTTAGATAAAGAATATTCCATTTTATCCAACGAATATTCCTGAATATTCCATTTTATCCCAAGAACATTCATTTTCTTAGATAAACAATATTCTATTTTTATTCCTTCTTAAAAATATTTGTATCAAAAATACCATAAATTCATAGCTCTAAAACTCAAAATTCTTAATTAATAATATCCAAAATAGTTTTCTCATATTTTATTATCATTTTAATTTTTTTCTTTCATATCCAAATTTAGACCCTAATCGATTCGGTGCACCGGATTTCGATCACCCGCGATCGTTGCCTAAATTATCAAGTATTACAATATTTCCCTCCTTAAAAAAAATTCATCATTAAAATTTACCTTTTGAAGTGGAGTGGAACAAATTGTGGATATTGAGCCTTCATCACCTCTTCATTTTCCTAAGTCGCCTCTTCCAAATTATGATTTCTCCAAAAAACCTTTACCAAAGATACTGGTCGTATCTCTATGGGTTCTGCTGATATAATATGAGATGAATCTTATTGATATCTTCTTAATATGGACACATGGAATACGTTGTGAATCTTGTCTAACTTTAGTAGTAGAGCTAATCTGTATGCCACGGGATCTATGCTTTTTAGTACCTCGTATGCTCTTATGAATCTAGGACTCAACTTTTCCTTCTTTCCAAATTAGAAAATCCTCTTCCAAGGTGATACTTTTATGAATACTTTGTCATCAACTATATACTCAATATTATTCCTTTTCAAATCTACATATGATTTCTGTCTATCTGCAGTGGCTTTTAGCTTATCTCTTATCACTCTCAATATTTCCTTTATCGGCTGCATTAACTTTGGACCCACTACTTTTTTTTCACTAAGCTTGGTCTAACATAGAGGCGTTCTACATTTTCTCCCATATAAGGCATCATATGGTGCCATACCGATACTGACATGGTGATTATTATTATAGGCAAATTCTATCAATGGAAGATGTTTGTCTTAACTACCTTCAAATTCCATCACACAACTCCTCAGCATATCCTGCAATATTTTTATGACCTTCATTGATTGTCCATTTATTTGTGGGTGGAAATTTGTGCTAAAATTGAGTCGAGTACCCATGGCTTGATGCAAACTTTTCTAGAATTGTGAAGTGAACCACGGGTCTCGATCTAAAATGATTGAAACTGACACACCATGTAAATGAATTATCTCATTAACATAGATCTCTACCAAATGGTTAAATGGATAATCAATCCTGATCGATAGAAAATGAGTTGATTTGGTGAGTCGATCCACCACTACCCATACTACATTATGCCTCTTTTATGTCAAAGGCAAACCAGGATTAAAATCCATTATAACTTTTTTCCATTTCCACTCTGGAATTGAGATTGACTGCAATAATCCACTTGGTACTTGATTCTCAGCCTTCACTTGCTGTCAAGTTAAACATCTGGTAGTATACTCTGTGATATTTCTTTTCATTCATAGCCACCAGTAATATGCCTTCAAGTCATGATATATTTTGTTGCTTCTCAGGTGCATTGCATAAATAACATTGTGAGTCTCTTTCAAAATTCTTGTTTCAATTCTGGTATGTCTAGCACATATAACCTGCCTTTATGCCTTAAACTCCTATATGCTTCAATAGTAAATTCTGGGTTTTCATCCTTTTTCACCATTTCAAATATTTCCTTCAATTTTGTGTCTTGCTTCTGATTGTCCTTTACTTATGGATCAGTGTGGGTTGAATCCGCAATTATGCTAAAATAATATATAAATTACTCATTATCTCAATAATAGTTATTTAATCTTGTTCACTTAATAAATTTGAGTCTTAACTTTTACCTGCTAAAGTTTTTCTACTTAGAGCATCATCTACCACATTCGCCTTAACCGGCTGATAATCAATGATATAATTGTAGTCTTTGATCAATTTTAGTCATCGCCTCTATTTCAAATTGAGTTCTTTTTGTGAAGGCAAATATTCAGACTTTTATGGTTAGTATGGATATAATATTGCTCTCCATACAAGTAGTGTCGCCATATTTTCAATGCAAACAGAATGGCTGCTAGACATGTAACATATGCATAAAGTACAAAACACATAACATAAATTATCGAGCATTAGAGTTTACCATTTAATAGATGCATAAAGCACAAAACGATAGATTCTGTAACACCCCTTTACCCCACTTCCGTTCAGCAAGGCAAGTGAGTATTACCTAGTCTAACTGTTTTGTAAATTTAATGAAGTGAAGTAATTTTTTTTTAACAAAAATATTGCAAACATTGAGATAAAAATTATTATAAGCATAAATACTCAAAATTTTATTTATTTATAAAGTACATAAATTTACATTATAATACATGTCTACAATACATATTATAGGAAATAAAACCATAATTTAATTTACAATTGTTTTTATAAAATATACCAAAAAGAAAACTCAAAGCTTTTTGCTGCTTCCTTCCGGGTACCCTTCTTCTTCTAACAATCTATTTTCTACGGCTACCCTTCTAAACCTGTGCGAGAAGAAACCACCCGCGCTAAGTTAATAGATTAATGGTGCTTCAATGATAAAAATTTTACATATGCATATTTGATTACATGTCATTTATAAATTTAACAAGACACAAAATAAAGAATTATATAAAATTAAACAATTTCATCAAGTATGTAATATTTAACAATTTAATTGATATAACATTATCATAATGACATACTTTAACATGATGTTTATCTTTCATTTTTCTTGTGCTCATAATACCTATAACCGAACTAACTAATAGGAATAATGGGGTTGTCATTTTCGACATTCATAATATTGCACCGAACGCTTTATAATAATATCATTACCGGCTTTTGTAATATTGTCATTACTGACTTAATAATTTTGCGCCGAGCTCATTTATCAATTTGCCATTACCGGCTTTTATATTTAACACCGAGTGTCTAAAATCCCCTGATTAGCATGCCAAACTATTCTCTATTCTAGTTCTAGCCTAGGTGTTTTTGGGCTTAATTATTTTTATTTTAATTCACAATATTTCAAAAATACCAATATTATTCAACTATTATAATCATGCTTATTTATTTTTGTTCTTTATTCCCATTATTATTGCACTAAAATCTCATACATAAATAATTTGTTAGACATTCATCACTATCATTAAAATAATTATTCACATTAATTATTATATATAATTATCACAACACATGCACAAATCCAATATTTCATATTTTTACCTATAGCAGATTTCGGACCTATTTTTGGACTTCATTTTTAGCCCATTTATAATTCGAATTTAGAGTTCTGGCCTTCTAACAATTTTTAGATTCTTGTCTTATATTTCAGATGCATCAAAAATCACTTAAATCCCATTTTTTTTATCAAAAGTTATGTTTAATTGAATACTGTATTATCACAAATATTCCTGCCCAGAATTTTCTGAACAGATTCTAGGTTTGAATTTCATGCATTTTTCTGGGCAAATCTATACATAATTAGATGTTATGGTCTAAATACAAGTTAAAACCCTGTGTCTTAGCTTTCATTTTCAACAAAACACATATAAAAAGGAGTTCCATAACTCAAGTTATCATCAAAAGCATCAGGATTTTTCTTGGCATTCTGTACCTGAGCTATCAATTAGCATCAATCCATATTCATCATTTGCATTCCTTTTGATACTACAATTTCCAGAATTACAACTACATTCATATGTCTCAATTATTTCACACAATTTGGTCTCATGTCCATATAAAATATCAAAAACAACAACTAATTACATAACACATCAAACGCACAATCATATTAAACTTTGACACATAATTACACATACATGAACATCATGTAAATTTTTTACCAGTGAAGCACATACCTAATCAGCCTTGGCTCTTCCCTTAATCCTTCTTTTTCTTCCCTTATTAGCTAGCTTTCTCCTTACCTTTGTCACCCTCTTGAGGGCATCTCCCTTGTTCACTTGTTTTTCCTACACAACCATACCACATCTCAATTTCAATATCCATTTTCAATGTTTTTCATGTCTACATAGTATGCTAATGCTCTTAATATGTTTTACACCTTAATTGAGCTAAAATGTACTAAGGTTAAATTTCCCTCTTACTATGTCATGGCTGCCTAAAAACTATATCTTAGTTCCCAATTCATTTTCTTCAATTCAACACTCAATTCACATTTCCCTTATCACCAATTATGGTGTTTCTATATTAATTTCAATTTTTTCTAATTTATTTAACTATGGAAACCCCTCATTCATCCCTTAACATAATATTTTCTTTAGTTTTTAAGCCATAAAACAATTAACTAACTTCAATTATCATTAATTCAAAGCTTAATTACACTTCCATCAACTAATCCCAAACTTAAATTTCTAAGTTAAAACTTGCAATGTAACCTATATCTATCAACCCTAATCACATCTATCATCAACATGGATCTCAAATGGAAGGAAAAAGGTTGAATTTAAGAAGAATAAACTAACCTTAAGTCTTCTCCAAGGTGGGCCAAAATCGCTCCCACTCTTCTCACTTTTTCTTTTTCTTTCTTCCTTCCTTCTTGCTCCTTTGGTACCTTTGTAGTAAGAACTCTTTAATTCTGATTTTTCCTATCTCAAAACTAATTTATTTCCTCATTTTTCAAGCTTGATTTGTAGAGAAAAATGGAGCTTTAGGGAGCCTATAGTGGACAACAAAGAGAGGAAAAAAAAGAGAAGATGAAGATGGCTTATGGAAGAATGTGGAATTTCGTTCATCTTTTTCACTTTTTATACCTTGATTAAGGTGTGGGTCCCACTAATTAAATTTAATCCTAATTCTTATTGGTTCATTAAGTTAATTGATCTTGATTAACATTGAAACTTTGAAAATTTTCATTTTTGCCACATCTTCCTCCATATTCACACTTTTCCCCAAACAATTGCCATAATACCGATTTTGTCCATAGAAAATTTTATTTTTTCTAATTCTACCCCTAATCTTTTTAATTCCCAAATAATAATACCCTTAATTATTTTCCCTTATTATTAGTCATTTTTTTATAGGTTCAAATTTAGACTCCTATTAAACCAGTAGACCCCACTACGGTCTCGCGCAATCGAGGCCTACATTACTAGATGTTATAGATACGTATAACCATTTTTTGTTCTTGTGATTGTAGAATACTTTGGAAGAAGAAATAAGGGTATGGTCGACCATGCTTGCACCTTTTTTTTAAATTCAATTCTCTTCACTAGATTTAAACCGTGTACTAGTTAGATGGGCAACGGGGTGGATGGTTAGTGAAGAAAAAAAGGGCTTAAGGAAGGAATCTAGTTAGTGTGTAATGAAAATGGTTCATATCTCATATATATATATATATATATATATATATATATATATATATATATATATATATATATATATATATATATATATATATATATATATATATATATATAGTAATAATAATAATCAAATTGTGTCATCCTTCACATGCATCACGTATGGCATAAGGAGAAATAAGTTAATTTTAATTGTTAAATGACTTAATCTCATGAAATTAAATATATTAATATTCACCAAGTAATTTACTATATACACTAGTACTTTTGGCATTATGATTGGGACATCAAAGTAAAAATCGCATTCCTCAATACTTTAGTGGAACAACATCTCAAAATTTATTTCTTTGATTTCGTGCTCTAAACATTGGAGTTTTGACACGAAATTACACTAGTAAGTTCTTCTCAATTTTTTCAACGTCCTAATGTCCTCCATTCACAAATCGCTAACAGTGCGAAAATTGCATATTTTATGTTCGAATTCCATTTCTTTCAGTTTTTATGAAAAAATAGATATCACGTGTTCATAATTAATTTTCTCACTTATTCTCAATTTGAATTTAGACTCCTGTTGTATTGCCTCTGCTCCAATTGCGAATTTACTCGATTTTCTGTTGATCCAATGCATCCGATCGTGAAACACGCATATTGGTCAGGGTCTAAACTAGCAGAGGTGGCATATGGTAACAATGACATGTGATACATGAATCTAAATAAGCTTCTAACTGTAACCTAGGACTATAGTTAGGATAGATGACATACCATAAAGAGAGCTAGTTAGTACTATGAAATCTAAAGGCATATATATGTGTGCCATGTATGAACATTGGGCCCCAATTTGCGATCAGAATGTTATAAGTTTCTGTGAGCACTCTTAATGCATAAAAGATGATATGAGAAATTTGATCTGTAGTCAGAGGGTCATGATTGTGTGAATGCTCTTGACCTATAAAGCTTGTGTAAGTAACTTTACACTGCGATCAACCACTCTTGTATCTAGTTTAGTTCAATTTAGAATGTCATGGGAAAAACATTCACAATAACAAGTAAACTAAATTCCATGTTTGATTTTATTATAGATATATGATATTGTTGTGATTGAATATGTATGGTGTGCCACCTTTATTCTAATGATGTCCCTGAACAAAGTTGCTATACATATATAGATGAAGTTTAACATGTTGAAAATCTTGTAACTAAGGCCTTGAAATATAATGATTGTACAACTATGAATCTCATGATGTGATATGCCATGTGATGAAATACCGTAACATGTATATAGATTGTTTATATATGTACATTTATGTATATCGTTAGTATATTATTTCTTGTATGCCTTTGTATACCACTAAATATTATTACTTAGTGTGTGGATTATTTCTCGCACGTAGGTTCGGGACTATGCAAATAAAATATGATAGAGAAGAGAAGAGTCTGCCACATAGTCAAATAGGACAAATTCATCAGTTCAGGTTTTCATGTCATGGGATAGAGTATAGTTACATATATTGATATAGTGATTTGAATGTTTTTTATGAACATTTTTAATCATTTGTAGTGAAATAATTGACCATTTATTAGTAATTAATCTTTCCTTGATCCGTTGATGGCTTCAAAATAAGTAATCCAATGAGTATAATAATAATAATAATAATAATTTATAATAATAATAATAATAATAATAATAATTTTGGGCTCCTTCGTTATAACCACAGCACAATTAAACATTTCACCAAACGCACAGAAAAAGACCTACCAAAATTTAAGATGTATCAACCGGAAAAACATTCACAAAATCATCAGAGATATATTAAAAAAAAGCCTCAAATGTATGCATCGACATCCTATTTGCCCCAACAAACTTTCGGCTGGAAATACTTAGTGCTCTTGGCATTCACTTCTACAAAAATATTTAGAGTTTATATAATAGGGTGTTAGCAGCAGATATGTAAGATTGTTTTCATATTAATTACATAACAATATATTAATTAGCAATAATTTTAAATTTTAATCATTATTACAAAATACTCAAACTTTTGTTCCTTGAATTTTATCAAGGAATTGATTCTATAATGGTTCTACTCTCAGGTCACTGCATCTCTATTACTCCTATGCATGTGGACAAATGGCCTGATCTTAGCTCTTACTTCCCAAAAGGATTTTTAGCCTGCAACCGATAAAAACATGTTTCAAATATCAGATATGTAATGCTTGCCGTTAAGAATATATATACGACAAAACTGATAAAATGCAAAATTTATATAGATTAAAAAAAATTATCTTCAGAATACTCGAATAATCAGTTAACCAAATGTGCAATTAGCATTTGAATTTCATAGTTTATTCAAATGAAGCACAACAAATTTTCAGAAATATATAACACCCGCCCCCCAACCAAACAAGTTCAATACATTTTTGTTATCCTCATCCAAAATCCTTTGTTTCCTAGTCATAGTAATAATAATAATAATAATAATAATAATAATAATAATAATAATAATAATAATAATAATAATATCAAAAGGCCACAAACTTTTCATCACAAAATTATTTCTATAAACTTGGCTACCCCACGAGCTTATTCAATATACAGAAGCTTATGTATAGCAATCAGATTATCAAATTTCTTACTTGCTTTTGCCACTGTGACCTAGTTCAGGTTGCTTCAAACTTCCGTTACATTTCATGTAGTTATTAATCAATGAAACGGACACTTGTAGAAGATTATGAAACTTACAAATGGTGGTGCACAATATCTGATCTCCATCTCCACCAGAAAACAAAATTTGCTTTTTTTTTTTCCAATCTCCTCATCAAGAATGAAAAAATGTTTCCCCCCTTCAGGACAATTGGCTTTTTCTAGTTTAGACTTGGCAGAAAGATCTTCACCTGAACTGGGTTCATCCACCTGATCAACATCAATAAGGATCAAATTCACCATCAGCACAAATTCACAATATATAAGAGGAACTGCATTAAACATCAATACCAAAGCAGTAGCATAGTATTAACAATCAAACAAATGTAATAGAACAGTATATAGGGAAAATAATAGAACATGGTGTTCGCATAAAGGGCAAGATTCATTTCATCCCATAGTCTATCCAATTCTTGTTGGTAGGCGGCCGAAGTTTTTGAAAAATTTTGATGTGAGACCTACCATATATAAAATAAAATAAAAAAGTCAAAAATTGCGGTAATTCAATTTCAAATTGAATTCATCTAGCCAATATTTTTGACTTTTTTGATATGTGTTCACACTGAATATTTTTCCTATAAATAGGCAGATATCCTTTCATTTGAATTACAACAATCTCAATTCATTTGAAAGAATCTGAGAGAGAGTTATACTTTTGGAATATTTCCAAAAATTAGGGAGTGACAAAAATAGTGAAGAAAATATTTTGGGGTGTTTTTTTGAAAATACTTGTGTGCCACTACTTTTGGATTTATCTCAAAATTGTTGTATTAACTTTAGCCTGTGTCTAGGGAATGTTCTCTTCTTGTATCCATTAATTTTTATTAGTGGAAGAAAAATATTCGGAGTGTTGTCCGTGAACGTAGCCTAAATTAAAGGGTGAACCAAGTTAAATTGTCGGTGTTATTTTTTGCTAATTATTTTATTTCACATTTAATTGTGTTATTTTATCCGTTGTGCCCAACAAGTGATATCAGAGTCAGCCTGTCAGTCTTATAAAATTCTTAGTATGCTCTCTGGTTGCAGTATTGACTGATTTTTCACATCAGAAAATATTTTATTAGTTTACTATCAGCTGAAGGAATCTCATTTGTTTTAAAATAGAGACAAATGGCACTAAGATGATCAGCTTAAATGACACAAATTACCACATATGGAGAAGCAAAATGAAGGATCTCCTATTTGTGATGAAAATGCATCTATCGGTGTTTACTACAACTAAATTCGAAGGCAAGACAGATGAGGAGTGGGAGTTTGAGCACGAGCAGGTATGCGGTTACATCCGACAATTTGTCGAAGACAACGTGTACAACCACATATGCAATGAGACTCATGGTCAGACGCTATGGAACAAGCTTGAACAGCTTTACGCGTCAAAGACAGGTAACAATAAATTGTTTTATTTGACAAAGTTGATACAGTCAAAATACAAGGAACAAACTTCCATAGCAGATCATCTGAATGAGATGCAAGGGATCATAGACCAGCTATCCAGAATGAACATAAAACTGGATGATGAAGTATTTGCTCTGCTAGTATTGGGCTCTCTGCCAGAGTCATGGGAGACTTTGAAGATTTCAATTACCAACACTGCACCTAACGGTGTAGTCAATATAGAGTCTGTAAAAAGCAGTATCCTGAATGAAGAAATGAGAAAGAGATCACAAAAATCATCTTCTTCATCACAATCAGATGTTCTGGTTACTGACTACATAGAAAGGAGTCAGTCTAGACAACAAATGTCTAGAGAAAAGAGCAGAGGCAAATCAAACAAATATGGCAATATTGAATGTCATTACTGCAAAAAGAAGGGTCATATCAAGAAATACTGCCGAAAGTTCAAAAAGGACCATAAAGGCAACGAAGTAAAATGAGATGACAGCAGTTATGATGGCATAACAAATACCATGAACGAATTCAATATCGTTTGTGATGATACTATCAATTTCACATCCCATGAGACCAGTTGGATAATTGATAGTGGTGTTACCATTCATACCACGTCTTAGAAGAAATTCTTCTCATTCTATACAGCAGGAGATTTTGGCGCTGTGAAGATGGAAAATGATAATCTATCAAAAGTTGTTGCAGAAGAGATGTTTGTTTGGAGACTGTGAATGGTACCAGATTAGTCCTGAGAGATATCAGACATATTCCAGATATTCGTCTAAATTTGATCTTTGCAGGAAAACTCAATGATGCAGGTTTCTGCAGTACCTTCTCAAATAACCAATGGAAGCTTACCAAAGGTTCCATGGTGGTGGCTAGAGGCACAAAGCATGCTACCTTGTATGTGATGCACGAAAAGCTCTCCAATGATACTGTAAGTGCTATGGTGAAAGACAGTGCTATTGAATTATAGTACAGACGACTCGACCACATGAGTGAGAAAGGGATGACTACCCTTGTCAAAAGGAAGATGTTGCCCGGAATGGATGAAGTGCATTTGGAGAAATGTGTTGACTGTTTAGCAGGAAAGCAAAACAGAGTTGCTTTCAAGAGTTCCCCTCTTTCCAGAATGAAGAATGTGTTAGATCTGATCCATTCAGATTTATGTGGGCCAATGCCAAAGTCACTGGGTGGTGCTCAGTATTTTGTGACTTTCATTGATGACCATTCGAGGAGAAATCAGTGTATACTTTAAAGAGAAAAGATCGGGTGCTAAATGTCTTTAAAGAATTTCATGCCTCAGTTGAGAGACAGACTAGGAAGTTGAAATGCATCCAGACAGACAACGGTGGAGATTACATTGGACCGTTTGATGCCTATTGCAAAAGAACAAGGTATTCGGCATTAGACAACACCTTTAAAAACACCGTAGTTGAATGGTCTGACTGAGAGGATGAATAGAACTTTGATGGAGAGAGTTACATGTTTGCTCTCACATGAAAAGTTACCTAAAACATTTTGGGGTGAAGTTTTACTCACGGATGTGTACGTATTAAATCTTTCACCTTGTATCTCTCTAAAGCTAGACGTTTCAGAGAAAGCATGGTTAGGAAAAGATGTTTTCTATGATCATTTGCGGGTATTTGGTTGCAAAGCCTTTGTGCATATTCCAAAAGATGAGAGGTCCAACCTCGATGTCAAAACACGACAGTGTGTTTTTATTGGCTATGGCAAAGATCAGTTTGGCTATAGATTTTATAATCCAGTAGAGAAAAAACTTGTCAGAACCCATGATGCTGTTTTCATTGAGAATGCGACCATTGAAGATATTGTCAGGACAAAGAAAGGTGTTCCTGATTCCAATGGTGACTCAACATATTTAGAATTGATTCCTCCAATATCGGTGCCAATACAAGTTAGGGATTAAGATCATGTTGATCTGACTGAAGAAAATAATGCTCCCATCGATAATCCAGAAGATGATGCTGAAGATGATGATGTTCATCATCAACCATCACCTGTGCACTCCCAGTTCCTATGAGAAGGAGCAATAGAGCAAGACAACAATCTTCGAGATATCCAGAAAATGAGTATGTGTTACTTACTAATGAGGGAGAACTATAAAGCTTTGAAGAAGAAATGACTGATGAGCATAGACAGAAATGGATTGAAGCCATGCAAGATGAAATGAAATCCTTGCATGAGGACAATACTTTGAAAAAGGCAATAGAGCTTTGAAAAATAAATGGGTGTTTAAAATCAAGCATGAAGAGAATAGTTCCCATCCAAGATTCAAAGTCAGATTGGTCGTTAAAGGATTCAGTCAAAGAAAATGAATTGACTTTGATGAAATTTTCTCATCAGTTGTGAAAATGACATCCATTCGTACAGTGCTGGGGTTAGCAGCAAGTCTTACCTTGGAGGTTGAGCAAATGGATATCAAAATTGTCTTCATACATGGTGATTTGGAAGAGGAGATATACATGGTGCAACCAGAGGGTTTTGAACATAAGGGAAAAGAGGAATATATTTGCAAATTGAAGAAAAGCCTCTACGGCTTGAAGCAGGTACCGAGACAATGGTACAAGAAGTTTGAGTCTGTTATGGGGAAGCAAGGATACCATAAGACTACTTCAAACCATTGTGTTTTTGTACAGAAATTCTCTAATGAAGATTTCATAATTCTTCTGCTCTATGTTGATGGCATGCCGATTGTTGGTCGGAATGTTTCAAAAATTAACAACTTGAAAAAGCAGTTGAGTAATTCTTTTTCTATGAAAGACTTGGGGCTAGCAAAACAGATTCTTGGCATGAAGATTATCAGAGATAGGAATGCCAAGAAATTATGACTGTCATAGGAGAAGTACATTGAGAAAATACTTCAGAGATTTCAAATTGACCAAGCTAAAATGGTTAGTTGTCCTCTTGCTAATCACTTTAAGCTGAGTTCCAGACAGAGCCTTTATACAGACGAAGAGAATGATGAGATGGACAAGATTCCATATGCTTCAGCAGTTGGAAGTTTGATATATGTCATGATGTGCACACGACCTGATATCGCTCATGCAGTTGGAGTAGTGAGCAGATTCCTTTCAAATCCTAGAAAGAAACATTAGATTGCAGTAAATTGGATTTTTAGGTATCTTCGAGGTACTCTAAAAATATGTTTATGTTTTGGAGATACCAAACCTGTGCTGGTTGGATACACAGATGCAAATATGGCTGGCAATATTGACTCCAAAAAATCAACATCAGGTTACCTGATCACTTTTATAGGGGGAGCTGTGTCATGACAATTAAAGTTACAGAAGTGCGTTGCACTATCTACAACTAAAGCAGAGTTTATTGCAGCAACAGAAGCATGCAAAGAGTTCTTGTAAATGAAGAAGTTCTTGAAAGAACTTGGATTGCAGCAAGACAAATATCAATAATTTTGTGATAGTCAGAGTGTTATCCATCTTTGAAAGAATGCCTCATTTCACTCAAGATCAAAGCATATTGATGTGAGATATCACTGGATCAGAGATGTGATGGAGAAAAAGCTACTACAGCTTGAGAAGATCCATACAGAAGAAAATGGATCAAACATGTTAACGAAAATTCTACTAAGATCATATTTTGAATACTGTCAATTATCTGCTGCAATGGTGGAGCCCCCACATTGTCAGGAGGGGGAGATTTGTTGGTAGGCGGCCGAAGTTTTTGAAAAACTTTGGTGTGGGTCCTACCACACATAAAATAAAATAAAAAGTCAAAAGTTGCGGTAATTCAATTTCAAATTGAATTCCTCCAGCCAATATTTTTGACTTTTTTGATATGTGTTCACATTGAATATTTTTCCTATAAATAGATAGATATCATTTCATTTGAATTACAACAATTTCAATTCATTTGAGAGAATCTGAAAGTGAGTTAGACTTTTGGAATATTTTCAAAAATTAGGGAGTGACAAAAATAGTGAGAAAAATATTTTGGGGTGTTTTTTGAAAATACTTGTGTGCCACTATTTTTTTAGATTTATCTCAAAATTATTGTATTACCTCTAACCTGTGTCTAGGGAAGACTCTCTTCTTATACCCATTAATTTTTATTAGTGGAAAAAAAATATTCGGAGTTTTATCCGTGGACGTAACCCAAATTAAAGGATAAGTCACGTTAAATTGTCGGTATTATTTTTTACTGATTATTTTATTTCAAATTTATTTATATTATTTTATCCGCTGTGCCCAACAATTCTTCCTCCTGTTATGATTTCTCCATCGGAATTAATTCTTCTACTCCAAATGTGAACTTCAAGGGAAGAGTAGGCAGAGTAACTGGCTCAACAATCTGTTCATCAGGAAGTTGGACAACTTCATCATCATAGGCACTTTTTCTCTTGTTTCTAGCAGTGCCATTATCATCATACCCATCCTCGCCATCGCTATCACCGTCATCCTCATAACCGCTGCTGCCGTCCTCATTACTACTTTCAGAACTTTCCTCTCTGTAATCACTACCCTCAGAACCACCATCACTCTCCTCTTCATTCCCTTCACTCTCCCCATTGGAAGAACTTTCAGACTCACTATCAGAAATGTCAACAATCTCATCCCTTTCACTGTTTTCTTCCACCTCCCTTCTCTCACTTTCCTCACAGTTACTTCTTTTCTTCTTCGCCTCCATTCGCTTGCTTTTCTCATTCCTAACCCTTCATTATCTGTGCATGCATTTTAATTTCTTAAACCTCTTAACCTCCATTAATCAAGTGCTTTTGGCTACAGGGCTGGGTACTCTTATAGAGCTACAGATGAAGAAAGAGGGAGAAGGAAAATAGAAAAGGAAGAGAAATGTAAAAAGGCACGAGCAGAGATTCAGGGGAAAGAAATGTGTTTTTGCATGACTTCTGATTCTAACAAGTAGTTTTATATAGCATTATAAATTATTTTAAATCCCAAATTTGCCCTTCACATAGTTTGCTTCTTTAAAATTTGCCAATCTTATTTCCTTCTTTGCAAATTTTTAGATTTTTCTATAAATATTATTTTATTGAAGGAGTATTAAATTAAATGAAAAAATAATGCTAAAATTAATTTATAAATTATAAAATTATGAATTTACAGTGCATAAAATCAAACTAACTTTTTATTTTAATTCATATATTTTAAAAAAAAGTTAAAAGAAAAACAAAAAAGTCTACTAAGTGGGATGATAAGCAAAAAGATTATTGAATGGAGGTACTAAAAGGTCGATTAGTTATTGACAGATTCGATTGGTTGGAATTAATAATTAAATTAATTTCAACATATAAAGGAAAATGTGAAGACCTAATTTCCAGAAATGGAAATGGAAATTTGTAGAGGCCAATTTGGGTTAGTTCGCTGAGATCTTTTTACACATGTAATCATATCTTTGACCTCTTTTTACCACAGAAGCTCTTTTTACCACATTATGATATCTTTGACCTCTTTTCAAGTCTGGATATGTGCTTCTGTATATGAGAAATTTGTGGAACTGAATGGGACATAAGGAGGATCAAAAACAGGATCAATGTGATATGCAGAGCCCAAAGGATAACCAAGTGTGCCATCTTGGTGCGGTGGAGGAAATTTCTCACTCTTGCTCTTAGCATTTGCATATGTTATTAAAAGTCGCCGCTGTTTTAGGATAGGGAAGAAAAGAAACATTATTAGTTATGATAGAGGTAGCACCACCACCAGGATAAGCTACAAACTTGCGCTTTAAACGTCACTGCTGTTAGAAAAAGAACATTAGTTAGAGGTAACACCACCAGGCTAAGGTACAAAATTGTGCTTTCAAGGATATTAAAGAGCAGAGCTAGAAACATCGTGAAAGCATTGACACCATCGATTCACTGGGTAGAATAGTCAGTTGAGGCTCTAGTTAAGGTCTCAGGTTCAACTTCTCTGGGCTATGAATGCATGAACATTGCAACTCACTCATCTTTGCCATGCCTTCAGAGAACCTCTAAGAAGGATTTGATGCTAATCCACATGCATCAATGCAATCCAAACAGTTGGAGCAACAAGTTTATATATGCATGTAACTACATTTAGATTGCAACTCACCCACTCATCTTTACCTGCTTTCCTTTTAGATCAGCCCTGAGAATGGTTAGATGCTAATCAACATCCATTGGATTACAATTCAAACAGTTCAAGCAATAAGTTCCATTTAAGGGCCTTAAAGACATAAAGAACAAATTGTTAATTGAGTAGTATTCCATGACAAGTGCAATTAATTAGTTATTAATTATAGCTCATATATCTATAATGAATCTAGTTAAGTTGATGCATCTAAATTATCCTTAATTAATTATATTCTAAGATTCTGTGATACTTAATGGATTGTGATAAGCATGCTTAGATTTATGTGTAAGCAATTAATATGGCTTTGAAAAATCATTTAGTATGTGAAGAGTCATTAGATTATATATATATATATATATATATATATATATATATATTATTAGTTGTGTTTGTATGCAAATTTTCATTGTATGTATGAATGTATGAGTAAAATATATTAATGTTTTAACATAGATTTCTATCAAATTTACGTTCTCAATTGTTTGATATATTTGCTAGCATATTTGGATTTGTCATATTTGTTCCGAAATCAACAATGATCTTAGACCAAATGTAAAGGATATAAGATACCACATGCTACAAAAAATTAGACATTTCTCAGTCAAAATGTGAAGAAAAATACTTCTCACCTATTAAGACACAAATTTTATACTTCATTTCCTGTGATTCCCTTTTTGGGATACTATAATGATATTAAAATTAGGGTTGTTCATAAATAAATATAAACCAACCCAATCCATTAGCCAAATCTAACCTAAACTGAAAATTGAATTTTAAAATTTACTAATTCAAGTTGGGTTAGGTTTTGTATATAATAAATGTTTGAAAAAGAACAAAAATGTCACATTAACCACCAATTATACTATTTTTACCTCAAAATTTAAAATAGGCAAAAACAATCTTTTCCACAATTTTTTATTCTATTTTTACATTTTTAACATTTCCCTCTCTGCATCTTATACTCCTACTTCTTTTTCTTTGTTCATTATCTCTCTCTAAAATCCCACTTTATCACTGATCAACCCAAAATACTATCAAATCTGAAGCAAGAAAAGTCTATTTATCTCTCTGATTAACAAAACCCTATAAGGCCATATTCGAGAATGACAAAAGTAGCACCAAAATCATATCTGTTTGGACCTCCAGAGCAACACGACCCAACCCTTATAGTAAAACAACTATAGATAAACCTAATAGTTGTTCATGATCCTTTCTTGGATCTTATGGTGTCCAATTTCAACAAAACCAGTGTTGATCAAATGGATTACACAGAATTCTTCCCCGATTTATCTTTCACCTGGCAATATTTGCATCTCCCAAACAAAACTCAAAAGCTTCAATCTGAAGAAAACAATGTCGGAGAAGCAGAAGAAGATGAAGACGGTGTTGATTATGAGGAGCATCCAGACGAAGAGAATGGAGAGACAGTCATATATATCGCATATATACCTTATATATATCTTACATACATAGCATGTACACCTTATAAGAGAGAGACAAAACTATAGAAGATCACTGCTCGTTGCTGGTGTTCGGCATGGCGTGGGCAGGTGATGTTGGTGTTGGGTGCAGTGTGTGGCATCCGGCGGTGGCCCAATAATCTAGAAGAGCAAATTTAAAAAAAAAAAAAAGAATGGGGTAGAAAGTAAGATTAAGGAAGAGCAACAAATAGGGCATAATCAAATTTCGTTTTTAAAAAAAGTAGAGCAACGAATCTAGAGAGGGTGAAATAAGAGAGACAGAAAATCAGCAGAATGGAGACTTGAAAATTTTACAATTCTAAGAAAGGATGGGATGAAATAAATATATCTGAAAAAAGCTTAAAAGAATAATAAAAAAGCCAAAATAAATAGGGGACGAGCTCTACTTAAGATCTTAGTAAGACTCTCCCATATTATAGATAAAATAAAGTTTCATTAGTAAATTTAAATTCTTTGAAAACGCGTTATACAACTATCCTCACATGTCAAGTAAAGTTCATTGTTGCACTAATTTCCTTCCTTTCTAGGTCCATTTGATGCCGTTTTGACTGCAAATGACGCACAACGCACAATTTTGCCTCAAACCATATACTAGCAAAAACAAAACAATAATTGTTTTGCTTATCAATAGAGGTATAAATTTTACCTTGCATACTTTGTCAAAAAAATGTTTTATTAACAAACATATACCAACAATATTATGTAAAATAATTAAAATTTAATAGAAAAAATTAATAATCTACACTCAATTAGATTGATAATACATAAATCACAATTTACATAAATATTGCTGACAATTAAGTTATTTTTTAAGTTGATAAATTTAAAAAAAAAAAAAATCCACGCCAGAGATTCAAAACTTTATGCTGATTACTTCCAGCTGCATTAATTGATCCATATTGCAATATCTAAAGAAATTAATTTTATTTCACAAAAAGATGATAAATAGAAAATTTCCTAATGCATTATGTATGAGCTTCAATAAATTTTTCAACTTTATCTCATCTTCTGTTAAAATTGAATTTTGATAAAATACAGTAACTGTAGATCCTTGATCTAAAGGAATAGTGAAAATATAATTATTTTCTATTTAATTATATAAAATAAATGGATTTTACGTAATTAAAAAATAAAATAAATTGATTGAATTGGAAAATTATCATATCCGCTAATTTAGACATCGAGTCACACTTGTTGCTAAATCGACGTGTTTGACTGATTGGAGTCTAAATTCAAATAATTAGAACAAAATCAAATAATTATAAAAAATATCTAATAAAGTGTTTAAAGATGTTAGATTACTATAAATGACTAAAAGGAAGATTAACATGCTAATTAAGCAAAATATCCAAGTTTTTTGGTCAAATGGAAGGGCCCACATTGAGACCTTTGTTTCTTCTTCTTTATCTTATTTCTTTTACTCATTTTTTGCACTCCAAACCAACTCCACATTCCCCACGTCCTCCATAGCTAAAAATTTACTTCTAGTGAGAGAAAGTGAGAAAGAAGAGAGAGTAAAGTGAGAAAAGGTCATTTATATGCATGAAAGAGCTTGAAGAAGCCCAAGAGAGCAAAAAGAAAGAGAGATAAGCAAGAAAATAGGACAGAGAAATCCCTAAGGTTTCAGCCATAGGAAGAAAAGGGTGAAGGTAAAGTTTTTTTTTTTTTGCTCTAAAGAAAAATGAGGTTTTAAGTTCATTTAGAGCATGTTTTTTAGGAGATAGAGTTTAGGGTTTTAACAGAGAGAAAATAGGGTTTAGAAAAGTATGATGAAGGAAGGTTTTTTACGGTATTTTTATGTGTTTTAGGAGTACAAATTGAAAAAGAACAAGTTCAAGGAAACAAAGGAAAAACGAAATAGAGATAAAAAGAAATGAAGAAGTATAAAGCTTTAAGTAAGTGCATAACTTGTTATAAGCCTAGGATCCTATTTCTGAGCTTTTTTAATTCTTTATAGCAATGTAGGTTGGATCTGAGCTTTGCAATCCAAGGATAAGTCTTCTTATAATATATTATCATATAAATTCAAGCAGTTAATCTTATTTAGTTTTCATATCTACCTGCTAGAGTCTTTCGACTCAAACCGTCGGCCACTGCATTCACTTTGCCAGGGTGGTAATCAACGATACAATCGTAATCTTTAATTAACTCCAACCACCTCATTTGTCTAAGATTCAACTCCTTTTGTGAGAGTAGGTACTTCAAACTCTTATGATCTGTATAAATATAACATCTCTCTATACAAATAAAGTCACTAGATCTTCAGAGCGAATACAATTATTGCTAACTTTAGATAATGCTTTGGATAATTTTGTTTATCACACCCCTTTACCCAAACAGCACGTGCTTGGAGAAGGAGCGCTACACTGACTTCTTCAAATCACTATTTTAAATGCTAGAAAGCCATGCAACTTTATTTTTTTTTTTAAAAACTCTTAGATCATAGATAATCATAGATATACAAGAAATAATGTACATTTTATTTACATAAGATAGTAATTATAAATATCAACTTATAAAATAGTAATTATAAATATCAACTTAATTCTTAACAAACTATGAAAGTCAATTTACAAATATGAAAGTATACAATATGAAAAGCAAAATACACCTACTTACTACACTTTACCCTTGGGTTCTAGCCTAGAATCTACCACCACAAGATTTGGTCCTCTTACTCGCATAGAACCTTGTAACTGACGGATGGAAAGGCCTATTACCACGACTCTGGGCTGCTATCTTCATTTCCCCGGTCTCCGCTTCTTCTACAATCTCTACATCTCTCACCAGCCTAGTAAAATCCTCAATTTGGGAACATCTACTCTACCTCTAATAGATGTCCTCAACCCCTTCTTAAACCATCGACACCTATCAATCTCATCCTTAATAATCCCTTCAATGTATTTACTCAGTGGACTGTACTCCTTTTCATACTCACTTATTGTCAAATTATTTTGTCTCAGATTTAAAATTTCATGATTCTTCTTGTCCGCATACTCTTTAAGAACATACTTCTCTCTGAACTGCTTCAAGAAAAAGTACCCTTCCTATAACAGTGACATTGTATATCTATACTTCTGCCCTAGTGTGTAGTTTATATCCTTAAAGTCTCACTCAGTTCTCTCGAGCCAATACTTTGTTGCCTCAGCACCATCCTCTTTATGGCTATAAAGTTGATGGCTTCTAACTTACGGAGATTGTTACACCTTAACTTTGTAACAATAGGCTTGACTAATCTCCACAGAATATTATCGATGTTCTCAAGAAACTCCTCCCCAGCTGAACCTAGAACCGAAGCATGTCTATCTCTCCTATATCGTTTGTCTGATCTATAAGATCTATCAAATCCACCAATAGATGTATTACCCTCTGATGTTCTCTACTGCCTAGAAGGATTGGTGACATCCATGCTTAGTGTTATATATGATTCAAGGGTCTTCTCCCTATTCTACTATAATGGCTCATACTTCTCAGGAGTCTCTTCTCTGATTCTCCGTAAATGCAATCTACCACCCTATAAAACAAAACAGTGGCTCATATTAAGAAGCAGCAACAATTTATTTTTTTATTCAAAACACTTTTCAAAAACCAATGCATGAACAAACAATCCTAATTCTGCCCCTTACCCACTAATACTAGTAATGACTTCTATATACACATCTGTCGCCATTTAGCTATGCTAAAACCTACACGAGAAAAAACAAACTCTTGCGCTAAGTATAAAACTCAGTGGTGCAAAAACTTATAATAAATATCACTTTAAATAAAAATATACAATTAAAATCAATAAAATTTTGAAAAAATGTTTTATGTATCAAAACCATTAATAAATTATTTACTTACAAATAAAAGTAGACATAAATCATTAAATAAAATCCTCCAAAAATAAATCTATTGTCATTTATACCACAAGTATGAAAATAAATGCAATAAAAAATCATAATCATTTATTAAAATAAAATTTTCATCCAACTCATATATTAAGAGACCATAGACCTACCCCAAAGGAAATAGTGGGTACCATTAAATGATGAAAATCTCAGGGTCCAAGAGAACCACATGACCAAAGTTAAATATTATCACGTAACCCCAAATAATATTATTTGATCTAAAATAACTACAGAACTAGTCTCGATTCAAGATAACCACATGATCGATAATTAAATAATATGTATGATCTATGATAATCACATAAGTCATACAATACTTCTTATGACAAAGATAACCACATGTCATAAAATTTTCCCTATTGGCATGTCAACAATTCCCTAACTTACTGTCTAGGCTAATATATGGGTTTATCGATATACATGAAATGTTAAAACATTTATCTCACCAAATTATTTTATAGATATAATAAGTATCAAATTCTCATAATTGAATGTACAAAAATTTAATTTTAATTTAATCTTATACAATTACTTAATAACATCAAATTCACCACATGGAAAAAATACATTTATTTCATTTAAATCATATATCAATGTATTTATTTCATACTAATACAATTTCTTTATCAAAACCTTTTATTTTTATCATAAATATATTTTAAATAACTTTCCAAGCATTTAATATTTTTATAAATATTATATATAATCATTTTCAAAAATGTAAATCTATTTCATGCCAAAAAGCATATAAAAATCAATTTTAATAGCAATTACACTATATTATAAGTTAATGCATGAACTTCTATTAAAATTTGCCGGAAACTGCCAGCTCCTCCTGTTTTTCTAGTCTCAGTGTTTGTCTAGATAATGCACCTAAATCCATTAAATTCTTAATTAGTTACTGAGCCAATAAAAATTACTAAATTTAAATAAAAATTAAACTACCGATTTAATTTCTCTGGCTCTCAAGTTTATAGGTGTTTTTCTACCGTCGTATTTCACATTAAGCGTTACAGATGCAAAATTTCCAATTATTTTCAAATATTCCAAATTAATTAAATTTTTTCTTCTCTTCTAATTTTTTTCTTCAATTTATTTAATTTTTCTTCATATTTTTATTTTCCATTTCTTCTCTAAAAATCTATTTTCAACTCAAAAATTCAAATTAATTCAATAAATGGTCTAAAAATTCCAACTAAATTCCTATAAATACTTTGACCCATTATCTTCCATTTTTCATCACCAATTTCACCAAAAGTATATTCAATAATTTCCAATAAATTTTTCAATAATTATGCCATAAATCCACAAAATTCATTTCTTTTAAATTTCCATCACTATTACTCTTCCCATCCTCCAGTTAACTCATTTCTTAATTTTATTCCATAAATTTCTCATTTTTCTATCAAACCGTAACTTAATGGTTTATTCAAATTCCTACCAATTGTTTCCAATTTCTAGCAAAATTATCAAGGAATCAAGCTCAATAACATCATGCCATGAAGAAAAATAAGAAAATAGAAGAATTTCTCACCTTCCCACAAGCTAGAGAATTTGATCAAGCTTTTCAAAATTTCCACCAATTTTTCTTCACCTCAATCTAATTTCTCTTGTTCCTTAATCTTGGATGATGGTAATTATGGGAGGAAAATGGAAGAAATCAAGGGAAAAGAGGATATGTGGGTTTTGCAATGGAGAGGAAAGAAGAAGAAGAATATTTTTTTCTTTTTTTTTTAAATTGAAAATGAGAGATAAATTAAAATTTGACTTTATATACCTCAATTAGTGGCTAATTAATCTTGATTAAGCTTAATCCAAGCTTCGATTGGACAATTAAAATTTAATTAATTTCTTAAGTTGACAAATGGCCCAATCAAAGCTTAATTAACCTTGACTTTCCTTAATTTCAACAAATCACAATTTTTGCTCCAAATTAATTCATGAAGTAATTTAATTTTCCACAATTAAACCTCCAAATAACTTAATTCCATTAAATTGAATATATTAAAAATTATAAAATAATTTTATCTTCGAAATGGTATTTTCAATTTCGAAAAACAACTTTCAATGCAAAAATCGCATTTTTATGGTGTAGAAATTTTTTTAACCATACCCGTAAAAATTCTTCCACTATCTGATTTCTAATTTATCAATTTTAAAAATTTTAGAATTCCATTGTGATCACATCGATACCATTGCTATCATGCACACATCTCTCTCTCTCCCAATCAAAAAATTAGGTTGTAAACCCGCACTGAGGACCATATTTCCACCATTCGGTCCCTTAACCTTAAAATCTCATCTTATAACTCCACCTATGGACTTAAAATAAGATTTGCTACATTTTCATATACTTAAATCATACTTTCACTACAGGACAAAAATCTCATATTCCAAGCCTGATCTGTTGCCTCAATTTGTGTGTCAAGCACAAAATCGCAACAATTTTTCAATTCAATTAAATTTTCATATTAGACTTTTTTATTATTATATGAAAGTAGTTTTCTCATACTTATTTGTTTGTCTTTATAATATGATCGGTACGCCTCTATACTTAGGTACATATGACCGCAATATGCATTTACGGTCAGGGTCTAGATTGCGGACATGACAATTATTCTTATTATTTATTCGATATTGGGTGTTATAGGTATAAATACATTGATAGCGATATAAAGTATATTATGTGATTTACAAATGTTGGTTGCTTATGCATGAAAATGAATGTAGTATGATGTGTTTACATGAGATAATTGATTGATGTATGTAAGAATAAGAAATATATGTTAGCATAATATCTGAATGCTAGTTGACAAATAATGGTATATTGCATGTATATATCACATTGCCTTATTTATATATACCACTAAGGCTAGTGCTTAACGTGAGAGTTTTTCATATAGGGATAGACAATAGACCATAGAAAAAGTCAACGAAAACCTAAACCAGTAAACAGTTGCTCTTTGAAACAGTGGGTTTCACTTTTTTATTCTTTGGATATGTACCTTTCTTCTTTTTTCAATATGTAAACTAAACTAAGTTTTTCAACAATAATAAAAGCCTTTATATATAATGCTTTTGTATGTAACCATATACGGTTTCCTTTATTATGCAAATATCATGTGTCAAAATATGAGAGAGAATTTACACATTTGTGTAAGTATATTGGTGGCATTGTATCCACCGAAGCTGATAAATGTTGACGATTTGAGGATGGATTGAAAGATCCAATTAAGCTATAGGTCTCAACCCTACGTCTGATGAACTTTCCCAGTTTGCTAGTGTCTTCCAGAATAGTTGAGAGAGTTCTAGCAGCTCAACAACTAGCATAACATAAAGGGTTCAAAAGACTTATACCATAGGCAAGTGAAGGACCATTTGGCAACAAAAGAGTGAGATATTTTGGTGGTCAATTTCATGCTAGGAATACTAATAAGCCTTCTTCTCTCAAGTGGGGATAGCCTGTAAGATCTATTTCTTCAGCAGCTAGTACATCAACACAAGCACCATGCAACTCACTACCTCTACCATTATGTCAACACTATGGTCGTCCTCAGGAGAGTGTTGGTAGACGATGAGAGCCTATTTGAGATGCAGCTCCAAAGATCATTTAAGGAGAGATTGTTCCTTGTTATCATACGACAGAGATTCGAAGAGTACTAAGCCAATATAGATACAGGATGCTAATGTTACCACTAGATCGAAGATCTAGTTCGCTATCAATTTGGTAATTGGCAATGTTACCATTTCTATTACACCATATAGGATGGCAACTATAGAGTTGAAAGAGTTGAATGTGCAATTGCAATACTTGCTAGATAAGGGTTTCATATGACCCAATGCATCACCATGGAGTGCTCTAACTCTATTTGGGAAGAAAAAAGATGGCACCTTTCATTTATGCATTGACTACAAACAACTTAACAGGGTGACTATCACTAATAAGTACTCATTGCCTAAAATTGAAGATTTATTTGATCAGTTGAGAAGTGCAAGTGTATTTTCAATGATAGATATTCAATTAAGGTATCATCAACTGAAGATCAAAGAGTTAGATATACCCAAGATGACATTCAGGACTCAGTATGGTCATTATGAGTTCCTGGTGAAGCAATTTGGCTTGATGAATGCACTAACAATGTTTATGGACCGGATCAACTGAGTGTTCAGACTTTTGATTGATCAGTTCATTGTGGTGTTTTTTGATGACATCCTAGTATACTCTAGAGATTAAGAAGAGCAAGATCATCATTTTAGGATTTTGTTATAGACATTGAGAGAGAAGCAGTTGTATGCAAAGTTATTGAAGTGTGAGTTTTGGCTCGAGGCAATCAATTTTTTAGATCATATAGTCTCAGTTAAAGGTATTCGATGTAACACCACATCATATGCATTTAAGTATAACCTATTTCTGTATCAAATAATCACATACTGTATGTTGGAAAGAGAAAATACCCTGATAACAGTGGTAGTAAATTTTTGTTTTCATATCATATCCTGTAAAATCAACTAATGCCTTTACAAGTTTTATATCCTGTAATTTTATTCAATGACTTTGCAAGTCTCATATCCTGTAATATCACTCAATGACTTTTCAAGTCAACATTAAAAACCACAATACGATATATCATATATATTAAAACATAAACTTCCCATCCGAAGGATTACGGGTTGTTTCCATTTATACATTTCAAAACTAATCTAGAGTGATAATACATATTCAAGTATATAAGTCCAAAATATAGATGACATGTTTTCATGCTTGTGTGGAATGCAAGGAGAGAGAGTGATAAGGCTCGGCCAATGACCTGTGCTCCATGTCTTCTATACACTACTCAAAATGAGCTATCACTTTTCTTTACCTGAAAAATGATGCAAATTGATGAGTTACGGCTCAGTGAGAATAACCATCCAATGAGCTCTAAAGTACCAAACAACTCATAGTAATAAATCACAAATCCAATATATACCATGTATTCCATTCCATTCATCAGTATCATATAAGTATCAATAAAGTTGAAACATATAATCATTACTCTTTACGTATGCAAATGCTTTGCTTATTTCATTTTGTTTTGACCAAGTTAAAGCCCCGAGTTTCCATGTGAACATTTGCATTTGCATTTGCTAGCTAGCTTGATCATTTATTTCATTTGCACATTTGTTGGGCCATAGGCCTCTTCTTTTGCTTTACAATATCAATTAACTAGTCACAACGCCTTTTTAGTCCATATGCATATGCACTTGTATTTAAGCATTCATCAACCATTGTATCTTATAACATATAATATACATATACCACAATTATACCTCATATGCCACACATATACCTTGCATATACGATACATATATCATGTATATATATCACATATATCAAACATATACTTCCAATATACCACAAGTATACCATTTATATATACCACAATGTCACAAATTATCCATCATTACATTATCAAGGACCAATCATGACAATCATATGAATCACATAGCAAGCAACATTCATTTGCACTAAATAATTCAATCGATAATTAGACTCACCGTTCTCCTTTGATTCTGACCCTTAACTTATTGTCTATCCACTCCTTGTGGGTCTCCAATATATTGTGAGCCTAATATGAAAACATAATCGATTAACTCATGATTAGGGAGACTTAATGTGGCTTAAACAAATTAATATGCATTGTTCATGTCAACAGTTAAGATTTTTCCTATGAGGCAGTGTGACCTTATGGGACTATTTAGCCTATAGCCTTTTCTATACTTGAACAATTAATCTGATTCTTGTTCCTAAGTAAAACTAAAATATATTTATAGAACATATAAAAATTTCAGACCAATTGGATCATGGTACAATATTTTGTGGAATTTCTAAGTGTGTTTTGTTTTCTGCCTTTAGGCAGTTTCAGGGTACTCATTTGGGTTCATCATAACTTATAATATATAAGTCCTATTTTAATGAACATTTACAGAAGATTATATGGGTTTATATAGAACATTTTTAATGTTTACAACTTTTATCAATGTCTCTAAGGCCTTCAAATTATAATAAACAGTTTACTGGTCCAGAATAGAATTGGCTTCCGGACCAGTATTACTTCCAAAGGCCATAACTTAGTCTATACATAACCACGTAAGCTGATATTAGTACCCAACTTTAGCTAAGACATATACCTATAACTTTGAGGTTTTGAGAATTTATAGAATATAGCTATAATAAGTTCAAATTAGCCAAACAATTTACTGGATCTGCCCAGGGCACTCAGTAGGCAGTTCAAACTATGGAACAGTCATGGTTCCATTCACCATAACTCAAAATTTACAAGACCTATGAACCTGAACTGTTGTATACAGATACAAAATAGATATATCTACAACTTTTATGTTTTACGATACTTCAAATAATGGATTTAACATATTCGAAATCAAAGCACACAATAGCTAACTTGGTTAGGGTTCACACCCTGGCCAGTTTCAGTAAAGAGAGCATATCTCTTCTTATACATAACATCTTGCAAACCTGTTTACATATCCACAAATCTAAGAAATAATGTTTTACACTTTTTCAGAATCAATTTTTATTAATATCAAAATCGGAGTGCAATTCAGTGCCTAATATTGAACCTAAGCAACTCAAATCAACCCTATAGCAATAAGAATTGATTACTTACCAAGTACAACCTTGCAAGGGATCAATTAGCTTCAAAAACTAAGTGAAACAAGGAAGAATTGAATTCTGAAATGGAGGAAAATGAAGAAGAAGTGGGGCTGGAGAAGAAGGAAGAAATGGGGAAGAAAGATGAAGATAAAGCCAACTTGTTTTTTGTCATTTTGTCATTTTGTCATTTTCTCTTCTTCTCTTCTCTTTTCTCTTTTCTCTTCTCTTCTAGTTCTCTTTTGTGTCATTTGCATTTTATTTTTTCTATATTATTATTATTATTTACATATATTTATAATTCCACTAATTCACACAATAATACAGCTTAATCATTTTGCCCGATTTAACTAAATTAGCAATGTAAATGTTTACTAATCTTAATCTAATCATTTTGCTTACATTAATTTAGTCACCTTATTCAATTAATTTCTAATACTTTGTTATCCTCATTTAGGTTATAATTACACAATTCCAACTCGATACAAGTGTCAAATACTTGGACACGTAGCTAGTGCATGTCATAAACTTGTTCCTACGAAAATACGTATGAAATGCACGTGTTCAATTGAATTGTATGCAATATGCTTATGTTCAATGAAATGCATGTGGGAAAGGTCAAGGATGTTACAATTCTCCCCTCCTTTTAAAAATTTCATCCTCGAAATTAATACCTGAAAACAGGTGTGGATGTTGCTTTTTCATATTTTCTTCTGTTTCCCATGTTGCCTCTTCTTGTAAATGGTTACGCCATAATACCTTAACCAAATTTATTTCTCGGTTTCTTAGCTGTTTAGTCTTGTATCCAATGATTTGCACTGGTTCCTCAACATAACTCATGTCCTCTGCAATCTTAATGGCTTGATCTTTAAGTACATGTGTAGGATCTGACCTGTATCTTCTAAGCATGCTCACATGAAACACATTATGTGTCTGAGCCATCTCGGGTGGTAAAGCAAACCTATAAGCCAATGAACCAATCTTCTCAAGAATTTCATAAGGCCCTATGTATCTTGGGCTCAATTTACCCTTCTTTCCAAATCGGATTATCCCTTTCCATGGAGATACACGAAGAAACACCTTTTAACCTGACTCATATTCCATCTCCCTTCTATGTTGATCAGCGTAACTTTTCTGTCTATCTTGGGCTGCCTTTATCTTGTTCTTGACAACCTTGATCTTATCCACTGTGTCTTGTACTATCTCTGACCCTTCTAATGTATGTGCTCCTTCTTCATCCCAAATGATGGGGCTTCGACACTTTCTGCCATACAATGCCTCATATGGTGACATATGGATACTGCTATGATACTGGTTATTGTAAGCAAATTCAATAAATGCTATATATTCATCCCAAGCACCTCTGAATTCCATAGAACATGCTCTAAGCATTTCTTCTAATTTCTGTATAGTCCTCTCTGATTGTCCGTCAGTCTGTGGGTGGAATGCTGTGCTAAATTTCAATTTTGTTCCCAATGCGTTCTGTAAACTCACCCAAAAATGTGAGGTAAACCGTGGATCTCTATCAGACATAATGGATACTAGAACGCCATGCAATCTGACTATCTCATTCACATATAATTTGGCCAAACTCTCAAGTGTACAGCCCCATCTGATAGGTAGAAAATGTGCTGACTTGGTTAATATGTCAATAATTACCCATACTGCATCATTTTTCCATCGAGTTCTTGGCAATCCATAGACAAAATCTATCGTTATTCTTTCCTATTTCCATTCTAGCACTGGCAATGGATGTAACTTACCAATTGGTGCCTGATGTTCAATTTTAATCTGCTAACATGTCAAGCATTTGGAAACATATTCTGCTATGTCTTTCTTCATTCTTGACCACCAGTAATGAGGCCTTAAACTGTGATACATCTTTGTCATCCCTGGGTGCATTGTGTGCTTCTTCCATTATTTCCTGACGCAAGTTCTCAGTGTTTGGAACACATATGCGTGATTTTAACATCAGTGTATCATTCTGCAAATGAAACTCTGTATTATTTTCTTGCCTTACCACATCAATTTTCTCACATAATTCAGGATCTTTGCTTTGTGCTTCTTTAATTCTCTCCTTTAGCATAGGTTTGACTTGAAGAGTAGCAATCAGTGATCCTCTATCATGCATATTTAATTCAACATTCATGGATCGTAATTGAATCAAATATGGAAAAGAGGATGTTTGTAAATGAGCTACACTGCTACTGGCCTTCCTACTCAATGCATCTGCTACCACATTGGCTTTCCCTGGATGGTACTCAATTGTACAGTCATAATCTTTCAATAGCTCTAACCATCATCTTTGCCTCATGTTTAACTCTTTTTGTGTTAGCAAATAACCCAAACTTTTATGGTCGGTGAAGATTTGGAATGTCTCACCATATAGATAATGCCTCCAAATCTTCAATGCAAATACAACTGCAGCCAATTCTAAATCGTGCACTGGATATGAGATCTCATGTGGTCTCAGTTGCCTAGATGCATAAGCTATCACCTTACCATGTTGTATTAATACACATCCCAAGCCTTGGTGAGAAGCATCACTATATACTGTAAACCCACCTGCACCTATAGGGATAGTTAACACTGGTGCTGAGGTTAGTTTGTGTTTTAGTTCATCGAAACTCCCCAGACATTCTGGAGTCCACTTGAAAGGTACATTCTTTCTCAAAAATTTAGTCAAAGGGCTAGCAATTAAGGAGAATCCATCAATAAATCTGCGGTAGTATCCGGCTAATCCCAGAAAACTACGCATTTTTGAAATATTTTTAGGAGCTTCCCAATTTACCATGGCCTCAATTTTCTTTGGGTCAACCTCTATGCCCTTACACGACACCACATGTCCAAGAAATACCAAATGATCTAACCAGAATTCACATTTACTCAATTTGGCATATAATTGTTTCTCCCTCAAAGTTTGCAACACAACTTTTAAATGTTTTTCATGTTCTCCCCTATTCTTTGAGTACACCAATATGTCATCAATAAATACTATTACAAACCTATCCAGATATGGTTGAAACACTTTATTCTTTAATGCCATAAATGCAGCGGGAGCATTAGTCAACCCAAATGGCATTACTAAAAATTCATAATGTCCATACCTGGTTCGAAAGGCAGTCTTTGGAACATCTGCTTCTGCTACCTTCAGCTGGTAATAGCCTGATTTCAAATCAATCTTGGAGAATATTTGAGCTCCTTGCAACTGGTCAATCAAATCATCTATTCTAGACAATGGATATTTGTTCTTCACTGTCATTTTTTTCAGTTTCCTATAATCGATGCACAATCTCATTGTTCCATTTTTCTTTTTAACAAATAACACTGGAGCTCCCCAAGGTAATACACTAGGTCTAATATACCTTTTGTCAAGTAACTCATGCAATTGGGCCTTCAGTTCTTTCAACTCAACTGGGGCCATTCTGTAGGGTGACCTTGATATTGGTCCTGTTCCTGGTACTAGTTCAATAGTGAATTCTATCTCTCTATCTGGTGGTAAACCAGGTAGATCATCTGGGAATACATCAGCAAATTCTCTTACCACTGGTATATTTTCAAGCAAGCTATCAGTGGTTCCAGTATCAGTCACATATGCCAAATATGTTTCACATCTCCCTTTGATCATTCAAAATGCCTTTACAGTTGAAACTAGACATGTAGGCACAAGTTTTCTTTCACCTAGAAATACTACCCTTGGCTGGTTTGGCGATTCCAAAATTACTTTCTTAGTAAAACAATTCACTATTGCATGATTTCTAGTTAACCAGTCCATTCCCAGTATCACATCAAATTCATATATTTGCAATAAAATCAGATCAGCTATTAACTCAGCTCTATCAATGCATATCAGGCAATCACGACAGACATTATTCACAACTACCACTATTCCCAATGGTGTACTCACATTTATGTCAATCGCCAAAGGATCATGCATTTGATGCAGTTTAGATGTCATATGTAATGATATAAATGAATGAGTGGAGTTTGGGTCAATCAATGCATATGCTAACATATCATAAATGTAAATATTACCGGTAACTACTTTGGGAGCATCCACTGCCTCCTGTCTAGTCATAGCAAACACCCTGGCCTGAGTAGGGGGTCTAGAACTCTGACTTTCAGATCTGGTTACTCCTCTGCCCATTGTACCAGTCCTACCCCTGCCTCTTCCTCTGCCCTGTGTCCCACTAGTATGGTAGACCCTTGGTGCCTCAACAGTAGTCTCAGATACTCCTCTGCCTCTGCTGGTCTTTGCTAGTTTGGCTCTATTTGGACAGTCTTTATACATATGCTTCATCGATCCACAGAAATAACATGCTCCTGTGAGCCTTCTACATTCACCCGTATGTTGTCTACCACAATGACTACATATGGGCCTTTGTTCAACATACTGGCTCTGCCCTCTGCTTGGGTAAGAGAAAGTCATGCCTCGACCTCTAGAACTGGAGTACCCACTTCTGTTACCAGATTGTGTAGGCATATATCTACCTTTTTTTCCCGACCTTCTGCTAGACTCACCAAAGAACTCATGTGATGGCCTTTTTATTTGTTGCTCCCCAGCTTTTTTCATTAACCATTTAGCTTTGATTGTAGCAGCTCTGAGTCTGGCATAATTATCAAGATCCGTAGTCGTGATTCTATTTCTGATCTCATATTTGAGGGCCTCCTCAAACTTCCTGCATTTGTCTCTTTCAGTAGAGACCATGAAGGTGGCAAAATGGGAAAATTTATTAAATTGTACTTCATACTCAGCAACAGACATATTCCCCTATTTCAGATTCAGGAATTCCTTCCTCTTCTCATCTTTATATGCTTCAGACATGTAATTGTTCTGAAATTCCAGGAGGAAATCATTCCATGTTAACACCGGTCATTGTGCATCATTGTCGGGGACTGTCTCCCACCATTCATAATTATTTCCTTGCAGCAAGGATACTACATAATTGAATTTCTCATCTAGGGTACATCTCATCATATTCAGTACCCTCTGTGTCCTTTTCAGCCATGTCTCAGCTTCTGCTGGGTCTGTTGTGCCATTGAAATCAGTTCCACCAGGTTTCCTCAGTTTGTCATAACATCTTTCCTTGTACATTTCAGGACCATGCACTTCTTGATCTGGGTGTTCATAGGGTGCCTCTGCATGAGATGACTGTGATGCATGTGCTGGAGCTATAGCTCCTAGTGCTGGTTGATCTCTATGTAAATGAGGTGATGCCTCATAAGAATGCATTTCTGTCGGCCTCTTCCTCTTTGGTGAATCATGTCTTATGATGTCCCTAAAATAAATGAAATTATGTCACTACATAATGCTCAACACATAGGATGCATATGTTATCATGCTCTTATGCATATGCATGTTCCCATGGAACCTATCCCTGCTCTGATACTAAAAATGTAACACCACATCGAATGCATTTAAGTTTAACCTATTTCTGTATCAACTAATCACTACTGGATGTTGGAAAGAGAAAATACCTTGATAATAGTGGTAGTAAATTTTTTTTTCTCATATCATATCCTATAAAATCAACTAATGACTTTACAAGTCTTATATCCTGTAATTCTATTCAATGACTTTGCAAGTCTCATATCATGTAATATCACTCAATGACTTTTCAAGTCAACATTAAAAACCACAATACGATATATCACATATATTAAAACATACTTCCCATCCGAAGGATTACGGGTTGTTTCCATTTATACATTTCAAAACTAATCTAGAGTGTATAGATGACATGTTTTCATGCTTGTGTGAAATGCAAGGAGAGAGAGTGATGAAGCTTGGCCAATGACCTGTGCTCCATGTCTTCTATACACTACTCAAAACGAGCTATCACTTTTCTTTACCTGAAAAATAATGCAAATTGATGAGTTACGGCTCAGTGAGAATAACCATCCAATGAGCTCTAAAGTACCAAACAACTCATAGTAATAAATCAAAAATCCAATATATACCATGTATTCCATTCCATTCATCAGTATCATATAAGTATCAATAAAGTTGAAACATATAATCATTACTCTTTATGTATGCAAATGCTTTGCTTATTTCATTTTGTTATGACAAAGTTAAACAGACATTGCCCCGGGTTTCCATGTGAACATTTGCCATATGAACATTTGCATTTGCATTTGCTAGCTAGCTTGATCATTTGTTTCATTTGCACATTTGTTGGGCCATAGGCCTCTTATTTTGCTTTGCAATATTGATTAACTAGCCACAACGCCTTTTTAGTCCATATGCATATGCACTTGTATTTAAGCATTCATCAACCATTGTATCTTATAACATATAATATACATATACCACATATATACCTCATATGCCACACATATACCTTGCATATACTATACATATACCATGTATATATATCACATTTATCAAACATATACTTCCAATATACCACAAGTATACCATTCATATATACCACAATGTCACAAATTATCCATCATTACATTATCAAGGACCAATCATGACAATCATATGAATCACATAGCAAGTAACATTCATTTGCACTATAGAATTCAATCGATAATAAGACTCACCGTTCTCCTTTGATTCCGACCCTTACCTTATTGTCTATCCACTCCTTGTGGGTCTCCAATATGTTGCGAGCCTAATACGAAAACATAATCCATTAACTCATGATTAGGGAGACTTAATGTGGCTTAAACAAATTAATATGAATTGTTCATGTCAATAGTTAAGATATTTCCTATGAGGCAGTGTGACCTTATGGGACTGTGTAGCCTATAACCTTTTCTATACTTGAAAAATTAATCTGATTCTTGTTCCTAAGTAAAATGAACATATAATTATAGAACATATTAAAATTTCAGTCCAATTGGAGCATGGTACAATATTTTTTGGAATTTCTAAGTGAGTTATGTTCTCTGCCTTGTTTTCTGCCTTTAGGCAGTTTCAGGGTACTCATTTGGGTTCATCATAACTTATAATATTTAAGTCATATTTTAATGAAACTTTACAAAAGATTATATGGGTTAATATGGAACATTTTTAATGTTTACTACTTTTATCAATTATGTCTATAAGGTCTTCAAATTATAACAAACATGTTTCTGGTCCAGAATAGAATTGGCTTTCGGACTAGTATAACTTTAAAAGGCCATAACTTAGTCTATAAATAACCAATTAAGCTGAAATTAGTACTAAACTTTAGCGAAGATATATACCTATAACTGTTATGTTTTGCTTATTTACAGAATCTAGCTCTAACAAGCTCCAATTAGCCAAGCACGTTATTGGAACTGGCCAGGGCACTCAGTAGGCAGTTCAAACCATTGAACATTCATGGTTCCATTCACCATAACTCAACATTTACAAGACCTATGAACCTGAAATTGGGTATACAGATACAAAACACATATAGCTAAACGTTTTCAACCCTATAGCAATAAGAATTGATTACTTACCAAGAACAACCTTGCAAGGGATCAATTAGCTTCAAAAAATAAGTGAAACAAGGAAGAATTTAATTCTGAAATGGAGGAAAATGAAGAATAAGTCGGGCTGGAGAAGAAGGCAGAAATGTGGAAGAAAGATGAAGATAAAGCCAACTTGTTTTTTGTCATTTTCTCTTCCTCTCTTCTTTTTTCTCTTCTCATTTCTCTTTTCTCTTCTATTCTATTTCTCTTTTTTGTCATTTTAATTTTATTTTGTCTATATTATTATTATTATTTCATATATTTATAATTCCACTAATTCACACAATAATACAGCTTAATCATTTGGCCCGATTTAGCTAAATTAGCAATGTAAATGTTTACTAATATTAATCTAATCATTTTGCTTACATTAATTTAGTCACCTTATTCAATTCATTTTTAATACTTTGTTATCCTTATTTAGGTTATAATTACACAAGTGCGACTCGATATAAGTGCCAAATACTTGGACACGTAGTTAGTGCATGTCATAAACTTGTTCCTACGAAAATACGTATGAAATGCACGTGTTCAATTGAATTGTATGCAAGATGATTATGTTCAATGAAATGCATGTGGGGAAGGTCAAGGATGTTACATTCGAGTTGACCCTAGCCAGATTGATGTTATTCTTAATTGGAAAACACCTCATAATGTGATAAAAAAAAGGAGTTTCTTAAGATTAGTTGGATACCATATGAGGTTCGTGAATGGTTTTTCATCCATAGCGACCCCTTTACACATGATTGCTATGAATGATGTCCGATTTGAATGAATAGATAAATGCCAGGCAAGGTTTGATTGACTTAAGTCAATATTGACTTGAGCAACAGTGTTGAATCAATCCATTCCTAGAAAGGACTTTGTTGTATATAGTGATATTAGCCATAATGGTTTAGGTTGTGTTCTTATGCAAGAAGAATTAGTGATTGTGTATGCCTCTAGACAACTTAAGTTGCATAAGCTTAATTATCTAACACATGACTTGGAGTTAGCTGTTATAGTTTTTACTTTGAAGATTTAGAGACATTGTTTGTATTGGGAAAGACGTTATATTTATACTGATCATAAAATTCTTAAGTATCTTTCCTCATAGAAAGAACTAAACTTGAGACAAATAAGATAGTTGGAGTTTATAAAGGATTATAATTGTATGATCGACTATCAGCCAGGAAAAGCTAATATGGTTGCTGAGACATTAAGCAGGAAGATTCTAGCTAGTAAGTTACTATAACTTTTCTTCTTATATTTGTGTATTATTAATAGTGGTTGTAAGATTGTATGTATATAGCTAACTCTGATAATGGTAGAGATGCAAGTGGAATCTACCTTGATGCAGAAAGTTAAAGAGACTCAGGAGCAAGATGCGAGATTAATAAAGATAGCTAAAGCTATAAAAAAGGGAAAAAAGTTCAAATATTCAGTGAAAGAAAATGACACAATATACTATGGAAACAAAATTTACGTGCCAAGTATAGGAGAATTGAAGTAAGATATCTTTAAAAAAGTATATGAAATGATATATGTTATGCATCCAAGAGGGAGCAAGATGTACCGGGATTTAAAAGCTCAATACTGGTGGCCAGAAATCAAAGAGGATATTACTGAGTATATTGCGAGATATTTGATATGCCAACAAGTTAAATTTGAACACTAGTTAACCACAAGATTGTTATAACCAATACTTATACTAGAATGGAATTGGAAGTCACTATATATTTTATATCTGATTTGCTTATGACTCATAAGAGACATGACACAATATGGGTAATAGTAGACCGATTGACAAAGTCAATGCATTTCTTACAAATTAAGATGGATTACCCATTGAACAAGTTGGCTAAGATTGATGTAAATGAGATTATGAGACTACATAGAGTGCTAGTGTCTATCATATTTTATAGAGATCTCATATTTACTTTGCAATTCTGGAAGAGTTTACATATGCTTTGGGAACGAGACTCAATTTTAGTGAGACATTTCATCCATAGAAAGACAGACAATCAAACCTAGTAATTCAGTTGTTAGAGGACATGATGAGAAGTTGTGTGCTTGAATTTGAAAGAAGTTAGGATAAGATCGATATCTACCTCTTATAGATTTTTCCTACAATAACACTCATCAGACGAGCATATGTATGACTCCTTATGAGGTATTGTAAGGAAGGAAATGCATGACGTCAATTTGTTGGACCGAGTTGAGTGAGAAAAAATTGATAGGGCTGAAGATAGTACAACAAACAGAAGAGAAAGTTAGGGTTATTTAAGAAAGATTAAAGGCAGCTCAAGATTGACAAAAATCTTATGCAGACCTAAAAAGACGAGACATAGAGTATGTTATGGGAGATAAAGTATTTCTTAAGGTTTCTCCTTAGAAAAAAGTATTGAGATTTGGTAAGAAAGTGAAGTTAAGCGCGAGATTCATTAACCCCTATGAGATACTGGAAAGAATTGGGCCAGTGGTATATCGATTAGCCCTTCCACCAAATCTAGATAGAATTCATAATGTATTTCATATTTCTATGCTCAGGAGGTATCATTCAAACCCGACTCATTATTTTAGCTGAGGAGATAGAAGTTCAGATAGATTTAACATATATAGAGGAGCCAACAACTATCTTAGCATGTGAAGAGAAAATTCTATTGAACAAAATAATTCCTCTAGATAAAGTGTTGTGGCGAAACCAGTCCATTGAAGAAGCTACATTAAAGAGCGAGGAGATTAGAAAAAGACAATATCCACAACTATTTAGTATGGAATAAACAGGTAAAAATTCGAGGACGAAATTTCTTTTAAGGGGGAGAGGATGTCATATATGCTGATTTAGGCTCCGAGTCACGCGTATCATTAAATCGATGCCCTAGACCAATTGGAGTCTAAATTCAAATTTTGACAGGAAAATAATTAGAATAAAGGCAAATAATTATGGAAAATATCTAATAAAGTATTTAAAGATGTTAGATTAGGATAAGAGACTAAAATGCAAAATTTGAAAAGTTTTAGGGTAAATATATAATTTACTAAAAATTGGAGGAATAATTGGGATAATTACCAAGTAAATATATAATTAGACATTTAATTCAAGAGTTGGCTAACCATCATAAACCAAAGGAAGATTAACATGCTAATTAAGCAAATTATCCAATTTTTTGGTCAAATAGAGGGACCTATACTAAGACTTTTATTTCTTTCTTCTTTCTTCTTTTCTTCTTCCTTATCTTATTTGTTTTACTCATTTTATGCATTCCAAATCAGACCCACATCCCCCACATCCTCCGTAGCTAAAAACTTGTTTCTAACGAGAGAAAGTGACAAAAAAGAGAAAGAAAAGTGAGAAAATATTATTTATATGCATGAAAAGAGCTTGAGGAAGTCTAAGGGGGCAAAAAGAAAGAGAGATAAGCAAGAAAATAGGAGAAAGAATCCCTAAGATTTTGGCCATAGGAAGAAAATGGTGAAGATAAAGTCTTTTTTCCTCTTCTTCAAAGGTGTCAACCTTCGATCGAGAACCGAAATCGCAGAAAGGGAAAAGAGATAGCCCCATTCAATTTTCTCTAAAGAAAAATGAGGTTTTAAGCTCATTTAGATACTATTTTTGAGGAGAGAGAGTTTAGGATTTTAAGAGAGAAAAAATAGGGTTTCGGGATGTATGATAAAGGAAAGTTTTTTATGGTATTTTTGTGTATTTTTATGAGCACAAGTTGTAAAGGAACAAGTTCAAGAAAGCAAAAGAAAGAGAAGTAAAGAAAAAAGAAGAAGTGTAAAGCTTGTGGAAATAGCATAAATTAAGGCAATAACCTATAAATTTTTATATGTTTACATGATTTAAAATTTGACATATTGATTGTAATTAGAATAGATTTGGTTTTGTAATTTTTGCATGAATTTAGTAAAAAAAAATATATTGATTGTGTATTTTTGTTAGATTTAATAAAGAGCATTTTGTATTAATTTGACTATAATTTAAGTTATGGAATTCGAATTTGTAATGTCCCAAATATCGGATTAGTCATAAACTGTAATTTTCAAGATTGATCAGTGTACCCGAGATCAAAATTACAGTAGTAGGTGAAAAAATATTTTATTTTGATCACAAGAAAATATGGATCACAATTAGTCAAAAATAATCAAATAAATCCTTAAAAGTCAAAAATAAGAAAACAATCGGGATACAGTTTAACTAATAAATTTGGTTTAACTATATTTTAACCGGATTGTTAGAAATAGTAAATGACACTTAAAAATTTTATTTTAAGACATTGATAGACTTTAAATTTATAATTATTTGACAGTGAAAAAGAAATTTTACTGTTGCACCAAAATTTGACTAATCAGACCGGTTTGAGTGAGACGGATTGGAAACAGACTTCAATTGAGTTAGAAATTTTTATGTGGGCTAATATATATATATATATATATATATATATATATATATATATATATATATATATATATATATATATATATATATATATATATATATATATTATAAACTATGGAATTAAATTTGGGAGAAATTGAGCTTAGGAAGTGAGAGAAATAATCTACAATTGTTAAATAGGCCTTAATTTTACAAGTGAGCCTAATTGGGTTGGTCTTTGATTGACCAAGCCTAGCCCATTTCAGTCATCTATTTAAGCTCAAAATATCAGAATTCTCTAGAGAAAATTCTGCATTTTCTTCTTTCTCTCATGTTCCCCCTTAGCCAAATGGGTTTCCCATTATTCTCCACCAAATTTCTCTTTTTCTCTCTAATTCTTACACTAAAATCAAGCATTCTAATGTTATCCCCTCTATTAGCTAGTTGAGATCTCCAATCTTCAATTTAAGAGCTAGAAGTATAAGAAATTAAAGGATTTAAGTGTGAGTATATTTAGGTAAGAGAATTTGGGGGTTTTATATTTATTTAAGGGTTATAATAGGAAGTTTAAGGTATGGGATATAAATGGTTTTGATGATGGTTTTATGATGTTGTAGGAGTTCCTAGTGACAAGGATCAAGGTTAAGGAAACAAAGAAAAAGAGAAAGCTACCTAGAGTAAGAGAATGAGAAAATATTAAGGTTTGTGCATAATTTAAGGGAAAACCTATAATTTGCTTATAAATGGCATGATATGCATGTATAAGATATTAGTTAATGAATAAGTTGAATTGATTATGATTTATGGCATGAAACCATAGGTTTAGATATAAGGAAATGAGATTTCATGATATGTGATGCAAGTAATTCATATTAGAGAATTGAATGTTGATTAAAGGAATTTATATGAATTAAAATATGATAAGTTAAGTAAAGGACTTTAGAAATGTATAATAGGGTATTGGTATGATTTTAAGAAATTTGAAATGGGGAAGGAATAAGAATATGTAGATTTCCAGTTGAAGTCATGGGTGTGAATTTGGCCTGGAAATGGGACAAAAGCGTTCATGGTTTAACTCATTATTTAGACCACGAGCATGAACCTATTCACAGGCATGAACATGTCATCCACAACCATGAAACTAGTTGTTCATAAGCATGAATAAAGGAGATCACTACTGGGAATGCTCTATTTCCATTAAATGTATTATTAATATGCAATAAAGTGATTCGGTTAGAAAAGATCAGTGATATTAGATGATCAATTATATGAATGTTTATGTGTTTAAATAAGGATGAATGAGATGTTGCTTGATATATTATGCGATTTGAATATTCATGAATGAAAAGAAAAGATATGTAATTAATTTTGAAATAGACATTCTCATTACTTTAATCTAGGACTGAGATGTATTCCTCAGTCAAAGTGGCTTTAGCTCAAGGAGCGCCATTAGTTTGAGATGCTCGGTTGAGTATATACAAATTGAGGACAAGGTGGCTTTAGCTCTAGGAGTGCCTTTGGTCCGGTAATTCATATATAATGATGTATTACTCAATCAACGAGGTTATAGCTTTAGGAGCACCATTGATTCGAGAAGATTTGATGAGCCAAATAGTGGATAAGGTGGTTTTAGCTGTAAGAGTGCCCTGATTCATAACTCACATCCAACTAGTCTAGTTTAGAGTGATATAGGCAAACCACTAGAGTTTAAGTTAAAAGATAATGTACAGTATGACAAAAATAATGTAGTATACCAAAGAAATAAAATGTATAATTTTTGATTGAAGATAAAATGTGTATAACTTTGTATATATATATATTTATTAGCATGATAGAATTGCATGAAAAAATGTTTGTGCATAAAATAACAATGATAATGCTTGTTGCATGATATAGTATATTGCTTTAATTATGTGCACCACTAAGCATAGAGCTTAGCAAAAGAGTTTATCTCGTACATATATAGCAAGGTAGCCAAAGTTTGTTGATAAAGCTAGCGATGATCCTAGTTAAGTAAAGCAGCTGATCTTGAAATTTTGGGTCACAATCTTTTGAACTTTAGTATTTCATGTTATATACTTTTGGATTTGTAAGGTTAACTTTATATTTGTGTAATACTATATTAAGTAAGTAAATTGTATTATTTTTTTCTTATATCTCTTAGGTAATATATATATATATATATATATATATATATATATATATATATATATATATATATATATATCAAGTAATGATTTGAAGAAGTCAGTGTAACGCTCCCTTATCCGGGCATGTGCTGCTTGGATGAGGGGGTTGTTACAATTTTTAGTATCAAAGCCCAGTTTGGGCAGTTTTGGGTTTTCCAAAAAGCAGTTTTCAAATTTATTTTGATACGTGTTCACCCAAATTTGAATTTATGGGTCACTGCTTACTGATTAAGATCGTTATTGTATGATATAGGTAGGTCATGGCTTCGGGATCATGTCAGGTAGTGGTTGAAGAGGTCAAAAGTAATGAGCCTTCAGAGACAAGGGTTTTATCACGACCAAGTCATCGCCGAGCTATTACATCGAGATTTGGTGCTAGCTCATCACATGAACCATCTGTCATTGGTTCCAGACAGACAAATATTTTGATAAATATGATAGATCTACTACAAAGAGAATCACATCTAGCCTCATCTAGGTTACATTTTGAAAGACTGAGGAAGTTAGAGGCACCCGATTTCTATGGTAAGCAGAAAGATGACCCCTTCAGTTAAAATGGGTAGATAGAGTCTTTGATCAGCTTCATTGCACATATGAGCAGAAGTATGAGTATGTGGTGTCCTTGTTGCAAGATCATGCATATGACTACTGGCGGTCAGAGTCATAGAGAACAGAGACAACTAATCCCATGACTTGGAAATTCTTTCTAGAAATGTTCAACAAGTAATATATTCTCCTATCTACACAGATGACAAGAAGAGAGAGTTTCTAACGTTGACACAAAGGAACATGTCAGTAATAGAATATGAGAGGGAATTCACATGTTTATGAAAGTATGTTGAGGGCATTGTATCTAAAGAATCTGATAAATACCGGCATTTTGAAGATGGGTTGAGGGATGTGATCAAACTACAGGTCTCAACCCTATATCTAGTAAGTTTCCAGAGTTTACTAGCATATACTAGAATAGTTGAAAAAGTCTTAATGACATACCAGCCAACACAAATGAGTGGGGTTAGTAGACCCATACCATAGTCAAGTGAATGACAGTTGAGTGGCACGAGAGCTAGATCCTTCGGTGGTCGATTTCAGGCTTAGGGCTCCAGTAGACCTCCTTCTTACAGGTGGGGATAGCCCACGAGATCTATTTCATCAACAGCCAGTGCACCGATATAGGCATACCATAGATCTACCCCTTTACTAGTGTGTCAACATTGTGGTCGTCCTTACCTGGGGGAGTGTTGGTGGACGATAAGAGCAGGCTTAAGATGCAGCTCCAAGGACTATCTGAGAAAAGATTGTATGTTATTACAGTATAGCAGAGGTTCAAAAAGTGTTGAGCTAGTACAAATACAGACTTTAAGTCAAGGTAGAGGCTGAGGTCGAGGACAAGATAGGGGTGGCCGAGCAGGGCCTACCCATATAGATCAAAGACTATTGAGAGGCCAGAAGGCAGTAAAGCTGCTCTAGCAAAAGCTTATGCCATATGAGGCCAGGAGGAGAAGGATGCACGGTCATAGTGGGAAAATTCCTTCTCTTCGTCTCTTATATACATGCATTGATAGATCCAGGATCAATGCATTCATACATGTGCACACCACCACTAGGACGAGAGGGTTTAGAACTAGAGGCTCTAGAATATGAGATTCTTATGACTAACTCGTTAGGGCATAGTGCGCGGGTTAGTAAAGCCTTTCTGGGTTGCTTAGTTAAAATTCAAGACAGTAATTTCCAACTGATCTGATAGATTACCATTCCATGAGTTTGATGTGATCTTAGAAATGGATTGGCTAGCTCATCATGGAATGATAGTAAATTGTGGAAGAAGGAAGATGAGGATTAGAGTTCCAGATTTGGAGGAAGAGATAGTGGTGATGACTTAGAATATAAAATATTTAGATAATGTAATATCAGTGCTAAAAGCTTGAAAACTCATCAATAAAGGATGTGAAGCCTACTTGGCATATGTGATCAATACAAGAAAGAATAGTCCAAAATTGGTTGACATCCCTACTATCAGTGAGTTTTTTAGATGTGTTTCTTAAGGAGTTGTCAGGGTTACCACCTGATCGAGAGATAGAGTTTTCTATCGATTTAATACCTAGCATCGTCCTTATATGTATTACACCATATAGGATGGCACCTGTGGAGTTAAAAGAGTTGAAAGTGCAATTGTAAGAACTGTTTGATAAAGGCCTCATACGACCCAGTGTATCACTGTTGGGAGCTCCAGTGTTGTTTGTAAAGAAGAAAGACAACATCTTATGTTAAACCTTGAAGGGTATTTCCATCATTTTGATGATAACAAATAAAATATCAATATTGTATTTAACATACTTGTTTTCTAAGTTTATTAAATAGGGTATCGAGTAAAATAGCAAGAATGGAGATTGGAACAATAATCCTTGAAAGACAAAATTAAGGAAGTAGCATGTTCACACCCGTGGCTCTATGTGTCACACCCGTGGCTCTATGTGTCACACCCGTGAAAGAGCTAACCGTTACCAAAACCAACATTTGAAGTTCACGGCCATGAAGGAAGAACAAATTGTGAAATGTACATTTAAGTCACCTCCGTGAATTAAAATGTCACGCCCGTGAATGATCATGGCATTTTCATCCAGAGAGCTTCACGACCAAAGTCACCACTTGGATCACGGCTGAAAAGTGTGTCACGCCTGTGAAGATGTATGTCACGCCCATGACCCAATGTTTTAAAATGTTCCAGAGAGCTTCACGACCAAGGTCACCACTTCAATCACAGCTTAGGAAGTAATGTCACGCCCGTGACAAACATAGTCACACCCGTGAAGGATGAAAGAGAAAAATATCAGGCACGATTATTTGGTTGGTACAATGGCTAGTTTGATATTAAATGCACCCTAACGGCTATAATCAACCAAGGGAGTATAAATGGAAGTCATTTATGCATTCAGTACAGGAGGATAGCAAATACTTTGAATCAAAATCTATTGGAAAACTTAGTATGTATTTGCCTGTAATAAGATTTTGATTGTAAAACTCCATTGTAACACTTAGTGTGTTAGTGAAACTCCCAATTACAATTGGGGAGAGGAGTAGGGTTCGTTAACACCCGAACCTCTATAAAAATCCTTGTGTCAAATTTCTCTATCCCTCCTTAAATTAATTTTTATTTCTGCACTTTAAAGTTTAATTTTTGAAACTCAAATTCAACCCCCCTTCTTGGCTTAATATCTAGGCAACATCTTATAGTTGTGCATTGATTACCGGTAACCTAATAAGGTGACTATTAAGAATAAGTACTTGTTGCCTAGAATCGATGACCTTTTTGATGAGCTGAAAGGAGCAGGTGTATTCTCAAATATAGATTTATATGCTAAGTTATCAAAGTATGAGTTTTGGCTAGAAGCAGTCAACTTTCTGGGTCAATGGTATCAGCAAAAGGCATTCGAATTGACCCTAGTAAGATTGAGGCTATTCTGAACTGGAAACCACCTTCAAATGTGTCAGAAGTGAGGAGTTTCCTTAGATTAGCCGACTATTATATGAGGTTCATGAAGGAATTTTCATCCTTAGCGACTCCTTTGACACGGTTGCTACAAAAAGATGTCTGATTTGAATGGATAGATAAGTGCCAAAAGAGTTTTGATAAACTCAAGGAAATGTTGACTGAAGCACCAATCTTGACTCAGCCTACTCCAAAAAATATTATATTTTGTACAGTGATGCAAGTCACAATGGGCTTGGTTGTGTTCTTATGCAAGAGGAAAAAGTGGTTGCTTATGCCTTCAAGCAGCTTAAACCTCATATGCTTAACTATCCAATACATGATTTAGAGCTCGTAACAATAGTTTTTGCTTTCAAGATTTAGAGACATTACCTATATGGAGAAAGATGTTATATCTATACAGACCATATGAGTCTTAAGTATTTGCCTTTGCATAAGGAATTAAACTTGAGACAACGAAGTTGGTTAGAGTTGATTAAAGACTATGATTGTGTGATTGACTACTAGCCAGGAAAAGCGAATGTGGTCGTAGATGCCTTAAGCAGAAAGATGTTAGTTGAGTTATGAGTGAATTCTACTCTAATGAAAAAGATTAAAGAGATTCAGAAGCAAGATGAAAAGTTGGTAAAGATAGTCAAAGCTGTGAAAAAGGGAGAAAAGTCAGAATTTTCTTTGATATATGATGATACCATGTATTTCAAGAACTGGATTTGTGTACTAAGTATAGAAGAGTTGAAGTCAGAGATTTTAAAAAAATCTTATGAAATGGTCTATACTATGCATCCAGGTGGAAACAAAATGTACCAAGACTTGAAAACTCAATACCGGTGGTCAAGAATGAAGAAATATATTACTGAATATGTGGCCAAGTGCCTGAATTGTCAACAAGTGAAAGCTGAATATCAATTACCCACAAGATTGCTACAACCGATTTCCATACAAGAATGGAAGTGGAAAAGAGTCACAATGGATTTTGTGTCCGGTTTATTGACAACTCAGAGGAAGAATGACACAGTATGAGTGATAGTGGATCGACTGATGAAGTCAACACATTTCCTACCAGTCTAGATGGATTACACTTTGAACAAGCTAGTCGAGATTTATGTGAAAGAGATAGTGAGACTTCATGGAGTACCTGTGTCTATTATCTCTAATAGAGATCCCAGGTTTACATCGCAGTTCTGAAAGAGCTTATAGTAGGCTTTAGAAACTCGACTTATTTCAGTACGTCTTTCCATCCATAAATGGACGAACAGTCAGAATGAGTTATTTAGTTACTAGAAGACATTATGAGAAGCTATGTGCTCAAATTTGAAGAAAGTTAGAATCGATATTTACCTCTTATGGAATTTGCCTAAAATAATAGTCATCAGACAAGCATTGACCTGGCTCATTATGGGGCTTTGTAAGGAAGAAAGTGCAGGACTCCAGTTTGTTGGACTGAGCTGACTGAGAAAAAGTTGATTGGGTTGGACATAGTGCAATAGACAGAAGAGAAAGTTAGAGTGATCAAAGGGAGATTGAAAGCAGCATAAGATTGACAGAAGTCGCATGTTGACCTTAAGAGGCGAGACATTAAGTACGTCGTAGGTGATAAACTATGTTGGGTTTTGAAGAATGAATCATACTCATAAACGCAGCGAAAAATAAAATTTTTCAAACCCCAAAGCAAAAGATAATACTTGTACCATTAAAACTAATTTATATAAATGTAAATGTTAAAAATTATACCATGCAATTTTTATTTGTTCTTCAAATCTTCACTTTGTTGGGTTGTATCAAACCATAACAATCCATACTAGGATGTCTCTAATGATAATCCACGTGAAGAATGAAGAAGAAACTATCAAGAGAAAATGGTTTGAACAAATTCAAAGTACTAGCTTTGAAAGTGTTCTTGAGAGAATTTTTGTTGTCTTAAAAATATGTTTTTCATAAAAAATATTTTCATGTCTAATTTCTGCCATTTGATGTCTTTTCAATTTCAATCAAATTCAAAAATAAGATGAAAAGTCAAAAATGGAGAAAATGGCAACTAATGACTAGTAATTGGCCATAATTGGCCTAATTATGGCCAATTACAGCCATTGGCCAACGGATGGAAGTTACAGGTGCACTGGGCCTGCTGCGGCTGCCGCTGGGCAGCCCAACTGGCCCGTAAGGCAAGCCAGCAGCCTGCCTAGCCCGCGCAGGCCGGTGACACTTCCGAACGATGTTTTCGTGCGATCTCATCGCGATCCATCCTAAAATAATTCTCTCATATTTTGGATCCTATCCAAGACCATTTTACTCATTCTCTATATCTTCAATGCGTGTGACCCATTAGGTTCCCGGTTACGTTGGCCACTTAAATTAACAAATAATTTAAGCAGGTCATGAGCGATATCTAGCAACACATCATAACTCCCAATTGACCGGAAAGTCAGTGATTTGACTACGAACCTTTCATAGACAATTTTTGTGCAATTATTCCTTTCACCAATCTATACCCACTTGGTTCAGAGTATGGACATGTGTCAACTCCCACTAGACTGACTATGTCATGTCTAGTCTAAATAATATTAGTTTTTTTCCTTGAGGCTCATTACTCTATTAGATATGTCATTAAAGACTATCTTTATGACATTTCCACTCCGGTCAGAGATTCCTGAGTAATGACCACGACAAGAGGCCATGGCTATACACTCCTTCTATCAAGAGTGGTGAATCCTTTGTTGGTTACCCAATTACCTTCGAATACCTCAAGCTGTATCCAATCATCACCCTATAAGCTACCTCTCTGAGGCAACAAGGAGTAGTGTCAAAATACAGAATCAATATTCAAGATATCCTTGAGTACCTCAAGTCTAAGGATACTTGCACCATTGCTATGATGCGACTATCATTGACATTTGAATAGATTATCCATATGATTGTCTCATAGTTGGTCATCCAATGTACTTAGCTACACTTAGCAAGCATCCATATGTTAACTCTAAACATCTCATGTTTATAGATTATGAGATCTACTACTCGATCTAATCAAGGAGTGTAACATGTGCTAGTCTGTCTGGATTAATAATGTCTTGTCTCATTAATCCTATGACTAGGGATAATTTTGATACTAACATAATTACACATGATAAGAATCTCAATATCATGATCTCATCATGATTTCCTTCATGATATGTTATGTATCAAGGACTTCATTAATTGATTTAAGATCACTTATCAATTCATATAACAAATGAACATCAAATTAATGAAAAAACCTTTTATTAATCAAATAAATTTGTACAATAAGTGCTAAAGGTGATTGCCTTTAGAGCACTCCTCTAACAAGCTCCCACTTGCACTAAAGCCAATCTAATTTGTATTTAATTCCATAGGCGAGTACATGAGAATCATATTTATTTTGGGGAAGTGGCTTAATTAAAGGATCAACAATATTCTGATCAGTGGGCACTCTTTCTATCTTTACATCATTCTTACCAATGATTTCTCTAATCAAATGGTATCTTCTGAGTACATGTTTGGATATCTAATGAGACTGTGGCTCCTTTGGTTGCGCAATGGCTCCATTATTATCACAATACATCCTTAGTTCTTCTTAAGAACATAAGGATATTCTTGGTATCTACTCGTGACACTCAGAGCATATGATACATCGATTCTTGTATATATCATAGCATACATGATTGATCCTATAGCTGAAGCATATGGAATCAAACTCATGTGTGTCCTCTCATCTTGTGTCTTTGGACACAAAGACTTTGAGAGAGTAATCCCATGGGTCATAGGAATATATCCCCTCTTGGACTGCTCCATGCTAAACCTCTTTACCATTTTATCTATGTATGTAGACTGTGAAAGACCAAGCAATCTTTTAGATCTATCTCTATAGATCTTTATCCCTAAAATATAGATTGCTTCTCCAAGGTCTTTCATAGAGAAATTCTTGGATAACCAAATTTTGACTGATTGTAAGGTTGAGACATCATTTCCCATTAACAATATGTCATCTACATATAACATAAAAAATACGATGCACTCCAACTAACCTTCTTGTAGACACAAGGTTCATCCGGATTTTGTAAGAAACCAAACTGTTTGATTGTCTCATCAAACCGAATATTCCAACTCCTAGATGCTTGCTTTAATCCATAAATGGATCTTTGAAGCTTACATACCTTTTTTCCATCTTTGGATATGAAACCTTCTGGTTGTGTCATGTACACATCTTCAGTCAGATTTCCATTAAGGAAAGCTGTTTTCACATCCATTTGCCATATCTCATAATCATAATGAGTAGCAATGGCTAGGAGTATCCTTATGGATTTAAGCATAGCTATTAGGCTAAAAGTTTCATCGTAGTTAATTCATTGTCTTTGACGATAACCTTTAGCAATAAGTCTAGCTTTATAGGTAATCACATTACCATCCATGTCAGTTTTGTTTTGAAAACCCATTTGCACCCTATAGGCTTTATTCCTTCGGGTGGGTCAACCAAAGTCCATACTTGGTTTTCATAGATGGAATCCATTTATGACTTCATGGCTTGAAGACATTTGTCAGATTCTAAACTATTTAGAACCTCTTCATAGGTTGTAGGCTCATCATTTTCTATAAGCAATATGTCATTATGTTCACTAATGAGAAATTCATATCTTTCTAGAATAGTACGTATCCTACTTGACCTACGAAGCTCTTGTGTTTCAGAAGGTCGAGCTATTATATCATCTGTATGAGTAATAAGCTCGGGTTTAGGCAGTTGATCAACATCTGTTTGAGATCTTGAACTTCTTCAAGTTCAATTTTTCTCCCACTATCTCCTTTTAGAAGGAATTCTCTCTCTAAAAAGATAGCATGTCTTGAAATAAAATCCTTTTGTTCCAAGGGGTGGTAAAATTTATATCCATATGATGCTTTTAGATATCCCATAAACAGACATCGGTCAGACTTAGCTTCTAGCTTATTTAACATTGTCCGCTTCACATAAGCAGGACAACCCCAAATTCCTATGTAATAAAATTTGGGCCACTTGTTATACCATATCTCATATGGAGTAATATCAACTTACTTTGAAGGAACTCCATTTAATATATAAATGGTGGTCTCTAGTGCATAACCCCAAAAGGATTTAGGCAATTCCGCAAAACTCATCATAGCCCTTACCATGTCTAATAAGGTTCAGTTGCTTCTTTCAGTCATACCATTGTGTTGTGGAGTGTAAAGTGGAGTCCATTGAGATAAAATCCCATTATCCCTAAGATAATTTAGAAACTCTTGGCTCAAGTATTCACCTCCTCGATCTGATCGAAGTATTTTAATACTTTTGCCAAGTTGTTTCTCTACTTCATTTCTGAATTCTTTGAACTTTTCAAAAGCTTTAGATTTGTATCTCATAAGATACACGTATCCATATCATGAGTAGTCATCGATAAAAGTAATGAAGTAGATGAAACCACCTCTAGCGTATGTAGACATTGGACCACATACATCTGAATGTATCAAGTCTAAATGTCCATTAGCACGTTCACCCTTTCCCTTAAAGGGTAATTTAGTCATCTTGCCTAGTAAACAAGATTCATATGTGTCATATGATTCATAATCAAATGACCCCAAACTACCACTTTTGTGTAGCTTAGCAATGCGTTTCTCACTTATATGACCAAGACGACAATGCCATAAATAAGATGATTTCAACATATCTTGTTTTTGCCTTTTATTATCATTGATGTTTAAAATTAGATTTGACATATCTAATATGTATATTCCATTGCACAATGTACCATTAGCATAAAGAATTCCATTCAACATAATAGAACAACAATTGTTACTAAATGCTAAAAGGAAACCATCTTTATTTAGACTTGAAACAGAAATAATGTTTTTAGTCAAATCAGGTACAAAATATCAATTCTCCAAATTTAATATAAGCCCACTAGGGAGGGTCAATACATATGTTCCTATAGCTAATGCAACAACCCTTGCTCCATTTCCAACGCATATGTCTGACTCTCCCTTATTGAGATGTCTACTGTTCCTTAGGCCCTGCATATCAGTGCATATGTGTGAGCCATAACCGGTATCTAATACCCATATATTATTATTGGAAATAGTATTAATTTCAATGAAAACAAATACCTGAAGGAGATGGGGCATCAGATGCCTTCTTCTTCAAGGACACCAAGTAAGCCTTGCAGTTTCTCTTCCAATGGGCATCCTTGTCACAATGGAAGCATGTCCCTTTTAGAGCAATCTCTTTGGCCTTCTTCTTGGCCACGCCTCCCTTAGGCTTCATGGACTTCTTCTTCTTCTTAAGGTTCTTCCTTTTAGAACTTGAAGAGTCCACCAGCATCACAGCCTTTCTGTCCTTCTTGACAGATGGTTCAGCTATTTTAAGCAAGTTAATCAGCTCAGGAATAGTGGTAGAGATTTGGTTCATCCTATAGTTAAGCACAAAATGTGAATAACTATCATACAAACCAGTTAGAATTAAGTCAATACTTAATTCATGGTCCATCACAAATCCCAAGGTGACCAACCTCTCAATATAGCCATTCATCTTCAATGCATATTGCACTGGAGATGTCCCCTCAATCATCTTAGTGCAAAAGAGCAACCTTGAAGCTTTGAACCTTTCGGAACGTGCTTGCTCATCAAAAAGCTCTCTTAGATGGTATATTATGGAATTAGCATCCATAGCCTCATGCTGCTTTTGCAACTCAGCTGATATAGTAGCAAGCATAATGCAGCTTGCCATCTCACTATCATCGAGATGCTTTTGATATGCCTTATGAACATCTTCAGAAGCATTAGCAGTAGGGGGATTAGGGAGTGCCTCATCTAGGACATAGCCAATCTTTTCGGATTTGAGAAATATTCTCAGATTCCTTAGCCAATCCAAAAAATTGGGCCCAGTCAACTTATTTGATTCCATTAGTGATCGCAAATTCACACTTGTCATGATGATGATTCTAGCAACCTAGATGTAAAATAGAACATGTTAGAATGTACATAAAATGCATGTTTATTAGGTTTTTAATAAATCGCATTATGGCTCCCACTATTTTATAGTGAATCCATAGCCCTCACTATGAACCCGAGAGAACTTATGTGGAAGTTCTCCTAGTGGGTCAATATCCAACTAGCTAAGAATAACCTTAAGGCAACTCAACAAGTTATCCTTAGTTTGGTTGGTAGGTATCTAATCCATAACAATTGCATTATTCATGAAACTATCGAATCTTGTGCTATCAACTTATTGATGTGTGCACATACACTGGGCTATCAACTCTTGATATGTGTACATCTCATGTATACAAACCTAACTTCACCTCTAATACATATTAACCTTGGGGTAAATCCAACAAGTTTTTAATATCGGTTAAGTCTAACCCATTAATCATGAAATCTAATTTCAATGGATTGAACATATTCTTATAGAGTGAGCTTGAGGCAACTTAGCAACCCTAACTCTAGAAGAACTCTGGTTCTCCCCATATTAATGGAAGGCGTAAGACTTAATTTTTTATTTAGTGAGGGATTTCTTTGTTAAGTCTCATCAAGTTATTATTTCATGCTTTTATATATCATACATTCATCACATTGATATATAAAGATAGTTACATTAACTATATGACATGATTATGGACATATTAAAATCAATCCAAATAACATATTTTTAATCACATAAAAATTATTTCAAGGTGCTGAAAATAAAATAAACACATACAAAAAAAATCAAACAAAACAGCTCTTTCGGGTAAGCTAAAAGAGTCCCCTTTTTTGTGTTTGTTTGAATCATTAATTAAAATAATTTTTAATTAATTATTGGACACTTTCATAGGCATAAAAATATTCTCAATATGTCTACATAATTGTTTCATAACTAAATTACAAGAAAAACGCAACCAGCCCCATCAATTAAGCCAAACAACAATACATGTTCATAAACAAGGCAATTTTAGGCATTTTTGAAATAAATCCGAAATTAATTATTTGAATCACATTCAAATCATTTTTCAATCAAAATAATCATTCTTAATCATCCCATGATCAGATTAAAAAAAGAAAAATGTGTAACTTATATTTTACAAATTAATTTCAATTTTTCAAAACCTATAGATCCAAAATCATCAAAACATGCAATCCCATTGCACTTTCAATTAAAATTAATTTTAATGGATACAAGGAGGCTTTGATACCAATGTTGGGTTTTGAAGAATGAATCATATTCATAAACAAAGCAAAAAATAAAATTTTTCAAAACCCAAAGTAAAAGATCATACTTGTACCATTAAAACTAATTTATATAAATGTAGATATTAAAAAATATACCTTGTAATTTTTATTTGTTCTTCAAATCTTTACTTTGTTGGGTTGTAGCAAACTACAACAATCCACACTAGGATGTCTCTAATGATAATCCATGCGAAAAATGAAGAAGAAAATATCAAGAGAAAATGGTTTGAACAAATTCAATGTGCTAGCTTTGAAAGTGTTCTTGAGACAATTTTTGTTGTCTTAAAAATATTTTTTTTAACAAAAAATATTTTCATGTCTATTTCCTGCTATTTGATGTCTTTTCAATTTGAATCAAATTCAAAAATAAGATGAAAAGTCAAAAATGGAGAAAATGGCAACTAATGAATAGTAATTAGCCATAATTGGCCTAATTATGGCCAATTACAGTCGTTGGCCAACGGATGGAAGCTGCAGGCGTGCAAGCCAGCAGCCTGCCTAGGCTGTGCGGGCCCGTGACACTTTCGAACGATTTTTTTCGTGTGATCTCATCGTGATGCATTTTAAAATAATTCTCTCATATTTTGGATCTTATCCAAGACCATTTGACTCATTGTCCATATCTTCAATGCATATGACCCATTAGGTTCCCGGTTATATTGGCCACTTAAATTAACAATTAATTTAAGCAGGTCATGAGCAGTATCTAGCAACACATCATAACCCCCAATTGACCGAAAAGTCAGTGGTTTGACAACGAACCTTTCTATAGACAATTTGTTTGCAATTATTCCTTTCACCAATCTATACCCCACTTGGTTCAGAGTATGGACATGTGTCAACTCCCACTAGACTGACTACGTCACGTCTAGTCCAAGTAATATTAGTTCTTATCCTTGAGGCTCATTACTCTATTAGATATGTCATTTAAGATTATCTTTATGACATTTCCACTCCGGTCAGAGATTCTTGAGTAATGACCACTATAAGAGGCCATGGCTACACACTCCTTCTATCAATAGTGGTGAATCCTTTGTTGGTTACCCAATTACCTTCGAATACCTCAAGCTGTATCCAATCATCACCCTATGAGCTACCTCTCTGAGGCAACAAGGAGTAGTGTCAAAATACAAAATCAATATTCAAGATATCCTTGAGTACCTCAAGTCTAAGGATACTTGCACCATTGCTATGATGCGACTATCATTGATATTTGAATAGATTATCCATATGATTGTCTTATAGTTGGTCATCCAATGTACTTAGCTACACTTAGCAAGTATCCACATGTTAACTCTAAACATCTCATGTTTATAAATTATGAGATCTACTACTCGATCTAATCAAGGAGTGTAACATGTGCTAGTCTATCTGGATTAATAATGTCCTGTCTCATTAATCCTATGACTAGGGATAATTTTGATACTAACATAATTACACATGGTAAGAATCTCAATATCATGGTCTCATCATGATTTTCTTCATGTTATGTTATGTATCAAGGGCTTCATTAATTGATTTAAGATCACTTATCAATTCATATATCAAACGAACATCAAATTAATGAAAAAACCTTTTATTAATCAAATAAATTTTTACAATAAGTGCTAAAGGTGATTGCCTTTAGAGCACTCCTCTAACAAAGTATTCCTTAAAGTTATACCCTAGAAGAAGGTATTACGATTTGGTAGAAAAAGACAAGTTGAGTCCAAGGTTTATTGGTCCTTATGAGATTTAAGAAAGATTTGAACTAGTGGCATACCGATTAGCCCTTCCACCAGAATTGGATATAATTCACAATGTATTCCACGTATCTATGATAAGGAGATATCATTCGGACTCGACTCACATTATACCAACTAAAGAGATAGAAGTTCAAACTGATATGACATATGAAGAAGAACTAGTGACTATAATAGCACATGAAGATAAAATTCTTTAGAACAAAAGAGGTCCACTAGTTAAAGTTTTATGGAAAAACTATACAATGGAAGAAGTAACGTGGGAAAGTAAGGAAATTATGAAAAGGAAGTATCCTCAATTTTTCAATCCAAAATAAACAAGTAAATTTCGAGGACGAAATATTTTTTAAGAGGGAAGTAATGTCATATCCATTAATTTAGGTCTCGTGTCACACATGTTGAAAAATTGATGCGTTTGACCGACTAAAGTTTAAATTTGGATTTTGATTGGAGTTAATCAAAATAAGGTTAATAAATATGAAATATGCCTAATAAAGTGTTTAGAAAGCTTAAAGAAGTTAACTTAAGGTAAATAACTAAATTGTAAAAACTTGATAAATTTTTGGGTCAAAATTTACAGTGAATTGGAGGACTAAATGAGACAATTAGCATTTTAATATGATTATGGGACATTTATTTGTGAGTTGGATGACCACCTTAATATAAGAAGAACATTAATGTGTTAATTAGCCTAAATATCAAGCTTTTGAATGTCAAAATGATGAGACCCATGTTTGAATTTGGTTTCTTCTTTTTCTTTCCTTTTCTTCTTCTTCCTCATCACCTCTATAATTTCATTTTCTACCCTTAAAAATCAGTCCCACACCACCCTCACCTCCACCATAGCCAATGCTTTAATCTAGAGAAAGAAAGAGAGGAAGTAAAGGGAAAAAAACAATGTGAAGCTATTTTCATGCTCAACAAGTCTTAAGGAAGCTAGAGGAAGCTAGAAAAGAGGAAGAAAAGAAAAATAATAGGAGAGAAAAAACTTTCAAGTGTTGATTAAAAAGAGAAATAAGTATAGGTAAGAAGCTCTCCTTCTTCTCTCTAACTTTCATCAAAGGAAATTATGGTTTTGAGCTCATTTAGAGCTTGTTTAAGTATAGTGAGAGTTTAGGATTTCATGAGAGAGAGTTTAGGGTTTTGAGAGTTGAGCATAGAAAAGGTTTTGATGATGTTGTAGGAGTTCCTATTGACAAGGATCAAGCATAAGGAAACAACGGAAAAAAGAAAGGTACCTAGAGTAAAAGAATGAGAAAAGATTAAGGTTTGTGCATAATTTAGGGCAATAGCCTATAATTTGCTTGTAAATGGCATGATATGCATGTATAAAATTTTAGTTAATGAATAAGTTGTATTGATTATGATTTATGGCAAGAAACCATAGGTTTAGAAATAAGTAAATGAGATTTTATGATATGTGATGGAAGGAATTCATATTAGAGAATTGAATGTTGATTAAAGGAATTTATATGAATTAAAACATGATAAGTTAAGTAAAGGACTTTAGAAATGCATAATAGGGTATTGGTATGATTTCAAGAAACTTAAAATGGGAAAGGAATATTAATATGCAGATTTCCAACTGAAGTCATGGGTATGATGATCTAGTAATGGGTGTGAATTTGGCCTGGAAATGGGACAGAAGTGTTCATGATTTGAGTTATGATTTAGACCACGGGCATGAACATATCGGCCACAACCGTGAAACTAGTTGTTCACATGCATGAATAAAGGAGATCACTATCATGAATGCTCTGTTTCTATTAAATATATTATTGATATGCAATAAAGTGATTCGGTTAGAAAAGATCAAGAGATATTAGATGCTCAATGATATGATTGTTTATGTGTTTATTCAAGGATGAATGAGATGTTGCTTGACATATTATGTGATTTGAATATTCATGAATGAAAAGAAAGGATATGTAATTAATTTTGAAACGGACATTCCCATTACTCTAATCTAGGACTAAAAATAGGATAGATGGCATGCCACTATGGGGGAGAATGGTACCATAAAATATGAAATGAATTCCTCAATTAATGTGGCTTTAGCTCTGAGAGCGCCCTTGGTCCGATAATTTATATATAATGATATATTACTCAATCAATGAGGCTTTAGCTCTGGGAGCGCCATTGATTCAATAAGCTTAGATGAGCCAGATAGTGGACATGGTGGTTTTAGCTCTGGGAGCACCCCTGATTCATAACCCATATCCAGTTAGTCTAGTTTAGAGTGGTATGGGCAAAACCACTAGAGTTTAAGTTGAAAGATAATGTACGATATGATAAAAAAAATTTAGTATACCAAAGAAATGAAATGTATAATTTATGATTGAGGATAAAATATGTATAACTTTGTATATATATATATATATATATATATATATATATATATATATAAAACTCATAATTAGTATGAAATAAAGATATGAGGAATATAATTGCATGAAAAGATGTTTGCGCATAAAATAACATATGAGAATGCTTGTTGCATGACATAGTATATTGCCTTAATTATATGCACCACTAAGCATAGAGCTGAGCATGACAGTTTATCTTGCACAGATATAACAAGGTTGCCAAAGTTTATTGATAAAGCTAGCAGTGATCCTAGTCAAGTAAAACAGCTGATCTTAAAACTGTGGGTCACAATCTTTTGAACTTTTGTATCTCATGTTATATAGTTAACTTTATAGTTGTGTAATACTATATTATGTAACTAAATTGTATTGTATTTCTCTTATATCTCTTATATATATATATATATATATATATATATATATATATATATATATATATATTTATATATGTGTGTGTGTTTGTGTGTGTGCACAATGTGTTTCAATATTTATCAAGTAAAGAAGTCGATGTACCGCTTCTTTATTTGGGCATGTGCTACTAGGATGAGGGGGTTGTTACAGTATGTGCATGTTTAAATCAGACCAGTGAAAATTTTTAGATTTGTAACTAGCATTGGGAAATTTTTAATTCTCATCACACTGTTATTTTAACTTCGTGCAGGTACTAGCTAGAAAAATGTTGGAGCCAGTATACTCGAATTGGGAGTAGCTGGAAGAAAAAAAATTTATATTATCATAATGGCATGTATGTATGTATGTATGTATGTATGTATATAGGATGTTTAATACAAATATGGATAAGGATTTTGTAACTGGTTTGTAAAATGACTATTATATTTAATGCTAAATGTTCGCTATCATATTTGAATTGTTGTACCCAATGTGGGCTATGGATTGTTTGTAATATAGATAGGATAGTTAGATTTATAGCCGTTATACTGCCAAAATTTTTTGTTAAAGAGAATAGTAAAATGGGATAGTTATAGGTCAACCAACAAAGAAATAAACAAGTTAAATAGGTGATAAAGTGTTATTGACATAATGGTTAATAAGTTAAAGAAAACAATTACCCAAATTTGCTATAATCGAATTTAGGATATACCAAACGGTCAAGGTAATCGCTTAAGGCAACGTAACATATGTATAGAATGATAGTTATAAGGGTGTTACATTTTGTGGTATCAAAATGCAGTTTAGGAAATTCTGAGATTGGAGTGGGGAGTAAGTGAATGGATTATATGTATATACATGCCAATCGATCAAGGTTGTAGTAGAGGGGATGGTTAAAGTGAAGCGTCAATCAGTGTTAGGCAAGCTGAGGCCCTGCAAACAGCATGTTACTCCAACAATTGCACAACGTCCACCTCCATAACCAAACTTTCTCCATCTTATGGTTAATTATATTCAATGCTGAATGGAGGTTGAATAAGCTTAACAGCCACCAGTGCAGGCACAACCTTCTGCCCCACCCAAAAAGAAGCCAATTTTGGAGCAGTTAAAGAGATTAGGCATGATCTCTTGACATGTGCACATGTTGAAGAATGGTTGTTTAGGAACAAGAGATTGTTTAAAATCACTCATAGTCTACCTGAAGAGAAGTTTGAGGGTATAGTGGCTTTACTCTAGGGTCCTACATTTATTTGGTGGGACTCAGTTCGTAAGCATACCCCTAATGAACAGTTGAATTGGGAATTCTTTTTGTCCAGGTTGAAAAGAAATGCATAGGGTTAGAATATAAATTAGAGATTCAAGATACTTATTGGAGACTCAGGCAGGGAAATAAGATAGTTGTGGAATACGAGCGCGAGTTTGAGCGCCTATTTTGATGACTATCAGTTGACAGAGGAAACGTTATGTTAGAGGTTTGAGAGAGGCCTACATAACAAAATTAGATAGATATTGGGTGCTCAAAAGCATCCAAATTTGCATGCATTGGTAAAAGCAACTATTAAGTTGGGAAGTATCCAGAAAAATGAGGTTGATAGATGTCTTCAGTTCCAGTAGAAGAGAAGCGAAGACAGTTCAATGGTACGAGTACTTAGAGTAAGAATTCTAGGGGACTAGCTCCATCACAAAGTCGTGCATCAGTTGCACTAGGGTGTGGACAAAGAAATACATTATGTGGTAATGCCCCAATTACTTTTATAGGTAGTACACCTAGAGGCAGAAGAGGAGATGCAGTCCAGACCTGTGGTCATTATGGTAAATCTCACCCAGAATAGTGCAGATATTTGACTGGTACCTGTTTCAAGTGTGGTTCAAAAGATCATAAGGTCAAAGATTGTCTAGTGGCTCAAGCTTCTATAGCTACATCACCAGCACCAGGTGTTGGACCTTTAGCACCTAGAGGCTAAGGTAGGGGAGTAGTGTCTAACCCATCAGCATTTATACCTTCTACACACCCACTCAAAGGCCAAGAATGAGCTATAGGCCGCACTTATGCAGTGAGAGTCAAAGAAAAGGAGGATGCACTCGATGTGATAATAGGTAAATTTATGCTTATGTATGATTCTGTGTATGCACTCGTTGACCCTAGTTCCATACACTCCTACATAAATACTGAAGTTGCATGGGGAAAATGGTTGAGAGATGCACAATTAGACTAGGATATTCTAGTGAGCAATCCTTTGGGGATAGTGTTATGGTGAATAGAGTGTACAGAGAGTGTCCCATTAGTGCATAGGGCTATATTTTTCTGGCTAATTTAATTCAACTCTCATTCCACAAGTTTGATGTAATATTGGGGAAGGACTATCCCCTTCCATATATTGAAGACTTATTTAATCAATTGAAAGGATCATGTGTGTTTTCAAAGATTAATATTGAAAGTAAGGGAAGCATATGTGCCCAAGACTACTTTTCGCACTAGATATGACCACTATGAGTTTTTGGTCATGCCATTTGGCCTTACAAATACTCTAGCAACATTCATGGATCTTATGAACATGATCTTTCATCCTTATCTAGACTAGTTTGCTGTGGTATTTATTGATGATATTCTAGTGTATCCAAAGACTCTAGAAGAACATGATAAGCACTCTAGAAGACATCTAGAATTTTTTTAAAATTTCAAATAAATGCAAAATAATTTTAACATGCATCTAACATCAAAATGACATATATTTTTAATCATAAACAAATATTTTAAGGTGCTAGAAACAAAATAAATACATACAAAAAAATGAAAAAAAAAACAGCCCCACTGGGTATGCTAAAACAATTTCATTTTTATGTTTGTTTAAAAATTAATTAAAATATTTTTTAATTAATTATTGGACACTTTCAGAGGTATAAATACATTCTCAATATGTCTAAATAATTTTTTCATAATCCAATTACAAAAAAAATATAATCAACCCCATCAATTAAGCCAAACAACAACACATGTTCATAAACAATGCAATTTTAGGCATTTTTGAAATAAATCTGAAATTAATTATTTGAATCACATTAAAATTATTTTTCAATCAAAATAATCATTCTTAATCATCTCATGATTAGATTAGAGAAAGAAAAATGTGTAAAACATATTTTACAAATTAATTTCAATTTTTCAAAATCTATTAATCCAAAATATGGAATCTCATTGCACTTTCAATTAAAATTAATTTTAATAGACACAAGAGAGCTCTGATACCACTGTTAGGTTTTGAAAAATGAATCACATTCATAAACGCAGCGGAAAATTAAAATTTTCAAAACCTAAAACAAAAGATCCTACTTGTGCCATTAAAACTAATTTATATAAATATAGAGGTTAGAAATTATACATTGTAATTTCTTATTTGTTATTCAAATATTTACTTTGTTGGGTTATAGCAAACCATAATAATCCACACTATGATGTCTTTAATGATAATCCACGCGAAGAATGAAGTTGAAATGATCAAAAGAAATGGTTTGAACAAATTCAAAGTGTTAGCTTTGAAAGTGTTCTTGAGAGAATTTTATTGTCTTAAAAATAATTTTTTCACAAAACAATATTTTCATATCTATTTTCGGTCATTTTATGTCTTTTCTGTTTGAATCAAATTCAAAGAAAATATCAAAAGTAAAAAATGGAGAAAAGAGAATTGAATGAATAATGAATGTACTTAATGGCCATAATTGGCCTAATTAAGGCCAAATTCACCCGTTGGCCAACGGGAGGCACCAGCGCGTGTGCAGGCCCGTACGGGCCTGGTACCCTATCGAATAATTTTTCCCATGTGATCCATCTCGAAATAATTCTCTCATATTTTGGATCCCATCCAAGACCATTTTACTCATTCTCCATATCTTCAATGCGTGTGACCCATTAGGTTTCTGGTTATGTTAGCCTCTTAGATTAACAATTAATTTAAGGAAGTTATGAGTGGTATTTAGCAACACATCATGAACTCCAATTGACCGAAAAGTCAGTGGTTTGACTACAAATCTTTCCGTAGACAATTTCTGTAAAATTATTCCTTTCACCATTCTATACCCCACTTGGTTTAGAGTATTGACATGTGTCAACTCCCACTAGACTGACTATGTCACGTCTAGTCCAAGTAATATTAGTTTTTGTCCTTGAGGCTCATTACTCTATTAGATATGTCATTGAAGATTATTTTTATAAAATTTCCACTCCGGCCATAGATTTCTGAGTAATGACCACGACAAGAGGCCATGGGTATACACTTCTTCTATCAAGAGTGGTGAATCCTTTGTTGGTTACCCAATTACCTTTGAATACCTCCAGCTATATCCAATCCCCACCCTATGAGTAACCTCTTTGAGGCAACAAGGAATAGTGTCAAAATACATAATCAGTATCCAAGATATCATTAAGTACCTCAAGTCTAAGGATACTTGCACCATTGCTATGATGAGATTATCATTAATATTTGAATAGATTATCTATATGATTGTCTCATAGATGGTCATCCAATATACTTAGCTACACTTAGTAAGCATCCACATGTTAACTTTAAACATCTCATGTTTACATATTATGAGATCTACTACTCGATTCAATCAATGAGTGTAATATGTGTTAGTCTATCTGGATTAACAATGTCCTGTCTCATTAATCCTATGACTAGGGATAATTTTGATACTAGCATAATTACACATGATAAGAATCTCAATATCATGATCTCATCATGATTTTCTTCATGTTATATTATGTATCAAAGACTTCATTAATAGATTTAAGATCACTATCAATTCATATATCAAATTAATATCAAATTAATGAAAAAGTCTTTTATTAATCAAATAAATTTATACAATAAGTGCCAAAGGTGATTGTCTTTAGAGCACTCCTCTAACATTGTTCAATACAGGTCAAATTTTAAGGATAGGGGGAATTGTAATAGCCCAAATACCGGGTTAGTCGTAAACTATAATTTCCAAAATTGATTAGTGTATCCAATGTCAAAAAAACACTCGTTGGTGAAAAAATATTTAATTTGATTGTTTCCAGAAAATATAGGTAATAACTAGTTCAAGAGAAAAATTTGGAGTGAAAACAAGATCAAATAAGTCCTCAAAAGTCAAAAATAAGAAAAAATTCGGATACAGTTTAACTAATAAATTTAGTTTGACTGTACTTTGATCAGATTGTTAGAAATAGTAAATGACATCTACAAATTTATTTTAAGACATTGATAGACTCTAAATAATATTTATAATTATTTAACAGTGAAAAATAAATTTTACAGTAGCACTAAAATTTGATTAATTAGACCGGTTTAAGTGAGCTAGACTGGAAAAGACTCTGATTGAATTAAAAACATTTATGTGGGATTCAAATTTGGGAGAAATTGAGCTTGGAAAGTGAGAGATAATTTAGAATTGCTAAATGAGCCTTAATTTTACAAGTGGGACTAATTGGGTTGGACTTTGACTTGACCAAGCCCAGCCCTTTCCAGCCACTTATTTAAGCTCAAAAAATCAAAATTCTCTAGAGAATATTATGCATCTTTTTCTTTCTCATATGCTTCACCCTTGGCCAAATGGGTTTCCCATTCATCTCCACCAAAATTCTCTTCTTCTCTTTAATTCTTACACCAAAATCAAGCATTTTAATGTTATTTCAGCCCCTCTATTAGCTAGTTAAGGTCTCCAATCTTCAATTGAAGGGTTAGAAGTGGAAGAAATTAATGGATTCAAGTGAGGGTATAAAATTGAGGTAAGAGAATTTGGGGGTTTAAAATTTATTTAAGGGTTCTTTGCTAATTTAATAAAACTTAAGTCATAAAATACAAGAAGACATAAAATTTAGTGCATATAAATTAATTGAGATTTATTAGAATTTATTGAATATTTTTCTAGTTAGTGATTACTTTATGTATGAAATGGAACATAATAAATAGAGTGTATTTAGTTGAGTTTGACGACATAATTGAGAATAATGTCGAATAAAATAATCGAATCGAGGGTTCAGAGGAGAATTGGCCATTCAATCTTGTAAACTAATCGATACTGAAATTGGAAAAAGAGATACGAACGGGCTTCGCTGTCTTCTGGCCAACACGGTACATAAGTCTATCATCCACACGCGCTTCGCAATAATCACCTGTCAGCCAACAAGTATATTATACTAGTCTCTAAAGTCTCTGGCCCGTCGGTGTATTGGAATGAAAAGTGTGGAAAAAAATAATAGCCACAGTGCGGGTCATGGCGGTCTACTTCAGTGATATTGATTTACTGTACAGTGCAGTATTTGGGGTGGTCCTTGGGCGTTACTCTTCAGTGTAGTTGACCTGTGGGGTTCATGTCCCATGTATCAAGTCTTGTGATTTTCTACTGGATTGACTCTAGGGGTAAAATCGTAAAAATAATAAAAATGATAAATATGGCAAAAATGACAAGAATGATAAAAAGGTAAAATGACAAGTGGTAAATTGACAAAAATGATAAAATGAAGAAAAAAAGGTTAAATAAAGAATTGGAATTGAATTATATTTAATTGAAAGAAAATAAAAGGGTATAAGATTGAATGAAATTTATGTGTTCATTGAGAAATTAAAAAAAAAAAAACTAATGGCAAATGCGTAAATAAGTTTAATTATTAATTTAATGAAGGTATTAATGGATAATTATAATTCTAAAATAAGTATAAAGTTTTAAGAAAATTCTTAGTTACTATGTTGATGTATAAATTGAGATTAAATTGGAACAGTGCAATGAATATAATTTTTCATGTATGTTCATATTTAAATTAGACCAATGAAAATTTTTAAATTTGTAACCATCACTAGGAATTTTTAATGCTCAACACATAGTTATTCTAATTGCGTACAGATACTAACTAGGAAAACGCTGGAGCCAATATACTTGAATTGAGAGTAGTTGGAAGAAAAAATATATATATTATCATAATGACGTATATATATATATATATATATATATATATATATATATATATATATATATATATATATATATATATATATATATATATATATATATATATATAATGTTTGATACAAATATGGATTAGATTATGTAACTGGTTTGTAAAATGACTTTTATAACTATTATATATAAGGTGTAAAATAATGAGTTTTGTTTCAAATGCTGAATGTTTGCTATTATTGTAATGGCCCGAATACCGGATTAGTCGTAAACTGTAGTTTCTGAAATTAGTCAGTACAGGGTCAAAAATATACCCGTGGGTGAAAAATATTTTATTTGATCATTGGAAAATATAGGTTATAACTAGTCTGGGGTGTTTCCTAGACAATGAACCAAGAAGAAGGTTGAATTGGGTAGCAAATAAATTTTGCCTAATTAATAGTGCAGAATAAATAAAATAGAGGAATGAGTGAGAGATATCACACACAAGATTTATAGAGGTTCAGGTATTAACAAACCCTACTCCTCTCCCCAATCTCAATTGGGTGTTTCGCTAACACACTATGTGTTACAATAGAGTTTTTCAAGCTAACTTCCAACTATGGTGTTTCTCTCAATGGCTAACACCTAACCTAAAAATTCCCTTGTGTTTTTCAATGGCTCACACAATAACCAATTTCTTGTGTTTTATGGCTCACACAATAACCAATTCCTTGTGTTTTATGGCTCACACAATAAACCTTTAAAAGTATTTCACTCTTAACCCAATATACCCAAGCCCACTTTTGAGTAATTGATTACAATGAGAAACACTCATCAACCTACAATGCTCAGAAGTTATGAGCAATTAGGTTTTTTTCAAAAAAAATAGAGTATTGTTGAAAAACAATTAATGCACAAGACTACAACAAGATTAAAAATGAAAAATAATTGTTGTTCTTCTAGTTTTTCCTGTTCTTTTTGTTTACTTCTTAGTTGGGATTCATAAATGACTTGCATTTATAATCCCTTTGTGAATTATAGTCGTTTGGGTGCATTTAATGTGAAAATAGTCGTTGAACCAACTCTTAATTCACATCTGATATGTTTTTCTATTCTCGTTTATGGGCATGAATGTTCTTCTAAGATGTGGTCCAAGTGGTGACTCTGGCTGTGACACTCTCTGGAAGAATTGGAAATGTTTGGTCATGGGCGTGAATGTTCTTCGAAGCCGTGGTCCAAGTGGTGACTCTAGTTGTGATGCTTTCTGGAAGAAATTGAAGTGTTTGGTCATGGGCGTGACTTGTTTGATCATTTAGGATTGGTTTGATCCTACATGGCCATGAGTTTTGAATGGTGGAAAATTGGCGCTAAGCTATTTTCACGAGTGTGACATTAGTAGTCACAGACATGACACTTTTCTATTTCTTGATTTTTATCTTCAAAAGTTGTCTTTCAATCTTGCTTTATGTTTTAATTAAAGTATATCCTGTTTAACACACTCACAACACAAACATTGTTAAATATATTATTGCTATTTTATTTGTTATTATCAAAATAATGAAAATACCCCTCAAGGTTCAACAATCTCCCCTTTTTTTATGGCGACAAATAATCTAGTAATATATATTTTTGAAAAGTCTCCCCTTCAAAAGGTGCTTAAGATTAAAATAATAAATTGCAAGATTTGAAAGAAATATAGTAAAGGTATTTGCAAACTAATAAGGTATATACAAGGTATATTTTAAGTATATCTCATCAAATAAAACATGTATAACCAAGTGTATTCAAAGTATATGTGAGATATATGTTAAGTATATCTTATGCATTAAATAAAATGAGTTCAAATAAGTTCAAGTTGTAAGGTATATGTGAGGTTGATGTGAGGTTGATGTGAGGTATAGCTTATGCATATCATCAATTGAAATAAAATTTGCATATTTCATTATATAACCACACATTGCATATTGTAGACATATTGCATATTGCATATTCATGTCACACATATCACACATATATGCTTATTTCTCCAATTGATATATATTGAACACATATATGTTTATTTCTCCCCCTTTGTCACCAGTAAAAAGATTGAAATGTCAAAATGATAGTTGTTTTAAAAATTTAAGGTGACTAAGATTACATGAAACTTAAAACGCATAAAGATAAAGTCCTATAACAACAAAGCTAAAGCTACTATAAGATAACTAGGACTCTAAGTAGGCTTCAAGCCTGATAAGTTATCCCTAAGGCATGCTACCTCCGCCTCAAGGCTTTCCATACGAGACTTCATAAAGTTTTTGAGGTTTTCCAATCTCTCATCGATGGAAGCCTGCATCATGTCAAGGCTAGGTGCTAGAACATCAGCAACCTACTGTGCCAAAGTGGATGTGGAAGAAGCCGATGTCTGACTAACATCCTCATCTGCCACCGATGTCGATATCTCATCATGGGCTTGCTTCCATTGCTTGACAGCTTAAAGGCCATCTTTGAAAGCTTCAGAGTCATTATCCTCCTAGTCAATTTTACCAGCTGGAGTGGTGAAACAATAATAGATGTTTCCTTCATGAAGAATATGGACAGCTGCTCCCATTTTTATAAATGACTTGTAGATATGTTCGTCGATGCTCAAATAACCTTTAATCAAAATATCCTTTAATCATCGTGATAGGGCTATGACCAGTCCTTTCCGTGCCATTTCCAACAAAAAGAGCTCTAACTTTCTAATAGCACCGTTGCTATCCCCACGAGCAAATATACTATAGGTGAGAAACCTATGTATATACTTATGCATAGTAGACCAAAGATGGGTGCTCTTCATCTTTTTCATATCCCAGCTGCATTCCAAGCCAAAATGTGTCCAAGTTGGATGAGCATAGAATTCTACCTCACTTTCGTTGAGGATGCCATATGAAAGGAGCTTGAAAATGGTGCCAAATTCCGCTGCGATGAGAGTGCTAGTATGCTTGCATAATGAGAATTTGACAGTTCCAGTGGGTGAGACCTGCAACATGCTGAGGAAATCGAGAGTGGGTTCCCTTAGAGTTGGACGATAGATGTCTGCAAACTCTCGTAGGTGATATGCTTGTAGTTGTTCGATCATGCTCGTTTCAAGACCAAGAGTCTTGATACAACTCCATTCAAAGGAACGTGATCAAAGCAGAGGTCGTTTCTTAAGAACGGCATAGTGCGGATGGCAATGGTCTGGAATGACGTTGAGTAGGAAATTGGTGTAGCATTTAGGAGCATGTGATTTCTTTATAGTGCCCTTGGAGGAACCAGATTCCATTTTTTATAGCTTGAACAATAGAAAAGAAGAAATTTTCAAAAAGAAAGGTTGAAAACCTTTGAGAAACTTGTGATTATTTATAGAGAAAAGGGTTTGAGAGGGTTTTATAGAGGGAAAAGTAAGTGAGGAGGCTGGATTTTGTGAGAAATATTTAATGTGTGTTAAATGCCAGAATTTGGAGTTATGGAAATGAAAAAAGATAGAAAATTTCATTTTATAGTCGATAGCTTCACAGCCGTGAATAACCAGTCACGATCGTGAATCATCGGAGTCACAGTTTGTTGAAGAGGCGCTCTAACCATGAAAAGGAAGGTGAAATGAGTCATTGACGTGACAATAAACAGTCATGGGCATGAAGAGGACTTTTCATAGGTGTGACAAATATTGTAACGGGCGTGAAGCTTAGTCTTCACTACCTCTTCTCGAGAGGCAAGTCGTGAAACAAAGTGTGAATAGTTATGTAATTTTTTGTTGTCTTTGTTCATGGTCGTGAATATATGTCACGGGTGTGAAGAATACTTTTCAATAATGTGCAAATAGAGTAACAGGCATGAAACTTAGTTTTCACTACTTATACCCGTTAAGTAAGTCGTGAAGCAAAGCGTGAAAGCTACTGGAAATATTTGTTATCTTTGTTCACGGCCGTGAATATATGTCATGAGCGTGAACTACCTCAAATCTTCAAAAAAAATAAAACTAAGTCTAAAATAAGGCTAGAAGATTTCTAAAAATTTTTTATGCCTTAAAACACATATTTGTATCATGTTAACCACTTCATACCATAAAATCAATCATGTAAAATGCATTATATGAAGGAATTAACATTCAAGGTTCACACGACATAAAATTGGCAAAAAAAAAATAATTAAGATAATGTTGATCCATCAAGCATACCAAGCTCTCTTCTTATAAAACATAAACTTTCTTCATTAAGAGGTTTGGTAAAAGTTTCTGCCAATTGATATATTTATCAATAAATTCTAACACAACATCTCCATATTGAACATGATCCTTAAGAAAATGATGTCTAATGTCAATATGCTTACTTCTAGAGTGTTGAATGAGACTCTTAGATAGGTTGATGGCACTAATGTTGTTGCATTTGATGGGTATGTAGTTCAAACTATGACCATTGTCCTTAAGTTGTGGTCTCATACATACGATTTGAGTGCAATAACACCCTGTTGCCCCATATTCTGCTTCAGCGGTAGATAAGGCAACCGAAACTTGTTTCTTGCTAAACAAAGAAACTATGAATTCACCAATAAAGTGACAAGTGCCTGAGGTACTCTTTCTATCCAAAATACTATCGACATAATCTGCATTCGAATATCCTATGATATGGAAAGATGATTTTCTAGGATACCATAAGCCTAGATGCAATATGCCATTTAAGTATTTTAAAATGCTTTTTACAGCATTCAAATGTGATTCCTTAAGATAAGATTGAAATCTAGCATATAGCATACACTATACATTATATCGGGCCTAGAGGCAGTAAGGTATAGAAGTGATCCGATCATACCTCTATGGAGCTTTTCATTTATGCTTTTCCCCTTCTCATCTTTGTCCAATTTTGTTGATGTGCTCATATGAGTCTTAGCATTTTTGCATCCTTCCATTCCAAATTTCTTGATTAACTATTTGGAGTACTTGGATTGGTTGGTGAATATGCCCTCATTACTTTGCTTGATTTGTAGACCAAGGAATAACTTAAGTTCGCCCATCATGCTCATTTCAAATTCCCTAGTCATACATTTAGCAAATTCTTGGCAAAACAATTCATTAGTAGACCCAAATATGATATCATTAACATAAATTTGAACAATTAAAATGTCACACTTATGTTTTCAAATAAACAAGGTTGTATCAATATATCCTTTTGAAAAATTATTTTCTAAAAGAAAAGAACTCAGTTGTTCATACTAAGCTCTTAGAGCTTATTTTAACCCATACAAGGCTTTTGAAAGTTTAAAAATATGATTAAGTAAGTTATGGCTTTCAAAACTCGGAGGTTGTTCTACAAATACTTCCTCTTCTATAAAACCATTTAAGAATGCACTTTTGACATCCATTTGAAAAAGTTTAAAATTCATATGGCATGCAAATGCTAAAAGTATTCTTATGGCTTCTAATCTAGCTACTAGAGCATAGGTTTCATTATAGTCTATACCTTCTTCTTGATTATAACCTATTGCAACTAACCTAGCTTTATTCTTAGTTATTGAACCTTGTTCATCTAACTTATTTCTAAACACCCATTTACTACTAATGACTTGATGGTCTTTGGGTCTAGAAACTAAGGTCCATACTTTACTTCGCTCAAATTGGTTGAGTTCCTCTTGCATAGCAATCACCCAACTTTCATCATTAAGAGCCTCATCAATATTTTTAGGCTCAATTTGAGAGACAAAAGCAAGGTTAGAATCTAAGAGTTTGAGATGGGATATAGTACTTACACCCTTAGTAAGATCACCAATGATTTGTTCTTAGGGTGATTCTTTATCATTTTCCATTCCTTTGGGAGCTCTTGGTTGTCTTGCTTTTGAGCTTCAGGTAGAGAGATATCTTGTTGTTGTTTCTCTTGATCATCATCATTTTTCTCATGATCAAGATCAAGCTTCTCCATTGTAGCTACAATATCATCAGGAACACTATATTTCCCAAAATTAAGCTTACTAGATTCATGACAAATAACATGCATAGACTCTTCAACAACTAAATACTTTTTATTAAAGACTCTATAAGCTTTGCTAGTTGTAGAGTATCCTAAGAAGATACCTTCATCGGATTTAGAGGCAAATTTTCCAAGGTTGTTATTGGTATTTAATATAAAACACTTGCATCCAAATACTCTAAAGTAAGATATCATGGGTTTTCTTCCATTCCATAGCTCAAAAGAAGTTTTGTTTAAAAGTGGTCTTTTGAAAACTTGATTTGAAATATAACACATAGTATTAGTGGCTTCGGCCCAAAAGTAGGTTGGTAAACCATACTTATTAAGCATTGTTCGAGCCATTTCAATTAAAGCTCGATTTTTCCTTGCTACTACCCCATTTTGTTGAGGTGTCCTAAGAGTTGAAAATTGTGCTAAATACAATATTGTAAACAAAAGTTTTCAAAATTTTTATTTTCAAATTCTTTGCCATGATCACTTCTTATTATGGAAATAAACTAGCATGTTTCATTTTGAACTCTTTTAGCAAAAATTTTGAAAGATTCAAAAGAATCACTCTTTTGAGCTAAGAAAATTACCCAAGTGAATCTAGAGTAATCATCAATAATGATAAAAGCATAGTGTTTACCTCGGAAACTAGCAACTCTAGTAGGTCCAAAAAGATCTAAATACAAAAGTTGTATAGATTTAAAGGTACTTACAATATTTTTGGATTTGAAGGATGACTTTTGTTGTTTTCCTCTTTGGCAAGGTTCACATGTCTTATCTTTTTCAAATTTGACTTTTGGAAGTCCACTCACGAGCTCTCCTTTGCTAAGGCTTTGAATTAGTTCCATGCTTACATGACCAAGCCTTCTATGCTATAGCAAAGATTCATCACTAATAGACATAATACACATAGAGGAAAGGTTAGATATTTTGTGTAAGTCTATTATGTAAGTATTGACATCTCTATCTTCTTTGAATATCTCTTAGCCACTTAAAGAGGTTACAAGACATTCATTTGAGGTAAAGATAACTTGGTTTCCCTTATCACATAATTGACTTACACTTAACAAATTATGTTTCAAACCATCAACAAGCAAAACATCTTCAATAAAAGTAGTATTATTAATACCAATAGAGCCAATGTCAATTACCTTTCCCAAAGGTTACCTTAACACCATCAATTATTTTGATGTGATTGAAGAGTTCTTTGTTTACTATTATATGCCTTGAGCTTCCACTGTCCAAAAGCCAAACATTTTCCTTTATAGTGGACTTGAGGCATACCTATAAAATCACAATTCAAGTTTGGTTTTTAGGTACCCAAACGAACTTGGGTCCTTAGGAGTTAGCACTTAAAGGTTCCCAATGAGTCTTCCTTATCCAACAATGCTTGTGATATAACCAAATTTCATGCAATAATTGCATTGTTTAGCTCTATATATGTTTTTTGGTTTTGACATGCTTTTAAGTCTTAACATCCTTTTAGAATGAGTTTGTGTGCAATGACATACACATGCATGATGAATAGGTGCTTTCCTAGGTGTATGCCTTTTATACATAAAAGCATGATTGGCCTTTTAAGGTTTCCCTCTTAAGCCAAGTGACCCTTGATTATTCTTCTTTTGAATTGAGAGTTTTGTGTGTGCTATGCTATTAGCTCTTGGGACTAATACCTCAATTATGAAGGTTTTTGGTGCACTAGACTTAACAAATAAAGTTTTGTGAGATGAAGATGATGTTTCATTAAAGCCCATACCATGTCTTATTAAAGGTGGTCTTTGAGAGACTACGAGAGTATCTAAACTCTCTTTCCCTTTATGAAACTTTGAATTGAGTTTTTAAGTTCCTCAACTTCATTTTTCAAAATATTGTTTTCTTTAAGCAAAGATTTAGTTAAGGGTCTAGAGGAGTACTAATCTAAAGATTTTTTTTTCCTAATTATGCTGGCAGTTTTTGTTTCTCTCTAACTATATATACGATTTTCATTCCTTCCCGCTTTCTTATTTTTGTAATCTTCTATTTTCCCTTTATTATTTTCAGATTTCTTTGTTCTCCATTAACATAATGCTCCTGCAATGTCTCTACTCAGATTGTTTTCTTCCCATTTCATTTGAATTTTTTCTACCTTTTTGTTTCAACATCATTAACCCGATATTTGTGGATTTCCCATTGTCATATTTCTTTCTCCTTTTGTATTTTCATCTCTACTCATATTCTTTTCTTCCCATTTCCTGCAATTTTTTTCTACCTCTACTTCAACATTATTAACCTGACACTTGTGGATTTCCCATTGCCATATTTCTTTCTCTTTCACGCCTATGAAGAGTCTCCTCACCCCCATGAAGATTCATTCACAAGCATAAAGATTCAAGGCCCCAAAATTGAATTACCATAATGTTTCAGGACTTGACTTCATATAAAATGAACATTTACTATTCTTTGTTTCAATATAATATATTCAAAGACAATGGTTATGTTGGGCTTTGTGGTATTGGGCCACCCATGTGGGCTTGACCCAGTCCAGACCCATATCTTCTTATATATAAAGTTATGAAAAAGTATAACTTTATATGAAAGATAATAAGGAAATAATATAACTTTTCATCAAAAAATTTTCTCTAAAATTCAGAAATTTTCGAAAAGGAATTTCTTCATCTTCGTTCAATCACAAGTGAATCAAAGCGTTCGTACTGTGGAATTGAGTCAAGTTCTAGTAATTTGTCTCCGCCTAAAGCATTGAAAGCGCATGATCTACGTTCAACAAGTAAGTATTCACTACTTTAGAAATTCAAACATTGGTATCAGAGCCAGATTTTGCACGTTTTGTGCTTAAAATCATAATTATGATTATTTTTGAGAAATTTACTATGGAAATTTAAAATTTCTTCAATTTTCATTACATTAATTATTTAGTTTCATAGTTCAAATTTGGTATCATTGGAAAGCTCTCATCAGAAGCTTCCTAATGAGTATTTATGCATAATTTTCTGATGAGTGATTGATTTTTTATGATTTTTCAAAGTTTTCGAGTATGTTTTTTTTGAAAAACTTTCATTAAAACGATTTTCACTATTATATCGTGTATGTGTTGTTCAAACACGGCCAAAATGATGTTGAAATGGAATAAAAATGGTCCTAGTGGTTTTAAAACTGTAAAAAATATGTAAAATTTCAAAAATCAGTGCAAAACAACCCCCGGAAGACGGCGCATGTACTGCACGCGCTGGCAATTGGGAAAAAAATAGTTGCTGATGGTTTTTGCCATGTGTCCATGACACGTGCCATGTTTGGCCACGTGGCTTCCTTTTGTTGGTCCATAAAATGTTGACGTGGTGATGACATGGAAAAGTACACATGGCAGCGCGTGGGGGCGCGTGAACGAATATTTTTGGTCAAAATTGTTTTTTAAAATTCTCAAAATTTAATTTTCAATTTAATAAATAGTTTTCTAAAATTTTTTTGTGACTGTTTTGATGAGAAATTTGGAGAAAAATATGCAAATTGGAACATTTTGAACATGTAATTGATGTTTATCTTATTTTTAATGCATATATATTATTATTGTTATATTACATTATATGATGAATGTATTGTGGGAATATTAGATTAGTAGATTAATGAATCTCATCTAATATAAAATTAATTGGTGCATGTTTAAATTAAACAATAATAACTGGACTATATCAGTAGAAATTGATTGAGCTGTATATACAGTTTTTTTTGTTTCTGGTGCTTTTGTTAGGTTATTATTGATTAATTTAAAGCATTGTGACTTGAAATTGATAAAAGTAATAATGAATTGAGCTAATCCTAATTATAATAATTGTTTCTAAATAGTTGAAATGGCTGCAACAAAAAGCATTATTGTTGACTTGAATCAAGGAGATAAGCTGAATGATAAAAACTATGACATTTGGCATCATAAAATTTAGTATCTCTTGGAAAAGCAAGATATGCTAGAAACAATAACATAACCAATGGCTGAGCCTGAGCATAGAAACACTACTCAACATAGATGGGATATGGAAGCATATCAGGCCTATAAGTGCAAGGACAGAGTTGCTCGCATATTGATGCTGAACAACATGAGAAATGACTTGATGATATGCTTTGAAAAGCACCGCTTAGCCCAAATAGTTTGGGATGTTGTTAAGGTTCAGTTTGCTTCAATCTCAACAACAAGTCTGCATCAGTTAACTCTAAAGTTTGATGCCTATAAGAAAAATTCTAATCATACAATGAGGCAACACCTTACTGTCATGTCTAACAGGATAAGTGAGCTTAAAGGTGTTGGCCATGAGATGACTGACGAGCAACAAGTCCAAGCTATAATTTGCTCCCTTCTGAAAGCCTGGAAACACATGTGTGTCAACCTTACCCATAATGATAATATAAAATTTTTTGATGATATTGCCCGACATGTTGAAGTAGAGGAGGATCACCTTCTCGCTGATAAGCCTGAAGGAGAGACTTATATAACTGAGTCTATAGGCAAATGGGCTTTTAGCTCTGGGCAAAAGAAATGGAAAGGTAAGGGCAAATGGCAAGGCAAGGCAGAAAATAAGACAAAATTTAGTGGAAATAAGCGCAAGCATAGGAAAAGCGGCAAAAAGAAAGGCAAGAACATGAATTGCTTCAACTGTGGGAAGCATGGTCACTTTGCTCATGATTGCACTGAGACAAAGGTATTGTTTGACCAAATTAGTCCCTCGGATTTATATGTTAGTAGTTGCTTGATGTTAGCTAAAACTATTCCTTATTGGACTGTAGATTCAGCAGCAACAAACCATATAGCGAGGGACCGATCTGCCTTTGTGGAATTTTGTCGAATTCTAAATGGGAGTAGAAAAATCTATATGGGGAATAATGCTTTGGTTGACATGCTTGGGATCGGTTCCTGTAAGCTAGTGCTGCAGGGAGGTCGCACGTTTTATCTCCAGGATGTGCTTTATGCTCCTGATGTTCGACGAAATTTAGTTTCTATTATTGTTCTGCTTGGACTTGGCTTCAAAATTATTTTTGAAGATGGTTGTGTTAAAATACTTTTGGACAAAGTTTTTATGGTTCTGGACATATGTTGAATGGTTTTATAGTGCTAGACACTATTTTTATGGATGTTAAGCAATCTATATTTCTTGTTGGAAATTCCAATAATGTTTCATTAATTGATGATAGTAAATGGCATGCTATTGGGCAAGATCGTTTAAAAAAGATTAGCAAATGTTGGTCTTTTAGGATCTATTAAAAAAATAGATTTGCCTATTTGTGAGCATTGCCTAGCTGGAAAAGCAACAAGATTACCATTTGTCAAAGCTAAAAGAGCCACATTTCCTTTACAACCTATACATTCTGACATTTGTGGCCCAATGAATGTTAGATCAAGACATGTTGCTCACTATTTCATTACCTTAAGATGATTTCATTAGATACGGTCATGTTTATTTAATCTCCCATAAATCTGAAGCATTAGATTGCTTCATACGTTATAGTAAATCGGTTGAGAATCGATTAAATTTGAATATAAAATCATTACAGACTGATCGATGGCGTGAAAATCTATCTGATTTATTCAAAAGTTATTGTGATGATAAAAGTATAGCTAGACAGCTAACTATTCCTTCTACTCCACAACAAAATGGCATAGCAGAAATAAGAAATATAACCCTATTGGACATGGTTAGGTCAATGATGGCACAGGCTAATTTATCAATTTTCTTTTAGGGAGATACCTTAATGAGTGATGCCGCCTACATTCTAAATCGTGTACCATCAAAATCTATTCATTCCACCACATATGAATTGTAGAAAAGCAAAAAGCCTGACTTAAGCAATATGCGTCCATAGGGTTGCGTAGCTTATATCCACAACACTTCCCAACAATATGGAAAGCTTGGTCTAAGGGGGAAGAAATGTATCTCTATAAGATACTCAGAATTCTCCAAATAATATGTATTCTTGGGGGAAGACACAAATAGAAGAATAACAGAAGTTGAGTCACAAGATGTCAATTTCTTAGAAGAGGACTTTCCTGAAAGAGATGAGATAAATAAGGATTTCCAATTTTATAAAATGGAAGATCCTAAGACTAGTTGGAGTGCAAGAATAATTGATTTAGTACTCACAGAGCAAGAATTTATTGCTCCTCCTGAACCAAGTGGGAGTGAAAGAATGTCAGATTTTGTTCCAATGGAGCAAGACTATGAACAATCTCAACCTTGACGTAGTAATCATGACAAGATTCCCCATCGTCAATTTGAGATTAAAGGGAAGCTTTTATGATTGCTCTGGATGAAGAAGAGCCTAAAATAGTACAACAAGCTCTTTCTGGTCCTAAAGCAAAGGAATGGATTAAAGCTATGAAAGAGGAAATGGATTCAATGAGATACAATCAAGTCTGGGATTTGGTTGAGAAACCGTCTGATCGTAAGACTATTGGGAACAAATGGATTCTCAAAATAAAAGGTAAGGCGAATGGGACAATAGAAAGATTTAAAGCTCGATTAGTAGCTAAGGGCTACACACAAAAAGAGGAAATTGACTATGAAGATACATTCTCACCTATAGTCAAGTTTGCATCAGTTCACCTCATTCTAGCTATAGTAGCATGAATGGACTTAGAATTATATCAAATGGATGTTAAAACTGCTTTTCTCAATGGAAAACTAGATGAAGAGATCTATATGGATCAACCTTTGGGTTTTGAACTCAAAAGACAAAAGCGCAAAGTTTGCAAGCTCAAAAGATCAATTTACGGTCTTAAGCAAGCGTCATGACAGTGGAACCTCAAATTTCATCAAGCCATATTAAAGGATGGTTTTACAATGATGGAGGAAGACCATTGTGTATATATTAAACGTTCTAACAATGGTTTTATAATTATGTCCTTATATGTCGATGACATTTTAATAGCTGGAAATGATAAGAAGTTGATTGATACTACCAAGAAATGGTTATCATCGAACTTTGAAATGAAAGATATGGATGAGGCTAGTTATGTACTTGGTGTTAAGATCCTAAGGGATCACTCTAAAAGACTTATGGGTTTGTCTCAGAAGACTTATATAAAGAACATGTTAGAGTGTTACCATATGCATGAATGTAAGCTTGTGGATACCTCTGTCGAAAGGAATATGAGCCTTAGTCTAGATATATGTCCCAAAACATCGAATGAAAAAGAATGAATGTCTAGATTATCCTACTCCAGTGCTGTCGGTAGTCTGATGTATGCAATGATGTGCACACATTCAGACATTTGCTATGTCGTTGGGCTAGTAAGCAAATTTCAATCTAATCCAGGTCTAAAACACTAGATGACAGTCAAGAGAATATTGAGATATCTAAAAGGAACTTTAGACTATGTTCTATGTTATCAAGGTAAGGATTTGTGCTTAATTGGTTATACTGATGCTGATTGGGGAGGTGATATAAATCAGCACAAATCAACCTCTGGATATGCATTCTTGCTTAATGATTGCACAATTTCATAGAGTAGCAACAAGAAATCTTGTATAGCTTTATCGACAATTGAATCTGAGTATGTAGCATGTTCCTCCGCTATACAAGAGGTAGTTTGGTTGAAAAGATTTTTGCAGCACTTAGAGATTGTCAAGTCACTATCTGAACCTATGACAATCTATTATGATAGTATGGTTGCATTAGCTTATGCTAAGGATCCAAAATATCATGGAAAGACCAAACTTATCCAGATTAGATATCACTATGTTAGAGACATGATTGCGGAAAAGCAAGTGACTCTGAAACACATTTCTACAAACAAAATGGTAGCAAAATCCCTAAGCTTATGTAGAATGTAATCAATATATGTTATGTCAGATCACTTGGTTTTTACAAATGATATATCGATTTAATTGATTAATGTTTTTTCAATTATATGAATATATTGTAAATACCAGTTAGCACAATTCGAATAAGTATGTCGATAGACTTAGATTGACTCACTGACATGAGCAATCGCCTCTGGAACTATGGAGCGAGCAGAGATGAGACCATAAATGCAAAGGTATTAAGTGAATGACTAAGATGCAGTGGGAGCGGTCTTAGTTTCATTCATTTATTATAAGGTTGCCTTGATGAGGATCAAGATGAGATTCTTTATATATATAAGAATCAACATGAATGACTTCCCCACCATTCATGTGTCCATATAGAGGAAGCTAAGTGTGAAATTTGCTATTCAACATGAAATTTGCTATTTAACATTCAGAGCGACAAGACTAATAGTCATATGGTGTTTATTTATTTTGATCTAAGAGCAAGACATACACTCTTTCATCTTTAACAAGAAAAGAGTAGTTCCACTATAGCATGCATTTCATAATGCATATGTTATACGACCTATTAGGAAGCGAAAGAATGGATCCCTGCTTCTTCTCTATGTGAGTTCTAAAAATCCTAGAAATGGATTTCAAACAATTTTTACCCTTTGTGACTTTTGACTATATCATGATGTGATGAATTAATGTTGGCTATCTTGGGATGTATCCTATAGTCATGGAATGATTAGACTTAATGGAACATTCCTAGAAAAATGAGTTAATTCAAATATGATTGATATGAGGGCAAAAAAAAGTACTTTGCTTATGCACTCACAGCTTGTGTTCATCGGCCGGAGTTATTACACTTGATGAAGTGAGAAGTAACTTAGAATACAAGTAATTGTAAGAATGATTTGATTATAGATTCATGAGGGATTGAATGATACTCGAATTAAGTGTATTAAGAAAGGTACTTAGGGTAATTAAGCAAATTATCAAAAATAATTACAACTTTGGGTTGATGTCTCCTATATGGCCTATAATTAGGTTTGTATTGAAGTTCCCACAATTTGTGTGCTTCAGGTTGCACGATCCCTGTATGAAAGATTCTTTGTTTAAGTTTGAGATGTGAGATGACATTTTGGATTGAGTCAAGCCTACTTTGGGCGAGTGGAAGATGTTGGAATTTGTGGTATTGGGCCACCCATATGGGCTTGACCCAGCCTAGGCCCATATCTTCTTATATATAATGTTATGAAAAGGTATAACTTTATATGAAAGATAATAAGGAAATGATATAACTTTTCATTAAAAAGTTTTCTCTGAAATTTAAAAATTCTCGAAAAGGAATTTCTTCATCTCTGTTCAATCATAAGTGAATCAAAGTATTCGTACTATAGAATTGAGTCAAGTTCTAGTAATTTGTCTAAGTTTGAGTGGACAGATCGGTGCCAGGCAAGCTTTGAGAAACTAAAAGCCATGTTAACCGAAGCATTTGTTTTGACCCAACCTACATTAGGGAAAGATTTTGCAATATACAGTGATGCCTCTCATCATGGGCTAGGTTGTGTATTAATGCAAGAGGGTAAAGTAGTTGCTTATGCATCTAGGCAATTGAAGCCTCATGAGCTAAATTACCCTACTCATGATTTGGAGTTGGCAGCAATAGTGTTTGCTTTGAAAATTTGGCGACATTATTTGTATGGCGAGCGGTGCTACATATATACAGATCATAAAAGCCTCAAATATTTGCCTACACAAAAGGAATTGAACTTAAGGCAAAGACGCTGGTTGGAGTTAATCAAGGATTATAATTGTATTATTGATTATCAGCCAAGCAAAGCCAATGTAGTAGCATATGCCTTAAGTAGAAAAACATTGGCAGGTACAGTTTAAATTTTCCTCAATTATAATATAATATATAAAAAGTAATAGTAAAATTGAAAAAAATTAGACTCACAATTTATTTTGGCAGAGTTACGGGTCCAACCTACTTTAAGGCAACAAGTGAGAAAAACTCAGAAGCAAGATCAAAAATTTATGATAATTGCTAAGGCAGTGAAAAATGAGGAGAGACCTGAATTTAAGGTTGAAGATAATGGAAGCATAAGTTACAGAGGAAGATTGTGCGTGCCAAATGATAGCGGATTAAAGCAAATAATTCTAAAAGAGGCACATAATACAACTTATTCCATGCATCCAGAGAGCAATAAAATGTATCAAAACCTGAAGACTCATTATTGGTGGTCAGGAATGAAGAAGGATATAGTGGAATATACTACAAGATGCTTGACATGCCAACAAGTGAAAACAGAACACCAGGTATCATCTGGATTGTTGCAGCCTATTGCAATTCCAGAATGGAAGTGGGAAAGAATTACAATGGATTTTGTATCTGGGTTGCCTTTGACACAAAAGAAGTATGATGCAGTATGGGTAATTGTTGACAGGCTTACCAAGTCAGCTCACTTTCTGCCATTTTGGATGGATTATTCATTGAGCCGGTTAGCAGAATTATATGTCAATGAGATAATTCGACTACATGGGGTGCCAGTATCTATTATTTCTGATCAAGACCCACGGTTCATATCAAAATTTTAGAAAAGTCTACAGCAAGCATTGGGGACCCGACTTGCTTTTAGTACAGCATTTCATCCACAAACAGATGGGCAATCTGAACGAGTGATTCAATTGTTGGAAGATATGCTAAGAATCTGTGTAATTGATTTTGAGGGTAGCCGGGATAAACATTTACCATTGATGGAATTTGCATACAACAACAGCTATCAAACTAGTCTCGGCATGGCACCATACGAAACTTTGTATGGAAGGAGATGTAGAACACCGCTATGTTAGACAGAACTTGGTGAAAAGAAATTAATGGGGCCACAATTAGTGCAGCAGACAAAAGAGAAAGTGAAATTAATTCAAGATCGGTTAAAAGCTGTTGTTGGAAGATATGCTAAGAATCTGTGTAATTGATTTTGAGGGTAGCCGGGATAAACATTTACCATTGATGGAATTTGCATACAACAACAGCTATCAAACTAGTCTCGGCATGGCACCATACGAAACTTTGTATGGAAGGAGATGTAGAACACCGCTATGTTAGACAGAACTTGGTGAAAAGAAATTAATGGGGCCACAATTAGTGCAGCAGACAAAAGAGAAAGTGAAATTAATTCAAGATCGGTTAAAAGCTGCAACTGATCGATAAAACTCCTATGCCGATTTGAAGAGGAATGACATTGAGTATGCTGTCGGAGACAAGGTATTTTTGAAAGTCTCACCTTGGAAAAAAGTATTTCGTTTTGGTAAAAAGGGAAAACTGAGTCCTAGATTTATTGGACCATACAAAATACTTGAACGTGTGGGTCCAGTGGCTTACAAGTTAGCCTTACCACCAGAATTGGATAAGATCCACAATGTGTTTCATGTCTCAATGTTAAGAAGATATAGATCAGATCTGACACATGTAATACCTGTGGAATCAATAGAGGTACAACCAGACTTGACATATGGTGAAGAGCCAGTGAAAATCATAGCTCGAGAAGTCAAAGAACTATGGAACAAGAAGGTACCACTGGTAAAGGTCCTATGGCACAATCATGAAGTAGAAGAACCACCTGGTTGAGTGAAGAAATGATGAGAACTCAACATCCTCAGTTATTCAGCTCCACCTAATCAGGTAAATTTCGAGGACAAAATTTTCTTAAGGGGAAGAGAATTGTAACATTTAATGATTTAGGCCCCGATTGCGCGTGATCGTAGTGGGGTCCACTGGTTCAATCGGAGTCTAAATTTAAACCCAAAAAAATGACTAATAATAAGAGAAAATAATTAAGGGTATTATTATTTTGGAATTAAAAATATTTGGGGTAGAATTAGAAAAAAATAAAACTTCCTATGGACAAAATCGGTATTATGGCAATTATTTGGGGAAAAAGTGTGAATATGGAGGAAGATGTGGCAAAAAAGAAATTTCTTAAAGTTTAAAATTTCATTAAAATTAATTTATATTTTGGACCAATAGATGAAGAGCTTAATGTATTCATGGAACCACCAAATACTCACCTAAAAAAAAAAGAGGAATTCTTTATTCTTCCACCCAAAATATCTAGGTCATCATCTTATTCTTTCCTCACCTCTTTGGTCGTCCACCTTAGTCCCTCCCTAAGCCTCCATTTTCATTCAATACAAGCTTGAAAAAGAAAGCAAATAAATTAGTTTTGAGAGGAAAAAATCAGAATTTAAGAGTTCTTACCATAAAAGGTACCAAAGGAGCAAGAAGGAAGGAAGGAAAAAAAAAAAGGAAAGAGAGAAATATTAAGGGGAATTTCAGCCCACTTTGAAGAACACTTAAGGTGAGTTTATTCTTCTTAAATTCAACCTTTTTCCTTCTATTTGATACCCATAATGATGATAGATGTGATTAGGTTTGGTAGATTGAGCTTATGTTGCAAGATTGGAAGTAGAAATTTAAGTTTATGATTAGTTGTTGGAAGTGTAATTAAACTTTGAATTAATGATATTTGATGTTAGGTAATTATTTTATGGCTTAAAAACTGAAGAAAATATAATGTTAAAGGATGAATGAGGGGCTGCCATAGTTAAATAAACTTGGAGGAAATTGAAATTAACATAGAAACACCACAATTGGTGATAGATTAAGGGTGAATTGAGTGTTGAATTGAAGAAAATAAATTGTGAACTAGGATATGATTTTTGGGCAGCCATGACATGTGAAGAAGGAAGTTTAACCTTAGTACATTTTATCTCAATTAAGGTGTAAATCATATTAGGAGCATTAGTATATTATGTAGACATGAAAAGCATTGAAATTGAATGTTGGAATTGAGTTATGGTATGGTTGTGTAGGAAAAATAAGTGAACAAGTCAGAGGCCTTCAAGAGGGTGACAAAGGCAAGGAGAAATCTAGCTAATAAGGGAAGAAAAAGAAGGATTAAGGGAAGAACCAAGGCTGATTAGGTATGTGCTTCATTGATAAAAAATTTGCATGTTGTTAATATGTATGGAATTATATGTTAAGGTTTGTTATGTTCGTATTTTTGAGATGTTATATGTTTTGTTGTGACTTTTGATATTATATATGGAAATGGGACCAAATGGTGTGAAATAATTGAGACATATGAATGTATTTGTAATTCTGAAAATTTTATTATTAAAATGAATGCAAATGATGAATGTGGTTGAAATATGGATTGATGCCAATTGATGGCTCGGGTATAGAATTCCAGGAATAACTCTATCTATTTTGATGATAACTTGAGTTATGGAACTCTGTTTTGTATGTTCTTTATTGGAAATGAAAGCTAAGACACAGAGCTTTAATTGTTATTTAGACTATAAAATCTAATTATGTGTAGATTTTTCCAGTTAAATACACTAAGTTTAAACCTAGAATCTGTCCAGAAAATTCTGGGCAGAAAATTTTGTGATGATGCAGTAGTGAATTAATCATAACTTTTGAAAGAAAATTGGGATTTGCGTGATTCTTAATGCATCTGAAAGCTAAGACAATAAACTAAAAATGGTTAGAAGGCTAGAACTTCAAATACGAATAATATATGAGCTAAAAATGAAGCCCAAAAATAAGTCTGAAATCTACTATAGGTAAAAATATACAATATTGGGCTTTTTGCATGTGTTGTTATAACTATATGTAATAATCCATGAAAATATTTACTTTGATGGTAATTATAAATGTTTAACAAATTATTTATGTATGAGATTTTATTTCAATAATAATGGAAATAAAGAACAAAAATAAATAAGCATAATTATGATAGTTAAATAATGTTGACATTTTTGAAATATAGTGAATAAATATAAAAATAGTTAAGCCCAAAAATACCTAGTCTAGAACTAGAATAGGGAATAGTTTGGCATGTCAATCAGGGGATTTAAGGCACTCGGTGCCAAATATAAAAGTCGGTAATGACAATTTATAAATGCGTTTGGCGCAAAATTATTAAACCGGTAATGGCAATATAACAAAAGCCGGTAATGACATTATTATAAATTATGAAAGCCGGGAATGGCAATCCCGTTATTTCTATTAGTTAGTTCGGTTATAGGTGTTATGGGCACAAATAAATAATAATAATAATAATAATAATAATAATAATAATAATAATAATAATAATAATAATAATAATAATAATATCAAAGTATGTGATTTTTATAAATGTTATATAAATTAAAGTTGTTAGATATTGAGTGTTTGAAGAAATTTATTGATTTTATATAATTTTTTATTTTATTCCTTATTTATTAAATGGGTAATTAATATGTGAGAAAATATATATGTATGTAAAATTTTTATCATTGAAATACCACTAAGCTAGTAGCTTAGCGCGGGTGATTTTCTCTCGCGCAGGTTTAGAAGGGTAGCCATAGAAAATAGACTGTCAGAAGAAGAGTACCCGGAGGAAAGCAGCAAAAAGCTTTGGGTTTTATTTTCGGTATATTTCGTTAAAAACTTTGTAAATTAAAGTATCGTTTTTATTTCATATCATGTGTATTAAATATGTGAGTCACCATGTAAAAGAACATGATTTGAATGTAAATTTATGTACTTTATAAATAAATAAAATTTTTAATATTTGGGCTTGTATGAAATTTTATTTTAGTTTATGCAATATTTTCAAAAAATAATATTTACTTCACTTCATTAATTTTATAAAACAGTAAGACGGGTAATGCTCACTTACCTTGCTGAACTATAGTGGGGTAAGAGGGTGTTACATCAGTGATTGACTCATTGGATTTCATCTTGAAGAGCTCATATTCTGAGATTAGAAGTTGAATCTTCTTGGATTTAACTTCCTTAGTTCCTTCATGATAATTCTCCAATGTCTTCCACATGCTGTATGCTGTTGGGCAATGTTATATTCTCCCACATTCTTTAATAGATAATGAGCTCGATAGGATTGTCATTGTCTTCTTGTTTTTAAAATTTGCTCTTATTTGAGGCTCTATCCAATCATCTCTTGATAGGATTTCTTCTTCACCATCGGCTCCTCTTCTGATTGGTGGTGTCCATTCTTTTTGTACACTATCCCAGACTTCAATTCCTTCACTATCCAAGTATGTCTCCATCCGAAACTTCTAATGGGCATAATTTACTCCATCAAAATAAGGTTTGAGACTTTGGAATCCTTCACTAGCCATATCTTAATCTTTACTAGTGCTTTTTCGGCTTCGATGTTAGACTAAGCTCTGATACCAATTGTTGCCCAAATATTAAGCCAAGAAGGGGGGGTTGAATTGGAGTTTCAAAAAAAATAAACTTTAAGGTGCGGAAATAAATAATTAATTTTAGTAGGGATAGAGAAAGTTTGACACAAAGATTTTTATAGAGGTTCGGGTGTTAACAAACCCTACTCCTCTCTCCAATCGCAATTGGGAGTTTCACTAACACACTAAGTGTTACAATAGAGTTTTACAAGCTCACTCCCAACTATGGTGTTTCTCCCAATGGCTCACACCTAATCCAGAAATTCCTTGTATTTTAATGGCTCACACAATAACCAATTCCTTGTGTTTTACAGGCTCACATAAACAACCTTCACTTTGTGTTTTTACAGGCTTACACAAACAACCTTCACTTTGTGTTTTTACAGGCTCACACAATAACCTTTTGATTTGTGTTTTAAGGATCACACAACTAACCCTTACAAGTGTTCTACTCTTAACCCAGAAATACCTAAAGCTCACTTGAGTAATGATTACAGAGAGAAACAATTACAAATCTTAATTGCTCAATAAATAAAGAGCAAAAAGATTTTTACAGAGAATAGATTTTGTTCTCAAAGTATTGAATGAACAAATAGCTTGTAATAAAAATTAAATTCAAAGTATATGATATCCTCTTGTACTGAATGCATAAATGACTTCCATTTATACTCTCATGGTTGAATATAGCCGTTGGGGTACATTAAATACGAAACTAGTCATTGTACCAACCAAATAATCGCGTCTGATATTTTTCTCTTTCATCATTCACGGGCATGACTATGTTTGTCACGGGCGTGACATTTCTTCCTAAGTCATGACTGAAGTGGTGACCTTGGTCGTGAAGCTCTCTGGAATGTTTTGACACATTGAGTCACAGGCGTGACATACACATTCACGGGCGTGACAAACTTTCCAGTCGTGATTCAAGTGGTGACTTTGGTTGTGAAGCTCTCTGGAATGTTTTGACACATTGAGTCACGGGCGTGACATACACATTCATGGGCGTGACAAACTTCCCAGCCGTGATTCAAGTGGTGATTTTGGTAGTGAAGCTCTCTTGATGAAAATGCATGAACATTCACGGATGTGACATTTTGATTCACAGGTGTGACTGAAATGTCCACTTCACGGTTAGTTCTTCCTTCATGGTCGTGAACTTCAAATGTTGATTTTGGTAACAGTTAGCTCTTTCAGGGGCGTGATACATAGAGTCACGGCAGTGAACATTCTACTTCCTAAATTTTGTCTTTCAAGGATTATTCTTCCAATCTCCATTCTTGCTATTTTAATTCATATCATGTTTAATAGACTTAGAAAACAAGTATGTTAAATACAATATTGCTATTTTATTTGTTATCATCAAAATGACGGAAATACCCCTCAATGTTTAACAATATTTTTAAAAAAAAAATTATACTGCTATTAGTAATTTTATATTTTAATAGCAGCAACTCAATTAGTTTTATCAAAAATTAATATCAATTAATTATCAGTTATCAGCTATCAGTTACATCCAACAGTTTAAATAAACACTCCTTATTCTTGTTGTAGATGGATGGAAAATTGAATATCAAACAATGATCAAGATTCAATTCCTAAAATCAAATGTTTTAAAGTTTATGGGTCTCTTCAAGCTTCAAAACTTCACATTTGTTTCCAGCATTGAAAGTGCAGATTTGGAATCCATCCTAGATTAAAGCTAATATAACTAACTCTTTGATGAAACGGTAAACTTTTTATTTGATAATTTATTTTATTTTTTTATAATTAATTCTATTTCAGAATTTTATCAGAGATTCTAAACTAAATATTTAGTTTACATCCCCCATGAAGACCTTAAGAAATCCAAATGCAATTGTTTATCTATTATTAATTAAACTAATTAGCCAATATTTGTACCCAAAAAAACTAATTAGCCAATATAGAATTGAAAATAAATTTTTTTTTCAAGTTCATTTGCATAAGGAATTGTTAACAATGATTTCACATGTCAAGAAATTGTTGACAAAGAAGTTACGATTCATCATTGTCTAGTTGAAAGTACTGTTGAAGCATAAGGAGAAACCTTTCATTTGGTCCTTGTATTTTTTTTATTTTTTTCGATTTGATTTCTATACTTTTATTTTGATAATTTGATTTTTTTTTACTATTTTTTAATAATAAGGTTTTTTCAACTATTTTTTAAAAATAGACTAATGAAGTTAGTATATTAATACAAAATTATTTTTTTTGTCCACTTTGAAATGAATGTGATCTGAAGTGTATTCTTAAATTGTATTTGCAATCCAACTAATAAGAGTAATATGTAAATTATATATTTCAATTTATATCATAATCAATTGAACCTAGACAAAAAAAAAAAGTTATTTTATATTAGCAAACTCATGACATTAGTCTATTTTTTAACAAATATTAAAAAGAATTAATTAAAAATAAAATAATAATACAAATATTTAAAATATCAAAATAAAAGTATAGATCCAAATTAGAAAAGTCAAATAATATAAGAATCAAATGGTAATTTTTACCCATAAAAAATAGTGAAGTTTGGATGGGTTTTATATTGCAATTTTTGTGAATACAACATTTTCATACTATTACAATATTAAAAACAATATGGATCCCAGTGTTATTAAAATTTGTCCGGTCCAGTCGGTTCAGCCAGTTAAATCGGAAATCAGTTCCACAACTGGACTAGTTCAGGGCCTTAAACCAAAAGTGCATTCATCTAGTAAAGAAACCGGTCACTTGGATGGTTCGACCAGGACCCGTTCAAACCCGTCATGGGTTGACCAGTTCGGCCAGCTGAATAATTCTTCAAAAATGCATTTTATGCTTGTTGGAGTCGAACTTTCACTATTAAAAATATGTCAAGAGATGTTACCACTAATCCACGCTCTCAGTTTTTATTATTAAATGTCAATTTTAACTTTTATTATATTAAAAATTAATTAACTATTCACAAAGTTAACCCCAAATCTAAACTAGACTATTGACTATATTTATTTATATATATAATTTTTACACCTTAACTATTAGTTAAATTATTCATATTATTCAAAAAAAAATAACTAATACAGTTGAATTTAATTATTTATATTTTTATTATAAATTATGATAAATGTTTAAAATTATTTTAATTTCTATTAATTTTTATTGAGAAATATACTGTATTGTAATTTTTTTTATAAAGTATTGTCTATTTTGACTTTGAAAATTGAAAATGATATAAAAATAATTATTTATATTATTTATTAAATTAATAATTATAATTATAAATATTTTATTATACTTGAGAATATTTTTGAATATGCTCATATATTAATTTGAATTATGAATATTTATTATCAATATATGGCTATGTATTAATTTTAATTATTAGTAAAATTATTCACATTATTCAAGAAATATGTATTGTTGATAAATATGAATTCAAATATCTACACTTTCATTATTAATATACAATATGACAAATTTTTTATATAAATTTATTTTTAAAATTAATTTATTTCTATCAAAAAATATTTTACTTGAGAAATGAATGCATGTTGAATATTATTTTTTAAAAATTATTATTTATTATGACTCTTAAAAAATTAAATATACAAATAAATAAATTCTATTATTTTTTAAAATAATATATATAAATATAGATATTATTATATTTGAAAATATTTTTGAATATTGTGCATTAATTAGAATTTAAATATTTAATATTTTGAATACACTATTGTACATAACATGTATAATGTAAATATTTTTTACATTTTATTGTGCATTAAACATGTTAATTATTATATTTTATAAGAATTTCACTTTGAATTATTCAACTTCGGTTCAATTTCCAATAAACATCTAACGTTTGATCCTCTAACTTTTCCGGTTCATTGACTGGACTAGATTTGAAAATATTGATTGATGTTGTTATATATTGTAAGTAAATTGCAAAATCTTTCTCTGTATAAAGATTGTAAATTTTGATCTCATTAAATAATTTTCTTTCTTTCTTTCTTTCTTTCTTTTTTCCAATAATTGCATAATAATTTGTTCGCTTGTTTACTTGATGCTATAAGTATAAGGTGATTTGGTTTCGATCATTCACATTGGGCATAAAAGTACATCTTTAATTCTTTCCAGTGTTTTCTTTATCATGAATTTGTTTAATTTGGTTAGAAATAATATATATATATATATATATATATATATATATATATATATATATCATAGAAAGAAGAACTTAAAGTTTTGCTCATTTTTCAATTCGACATTTTATTTTTTTTTTATTTTTTTGTGCAATTAGGCATCTAATGTTATTTTTTCTATTTCAATTAGACACCTCCGTTTATTTTCTCATTAATAACTAAAAAAATTCAAAAAAACTCCTAACATTTTGTTATGTTTTCAATTAAATCCTAATCAAAATACTTTACATTTATTTTAATTGATAAGAAATTATTATTTATATTTTAAATTTCTAATATTATTATAACTCTAACTCTACTCAAAAAATAATAATATATCTCTTTAATTTATTATTTTAAAAAATTTGAACGCTTAATTAATTGTATTCCTTCAAATGCATAAAAATATTGAAATTTTTGCAATAAAAATAATTATAAAAAATAAACATCAGTATATTATTTCTTTCAATTAAAATTGGAGTTATAATAATTATAAAAAAAATAACCATCAGTATATTATTTCTTTCAATAATCTATTTCCTTTTCAAAATCCGATTTCAATTTGGTGCCCCGATATTCAGTCTTGGCTAGCCGTCTTTGCCTCAAATCCACAATAAATACCAAAGAAAGTTGCTCACAATTAACATTATAAAATCTCTTAACCAATTCCATAACCATGGTGCCTCATCACATTCTCTTCCTCATCTTTCCCTTTCTTTTCTTCTCTGCATGATTAACCGCCAACTCAAAAGCAGAACCACCACCGGATTCCAGTGCCAAAACCAGCACCACCTCTCCTGCAATTCAGAAGGCCTGCAAAGCCACCATATACTATGACATTTGTGTCTCATCCTTATTAGTTGATTCCAATTCTATTAAAGATCCCAATATGTTAACTTACAGTTAGCTTTATTAAGCTTAGCAGTAGTTTAGCTTCAGTTCTATTAGCAGAGTTAGTTAGAGTTTAGCCACGTATTAACTTGTTATTGGATATAATCATGTTAAATTTGTAGCAAACAGTTATTTCCTTAAATGAAGGTCTAATTTCTTCATCTTCATTGTTGTGTTTAGCTTTGCTAGAGCAGAGAATATTCATAGTTGAACATAGTATCAGAGCATCATTGCGATATAATTCGACGATCAAATTGAATTTGTTTTCTATTCGCAAATAAGTTTACTCATCAATTCACAGTAGACATTTGTTTTCTTTTGAGTTTTTGGTGATTCTTGATCACTTCCTCTAATAATTGTTCGATATGGAGAATCTGATTGCAGGAAGACCTAATCAAGCTGGAGATCCTCTTCTTCTACAAAGTTCGAACCATCCTGGTATGGTTTTGGTTACTAATGCACTAACTGGTAAAAAAATTCTCCTAGAAGCGACCTATGAAAATCGCTCTAGGAGCAAATTAGAAACCAAGTTTTATTGATGGTTCAGTTGAGAAACTAGATTTAGATTCAGAGAATTATGAAGCATGGAGTAGAGTAGATTGTATGGTGCAGTCTTGAATATTGAATTATATCTCTAAGATTATAGTGGAATTCTTCTTTTACATAAGTACAGCTCGAGAATTATGGATTGAACTAGAAGAAAGGTTTGGTGAATGTAATGGTCCATTATTGGACCAATTACAGAGAGAGAGCAACTGGATAAATCAAGGAACTATAGCAGTGTTGAATATTTTAGCAAACTCAAGAGGCTATGGGATGTGATAGGGTATTTAATGCCTCACCCTCACTGTCCTTGTGGTGCCGGAAGAATCATTGAGGAGAGAACTATGCATAATCAATTGATTCAATTCCTAATGGGGCTGAATAAAACCTATGACCAAATTAGGAATTGGATTTTAGTCATGGATCCTCTTCCAAGCATAAACAAATATGGTACTAAAAGTAGGAAAATAGAGAGAAGTGCAAGTGAGCTATGAGAATTTTGACACAAATGCAATGTTGGTTAGGAGTTTTGACAACAGAAATTCTTCTGGAACTGAAGGTGGTGGTGACAATGTGAAAAGGAAGAATGACAGACATTGCACTTACTGTGACAAAGGGAGGCATACAAGGGATTCTTGTTTTCAACTTCATGGGACACCAAAATGGTATAAACAATTAAAGGAGCAGAAAGGGAAGATAGAAAACAAGAAAAACTTAGCTAATTTTGCATAAGATGAGAAGGAGACATCTCTTGAGTGCAATAATGAGTCTATTATGAATAAATAAGATGATCAATTGAGCCCAGCAATTGCATCTTTAATTCAGCAGGAGATAACAATAGCTTTAAGAGGAAAAATGACATTTGATAATGCTCAGGTTAATTTTGCTCACACTGCCAATTATGCAGGAACAACATATATTCATGCTTTGCAAAGTATTCATTTCTATGATACAAATAAGTATATGGATAGTTGACACTGGTGCCTCCAACTATATATGTATGTCCTTTTCTATGCTTGACAACTTGACCAAAACTCATAAACAAATACATGTTCATTTACCTGATGGTATTGTGCAATTAATTGAACTAACTAGCAAAGTAACATTGACAGATAAAATAGTGCTTACAGATGTGCTATACTTGCCATCTTTCAAGTAAAACTTACTTTTTGTGAGTAAGCTATCCAATATTTACCAATGTTCTTTATTTTCACACATACTCATTTTATCTTATAGGACCAAAGGATTAGATAATGTTAGCAGTTGGAAAACTCAATGGCACAATGTATGTCTTTGACAAATTATCATTTGTTGAAGCAGATTCAAACAATTTAGTCCCTCTTTTTTTTTTGTAAATATACTCATTCCATTTGTAATAAAGTTGCTTCAATTGTATCTATAAATAAGGATAGTTTTCCTATGAACAATGTATTCGGTGATTCTATTGATTCTATTAATAAAAATTATAACGTTTCCTATGCCATTTGGCATCATCATTTGGAGCATGCCTCATTTTCCACTTTGAGTCATATTTCATATTTAAAATTTTCATTAAACACTTGTTCCTTAGTTTGTGACACTTGTCATTTAGCAAAGCAACATATGCAACTTTTTACTTCTAGCACTATGCAAACTATAGAACCTTTTTTATCTTTTACACATAGACATATGGGGAACCTATAGATAACCAACATACACCATTTCTCATTATCTGCTCACTGTTGTGGATGATTACACTAGAGCAACGTGGGTGTATATCTTTTGAATCTCCCAACATACTTCAACAATTTATTACCATGACTAAAACCCAATTTAATGTCATTATTAAGGTCATTAGGACTGACAATGGCACTAATCCACAAGTGCCCAATGTCAAAACTTTTTTCAAGCACTAGGAAATATTCATCATAAGACTAGGTTTTGATGCAAAATGGGGTTGTAGAAAGAAAACAGAAACACTTATTAGAAATAGCCAGAGCCTTAATTTTTCAATCTAACTTAGCAAAAAAAAATTGGGGTGATGTAGTTCCCACTGCCACCTACATCATTAATAGATTGCCTACCTCAGTGCTTGGATAAATAAATAAATATAAACCTATAAAAAACAATATCACAAACCTATCCCCTCTACTTTTCTCAGAAGTTTTGATGCTTATGTCATGTTGCCAATGTGTAACATCATAAAGATAAGTTTGCTCGTAGGTTTATCAAGTCTATGTTTTTGGGTTATGCACTTGGTCAAAAAGCTTACAAGCTTTACGATTTAGTGAATCACCTTATTTTTATATCTAAAGATGTGGTTGATAGAGAACAGCTAAATAAGTAGGAATATTCTAGAATTAAAGAGGAGGGACACATAAGATATGAAGAAGGGTTGTTAGGTAATTGTAGGTAGCAAAATTTTGTTATAAAAAAGTGGGAGGAGGGTAGGAAAGGGAAGGGGAGTATTTTGAAATCATTTGGGTCTTCAAGCTATTTTGGCATGAAGAAGGGGACTGAGCCCTGTGCTGTGTATTCTGCACATATTTCTTTTCTTTTCTTTTAGAGTTTTCATTGTTTGTTTGGTTCTCATTGTTGGCAGTATATATTTATGTGAAGAGAAATATTATTCAATAGCAACTCACCAGCATTTTGCTTTTAATCTATAAGCTATTTCTTTGATATGTTCTTAATAATCTAAGTTGATTGTATCAGATTGCTAACATTGGTCCGACCTACCAAATCATTCATGGGGAAGACTGATGATGCAATGGAAACAAGAACTCAAGCTCACCTTGACACTCATGAAGAACAGATCCGTAGCATCAACAATCAACTAACGGTGCTAAACCAACAAATGCAAGCATCCCAATAGAGTCAAAACAAATTTCAATAAGTGGTTATGCAGTGGATTAAAAGGATGGAGAAACAACCTTTACCAGAAAAAAAGGGTGGAACACTAGATCCTTTAATTGCCTCTCCAATCATTACAACTCAAACTAACCTCGTTCATACTACTTAGTTGGACGGATATCCACCTCTAAGTAATGGGTGAGCAGGCTCTTCACTGGATGCACCTCACATGGTTAAAAAGGTTAAGTTACCCATCTTCTATGGAGTCAATCCTCACAGTTGGTTGACAAGAGTCAAAATATACTTTCAAATTCATAACACTCTCGAGCCACAGAAAGTTCCCTTTGCTCATATCTGTATGAAAGGTGTTGTCATTCATTAGTTCACCATGTCTGTGAACTACATTCGGCTTTACACTATTTAAAGTGGATTTGTTGAATAGGCTTGGGGGAGTGATTAATTGTAGTCCTTATGAGCAACTTGCAGCATTATGACAACATGAGAGTGTAGATGACTACATCGATGATTTCGAATTAATCGCATCTATGATTCCCAAAGAATCTGAGGCTATGTATCTTGGCTATTCCATAAACGGATTGAAGGATGATATTAAGAATTGGGTTCGGTTAATGGGTCACAAGTCTCAGTTGCAAGCTGCAAATGTAGCAAGGAATGTCGAGTTGGCTTTGGGGAAGAAGAGAGTTATGGATTCTATATCAAAAAGGGAAATCAAAGGAGAATGGGGAGGAGGTAGTCACATGCACAGCATAAGTAATAATAAACAAATTGTTTAAATGTTAAGCCCATAAACTTTAACCCAATATCTAATCCACAACCCACAAACCCAATTTTGGACCCTAACAACTCTCTTTCGACACAACCAGCTCCAAAACCTTTTCAGATTTCACAAAACATAGGATTGAATCATTTCATGCGAACAAAATAGGAGGAGAAATAATGCAAAGGACTTTGTTTTAAGTGTGGATAGTCATTTAACCCACAACATAAATGTCCAATAGGACAATTATGGATTTTGCTCCCTAGTGATGATGAATAGTTGGACAAGGAAGGCACGTTTGCATGGCTGGAGCAGGAAAATATCGTGATTCAGTCGATAAAAAAAAAGGACATTAGTTTTACTGTCTTAAGGACAACTTTTGTGAATAAGGTGGTAGTGATAGAGAATAGCTAAATAAGTAGAAATATTCTAGAATTAAAGGGAAGGGACACGTAAAGGATGAAGAAGGGCTATTAGGTAATTGTAGGTAGCAGAATTTTGTTATAAAAAGGTGGGAGGAGAATAGGAAAAGGAAGTGGCATATTTTGGAATCATTTGGGTCTTCAAGCTATTAAGGGGACTAAGCCCTGGGTTGTGCATTCTGCATAGATTTCTTTTCTTTTCTTTTCTTTTAGAGTTTCCATTGTTTGTTTAGTTCTCATTGTTGGTATTATATGTTTATGTGAAGAGAAATATTATTCAATAGCAACTCATCAGCATTTTGCTTTTACTCTATAAGTTATTTCTTTGCTCTATTCTTGATAATCTGAGTTCATTGTATCAAATTGCTAACAATGGTGTTCTATGAAAAAACTTTCCTTTCAAAATAGATGTTATTCCTCAATCACCTTCTAATGTGCCTCTTCCTATTATTGACACTATGATTTTGTGTCATCTGATATCATTTCTTTTGTTTCTACTACTGACATTGGTCCCACTGGCACTATAATTTTTAATCCCTCTTCACAACCCTAACCAACACTAAGGCACATCAAACACAAACAACCTCCATTATGGATATAGGATTATGTTTCCGCATCTGAGCCATATCTTAATCCAGTTTTTCTCCCTCAATCATCACCACATTCTCTAAACACTTTTCATTATGTACTCTCTTCAACCTTATCCCAACCTATATGGCTTATATGGCAAGAGTTTTAGCTATTTCAGAACCTGTAAACTACAAACAAACTGTTTAATACAAAAAATGGGTTCAAGCCAAGAATAAGGAGTTAGAAGCTATAGAGACCAATGATACCTAGACTTTAACATCGCTGCTAGCTGGAAAACATGCTATAGGTATCAAATGGATCTATAAAATCAAGTATTTACTTGATGGATCAATTGAAAGGTTTAAGGCTAGGCTAGTGGCCTAAGGCTACAATTAGGTTACAGGTCAATAATACTCTGACAACCTTTCATTAATGACTAAGTTAGTCATTATCGGGGTCTTTTTGGCACTTGCAACAGCTAAGGCTTGTCCTCTACATCAACTAGATATCAACAATGCATTCTTGTATAGATATATTAGTGAGGAGGTTTATCTGCAGCCTCCAAAAGGCTATATAAAGGTATCTCTTAGACAATAATGTGGAATGAACAAATCTTTATATGGGTTCAAGCAAGCAGCCATGGAGTGGAATTCAAAATTCATTAAGCATTTATTAGCATATCATTGAATCACCTTCTGATCATTGTCTCTTTATGAAATCTTCTGCCACTTTTTTTTCTTATGCTCCTAATGTATGTGGATGATTTATTTGTGGCGGGAAGTTTAAAGGGAAAGATTAGAAGCATTAAGGATTATTTCCATAATACGTTTACCATCAACGATCTTACGTTCGCAAGATATTTCTTAGGAATTGAGATAGCTAAGTCTCCACATGGTACTTACATAAACTAGAGAAAAGTATATCTTAGATATACGTAAGGATACAAAGATGTTAGGTAGCAAATCAGCCAACATTCATTTTCCTAAATGAGTGAAATAAGTTGCAAAAGAATGAGATTCCCCACTGCTGCAACTTGATATTTATAGAAGATTGATAGGTCAATTGTTATATCTTAACCTCACATGACTAGATATCAGCTTCTTAGTCTAGCAACTAAGTCAATTTGTGCTTCAACCTCATCAACCTTATTGGGAGAAAGCCACTCATCTTTTTAAATACTTAAAAGGACATTTTTCTTTAGGCTTTTATTATCTAGTACAGAATGACTTGATTTATCTTCCTACTATGATGCAGATCGGGCCTCATGTGTTAGCATCAGAAAGTCACTCACTGGTTTTTGTGTTTTCTTAAAGAATGCCTTGGTATCTTGGAAAACCAAAAAGCAATACATTGTGTCCATATCTTTGTGTGAGGCTGAGTATAGTAGCATGGCTTCTATAGTGTGTAAGTTACAGTGGATCAGTTATCTCTTACATCCAGTTACAGTGGTCTATTTTTTTTATCTTCATTATTGTGTTTAGCTCTACTAGAGCAGAGAATATTCATAGCTAACTACAATACACTCTAGCTTAATAAATATGCAATATCTTTCTCAACCAAAGTTACTAAAACCAGTCAAGCTATGGCTACTTGCATTTCAAAAGCCATTGGCAGTAACAAAAACCTTAGAGTCACAAAGGGATAAGGAAAGAAGAAGGAAAAAGACATGAAATTTTCTTTCCTTTTTTTTTTGTCTTTTTAATAGTAAAAAAATTAAATTTCATAATCACCTATTAATATCTTGTGTCTAACAATTATCAATTTGAAAAAACATATCAACGTATGTGAATATAAGTGGCAATGGGGCATATCGAGGCCGAATTTCACCCTTCCCATTCCCACCCCATTTATAAATTTATATCCTCGGCCCTACTCTATTCTCTAATAGGAAAATATAATTAATCCTCGTTCATGCCCCAAACAAAGTCGGATATTCCTAACCAAGGTTGGGTATCCCCGATGTATTTTTTTAACTTATATCTAATATCAATTTTATCCATTTAGATTATCAAATTCATTTTCATCAAAATTAGTTCAATCGATCAAAAAATTCAATTCAGCTTTAATTGATTATTTTGAACTTTAATTGATTAAATAGAAATTTATTAATTAAATTTAATTGGATTAAATTGTTGATTACAATAAGATTGAATTGAATTTCAATTAAATAAATTAGAGAATAATCAATTAATTAAATTTAAATTGATTAAATTCAGCTTCAATTAACTTCAATTATTAAATTACAGTTCAATAATAAAATAAATAAGTAAATTATATATATATAAATAACATTCCCACTAAATGACATTTCAAATTTTCTCGAAATCCGATCCTGCTATGATTAAAAGACAAAAAAAAATTCATCGATACGGGGCGGGTTACTCTGTTTGGTGTTCCTCAAGCAACAAGAGGTGTATGAGGTTAAAAAGGGTAAAATAGACAAAAATGGATACAAAAGTAAAATGACAAAAACAAACGTGTCCATAGAATACGTTACTTTTCCTACGACCTCTTTATGTTTATGAAAGAATTAAGATTTGCTACCGATCAAGGATTCTTGGCAACAAAGACCTGTTGATCACATATCTCAATGTTAATATTTATTACCGCCCATCCAACATTTCTGTGATAATAAAGGCACTCCTTTATATTAATCCAAAATAAGGTTTTTTTTGTGACAAAATGAACCATATAGAAAAAGAAATTGGGAATACAACAAATCAACCTACTACAAACTTGAAGAAAAGATAGGAACAAAACGAGATAAACAGAAAAAATGGTTTCCTTTAAAAATATCAATAACCAACCAAGACTGCTTCATCCAGAAAAAACAACGAAAATTAGGCAATACGATAAAGGTAAAGCATTGAATAATCCTTAAGCAGACACAAACCGAAGCAAGTGCACATGATATAAAAAAATAAACATTTGGAGTCTTAATATTTTCATATGTTGAGCACCAATTTCCTCTCTAAGGTTTCCAGAGAATGGTTGTTTCAGCTATCATTGAAGTCACAACATAGGGATCCATGTTGGAAGCTGGCCTCCTATCTTCAAAATAACCTGCCAAATAAAAAATGGAAAGTACGTACTCAGATATATGGAGGAACTATATAACACGTCTGACGCAAACTGGTCAAAAATTACCAGCCTTAGAGAGAAGAAATCTTTACCTTTTCCATTTTTCTCTGTGTCACGGCCAACACGAACGGATGCTCCCCTATTTGCAACTCCCTACAATTTTAGACAACAAATTAATTAGTATTCATATAAAACTGAGAATTAATTCTTTAAAAAAAATAAAAGGCCAATAAAGGAATTTAAAAACACTAAAAAGAAAACTTAACATACCCAACAGAAAGTGTTGATATCAGCAGTCTCATGGCGACCTGTTAATCTTCTCTCATTGCCTTTACCGTAGGCAGCAATGTGCTCCTTGTGACGCAGACCCAACTTCTCAATTGCCTTCTTTATCACATCAATTCCCCCATCATTTCTCATGGATTTGGTGCTGATACCAAATTATCAACAAATTCAATTCATTTGTGAATAACATTCAAAAACAACATTGATCTAATATATAATTATATATTTTTATCAGACCTGTAGTTGGTGTGAGCACCAGCTCCATTCCAATCTCCCTGCGCAATAAACAAAACAACTGGTGAACAATTTTCTTTTTAAAAAATAAAATGGGAAATGTAAAAATAAAATTAAAAAAAAAAAATTATTGATATCTCCAAAAACCTGAATTGGTTTTGGGTCAAAAGTAAGGACGACCCCGGCCATTTCAGTGATTCTCTGTTTAAACAAATAAATACATTTAGTAGATTAGAAAAAATAAAAAGATAGGAAAGGAAAAAAAAGAGTAAAATTTGCTTTAGCAATTAGAATACCTCAAGAATGTATCGAGCAACCCATAATTCATCACCAGCAGAAATACCAACAGCAGGCCCAACTTGGAATTCCCACTGTTTAATTTATACAAATATCATAACCAACTACAATATGCAAATTCATATATATACAAAGTAGAATGCTAGAAACAGTCCAAACACTCACTACTTGATTGATTGGTTATTAAGTGTTTATTAAAAAAAACGAAAATATCAAGAACCAATTAATTATATGGATAGTATTTGAATAATTAGGTAATTATCGCTAACATTCTTTATAGAGAGAGAGAGAAAAATTGGATTTATTATGAAGAAAAATTAAAAAATAAAAAGCAAAAGAAAAGAAATACCTGGCCCGGCATAACTTCACCATTGATACCACTGATATTGATACCAGCATACAAGCAAGACTTATAGTGGGAATCAACTATATCCCTCCCAAAGGCTTTGTCTGCACCAACTCCACAATAGTAAGGACCCTGCCATTTCCCATTTACACATTTAACCTTACAAAAATTTAAAACCGCATTCAAACTCAATTTTTTAATTATTATTATTATTATTATTATTATTATTTCTCTTATGTACTGATTTATTTATTTTTTTAAATCTTAGAATCAATTTATTGTGAACTAATTTAATGAGAGAGTATTATATAATTTTTTTTCAACTATCCAGTAATCTAGATTATTGTCGGATAGACATATTAAGGGGATAAAATGTTTTATTTTAAGTTTTAAAAGTATTTTATACCAAGAGCTCAAACTCAAAACTCCTAATTAATAAATAAAAAAAAATTTTACCATTCCATTTAATTTCTTAGAGGTATTATATAAAGGGTTAATTACTATTTATTCCTGAAATTTGACATAATTCACTAGTATATCCTAAAGTTTTAAAATTATACTATTTGCCCTCTTAATTTTATTTCCGTCAGAATATTTATTTATTCCGTCAATTTTAATGATTTTAATGTTATGAGAGCTAAATAATTAAAAAATTCCAAAACTACCCTTAACTTTAAATGGCAAATAGTATAAATTTTAAAAACTAAGGGAAATACTAATGTAATATAGTCCCTCCATCAATTTTAATAATTTTACCGTTATGAGAGCGGGATAATTAAAAAATTTCAAAACTACCATTAATCTCAAAGAGCAAATAATATAAATTTTAAAATTTCAAGAGGGACAATAGTATAATATGTCAAATCTTAAGGGTAAATAATAATTTTTTTAAAAAAAATTACTATAAATTTTTTTTTATCATTTCACAACAATTTAACAATTTTTCTACTAGAAAATTTAATGAAATGCCTATTAGTATAATAGCGAATAGTATAATTTTAAAACCTTAGAAGATATTAGGGGTAATAATAATTAACCCTTATATAAATTATTTTGTTTATATAGCATTTATTATACCCTTTTAAGGAAAAAAAAAAATCGTCAAATTCGAACCTGAGGGCCAGGATAGCCGCCAACTGGCCATCCAATCGGCCACTTAACATCTTTTTGTAGAAGAGTGTACTCTTGCTCAATCCCGTACCTAATAATAACACAAAAATTATTAGTTTTATTAGCCTCATTGACCAAAATGATTTCATTAATATAACATACAAATATAGCCTTTTTTTAAAAAAAATATATAAAACGTAAATATACATTTTGACCTAAAATCAAGATTTTTGTATCTAACCCTGTAAAATAACCAATAAAGATAGAGGGTCACAAGTCATTTAATTAGAGCAGAGGAAACTGGAATTGAAGTGACTTAAAATCAAGAAAATCAAATTATATTTAATAAACCTATTTCACAATTAAATCACAATTACAAATAACAAAGAATTCTGCATATTAGAAGAATCATGCATTTGTAATAATAAATTCTACAAACTAGCTTAAATTATGATAATATTACATTAAAAGTATCTGAAAATTACATACAGTTATTTCATTTTCACACAAAAATACTAACTAATCCTAGCTTCTTTTTTTTTAATTATGATAATATCTAATTTATTTACTGTTTGATAGTAAATATTTAAATGAAAAGCTAAAATTGTTTGTAAAATGGGTTAGGTATTCAGTGGATTTTGTCACAACTCACAGGGGCTTAAGCCTAACATCTCATGCTCTTTTTCTATCTTTACTTAACGGCCTCAGTATGAAATAATATGTCAATAGTGGAGTTTGGTCAAACTAAGCAATCCCTCAACTAATCCCTTGTTTAATTCCAAACTTATTTAATAATTCTTCTAATATATATATATATATATATATATATATTAAAGGAAAACTACAGAGACATTGTAGAAATTAAAACAAAAGTAAATATTTTTTTCGGAATAAAATTTAAAAAATACAGTATAAAAAATTAAAAAAAAATAGTCAATTAAATAAAAAAAATTTAAAAGCAAAAACCCGTAATATTCAAAATATTCTACTCCTAAACTAGCGACATATATTTTTCTTTTAAAAAAAATTTAATCGTTGAATAATTTTGTAACATGAAAATAACATTCAGCCCTTTGAAAATGTCACTACTTTTGGATCCTTTTGAAATAAGAGACCAAACTGCACACAAATTAAGAATACTCCAACTTGCTTAGTGGAACCCACGTTAATGATAACCCCAAAGCTAAGCTCTATATGTATATACGAGTCAAATTGAATCGGAATTAAATATAATTCAGTCTATTTTTAGAATTCAAAACATTTTGTTTACTCACAACTATCAATGCTAAAAATTAAAAATATATATATAATTTTCAGATTTCTAAGTTTAGCCTAAATTTTAGAGTCAAATTAAATATTTTTCCATAATTTTTTTACTTTAAAAAAAATCAATTTATTTGATTTTTAAATATTTAAAAATCAAATTGAACCTAACTCATCCAATATATATATATATATATATATATATATATATATATATATATAAATAATAGTGAAATGAGAAATAAAAATAATATAAAATAAAATAAAAAAGAAAAGAAAAGAATAATACCATGGCTCCTCGGCAACAACATTAGGGTGACTAAAGATCTTAGCAGCATTAAACCTGTTGTTGGTAGGAATAGGGTCGCCAGCTGGTGTATACGCATCGCACATCACCTTTAAATTTACAATTGTCAACAGCCTTATCTTTTAATAATTCAAACTTTTACCAACAAAATCCTACCAGAAGATCACGGGAAGTGGAACCATAACAAATTATTAAAAATTACCAGAATGTTGTTTCCTCTTCTGAAGGGATCCTTGAATATTGCTTGAGGGCTGAGATTCAGAATCAGCAAAAACAAAAAAAAAAATTAATAAAAAAATTTTAAAAAATATACTACAAAAAATTTTTTATAGAAAAAAAACATACTGTAAAATGACTTCACTGTCATCTCCAGGGGCTTGATCTGTGCTGGAGCCATCATAGTTCCACTTGGGCAGTTTTGAAGGATCACTCACTGATCCTGGCAGTGTCTGTAAATAATAACTTATTTAATATCATAAAACTGATTTAATTTAATTTTTTATTAAAAAAAAAGATGAAATTTAAAGGAAGAAAACCAAAACCCACCCTTCCTTTGCTCCTCAAATCCAGGCCAGATCCACCGATCCTATTTATATTAATAAGCAAAAACGTTTTAATAATAAATAATAATTATAAAAAAAAATACATTTATGTATAGAATGGGTACCAAATGTATTCAGCGATGATCTTGTCGGTGGTATCAGTAAGATTGAGGTTGATGAGATCGTTGAGCAGAGACATTATGGTATTTGGTCTAAACAGTGAAAGACTCCCAGAGAGGAAGAAAGAAAAGAATTCAGAGAGAGAGAGAGAGAGAGAGAGAGAGAGATTAAAAGGCTGGGTTATAAAAAGGATGATCAAAATTTCCCAATAAATAAGGAAAAAAATCCTATATGACGTGGCCTGGCCAGTATAATAAATTTTTTCACGACTAAATTAGATTCCAAATCTCCTAAGGAATCTTCAAAAGTTATGGCTACGGTACCAATTGCAATTCAAATACAGATATTGAATCGTTTTGGCTTCCAATTATTATTATTATTATTATTATTATTATTATTATTATTATTATTATTATTATTATTATTTTTTAAACCATTACTGGTCGAGATAATTTTTAGATTTCAATTTATCCAATTGGGATCGGATTGGATTATCCAATCCATAATTTTCATTTTAACTAATAGTACTATATAGTATATATGTTGTATTTTTGTGTTAATTTTCATGTGTATTTTTATACATAAAAAAAAGGTGATTAAATTATATTATACTAATTCTTAAAATATGAGATAAGATAGTAATTGTTCATTTTCATTTAATTAGAAATTTCGAATTCAAATTTTAGATATAAAATAATTTAAAATTTTGAAAAATAATATTTTATCTCGTTAATAGACCTACCCAATGAGAATTCAGTTGAAACTAAAATTATATTATTTTATTTTTTATATCGACAAGTAAATTTTTTTGTTTCAGAAAACAAAGAATTCCGTATTCTAAGCTATTTTTAAGATTATTAGAAAGGGAATATGATGACTAATTAAAGCTTATATTTATATATATATTTACTATAAAAAAAATAAAGAAGGGTATTTATAATTTACAAATAAGATATGAACAAATTAATCATATCTATGAATATATATTATATTAGAAATGGATTTGGAGTCCTATTGTAAAATATATGTCATGTCATTTACATTTATTTTATAAGTCATGTAAAATATCAAAGTAAGCGTTAGGTAAAGGTAGAATTTTATTATTAAATCAACTCATATGATCACAAATCAAATTAAAAATTTCTACTTTTTCAACTATCCCACTTATAATCACACAATAATGTTATATATTTTTCTAAAAATAATTATGAAATATGTATATTTTATGACACTGTTTGGTAACACCAAACTAGATTATAATCTAATTTAACTATAAAAATAGTCTAATTTGACCAATAATATCTATGTAGTAAAATAGTTTATTTGAAAAAAAACTAAATTATAATATTCAAAATAAAACGATAATGATAGTATAACTAGTTTTTTTTATAAGCTAATTGATTATCATTTTTCTTTCATTATTTACTCTTGTTTTTTTCATTTTATAATAATAATATAATTATAAAATTATTTAATATGTACATATAATAATAATAATAAAATATTATATAATAATATATTTAATATATATATATATATATTATATAATTCATTTGTATTATATATTTAAATAAATTTTATATAATATTTTTTAATAATATAAACATATCATTTTATATCATTTTACATTTTTCAACTAGTTTTACCAAAAAATATATCTTATTTTTCTATTTATGAATTTTTTAAAATTTTAAAAATAATAATAAACCTCATGATTAAAATTTTTACATCGCAGCATATTATAAATTATGAACACATAGAAATTTAAAATTTTAGTTTTAATTCTTTTTATTTATTGATGACAATTAATATAAGCATATAGAAACTTTTAAATTAACAATAATGATATGGAGGCTGAACATCTGCATATTGTGCATTTATCCGTCTCTCATGTAGATGTCCATAAATTTGGAAATTGGGTAGCAGAACCAAATCAATAGAAGTTCAGCGGAGGGATTGACACCATGTTATAACCGGGCAAGTGTTCAACTAGAATGCGTTCAATAAACGTACGAATTTCATAGCCAAGGGTGGCTTGCACGGAACCAATGTTTGAATTGAAAATATTTGAATTTTCTTTTTTTAATTTCTACGAAATGATTTTAGCTACCATCTCTCAAGGCAAGTACAAACGATCCCAATAGACATTTTCTCCTCTACATCAAGACATCATCTGCTTTCATAAAATTCATCCAACGGAACATTTGTTACCTTAAAACCACGTAGCCTAACAAACGTAATCAAGCATGTTTAATAGCAACTTAACAAAAAAATAGGAAATCAATGAGGAAATTACACACTACAATAGTGCCACCTGAGCATGAGAAAATTAAATCTTGTGCACCAAGCTACCAAAAATTAATACTTCAGACAGCCATTACACAATTCATCTCTGGCTTTACTCATCATCATCTTTAAATGTTGTCTTCTTCCCTGCATTTATGTATAGTACAATGAATGAGCAACAAAAAAACAAATCCCAAGGCAATCAATACCGACTACATATATGTATGTCTCTCTCTCTCTCCCTCTCCCTCTCTGTGTGTGAGCTTCTTCGTGTATAACGAGGATTTCAACCAACAATTTAGTGTTGAAGCTAAGAATGGTGAGTGAAATTACCTGAAGCAGCTGCAGTCACACTAGGTTTGTAAGGTGTTCCGCGTCCTCTGCCACGACCACCACCTCTACCTCTGCTGCCAAAGCGGTCTCCACTATCTCTACCGCCAAAGCGGCCCCCACTATCTCTACCGCCAAAGCGGCCCCCACCACTCCTACCTCCACCTCTGCCACTGCCCCAACCATCACGGTTGTCACCTTTTGGTCTTGCCTCTTCAACAGTTAAGTAATTGTCTCCAAATTCACTGCCGTTAAGCTCTAAAGCTTTATTGAAACCATCTGCATCCTGGAATTCCATGTAAGCCATCCTGTAATAGGTTTACAATGAGGAATGACAGATAAGCTTATCATGGATGACAATAATTAAAATTTAAAAACAATATTACATGAAGTTTTTAAACATTTAAATCCGATGGACTTTTCTAGTTCAAAAAGAAAATTGGTGGCCCATCAGTAAATCAGATTTTTCCCTTCTTAATTGTCTAATACTGAGCAGATAGCTGAAAAAAGAACAGTGGATGAAACATGAAAACAGTCTAGAAATAGAGAATTTGCTCAAGATTCCAAATTTCCATACCAGAACAATTACAACATCAGTAGCGTTGCCATAAACTATACTTATGGCATTAAACAGCAATCCACATGCATGCAGAAATGAGAACAATTGTCAAATCACAATAAAGCTCAGACGAAAAGTTAATAAAAAAGTGAAGCAAAATAAGGGGCAAAAATAACGGTTGAACTAGCATCATATGCATATTCAAATTAGATGCATTCTTGACAATTAAAAGTGTTACTCAATATAGACATTTATTCAGGAACCAGACATCCACTTTCTTCTATCTAGAAGACAAGGACCCATTTTAGGAACAGAAACAATATTTACCCCTTAATAGCACCAGTCTCATAATCTGTTGGGATAGATATTCTTGAAATGTCTCCACAAGTTTTAAAATGCTCCCCAAGGGCACTTCTTATCTGTAAAATTTGAATCAAAAGCACAATATGAAGATTTTATATACCGAAAAAAGCTCCAGTAAGAGAATGATAAAACTTTACCTCATCCTCACCAAGGGATGTATCAAACCCCCTAACATACATCCTTTGATTCTGGCCTCTACCTCCCTTTTGGAACGAGTTATCTTTGCTGCAGATATTAACATCCATTTGTAAGGTAAAATATATTCACTAAACTCACTAAAGCAGCAATATAAATTTTCTGGTAAGGACAGCACCCGCTATATGGTGTATATGGAGCCCTTTCACCCCTCTCACGAGCCAGATCAAGTTTAACTGCCCGACCATTTAAGCTTTGACCATTTAATTTAAGAGCCTGAAAAGAGGAAATGAATATTAAGCACATTTTCGACATCTGAAATAAAAATAGTGCAAAAAGGTAAGAATATAAGCTCTTATAAAACCCCAGAAAGTGGCCAATGGACATGTAGGAATAAAGGCGATCATTGCCTTCTGTGCTGCTTCGGCTGTGGCAAACTCAACATGTCCAAAGCCCTTAAACCTCTGATCTCCATCTAAAGCAAAGCGAACGTCAACAATTTCACCAGCACTTTTAAAGAAAATTTCCCTGTGGAATCAAATTTATCAGAAGTAGAACAATATAGAGCTTTCAGAGTTGCAGGAAATAATGATGCCACGGCGAGACATACACATCTGCACGTTCAACTTGAAAAGGCAGATTGCCCACAAATAATGTCTTTGATCCGGTAGAATGAACCTCAGGAATAACTGGAGTTTTGGGCTGCACATCAACAGAGACGGGGAAAAAACATAAACGACAAATTACTCTTTGCAATTCACACACAAGTATATTGCAACAGCCAAAAAAATTAAGTGCAAACAGTGAATTACAGCTTTCTTAGCAGATTTAAAATCATCCTTCTTGGTTACATTAGGAGTAGAAGCATCCACCATTTCCACATCAGGGACCTGTTTTCACACAAAACTTATGTTAAACTAAATGCAATAAAATGAGGTGGCCAAAATCTATAGGCTCGTAGACATCTACATGGAATTCCCAGGTTCAGACATTGGCATTAAGCATATGCTTAAAATGAAAGAAATTCTTCCAAAATTGGATACATATCTTTCTTAAATACTCCTTATAGCATTCATCCCAACTGATCAACAAAAATATAAATGGACTAGACTTCATAAGCTGGATCAAATTCTGGGTTTATCATCAATGTTTGCATATTCATAAATGATATGGTAATATAATACCACAATTACCACAGAATCCCTATATGATAACATTTTTGAACATTGTGTTGTTTTCAAAAATCAAAAGTAAGATTGTCTGCTTGCACCAGAGACAGAAACTTTACATTTTTCTTTGGCGCCTTTGCTAGTTTTTCATCCTCACTTTCTTCATCTGAACTCTCATTGGATCTCTCCTCATCACTGCTACTTTCTTTTTGAGCAATTACCTTGGCCTGCACCACAAAATTCTGAAATGTTATATGACAGAACAAATGAAAAGTATGGTAGCAGTGACATCAAAAAATTTTAACAATATGAAAATTGTCACCTTTTTACTATTTGGTTGTTCACCATCACTTTCCTCAGAACTATCATCCTCACTGTCATCTTCATCAAGGTTCATTTTATTCTGCGGTTTCAGAGTAATCAGAAATAGGCATAGAATTCAATAAACCATCACAAAATATATATCATTAGACCACCTAAATTCCAATAGTATTTAACTCTATGTTTGGATGCAAGGGAAATTAAATTTACTTTAATGAGGGAAAGTAAAGTAGAGCAAATCTGATTTACTCCCCTTTTTCTCTACTTTACTTTCTATTGTTTGTATAGATGTAATTTAGGTGAAATTAAACATAATTTCCAGTGTTTGGATGGAAGGAAATTAGATTTACTTTAATGAGGGAAAATATATTTGACGTGCTCCCATTTACTCTAGTTCTTTTTTTTACTTTTAAGAGAGAAATACAATTCCCCTTGTCTTTTTTTAAAGGTAACCAACCAATGGAAAGTAAAGTAGAGTAGAGTAAATTACATTTCCTTTACTCTCTCTTCCTTCATTAAAAATAAATCAAATTTCCATGGTATCCAAACAATGGAAAGGAGGTAAAATTATATTTACTCTACCCTCCTTAACTCTCCTTTACATTCGTTTCCCTCCATCCAAACAAAGCACAAGAGTAATGTTCACAAACCATATGAAAACATGATATAATATATGTGAGGCACTACAAGCACACACAAATATAGGTGTGTGTTTTCAGAAAAACAGGAAAACAAAAAACCATTGAACTTGAAAACCATTAACCGACGCAATAACTCCATAGGAAGGCAGGGGCAAGGAGAATGTTAACCTGTTTTAATTCCTTCGTTTGAGCCACAGAAGATGGCCCTTTTGAATCAATAGTAGGCTTGGCTGCAGGAGCCTGCAGAATAGAAATGAAAAGCACCAGAATGTTGTAGTGAATGCACAGAGCAATGCAAGAAATAAATCCAGCAAAACAATTCAAGACATATGATAAGATATTCCATTGTAATGTACTTACATCATCATCAGAGTCTGAACTAGAATCATCAGACTCACTGTCAGAACTGTCATTCACTTTGCTCTTTTTTGATGCTTGCACTTTTGAAACTGTTGTGTTTGCCTTGGAGCTTGTGTCCTGAAAAAACACTCAGGAAAACGCATTTAATATTTTCCACGAAATCTAGGTTATTTTACAAATTTCTATAACAACTTTACAGAGGAAATTTGAAAAATTAGATAAAAGAACATGTTTTCCATTATCCATTTGAAAAATAGATAATTAGAAAATAAGGAATTATAGAAAGAAAACTGGAAAATGAAAAAAGAAAATATTTTCAACAACAGCAGCCCTTAGAACTTCACAGGCAGAGACTCTGATGGAGAAAATTCATGATCTTTAAGGATGCACAAAATCAAATGCAATGGGATAGCAGAATAAATGATAATGACACCTTTTCTTCAGAAGACTCATCAGAATCACTTTCATCAGAGCTATCACTTGATTCAGCCTTTTTATTGCTTGCTACTTGTGGAACGGTCTTAGGAATGGTAGCCTTTGTGGATAACACCTGCAAATTAAAACATCAAGTGACTACAAAAAAAATAGATAGATAGATAGAGAGAGAGAGAGAGAGAGGGACAGGGAGAGATTCATCCATCAAAATAAAAAATGCAGCTGAAACTAGCAGAAACAAATGATAATGACACCTTTTCTTCTTCAGAAGATTCATCAGAATCACTTTCATCAGAGCTATCACTTGATTCAGGTTTTTTATTGCTCGCTACTTGTGGGGCAGTCTTAGGAATAGTGGCCTTTGTAGGTAATACCTGAAAATTAATATTAAGTGGTTATCATAGGGATTCTAGTTCACTTAAGACAACAATGAACTGTCAATTGTTAGGTTATTTGCATATACACACATATGCATATTCATATACACAGGTATATTAGATGAAGATTGTTCATATACAGACTAGAAGAAGATTGTCTATACAAGGATTCACTGTAAATATTGGAATACCAAACTCTTAAAAGTTCTTTTATGTTATCTTGGTTCTTTTTTGTGAACTAGCAATGAGAAAAAAACAAAAATTTACAAACAGTTCTTTTCTTTCTCCTTGCAAGTTCACAGCATTTCCCAAGACATCAGCCAAATGCCTAGACTTTGGAATTCGAACATCTCCCATTAACCTGTGTTCCGAAAATCTTCATCCAATCTAACTCTTGATTTCCAACAATTCTTTGGTGTTGCTATTTTTATCTTGGATTCATTTGTAAGAAAAATAATAAGAGAAACATAATAGCCAGTACTCACAGTTTCCTCATCTGAAGAACTATCAGAATCACTAGACTCCTCAGAACTAGAAGGCACTGCTTTTTTAGTTCCAGTTTCTGGCAATTTCTTCGCTGGCAAGGCAGGCGTAGCAGATTTTTTCTGCACAAGGAACAAATTGAGATGTAAATATTTCAATAATAAAACATATCTTAGAACAAACAAATGTCATCTATCAACATCATTGTTATCACACTAAAAATCACCTCATCCTCGTCAGACTCATCATCTGAACTGGTATCCACCTTGCCTTTTTTGCCAGAAGCACCAACGGATCCATTTTTAGCAGCTATTTGCTGCTTCTTGAAAGGAACAGCAGTTTTGGAGGGAGCCTCCTGAGAAAAATTAAGATGAAATTAAGACAAATCAAACCATAAAAGAGATGGAAAATAAAGCAAGCATCAATTTCAGCTTAATTTAATTCTCACCTCATCTGAAGAGGACTCATCGCTACTAGATTCTTTGACAGGTGGTTTTGTTGCCTTTGGGACCTTAGATATAACTTTAACCTGCAACAAGAATTTAAAGAATTCAAGCACGCCAAATAATATAAATTATATAATTAACAGAAAAAAACAAAAGAGGAAGAAAATCCAGTCATTCTAAACTCATCACTGCATATTCTATGTTTTTTTACCAGAAAAATAAAATGCAGGAACATGTAAGCGCAAGATCATTGCATTGCAATTAAACAGATGATTAAAAGCAATTAAAACAATAACTTCAACAGTACAAGCAAACAAAGCAATATTACCTTCTGTTCTTCCTCAGATGAAGAGTCATCAGAACTGCTGGATTCCACTTTCTTCTTCTTCTGAGTCTTAACTTCAGACTTTTGTGTCTGAACAGCCTGTTTTACCCCCTCATCTATCTTCCGCTTCTTTGCACTGACAAGCTTCTCTATAGCTTCTTCAGTTTCTCTCTTACCTGTAACCCAATCTTATAAGACAAATGGAATACTAACACAAAAGGCAAACCACAAAGAAAAGATAAAGTATGCAAGCATATCACATATAAAAAAAATACAAGTACTAAAGAAAACGCAAACCCATAAAACAGTGAAGAAAAAAAGGCTCAGAGAAACCATATCGCATAAAATTAACATACTTTACAAAAATAAGCGTAATACGAAAACTGAAATATGAGAACAGTAGTAACTTGGCTCCATCAACTTTCAGCACCTAAAGAAAAAGATGCCTATTTTTTAATTTGTTCACAATACCCAAAAGAAATTTAAAAAGAAAAATGTCGACCAGTGCTCCATAAACGTAAACAGATTAAAGACCAAAAATTTAAAATTTTAAGCGTCAAATCAATAGACTTCTTATCTGTTACTTCTGCACACTCAACTAATCACAACACATACAACTTCAACAATCATAATCAACATTCAATGAAAATTGAACAGGAAGAAACACGATTATACCTTTCTTTGTAGACTTCGAGGCAGGGGTTACAGCAGGAGCATCAATAACCTATAGGACAGATGAAAACAACCACATCAACTCAAACTGAAAACCAAAACCAAATCAAATACAGAAAGTAAACCATAAAGGAGCAGTACTTTGGGAGTTGATTTCTTGCTAGATTTGCCCATTATTGACGAAAGAAATTTGAGGTTGAATGGTTTTTGAGGTAAGGAAAAAAATTAAAAACTGCGGGCTCTGCAAAACCCTAATTTTAAGATATTTTGAGTTCGTAGGGTTTTGAGAGCCTAAGCGAAGTTATTTATATGCGTGCCCTTGCTGGTGTGGAGATTTTAGGGTTTTTGCCTGTCCACCAGCTTAGGTTGTGATACCGTGGAACCGCGCGTTTTTGCTTTGAAGGTTAGGCTTTCCTCGGTACACATCTTTTAGTTTTCACTCTGTCCAAAGCAAATTAGCTCATGAGATATTTCCAAAACAGCGAGTCATACTATAAAATTTCACACATTATAATTAAATTTTTTAAATTTGAAATCCGTACAATTAAAATTTTAAATTATATCAATTAATGATTTTTGTTAAGCATATATTCCTTTTAATCAATAAAAAATTGACATATGCCACTTAAAATAATATTTTTTAATCTATTAAAATAAAATAAAATAGTCTTTGAACTATACTCCAAAATATGTGTGAGACTTTAAAGTTTGACTAAATATAATTAAACTTTTTATATTTAATTTATTACAAATAAGTCCATAAACTGATCATGAACCAACACTTAATATGAATTAACATGAATTGAAAGTTTACTTTTATATAAAATATAAATTATATAAAAAATCATATTTTAATAACAAAAATTAATAATTTTTTCATAATATTAAAATTTTTTTCATAATAAATTAATGAATTTTTATATAATTAGTATTTTAATAATAAAATGTTTAATATAATTACTATTAATAATGAGATTTAGCTAAATACTTTTATCATAAAAAAAATATTTTGATAATGAATTTTGCACATATATAACTTGTTTTTTTCTTATATGTATAATTTAAATTTCTTTTAACCATATATATATATATATAAAATAAACTGATTAATCGGTCATAATCATTATAGAATGAGCAAGTGGAAAGAGCATACAAGTCATATAACATCCTATTATATAGCTAGATTAATCCAATTATATATGAAAATGTCACGCTGTTTTTTGAATGAAAAACCTATAAAATTTAAACATTTTCAAAATATGGTTATACAAAAATATTAAAAATTTAATATCTTTTAAAAAAAGATACATTTTTCTGTTGAAACTTGAGGGGTATTTCTGTCATTTTGATGATAGCAAATAAAATAACAATAATGTATTTAACAATATTTGTGTTCTAATTGTGTTAAAATACTTTAATTAGAACATGAATCAAGATTGAAAGACAACTTTTGAAGATAAAAATTTAATCAATAGTAAAGTGTCGCGTATGTGTGTAACATCTTTGACCTTCCCCACATGCATTTCATTGAACATAAGCATCTTGCATACAATTCAATTGACACACGTGCATTTCATACGTATTTTCGTAAGAACAAGTTCATGACACGCACTAGCTATGTGTCCTAGTATTTGGCAATTATATCGAGTCACACGTGTATCCTTATAACCTAAATAAGGATAACAAAGTATTAGAAATGAATTGAATAAGGTGACTAAATTAAAGTAAGAAAAATGATTAGATTAAGATTAGTGAACATTTACATTGCTAATTTAGTAAATCGGGTCAAATGATTAAGCTGTATCATTGTGTGAATTAGTGGAATTATAAATCTATGTAAATAATAATAATAATAATAATAATAATAATAATAATAATAATACAGACAAAATAAAATGAAAATGACATAAAAGAGAAATAGAAGAGAAGAGAAGAGAAAGGAGAAGAGAAAGGAGAAGAGAGATGAGAAAAAAGATGAGAAAAAGATAAAAAATGACAAAAACCAAAAGTTAGCTTTATCTTCCCATTTCTGCCTTCTTCTCCAGCCCGACTTCTTCTTCAATTTTCTCCATTTCAGACTTCAATTCTTCCTTGTTTCACCTAGTTTTTGAAGCTAATTGATCCCTTTCAAGGTTGTTTTTGGTAAGTAATCAATTCTTATTGCTATAGGGTTGATTTGAGTTGCTTAGGTTCAATATTAGGCACTGAATTACACCCCAATTTTGATATTAATAGAAATTGATTCTGGAAATGTGTAAAACCCAAAAGTTGTTCCTTTATGTCTTAGATTTGTGGATATGTAAATATTGTTACAAGATGTTATGTATAGGGAGAGATATACTCTTCGTACTGAAACTGGTTAGGGTGTAAACCCTAACCAAGTTAGCTACTGTGTGGTTTAATTTCGAATATGTTAAAGCCCTTATTTGAAGTCTCTCAAAACATAAAAGTTGTAGATATATGTGTGTTGTATCTGTCTACCACATTTCAGGTTCATAGGCCTTGTAAATTGTGAGTTATGGTGAATGAAACCATGACTGTTCTATGGTTTGAATTGCCTACTGAGTGCTCTAGGAAGATATAGTAACTTGTTTGGCTAATTTGAGCTTGTGAGAGCTAGATTCTGTAAATGATCAAAACATGCGCGTTATAGGTATATGTCTTAGATAAAGTTTGGTACTACAACTTCATTGGTTATGTATAGACTAAGTTATGGCCTTTGGAAGCCATACTGGTCCGGAAGTCAATTCTATTCTGGACCAGTAAAATGTTTGGTATAATTAGAAGACCTTAGAGACATAATTGGTACAAGTTGTAAACATGAAACATGTGCCATATGAACCCATATAAGTGTCTGTAAAGTTTAATTAAAATAGAACTTATAGATTATAAGTTATGATGAACCCAAATGAGTACCCTGAAACTGATTAAAGACAAAAAACAAGGCAAAAAACAGAACACTCTTAGAAATTCCACCAAATACTGTACAATGATCCAATTGGTCTGAAATTTAAATATGTTCTATAATTATATGTTATGTTTAATTAGGAATAAGAATCAGATTAATTGGTCAATGATAGAAAAATTTATAGACTAAACAGTCCCATAAGGTCACACTGCCTTATAGAAAAAATCTTAACTATTGACATGAACAATGCATATTAATTTGTTTAAGCCACATTAAGTCTCTCTAATCATGAGTTAATCGATTATATTTTCATATTAGGCTGGAGACCCACAAGGAGTAGATAGACAATAAGTTAGGGGTCGAAATCAAAGGAGAACGATGAGTCTAATTATCGATTGAATTCTTTAGTGCAAATGAATGTTGCTTGCTATGTGATTCATATGATTGTCATGATTAGTCCTTGATAATGTAATGATGGATAATTTGTGACATTGTGGTACATATAAATGGTATACTTGTGGTATATTTGAAGTATATGTTTGACATATGTGATATATATACATGGTATATGTATAGTATATGCAAGGTATATGTATGGCATATGTGGTATATGTGTATTATATGTGATAAGATACAATGGTTGATGAATGCTTAAATACAAGTGCATATGCATATGGACTAAAAAGGCATTGTGACTAGTTAATCGATATTGTAAAACAAAAGAAAAGGCATATGGCCCAACAAATGTGCAAATGAAACAAATGATCAAGCTAGCTAGCAAATGAAAATGCAAATGTTCACATGGCAAATGTTCACATGAAAACCCGGGGCAATGTCTGTTTAACTTAGTCACAACAAAATGAAATAAGCAAAGCATTTGCATACATAAAGAATAATGATTATATGTTTCAACTTTATTGATACTTATATGATACTGATGAATGGAATGGAATACATGGTATATATTGGAATTGTGATTTATTACTATAAGTTATTTGGTACTTTAGATCTCATTGGATGGTTATTCTCACTGAGCCGCAACTCATCAATTTGCATCATTTTTCAGGTAAAGAAAAGTGATAGCTCATTTTGAGTAGCGTATAAAAGACATGGAGCACAGGTCACTGGTCGAGCCTCATTACTCTCTCTCCTTGCATTCCACACAAGCATGAAAATATGTCATATGTGTTTTGTATTTACGTGCTTGAATATGTATAGTCATTTTGGAATGAGTCTAAAAATATATAAATGAAATCAACTCGAAAATACTTATGAGTAAAGTTTATGTTTTGATATATATGATATATTATATTGTAGTAAAAACCTTAGTGTTAACTTTGCAAAGTCAGTGAATAATATTACAGGATATGAGACTTGCAAGTCTTTGAATGAAATTATAGGATATGAGACTTGTAAAGTCATGGAATTATATTACAGGATATGAAAAAAAATTTTACTACTATTGTTAACAGGGTATTTTACCTTTCCAGTATGCCATGTATGATTACTTGATACAGGGATAAGTTATACTCAAATGCATAAGGTGTGACGTTACACTATGACTACTAATGTCACGCCCATGACTACTAATATCACGCCCGTGACTACTAATGTCATGACCGTGACTACTAATGTCATGCCTATGAATATAGTTTAGTGTCAATTTTTTACCATTTAAAGTTTACAGTCATGAAGGATTAAACCAACCGTGAATGATCAAATAAGTCACGTCCGTGACCAAATATTTCCAATTCTTCTAGAGAGTGTTACGGCCAAAGCCACAACTTGGACCACAGCTTGGAAGAACATTCACATACGTGACACATATAGTCACACCCATGAACGAGGATAGAGAAACATGTTAGGTGTGATTTAAGAGTTGGTTCAACGACTGTGACGCCCCACTTATATAATAGGAATAATCCCACATATATAAGAAGAATGTCACAAGCTTAACTCGATAATCTGCTCAAATTGAATTTTTTTTAAATTAATATATTTATTTATTTTGGTTTAGGCAAATTGTTCTAATTAAAAATATATAAATATATATATATCCTTATATTGTATACACATATGGCACCCGATTATGTTACATAATTATTTACATACATAATATTAATATATGAGATTTGTCTACCACACCAAATACATAGTCAAACTAAAAAAAAACATAATAATACCTAACCAACCCTCTAATTATGCCTCTTGTGTCTCTGCTGATATGGGCTTGGATTTCCTTCTTGAACACTTCACCTCCTACCGTCTATAGTTCCAATTTCTGCGTGAGAAGAACTCACGCTAAGCTAACTCTAGCTTAGTGGTACATATAGGTATTAAGTTTTTTTTCCAAGCAGTCACACAAATGCATGTCTCAAATAATTCATGATACACTGAATTTTTATTTCATAAAAAAGAAATAACTACATCACATAACAGTATAAACATAAAAATCATATTCAATAACTAAATTCTCATTACCTCTTGTAAGCATTTCATGTTTTGTCACTTATGTCAATAATAAATTTTTGTCACATTTCATTTCATAGTCTTTAATTAATATCAGCTCAACTCTCCTTCCCGGACTGTCCGGATATGGGGTGTGAAATAGGGGCGCTCGCAGAGCTTAAGCCACCCTACTCACCATAATCTCAAGTCAAGGGCACTCGCGGAGCTTAAGCCACCTTGACTGAATATAATTATGTCATCTATGTATAATCAGGATCAGGGGCGCTCCCAGAGCTTAAGCCACCATGTCCCTAAATAATATCCATATCGGTACCGTAATTCCCCCCTTAATGGTGCACCATCTATCCTATGTTAGTCCTCAGGTAGAGAAATGGGCAATTAACACAATTAATTACTTGTTTCTATAACCAATACTCATTTCATATTAACACAATCATATATTCACAATTTATTTCAAAACCATGTAATAGCATAATATTTTATCAAATGTTAACACAAAATTAAATTCATAGTTAATAACATTCTTACAACCTTAAAACATGCCATAATATATAATTTCATCATTGTGACATGTAATTTATGTCATACACACAATCATACATAAAGACAAAATAAAATACATATATGTACAAACCTCGATAATATTTTCTTTTTTCCAAATTATAAGTTCAGAGCTTGCTCACTTTTCATGGTCTTCTTCTTGTTGAAATCCTAATTTAAAAAATATAATTAATTAATAGCTTGATAAAATATTTATTCTTAATATAACTTAAATAAATAATTTCAATTTCTATTAAGCTAGAATAAGACCTCTAAGGACTGTTGGATTAATAACTTTTCCTACACTTATCCAATTTGTATGATTCTTAATTCTGATTAACTATAACATGTAAAAATAAAATATACTAAAATTTTAGAATTTTTGAACCTTTACATAATTTTTGGTATAATTTTAAATATTGACCTGATTTCTGCCCTTAGGCAGTTTCAAGATACCCAATTAAATAATTCATAACTTTCAATGTGTAGCTTCAATTATTCTGAAAATTTTTATACATTTATATAAATTAATTGGGAACATTTTTCATGTTTAACTCATTTCCTGATTCAGTCTCTAAGGGTCTCAAATATGGGAGGATATATAACTGGTTCAACACAGAGTATCAACCCGACCAGTTTAATTGTTCAGCTCATAACTCACGAAATACATGACATTTTAAGATGAAACTTTCACAGAAATTTATATAAGATATAGGGGTAAAACTTTGATGTTTTTCACTTTGGCCAATTCGATCTAAAAATAGGTGAAATATAAGGACGAAGTTACTAGAACTGCACAGGTATATGAAACCAGTTCAGTCAATGAACAGTCATGGTTCATTTCAGAATAACTCAACCTACACAAGAGCAATTCATACGAAATTTTGTAGATACCTCAATAACATATATACCTACAACTTTCATGTTTTACACAACATCAGAATAAGCCAATAAGATGGTCAATGTTTATAAAAACCGTAGGTTATTGGGTTGATACGTCTCCCAGAACCAGTTTCACCTCAATAACCATATCTCTTCATATACTCAAAATCATTCAATAAAATTTGGCAGAGAGATACACAAGACATAGATGAACAACTTTTATGTTTAACACATCCCCAAATTCGAGTCACAAGATAATCAAACACAGAGTGCAAGATTCTATCAAAATAAAACCTAAAGAGTTCTAATAACACAATAATCATGGGGAAAATATATCTTACCAAGATCAGATTTAATTGGACTGATTTTTGATGCAATTCTTGAAGAAGATAATGAGTAATTTGATCTGAGATATGGAGGAAGAAAAAGGGAAGAAGAAGAAGAAGAGATGAAGGAGAAAAGAGAAATTGGGAATTCTGCCCCATTTTCCCGTTTTTGTATTCTGCCCCCCCCCTTTTTTTTTTTTTTTTGCTGCTGTCCAATTTACTGTTCACTCAATTTTTTTTTTAATTTTAATTTTCTTATTATTATTATTATTATTATTGTTATTATCATCTTCACATAATTGTTTATAGCTAATATTTTTAATTTTATTTAATCAAAAACACAATTTAATTATATGGTCTAAATTATTCAAATTAAACTCTAATTAGTGGGTGTTACAATTCTCTCCCCCTTAAGATGTTTCGTTCTCGAAACATACCTATGTATTGTCATTGAACAGGTGAGGGTATTGAGCTTTCATCACCTCCTCGCTTTCCCATGTTGCTTCTTCAATTGCATGATTCATCCATAGTACTTTCACTAATGGTACTCGCTTGTTCCTCAGTTCCTTAATTTCTCTTGCTAAAATTTGGACTGGTTCTTCTTCATATGTCAAATCTTGTCTCACCTGAATGCTTTCAGCAGGTATGATGTGATTAGGATCTGATCTATATCGTCTTAACACTGAGACATGGAAGACATCATGTATTTGACTCATCTCCGGTGGTAGAGCGAGTCTATAAGCAACAGGTCCAACTCTTTCTAATATTTCATATGGTCCGATGAACCTTGGACTTAACTTGCCTTTCTTTCCAAATCGCAAAACTTTCTTCCAGGGAGATACTTTAAGAAAAACTTTATCACCCACTGCATATTCAATGTCCCGTCTCTTGAGGTCAGCGTATGATTTTTGTCTATCTGTAGCTGTTTTAAGTCTTTCACGAATAACTTTCACTTTTTCTTCTGTCTCTTGCACTAGGTTTGGTCCTATAAGTTTTCTCTCACTGAGCTCTGTCCAACATATAGCTGTTCGACACTTCCTACCATAAAGTGCCTCATATGGAGCCATCTGGATACTAGACTGATAACTGTTATTATAGGCGAATTCCATTAAAGGAAGATATTTGTCCCAGCTACCTTTAAATTTGATGACACAACTTCTCATCATATCTTCTAGAATTTGAATGACTCTTTCTGACTGTCCATCTGTCTGCGGATGAAAAGCTGTGTTGAAATTGAGCTTAGTACCTAGAGCTCGTTGTAGACTACCCCAAAATTGAGATGTGAAACGAGGATCTCTGTCAGACACAATAGAAACAGGCACTCCATGAAGTCGCACAACTTCATTCATATAAATTTCTGCCAATTTATTCAGTGGATAGTCCTTTCTGATAGGTAAGAAATGTGCTGACTTTGTTAATCTGTCCACTATAACCCATACAGTATCATGTTTCTTTAGAGTCAAAGGCAATCCAGTCACAAAATCCATAGTGATCTGTTCCCACTTCCATTCTGGAATAGAAATTGGATGTAGCAACCCCGAAGGTACTTGATGTTCCGCCTTGACCCGCTGACAAGTTAAACATTTTGAAGTGTACTCTGTGATGTCCTTTTTCATACCTACCCACCAGTATCTGCTCTTTAACTCTTGGTACATCTTGTTACTCCTTGGGTGCATAGCATATTTGCTTTCATGAGCCTCTCTAAGAATTCTCTGTCTAAGATCGTCTACACTAGGCACACATAATCTGTCTTGATAGAACAATCCACCATCTAAGTCCATAGTGAATCCAGGTCTCTCCCCCTTAGAGATCAACTCAGCTAATTCAATTAACTTTTTGTCTTGTCTTTGTGCATCCTTGATTTCTTGCATAAGAGTGGGTTGAAGGTGCAACTCTGCCACCATCTTTCTGCTCAAAGCATCTGCTACTACATTAGCTTTGCCTGGATGATAGTCAATCACACAATTATAATCCTTTATTAGTTCTAGCCATCTTCTCTGCCTCAAATTCAATTCTTTCTGTGAGGGAAGATATTTCAAACTCTTGTGATCTGTGTAAATAAAACACTTCTCCCCATATAAATAATGGCGCCAAATCTTCAATGGAAAAACTATAGCTGCCAACTTCAGATCATGGGTAGGATAATTTTTCTCATGCGGCTTTAACTGTCTAGAAGCATAAGCAACCACCTTTCCATCTTGCATCAATACACAACCCAATCCATTATGAGAAGTATCACTATAAATGACATACTCCTTATTAGGAATCGGCTGTGTCAAAACAGGGGCCTTAGTGAGCATACTTTTGAGCTTATCAAAACTAGCTTGACACTTATCTGTCCACTCAAATTTAACATCCTTTCTTAATAGTCTTGTTAAAGGAGAAGCCATCATTGCAAAACCCTTGACAAATCTCCGATAATATCCTGCTAAACCCAAGAAACTTCTGACCTCGGTCACATTCCTTGGAGGTTTCCAACTCATAATTGCCTCAACTTTGCTAGAATCCACTTTAATGCCTTCTGCAGAGATAATGTGTCCCAAAAATGTCACATCCTTTAACCAAAACTCACATTTAGAGAGTTTGCCATAAAGCTTATATTCTCTGAGAGTCTGTAATGCTATTCTCAAATGCTTTTCATGTTCTTCTGAATCTTTAGAATACACCAAAATATCATCAATGAAAACAACAACAAATTGATCAAGATGTGGCCTGAAGATCCTATTCATAAGATCCATAAATGCTGCTGGAGCATTGGTCAGCCCAAATGGCATAACCAAAAACTCATAATGACCATATCTGGTTCTGAATGTAGTTTTAGCAATATCCTCCGTCTTCACCCTTAATTGATGATAATCAGATCTCAAATCTATATTGGAAAATACTCCTGCACCTTTCAGTTGGTCAAAAAGATCATCAATCCACGGTAATGGGTACTTGTTCTTGATGGTCACCTTATTCAATTGTCGATAATCAATACATAGCCTCAAAGATCCATCTTTCTTTTTCACAAACAATACTGGTGCACCCCATGGGGATGTACTTGGTCTAATGAAACCCTTATCAAGGAGTTCTTGCAATTGTGTCTTAAGTTCTTTCATCTCTGATGGGGCCATTCTGTATGGTGTCTTTGATATAGGCATAGTTCGTGAAACAAGATCAATAGTAAATTCTACCTCTCTCTCCAGAGGTAACCCAGGTAAGTCATCAGGAAAGACGTCTGGAAATTCATTTACCACCGGGATATCTTCAAGATTTGAACCTCATTTTCTGGTGTCAATCACATGGGCCAAATAAGCTTCACACCCTTTTCTCATCAATCTCTGGGCTTTTATTATGGATATGACTCGAGGATGTTGTGAAAATAATTCCCCTTTTACAATAATTGCCTTCTGATTTTCTTTTTTAAGTACCACAAATTTAGACTTGCAATCCACCACTGCTTCATGACGTGAGAGCCAATCCATGCCTAATATGACATCATACTCATGGAAAGGCAACTCAATCAAGTCTGCAGAAAACTCATTCCCATGCACAACCAAAGGACAATTCCTAAATACTTTATTCACTATTACACTGTGGCCCAAAGGATTCTTAACTTCAATTCCATATTCTAGGTTTTCTTTAATCATATTATGCTGACTAGGTGTACTAGTGCAAATATAGGAATGTGTGGAACCCGGATCTATGAGTGCACAAATGTCAAAATCATATAATGAAAACATACCAATAATAACATCTGTTGCCGCCTGATCTTCTTTAGCTTTCATGGCATAGGCTCGGGCTGGAGCTCTGCTAGATCCAGGTCTATTCACTGTCTCTGAAACAGCCTGCCTCGGTCGGCCTGGTCCTCCTCTGAACTGAACTCCAGGCTGAGTTGGAGCTGACCTAGTAGTCTGAGTAGGTGTACCACCTGTCAAGAGTGGGCAATCCCTCCGTAGATGTTCTTTAGACCCACATATATAGCAAGCACCTGTGGCACGCCAACATTCCCCCCGATGGTTCCTATTGCAAATGGGACATACCGGTATAGCTTCCTTGCTAACCTGAGGTTGTGAACTGGCTGTAGCAGAAGGTACCTTAGAGGGCGGCCCCCTCCTAAAAGACCCTGTCTGTGAATAGCTAAAACTTTTTCCCTGTCCTCTATTCAGTGAACGGCTAGTAAAGAAACGACTCTTCTTTCCAGTAAATTGAGTTTCAGAAGTAGCTGACTTTTTGGAAGATTCTTCTATTTTCCTCTTTTTCCTTTTTTCAAGGCTGAGTGCTGCAGAAACTAACTGAGAAAAATTATTATGCTGAAGAGCAGTCACAATATCTCCAACCTCTTCATTAAGGCCATCTTCAAATCTTCTACATTTATCTCTTTCATTTGCAATTAATTCAGGGGCATACTTGCTCAGTCTGGTAAAATCCCGCTGATACTCAGTCACTGACATTTTACCTTGTTTGAGATTCATGAACTCTTTCTTTTTCTCATCAATATAGATCAACGGAATATACTGCTCTTTAAATTCAGAAAGGAAGGAATCCCATGAGACCGGTTCCACCATATCTGGCTTGGTAAGAACTGATTTCCACCAATCATATGCCTCATCTTGGAGTAGAGAAGTAGCAAATCTAGCTTTGTCATCTGTTTCCACTTGCAACTCTTTAAAAATTCTTTCAGTCTTTTCCAACCAATACTCAGCTGTAGCTGGATCTTCATCTCTCTTACCATAAAAATCTGAAGCCCCATACTTACGAACCTTATCAATTGTTACTTTTGGTCTAGGTGGTGGCACTGGGATAGATTGAGGAATGGCTCGTACCATCTGTTGGAATAATCCAGTCATCTGTAGTATAAATGGATTTTGACCAGGGTCAATCTGTTCTGCTGCATGCGGTGGGGGATTTGGAGCAGCATCTTGCCTTTGCACACTTGCTGCACTAGGCTGATGAGGTGTCCTAGTATCAGGAGAGCCGGTACTCTCAGCCATATCTCGTTCATCAGAAGACATCTTCCTACAATCCTACAAGTTGCCAAGAAGAAAGCCCATATCAGAATTATATAAGACACATATATATTTAAACCTCATATCTCATTTCACACCTAGGCCTAGAAACGCCTAAACCTACTCTAATACCACTAAATGTGACGCCCCACTTATATAATAGGAATAATCCCACATATATAAGAAGAATGTCACAAGCTTAACTCGATAATCTGCTCAAATTGATTTTTTTTTAACTTAATATATTTATTTATTTTGGTTTAGGCAAATTGTTCTAATTAAAAATATATAAATATATATATATCCTTATATTGTATACACATATGGCACCCGATTATGTTACATAATTATTTACATACATAATATTAATATATGAGATTTGTCTACCACACCAAATACATAGTCAAACTAAAAAAAAAACATAATAATACCTAACCAACCCTCTAACTATGCCTCTTGTGTCTCTGCTGATATGGGCTTGGATTTCCTTCTTGAACACTTCACCTCCTACCGTCTATAGTTCCAATTCCTGCGTGAGAAGAACTCACGCTAAGCTAACTCTAGCTTAGTGGTACATATAGGTATTAAGTTTTTTTTCCAAGCAGTCACACAAATGCATGTCTCAAATAATTCATGATACACTGAATTTTTATTTCATATAAAAGAAATAACTACATCACATAACAGTATAAACATAAAAATCATATTCAATAACTAAATTCTCATTACCTCTTGTAAGCATTTCATGTTTTGTCACTTATGTTAATAATAAATTTTTGTCACATTTCATTTCATAGTCTTTAATTAATATCAGCCCAAATCTCCTTCCCGGACTGTCCGGATATGGGGTGTGAAATAGGGGCGCTGGCGGAGCTTAAGCCACCCTACTCACCATAATCTCAAGTCAAGGGCACTCGCGGAGCTTAAGCCACCTTGACTGAATATAATTATGTCATCTATGTATAATCAGGATCAGGGGCGCTCCCAGAACTTAAGCCACCCTGTCCCTAAATAATATCCATATCGGTACCGTAATTCCCCCCTTAATGGTGCACCATCTATCCTATGTTAGTCCTCAGGTAGAGAAATGGGCAATTAACACAATTAATTACTTGTTTCTATAACCAATACTCATTTCATATTAACACAATCATATATTCACAATTTATTTCAAAACCATGTAATAGCATAATATTTTATCAAATGTTAACACAAAATTAAATTCATAGTTAATAACATTCTTACAACCTTAAAACATGCCATAATATATAATTTCATCATTGTGACATGTAATTTATGTCATACACACAATCATACATAAATGCAAAACAAAATACATATATGTACAAACCTCGATAGTATTTTCTTTTTTCCAAATTATAAGTTCAGAGCTTGCTCACTTTTCATGGTCTTCTTCTTGTTGAAATCCTAATTTAAAAAATATAATTAATTAATAGCTTGATAAAATATTTATTCTTAATATAACTTAAATAAATAATTTCAATTTCTATTAAGCTAGAATAAGACCTCTAAGGACTGTTGGATTAATAAATTTTCCTACACTTATCCAATTTGTATGATTCTTAATTCTGATTAACTATAACATGTAAAACTAAAATATACTAAAATTTTAGAATTTTTGAACCTTTACATAATTTTTGGTATAATTTTAAATATTGACCTGATTTCTGCCCTTAGGCAGTTTCAAGATACCCAATTCAACAATTCATAACTTTCAATGTGTAGCTTCAATTATTCTGAAACTTTTATACAGTTATATAAATTAATTGGGAACATTTTTCATGTTTAACTCATTTCCTGATTCAGTCTCTAAGGGTCTCAAATATGGGAGGATATATAACTGGTTCAACATAGAGTATCAACCCGACCAGTTTAATTGTTCAGCTCATAACTCACAAAATACATGACATTTTAAGATGAAACTTTCACAGAAATTTATATAAGATATAGGGGTAAAACTTTGATGTTTTGCACTTTGGCCAATTCGATCTAAAAATAGGTGAAATATAAGGACGAAATTACTGGAACTGCACAGGTATATGAAACCAGTTCAATCAATGAAAAGTCATGGTTCATTTCAGAATAACTCAACCTACACAAGAGAAATTCATACGAAATTTTGTAGATACCTCAATAACATATATACCTACAACTTTCATGTTTTACACAACATCAGAATAAGCCAATAAGATGGTCAATGTTTATAAAAACCGTAGGTTATTGGGTTGATACGTCTCCCAGAACCAGTTTCACCTCAATAACTATATCTCTTCATATACTCAAAATCATTCAATAAACTTTGGCAGAGAGATACACAAGACATAGATGAACAACTTTTATGTTTAACATATCATCAAATTCGAGTCACAAGATAATCAAACACAGAGTGCAAGATTCTGTCAAAATAAAACCTAAAGAGTTCTAATAACACAATAATCATGGGGAAAATATATCTTACCAAGATCAGATTTAATTGGACTGATTTTTGATGCAATTCTTGAAGAAGATGATGAGTAATTTGATCTGAGATATGGAGGAAGAAAAAGGGAAGAAGAAGAAGAAGAGATGAAGGAGAAAAGAGAAATTGGGAATTCTGCCCCATTTTCCCGTTTTTGTATTCTGCCCCCCCTTTTTTTTTGCTGCTGTCCAATTTACTGTTCACTCAATTTTTTTTTTAATTTTAATTTTCTTATTATTATTATTATTATTGTTATTATCATCTTCACATAATTGTTTATAGCTAATATTTTTAATTTTATTTAATCAAAAACACAATTTAATTATATGGTCTAAATTATTCAAATTAAACTCTAATTAGTGGGTGTTACAACGACTACTTTTTGTATTAAATGCACCCAAACAGCTATAATTCACAAATGAAGTATAAATGCAAGTCATTTATGAATCCCAACTAAAAGTACAAGAAGAACAACAATTATTTTTCATCTTTAATATTGTTGTAGCCTTGTGCATTAATTATTTTTTCAACAATCCTCTACTTTTTGTGAAAACCTAATTGCTTATAACTTCTGAGCATTGTAGGTTGGTGAGTGTTTTTTATTATAATCAATTACTCAAAAGTGAGCTTGGGTATATTGGGTTAAGAGTGAAATATTTTTAAGGGTTTATTGTGTGTGTCTAAAATACAAGAAATTGATTTTTGTGTGAGCCATTGAAAAATATAAGAGAATCTTTGGGTTAGGTGTTAGCCACTGAGAGAAACACCATAGTTGAGAGTAAGCTTGAAAAACTTCATTGTAACACTTAATGTGTTAGTAAAATACCTAATTGAGCTTGGAGAGAGGAATAAGGTTTGTTAATACCCGAACCTCTATAAATCTTGTGTGTGATATCTCTCATTCCTTCCTCTATTTTATTTATTCCGCACTTTCAATTAAGTAATTTTTTATTTGCTAACCAATTCAACCCCATTCTTGGTTCATTGTCTAGGCAACAATTGGTATTAGAGCTTGTCTAGCAACAAAGCCTAATAAGCACTAGCAAAGATCAAGAAATGACCAATGAAGGATTTTAAAGTCTCAATCCTTACTTTGATGGAGCGAACTACGTTAATTGGAAATTTCGGATGGAGACATATCTTGATAGTGAAGGAATTGAAGTTTAGGATAGTCTTCGAAAAGAATGGACATCACCAACCAAGAAAGGAGTTGATGGTGAAGAAGAAATTCTTTCAAGAGATGATTGGACTGAGCCTCAACGAAGAGCTAATTTCAAAAATAAAAAGGCAATGACAATTCTTGCAAGCTCTTTATCTATTGAAGAATGTGGCAGAATCTAATATTGTCCTACCACATATAGCATGTGGAAAATATTAGAGAATTATCATGAAGGAACCAAACAAGTAAAATCCAAAAAGATTCAACTTCTTACTTCAGAATATGAACTCTTCAAAATGAAATCCAATGAATCCATCATCGACATGACGAACCGCCTTCTAGCCATCATTAATGGCATGAGAAAGCTTATAAAGCACTTGAACTTGGAAGATATGAACAACAAAATTCTAAGAAGTCTTCCTCTCAAAGACTATGGTTCAAGAACTGTGGGTATAAAAAAGGACAATAAAGACATGAGCATCATGCCTATCGATGTGTTTATTGGCAAACTTCTAACGCACGAGATGGCAGTAAAAAAAATAGAGAACTTGAAGCCAAACCAGAAAAAAAAGCCTCTAGCACTCAAAGCCTCTACTTCAAATTCTCAAGAGGTAATTGAAGATGATAAAGAGAAGAGTGATGATGAGAATAAGGATATTGTCATGCTCTCAAGAAGAATAAAAATAATGATTGAAAAGAGACTTGACAATTTTTGAAACTTCAAATAAAGAACCTTCAAACACTCCTCAAATGACTCTCAAAGAAATAAAGAGGAGGTAAAGTGTTATGAATGTGGGAAGAAAAGACATATCAAACTAAAATGTCCAAAGCTCAAGAAACACAAGAAAATATTTCAAAAAGATGATGGGGAGAAATGTCACAATATCAAATGTGATGATGAAAGCCCTTCAAGCGAAAAAAATGATAATGAATGAGAAGATGACAACCTATGCTTCATGGCTTTAGATGATCACTTCACGAATGAGGTAGGTCATTCTTACTCATACTCTTTTACTGATAATAGTAGTGATAATAATAGTGATAGTGAAGATGATGATGATGAGCAAAGTTCAATAGAAGTGTTGAACGTATAATTAGAAAAATATAAAAGTAGACTTAAAACTTATAAAAACAATATTTTAGATTTGAAAAATAAAATGGAAGTTTTACAAAAAGAAAATTATGATTTTAAGACTTCTAATGAAATTCTTCAAAAATCTTTAGATGAGTACTCTTCTAGACCCTCAACTAAATCTTTGCTTAAAGAAAACAATATTTTGAAAAATGAAGTTGAGGAACTTAGAAACTCAATTTCAAAGTTTCATAAAGGGAAAGAGAGTTTAGATAATATCATAGTCTCTCAAAGATCACCTTTAATAAGACATAGTCTAGGCTTTAATGAAACATTATCTTTTTCTCACAAGACTATATTTGTTAAGTTTAGTGCACCACAAACCTCCACAATTGAGGTAATAGTCCCAAAGGCTACGAGCATAGCACACACAAAATCCACTATTCAAAAGAAGAATAGTCAATGGTCATTTGGCTTAAGAGGAAAACCTCAAAAGGTTAATCATGCTTTTATGTATAAAAGGCATACAGATAGGAAAACACATATTCATCATGCATGTGTCTGTCATTGCATACAAACTCATTCTAAAAGGATGTTAAGACCTAAAAGCATGTCAAAATCAATATATATATAGTTAAACAATGCAATTATTGCAAATTTGGTCATATCAACAAACATTGTTGGGTAAGGAAGGCTCATTGGGAACCTTCAAGTGTTAACCCCCAAGGACCCAAGTTCATTTGGGTACCTAAAAATCAAAGTTGAATTATGGTTTTATAGGTATACCTCAAGTCCACTATAAAGGATAATGCTTGACTTGTGGATAGTGGATGCTCAAGGCATATGATCGAAAACAAAGAACTCTTCAACAAGAACTCTTCAAAAGAATTGATGGTGGTAAGATAACCTTTGGAAACAATGCTAAAGGTAAGGTAATTGGAAACCAAGTTATCTTTACCTCAAATGAATGTCTTGTAACTTCTTTAAGTGGCCAAGAGATATTCAAAGGAGATAGAGATGTCAATACTTACATAATAGACTTACACAAAATATCTAACATTTCCTCTAAGTGTCTTATGTTTATTAGTGATGAATCTTGGTTATGGCATAGAAGACTTGGTCATGCAAGCATGAAATTAATTCAAAACCTTAGCAAAGGAGAGCTAGTGAGTGGACTTCCAAAAGTCAAATTTGAAAAAGATAAGACATGTGAACTTTGCCAAAGAAAAAAACAACAAAAGTCATCCTTCAAATCCGGAAATGTAGTAAGTACCTTTAAACCTTTACAACTTTTGCATTTAGATCTTTTTGGACCTACTAGAGTTCTTAGTTTAGGAGGTAAACACTATGATTTTGTCATTGTTGATGATTACTTTAGATTCACTTGGATAATTTTCTTAGCTCAAAAGAGTGATGCTTTTGAATCTATCAATAATTTTGCTAAAAGAGTTCAAAATGAAAAAGGTTATTTCCAAAATAAGAAGTGATCATGACAAAGAATTTGTAAATAAAATTTTGAAAACTTTTGTTTAGAATATGGTATTTCACACAATTTTTCAACTCGTATGACACCTCAACAAAATGGGGTAGTAGAAAGAAAAAATCAAACTTTAATTGAAATGGTCCGAACAATGCTCAATGAGTATGGTTTAGCAACCTAATTTTAGTAAGCCACTGATACTACTTGTTATATTTCAAATCGAGTTTTCAAAAGACCACTTTTAAACAAAACTTCTTTTGAGCTATGGAATGGAAGAAAATCCACTAATACTATGTGTTATATTTCAAATCGAGTTTTCAAAAAACCACTTTTAAACAAAACTTCTTTTGAGATATGGAATGGAAGAAAACCCATGATATTTTACTTTAGATTATTTAGATGCAAGTATTTTATATTAAACACCAAGAACAACCTTGGAAAATTTGCCTCTAAATTCGATGAAGGTATCTTCTTAGGATGCTCTGCAACTAGCAAAGCTTATAGAGTATTTAATAAAAGGTCTTTAGTTGTTGAAGAGTTTATGCATGTCATTTTTTTATGAATCTAGTAAGTTTGATCTTGTGAAAGGCAGTGTTATTGATGATTTTGTAAGAAAATGGAGAAGCTTGATCTTTATCATGAGAATGATGATTATGATCAAGAGAAAAAACAACAAAATGTCTCTCTACCTCAAGCTCAAGAGTAAGACAACCAAGAGCTTCTAAAGGAATGGAAAATGATAAAGAATCACCCCAAAGGACAAATCATCGGTGATCCTACTAAAGGTGTAAGTACTAGATCTCATCTCAAACTCTTAGATTCTAACATTACTTTTGTCTCTCAAATTGAGCCTAAAAATATTGATGATACTCTTAATGATATAAGTTGGGTGATTGCTATGGAAGAGAAATTCAACCACTTTGAGAGAAGTAAGGTATGGACCTTAGTTCCTAGACCCAAAGCCCATTAAATCATTAGTAGTAAATGGGTGTTTAGAAATAAGTTAGATGAATAAGGTTCAATAACTAGGAATAAAGCTAGGTTAGTTACCAAAGGTTATAATCAAGAAGAAGATATAGACTATGATGAAACCTATGCTCTAGTAACTAGATTAGAAACCAAGAATACTTTTAGCATTTGCATATCATATGAATTTTAAACTTCTTCAAATGGATGTCAAAAGTGCATTCTTAAATGGTTTTATAGAAGGGGAAGTATATGTAGAACAACCTCCGAATTTTGAAAGCCATAACTTGCCTAATCATGTTTTTTAACTTTCAAAAGCCTTGTACGAATTAAAACAAGCTCTAAGAGCTTGGTATGAAAGACTAAGTTCTTTTCTTTTAGAAAATAATTTTTCAAAAGGACATGTGGATACAACCTTGTTTATTAAAAAGCATAAGCACGACATTTTAATTGTTCAAATTTATGTTGATGATCCAAGAATTTGCTAAGTATATGACTAGGGAATTTCAAATGAGCATGATGGGCGAACTTAAGTTTTTTCTTGGTCTACAAATCAAGCAAAGCAATGAGGGCATATTCATCAATCAATCCAAGTACACCAAAGAGTTAATCAAGAAATTTGGAATGGAAAGATGTAAAAATGCAAAGAATCCTATGAGCACATCAACAAAATTAGACAAAGATGAAAAGGGGAAGAACATAAATGAAAAGCTCTATAGAGGTATGCTTATGTGCTAGATTTCAAACTTGTCCTAAGGCCCGATATAATGTATAGTGTATGCCTATGTGCTAGATTTCAAACTTGTCCTAAGGAATCAAATTTGAATGTTGTACAAAGGATTTTAAAACACTTAAATGACACATTGCATCTAGGCTTATGGTATCCTAGAAATTCATCTTTCCATATCATAGGATATTCGAATGCAGAGATAGAAACAGTACCTCAGGCAATTGTCACTTTATTGGTGAATGCCTTAGTTTCTTGATTTAGTAAGAAACAAGTTTCATTTGCCTTATCTACCGCTGAAGCAGAATATGTGGTAGCAAGGTGTTGTTGCACTCAAATCCTATGGATGAGACAACAACTTAAGGATTATGGTCATAGTTTGGACCATATAACCATCAAATGTTACAATTCTAGTGTCATCAACCTTTCTAAGAATCTCATTCAATACTCTAGAAGTAAGCACATTGACATTATACATCATTTTCTTAGGGATCATGTTCAATATGGAGATATTGTGTTAGAATTTATTGATACAAATAATCAATTGATAGATATTTTCACCATACCTCTTAATGAAGAAAGTTTTTGTCTTATAGGAAGAGAGCTTGGTATGTTTGATAAATGAACATTGTCTTAATTAATTTGTTTTCCAATTGTATGTCGTGTGAACCTTGAATGTTAATTTCTTCATATGATGCATTTACATGATTGATTTTATGGTATGAAGTGGTTAACATGATAGAAATATGTGTTTTAAGGCATAAAAACTTTTTAAAAATCTTATAGTCTTGTTTTAGACTTAGTTTTATTTTTTTGAATATTTGAGGTGGTTCACACCTGTGAAATATATTCAAGGTCGTGAACAAAGATAACAAAAAGTTCTAGAAGCTTTCAAGTTTTGCTTCACGACTTTCCTCACAATAAGAGGTAGTGAATACTAAGCTTTACACTCATTACTATATTTGTCAAATCGTGAAAAGCCTTCTTTATGCTTGTGACTGTTTAATGTCATGACCGTGACTTTTTTCACTTTTCTTTTCATGGCTAGAGCACCTCTTTAACAAATTGTGACCCTGATGCTTCACTCCCATGACTTGTTATTCACGGTCATGAAGCTATCAACTATAAAATAAAATTTTCTGTCTTTTCTCATTTCCATCTCTCAAAATTCTGGCATTTAGCACACCCATTCAATATTTCTCACATCGACCTCTTCCACATCCACTTTGGCACAGTAGGTTGCTAATCTTATAACACCTCGACTTGACATGATGCAAGCTTCCATCGATGAGAGGTTGGAGAACCTCAAAGACTTTATGAAGTCTCATATAGAAAGCCTCAAGGCGAAGGTAGCATGCTTTATGGATGATTTGTCAGGCTTTAAGCCTACTTAGAGTCCTAGTTATCATGCAGTAGTTTTACCTTTGTTGTAATAGGACTTTATCTTTATGCATTTTAATTTTCATGTAATCCTTGTCCTTTAATTTTTTAATACAACTATCTTATTTATATTTCAATCTTTTTGTGAGGGAGAAACAAGCATATATGTGTTCAATATATGATAGCATGAATATGTTCAATATATGATGGTATGAATATGCAATATGCAATGTGTGGTTATATAATGAAATATGCAAATTTTATTTCAATTGATGAAATGCATCAACCTCACATATACCTTGCAACTTGAACTTATTTGAACTCATTTTATTTAATGCATAAGATATATTTAATATATATCTCACATATACTTTGAATACATTTGGTTATACATGTTTTATTTGATGAGATATACTTAAGATATATCTTGCATATACCTTATTAGTTTGCAAATACCTTTGCTATATTTCTTTCAAGTCTTGCACTTTATTATTTTATCTTAAGCACATTTTGAGGGAGAGACTTCTCAAAAGCACATGTTGCTAGATTATTTGTCACCATCTAAAAAGGGGAGATTGTTGAATCTTGAGGGGTATTTCCGTTATTTTGATGATAACAAATAAAATAACAATAATGTATTTAACAATGTTTATGTTCTAAGTGTGTTAAATAGGATATACTTTGATTAGAACATGAAGCAAGATTGAAAGACAACTTTTAAAGAAAAAAAATCTAAGGAATAGCAAAGTGCCACGCCCATTAATATAGCTTAGTGCCAATTTTCCACTATTCAAAGTTCATAGCCATGAAGGATCAAACCAACCGTGAATAATCAAACAAGTCATGCCCGTGAAAGATTAGTCACACCTGTGACCAAATATTTCCAATTTTTCCAGAGAGTATCACAACCAAAGTCACCACTTGTACCACGACTTGGAAGAACATTCACGTCCGTGACACATATAGTCACACCCATGAACTAGGATAGAGAAACATGTTAGGTGTGATTTAAGAGTTGGTTTAACGACTACTTTTTGTATTAAATGCACCCAAACAACTATAATTCACAGATGAAGTATAAATGCAAGTCATTTATGAATCCCAACTAAAAGTACAAGAAGAACAACAATTATTTTTCATCTTTAATATTGTTGTAGCCTTGTGCATTAATTATTTTTTCAACAATCCTCTACTTTTTGTGAAAACCTAATTGCTCATAACTTCTGAGCATTGTAGGTTGGTGAGTATTTTTTATTGTAATCAATTTCTCAAAAGTGAGCTTGAGTATATTGGGTTAAGAGTAAAATACTTTTAAGGGTTTATTGTGTGAGTCTAAAATACAAGAAATTGATTTTTGTGTGAGCCATTGAAAAACATAAGAAAATCTCTGGGGTTAGGTGTTAGCCATTAAGAGAAACACCATAATTGAGAGTAAGCTTGAAAAACTTCATTGTAACACTTAATGTGTTAGTAAAATACCTAATTGAGCTTGGAGAGAGGAATAAGGTTTGTTAATACCCGAACCTCTATAAATCTTGTGTGTGATATCTCTCATTCCTTTCTCTATTTTATTTATTACGCACTTTTAATTAAGCAAATTTTTATTTGCTAACCAATTCAACTCCCTTTTTGGTTCATTGTCTGGACAACATCTTCAAAACTTTGTATTTTCCATGATTATATCAAAATTTAACTTATAATCACCCCCTAAAACTCACAATGTTCAATTTAATAACATGTATAAGTCAAGTGTCACCAAGCCCTTAATGGTAATATATGTTGCATGCATTACATTACTTTACAAATATTACATGTCCAAATTAAAAGTATGTTTTAAAACAGACAAACATAAAGTTGATGCTACAACCTTAAGGATCTATGACTCTCTTATAGACTCGGTGGCGATCTTTCCTCTTCTCTTTCAGTCTTTGTCTTTTCGGCTTTGAACCTGCATGTGAGAGATAACTCACATGGTAAACAATAAAGTTTAGTGGTAGACTATGATATGTATATGTAAATATACAATCATGCATTTAAATCTACCTGACACATTTGATGACATTTAAATTGTGATAATATTAATTATAGCCATCATGGTTTATTTCTAGTCTATTTCTTTATCTCTAAAAATACCTTTTTTTCTACATCTTATCTCGAAAGGATATTCAATTGTATGCTTAACATCTACATTATAAGGATTACCCTTATTCGAGTCATTTACTAGTTTATTATACTAACCTTATTATTTCTTATTGGGTGCAACATTTATGTATATTTATATTTTATTATTCCTATTTACTTATTAATAACAAGAACCTCAACATGTGATTATGGTGATTGTCCATACCTATGCCATTTGTGATACCTTAATTTCTTAGTATACAAAAATTTCCTTGTTTACACTTACTATATTCATACAATTTCACTTAAGGATGATTATGAATTAATATTATTATAACATATTCGTATAATTATTAACTAACATATGAATCCTTAGTATCGATAATCATATGATTCAACAATAATGTCATGCAATTATATCATAATATTCAAAAATTACAATCATATAATTAAAACTTAAATTCATATTTATTTTTCATTAATTGGTTCAGTCATGACACTCTAAATTGGACTAAATTGGATAAAGTCATTGAACAAGAGTGCTCATATAAGCTGATATTGACCCCTTATCCATAAACAATATCTACTCATATGAGTTTCATTACTCAAGGGTGTTCACACAAGCTAATATAGACCTATAGACTAAAGTTCATAATCATACATGTATTTCTTTAGACCAGGAGTGCTCACACAAGTTAACATTAACCTTTTGTTTAATTTTTATAATCATTCATATAATCAATCATGAATCAAGGGCACTTACATAAGCTGACGTAGACCCATTTATCGTATATTCCACAATATCGTCTACCCTTTAATGACATGTCATCTATCCTAACTCTAGTCATATGTTAAAACAATAGGCTTATCTGATTTCAATATTCATATCATATCCCATGTTATCATCACTCTCATCATCATATTATATATTTTCTCATACAAGTTGTGAATACTTGTAACGCTCGCAAGTTAGGGCCTAAAAGTTAAGTGTATACAAAAGATATATTAAGGGTATATGAGAAGTATATGCGTGGTATGAGTGTTAGAAACCTTAATATAATGAAAAGGATAGAAAAAAATGAAGTTTCAATGTTCATACCCATGATATAGTTAATCATGACCGTGAATGTCGTGAAATTCATTATGAAGCCGAAAAGCTTTATGGTCATGACACTATGGTTCATGCCCATGATATTATGGTTCACACCCATAAAAGTTTGCAGTTTATATATGGCAATTTTGTGTTTTGATAGAAAAGCGCATGTAAAATCACTCCTAACCCTATCTACCACACTATGAAACCTCAAAAATAGATTTTCCTCATCTTCTTTTCAATTTTGATTGATTTAACATGAAATAACCACCAAAAATGAGTTGAAATGGATTGAAAAATAAAGATTTCGATACAAAATTTGAAGTCAAAACCCAAGGAGGATTTGAAAGCATTTTAATCCTTATTTACAATTTGTAATCGTCAAAACAAAGGTAAGGGAGGTTGTTTTCATTAATCTTTGATAGTTTCTTTTTTATTTAATGGGAGAATTAGATTTATAGGCTTACAAAAATGAAAAGTAAGGTTTTGATAATTTATGGCATAAATAGATGCAATGGAAGATTTAGATCGTAATTATGGTCTTTATTTCGTGTTAGGGACTGAAATCGACATTGGAGAACCCCACCAGAGGCAGTAGAATTTTGCATGATTGTGTGTGAAATTGGTTGAAAATAGTTCTAGAATATTGTTTTTGTGTGATGTATCACGTCTGTGAAGCTAAGTTTCACACTCATTAAGGTATTTCACACTTGTGAAGCCAAGTTTCACTCCAGTGAAAGTATGAATTTCACAACCATGAATGATCATGAGCCATTCACGGCTGAGTCATGAGAAGATAACCCATGACATAAGGCTTCATGCCTGTGAACATACCATTCACACCCGTGAATGCCCTATGTCCATAAATGATTAATTGAATGATATGATTGAGTGAGATTATATGCAATGTGATAATATGATTGAGAGTCATGAATATGCATTAGGTGCTTTATAATACAAAGTATATTGATGATTATGTAAAGATATAAATTGTGACCTATATTGTCATATCCGCTAATTTAGATCTAAGTCATGCGAGTTGTTAACTCAACTCGTCGGTTTGACTGATATCTAAATTTGAATTTTTATCAAAAAATAATTAAAATAATGACAATTAAGTATGAAAAATATCTAATAAAGTGTTTAAAATATTTAAATATGTTAAATTTTGGTAAAGGACTAAATTGCAAATTTTGAAAAGTTTAGGGGTTAATTTGTAATTTACCGAAAATTGGAGGATTAATTAGGATAACCATCAATTAAATATATGAATTGGGACATAAAATGCATATGGAGGCCAGCCACACCAAGTGGCAAATTTTAAGAAGCCAATTGACATGCATGAATTGGAAATTAATGAAGACTTCTAGAATGTGAGCTTAGGTGTCCCCATCTTAATGACTTTTGTCATTTTCTTCTTGATTGTTTCTTTTTTCTTATCCCTTTTGCATTGAGAATTTCTGCTTTCGCCAAACCAGCCCCACGTTCCACAAGTTTCTCCATAGCCAAAGCTTAGTTCTAGTGAAAGAAAGTGAGAAAAGAGAGAAAAAGTAAGGGGAGAAGCCATTTTCAAGCATAAAAGAGCAAAAAGAGAGAGAGATTAGGGTTATGGAGTTTCAATGAGTAAGGTTTTAATTATCTCTTTTATATTTTATGAACTCAAATTGACTAAGATTTATCTCAAAGGAGCAAAGGAAAAGGAAAAGAAAAAGAAAAGTAAAGAGAAAGCAATGAAAAGAAAAGAGAGGTTTGTGCATAACCTAAGGCAATAGCTAATTTTATTTTTTTATTTGCATGATTTGATTATATGGTATGTTGATGATTCTAAATTAATATTATTTTGTGATGAAAATCTTGGGGATTCTTGTTTGCTAGACTTAGGATTTAATTTGGTAAAAATTGAATGTGATTAGTTTGTATGCTCTTTGCTAGAAATGGATGAGAAGTGAGTATTTAAACTGTTATAACTTAATTTTTGGAATTTGGTTTTGTATGTTCTTAATTGGGTTTGAAAGCTAAGACATAGGGCTATAATTTTTATTTAGACCATACATCTGAATATGTCTATAATTTTTCAGAAAAATTCATAAAATTCGGACTTAGAATCTATCTAGAAAATTTTGGGTAGAATTGTTAGTGACCAGTTAGTGTTCATTTTATTATATCTTTTGATACAAAACTCAGAATTAAGTGATTAAAATTGCATATTAAAGATAAGATCCAGACCTAAAATTGTTAAGAAGACCATGTAACTAAGCTCAGATTGTAACAGGACCATAATTAAGGTCCAAAATAGAGAATGGAATCTGTCAATGACAAGACAATATATGAGTTGTGGAATTTTAAGAGTAAAATGATGAAAAATTTGTTATATTATGTAAATATTATTTTAATTAAGTGATTATGCGATTATTTTGAGACTTTAAATGCATGAAGAATGTGAATTTATTTGCTATGAATTTAATGAGATTGTGTAAGCCCTATAACACCTAACTAGAACCAATTTAGGATAGTTTGACATGCCAAACAGAGGGGAGTATGATGAAATTCATTAATGGTATAATTAATGAAGCCAGTGATGACACTATTATTAAAGCCGGTGATGACACTATTATTGAAGCCAATGATGATACTATTATTGAAGCCGGTGATAACACTAATATTAAAGCCGGTGATGACACTATTATTAAAGTCGGTGATGACACTTATATTTCCCGAGTGGCACTCTTAAGTGCTTGGATGGAAACTCTGTTATCCTAGTAAGGGGTTCATAGGTGTTTTAGGCATAAATATAGAAGTTATGAAAAATAAAAATGGAATTATGAATTGTAACATGGTTAATTATGATGTGTTAATAAAATAAACAAGTATGAGATAAAAGAATATAATTTTATGTCTATACATGCTAGAATACCATGATATGTATATTTTCATGAAAAGATGATTAAACATGAGTTGATATATGATAATGCATGATTGCATAAAATAGTTATTGTCTTATTTCTATGCACCACTAAGCCTAGAGCTTAGCTTGAGAGTTTTTCTCGTGCAAGTATAACAAAGACTAAGTAGTCAATAGTAGACAAAGGTAGCAGTGTCTGATCCAGTAGAATAGCTTGTATCAATACTGTAGGTCACACAATTGTTGTATTTATATTTTGAATTTTATTTTATAGTACTTGTAAAGTAAGTGCACATTTTGTAAATAATACTTTATTATATAAAATGTATTGTGTTTCTTTATTATGATTTCTTTTACAATACAAGTAAATAAATAGTAAACAATAAGTAGTAAATAAAGAAAAAAATATATGAATGATTTTCATGTATACAAAATTTAAAAAGGGATATTTTAACTGATGAAGTCAGCATAACACTCCCTTATTCGGGCATGAGTTGCTGGGGTAAGGGGGTGTTACATAGATGACATTGTGGAACTATGAAATGTAACATAAATGACATTAATATCCAGAAAGTGAATAAATATGCTCATTCTCTATTTGAAGACTAACTAAGATAGGTGACATGTCATTAAAAGGATTACAATATCATAAAATACTATGCATGTGATTATTATATTGCTCTTCAATATGGCTTATGCTAGTGTCAAAGCACTCTTGATTTGAGAAGCTCAGTGGTAGTATATCCTACTTAGGGACAAGGTAGCTTAAGCTCATGTCAGAGCGCCCTTGTGCCCATATGCATGCAGTCATTTCTTATCAGGGTGGCTTAAGCTCGTGTTAGAGCACTCCTAATTTGAGAAGCTCAATGATAGCAATGCAAACATATATAGTAGTGAGTATGGTGGCTTAAACTCATGTTAGAGTATTCCTATTTCACAACCCGCATTTGAGTGGTGGTTCGGGTCTAGTGTATTGGGCTAAGAAAACTGAAACAATAATATGAGAAATTGTAAGGCAAAGCCTTGCTTTAAAGATATTCAAAATGTAGTGAATCATAATACAGTCACATCATGAAAAAAGGATTATGGAAACCAATAATCATATGAATGATGTTAAAAGCCTGTTATTTCAAAATATGATGAAATTCAATGTGACTATGATCGATATACAATATGGTTATATAATATAGTTTCACTTATGATAATTATGTCATGGATGTAATTAGATCATGAAATTTAATATGTATGTTTTACTTCGATGTACATATGGCATGGCTGAGTATGCTGGTATTACATGTTTTGAATATTATAATATTAATGAACAATATAGACAAGTCAACATGAATAAAGTAAGTCAATATGTGATATGCAAATGATGATATGGTTAAGCACACATGTATGTTCTGATTATGAATGCTATGTTAATATTCAAATGGATGTTAAAATTTAAATGATTATATGTACCATTAAGCTTTCAGTAGCTTAGTATGTGAGTTTCTTGCATGCATGTTTTGAGCCAGTAGATTGTTAAGTTGGTAAGAAAAGAAGATCAAGCTAGTCAGAGTTGACCCATGTGGCTCTGTTTTCTATTATTTTATTTTATTTCATTCATTCCATTTGTTTTCCACACATTATGGATTAGAAGCAGATAATTGAATTATATTTTTATTAAGTATGGATTTTTATAATAAGGGATTTTGATGCTCAGGATTGTTTGATATGACTATGGTTGTGATTCAAATACATAAAGGAAGTTTTATCTCTTTATATATTAGATTGATTCAGAACTAATACTGTTAATACAAACATAAATTAGAAAAGTTTTAATTCAGACAAGTAGACTCAAATCTAGTTGTGTAGTGTTCGTGTGTACAATGTGGTTCGCCTGGCTATACGAGAGGGCGCTACAATACTCCATATCATTCCATACATTTGCTTGTTTATAAACTCATATCATGTATCATTACTTTATTTTCATACATTTTATGACTTTAAGTATGCTTCATATTTATCAATTCACATGTGTTTTGCATTATTCAACATTTCTATGTGCACCATATTATGCCATAATGTATCAAAATAATATGATCATAATATATGGATGCTCATATCTTAAGTCCAAGTTGAGCCTTTCATAATCTTGTGTGATCATCAAATATCTCATACAATATAATCATGTAATCATGTTTACATATTCATAATACTAATGATTTCTTGACCCTTATATCATTTATGTATGTCATTCATTCTAAGTTGTAACATTATCATGTATAGCTCATATCATACTTCTAGGTTTTCAAGCCTTAAACCATTCAATTCTACATTGAAAAATTCTTTTTTGATATTTTAAAACCTCTACATACAATTTAGAAATCCTTTCACATAAAATAGGGTTAGAAACATCATTATGGAGAGAAACATTATCATTGGGCATTCGACTTGCTAATGCGAACACAATAGAGTGAAGTGCGTTGGGTGCTAGGTGATGTATGTCGCACATGTGACACCTTGCTGCATGATCAAGAAAAGCCTTTTAGGCTGTGTCATGTGTGCAATAGCCCATTGCATACACAATAAAACCCTCTTCTACACTTAATGTGTGAGTGGTGAAGCCATCATTCATGAGTCGGAAAAGTCCCCTCTTATTTTTAACACTTTTATCAAATAAAAAACATATCAAAACATGTTTTTATCAATCCTAACTCCATTTTATGAATTAAAACTCCTAAAACTTCAACTCAAACATGTATAAATCTAACCAATGTCAATCATACTCAAAGTTTTCCATTTCTGATGTCTTTTCCATTTGAATTCATTACACTTGCCTTTAAAGGCATATCAATATCATTTGTTGAAGTTCAAATTGTAATACCCCTCTATACAGTCAAGGCAAACCTCACTGTACAAATGGATGTCGCATGACTGAATTTATCTAAAATTATTTTGAATTAAAACTTTTCTTTATAAAACATTATATCTAATTAACATGCACTATAAAATAATCAAGTTTTACTTGCTGCATAAATTCTTATATGTATCTAAATAATAATTATAAACTGGTTTGAGCGACATTAGCCCTTATTACAAAATCATTCCTTATTTAAAAATATTCCAATTATTTGTTTCCATCCCATGACATGAGAAATAAATAAATAAAATAATAAAATAGAACCAACACAGGTCAACTCTGACTGCTCTGACTTATCATTTTGTCAACTGAATAGTTTAACGGCTTCAAACCTGCATGTAGGTTACTGAAAGCTTAATGGTACATATAAGTATTGAAATTCTAACATGCATTCACATATTTGCATAACATTCAAATTTACAATCATACATGTATGCTTAACCATACTGTTATGAATAAATAAATGTACATATCAACATAATATCTCATTCATTCTGAATTGATTTAATTTCAATACATTCATGACATATATAGCATAAGTGATTTAATCATCATAATAACAATGCATTTCATTCTTAACATTTCTATATCATCATAGTCATAGTAATTTCATCATATGTTGTAAGTATCCTAATTTTTAGTTCTATATACATAATTGACTACTAGTTTCCATATTTTCTTTTCCAGGATGTAACTAGAATCTAATTTTCATCATTCTGAATTACTTTTTATATTACTGGTTTTACAGTATCACTGTGTACTCCATTACAAATAACTGTATTCTAAATTTCCATTTATTGTATTCTAAATTATCATTTACTATTTTTTTAGCCCAATACTCTAGACTCGAACTACTCGAATGCGGGTTGTGAAATAGGAGTGCTCTTACCCTAACTTACGCCACTCTACTCACTGCTGTACATATCTATATTGCTACTACCAAACTTCTCAAATTAGAAGTGCTCTTACTCATGCTTAAACCACCCTGATGATTAAACATAATATCTGCATGCATATGAGTATAATGACGCTCTTACCCGAACTTAAGCCATTTTATCTCTAACTAGTCGGGAGCGCTCTTATCCGATATTAAGTGTAACACCCTCTTACCCCACTTTTATTCAGCAAGGTAAGTGAGTATTATCTGTCTAACTGTTTCATAAAATTAATGAAATGAAGAATAATTTTTTTTCGAAAATATTGCAGATACTGAAATAAAAATTAATATAAGCACAAATATTCAAAATTTTATTTATTTATAAAGTACATTAATTTACATTATAATTCATGTCTATAATACATATCATAGGAAATAAAACCATAATTTAATTTTTTATAAAATATACCAAAAAGAAAACCCAAAGTTTTTTGCTGCTTCCTTCCGGGTACCCTTCTTCTTCTGACAATCTATTTTATACGGCTACCTTTTTAAACCTGCGCAAGAAGAAACCACCTGCGCTAAGCTAATAGCTTAGTGGTGCTTCAATGATAAAAATTTTACATATGCATATTTGATTACATGTCATTTATAAATTTAACAAGTAAGACATAAAATAAGGAATTATATAAAATCAAACAATTTCATCAAGCATATAATATTTAACAATTTAATTCATATAACATTATCATAATGACATACTTTAACATGATAATTATCTTTCATTTTTCTTGTGCCCATAACACCTATAACCGAACTATCTAATAAGAATAACAAGATTGTCATTCCCGGTTTTCATAATATAGCGCCGAACGCTTTTATAATAATGTTATTACTGACTTTTATTATATTGACATTACCGGTTTAATAATTTTGCGTCGAGCGCATTTATAAATTGTTATTACCGGCTTTCATATTTGGCACCAAGTGCCTAAATCCCCTGATTGACATGCCAAACTATTTTCTATTCTAGTTCTAGCCTAGGTTTCTTTGGGCTTAACTATTTTTGTTTTAATTCCCAATATTTTAAAAAATGTCAATATTATCCAATTATCATATTTATGCTTATTTATTTTTGTTCTTTATTCCCATTATTATCGTACTAAAATCTCATACATAAATAATTTTTTAAACATTTATAATTATCAATAAATTAAATATTCATATTAATTATTACATATAAAAATCACAACACATGCAAAAGCCCAAGATTTCATGTTTTTACCTATGGTAGATTTCAGACCTATTTTTTTGGGCTTCATGTTTAGCCCATTTATAATTCGAATTTAGAGTTATGACCTTCTAACAATTTGTATCTTATTGTCTTAGATTTCAGATGCATCAATAATCACTTAAATCCCATTTTTCTATCAAAAGTTATGGTTAATTTAATACTGAATCATCACAGATATTTCTGCCCAGAATTTTCTGGACAGATTCTAGGTTTGAAGTTCATGCATTTTTCTGGGAAAATATAGACATAATTAGATATTATGTCTGAATAATAATTAAAGCCCTGTGTTTTAGTTTTCATTTCCAACAAATAACATACAAAAAGGAGTTCTAGAACTCAAGTTATCATCAAAATAATCAGGGTTATTATGGAATTCTGTACCCGAGCCATTAATTGGTATCAATCCATATTTCAACCACATTTATCATTTGCATTCATTTTAATACTAAAATTTCTAGAATTACAACTAAATTCAGGTTTCTCAATTATTTCACACCATTTGGTTCCATTTCCATGTAAAATATTAAAAACAACAACTAATTACATTACATATCAAACACACAATCATATTAAACTTTAACACCTAATTACACACATATGAACATCATGTAATTTTTTTTTTATCAATGAAGCACATACCTAATCAGTCGAAAACATGCACTTATCTTCCCATTCCCACTAAATTTAGAATCGTTAAAACCTATAACTCTGATACCAAAATTTGTAACACCCTCTTACCCCGCTTTCATTCAGCAAGGTAAGTGAGTATTGTCTGTCTAACTGTTTCATAAAATTAATGAAATGAAGAATAATTTTTTTTTCAAAAATATTGCAGGCACTGAAATAAAAATTAATATAAGCACAAATATTCAAAATTTTATTTATTTATAAAGTATATTAATTTACATTATAATTCATGTCTATAATATTTACCATAGGAAATAAAACCACAATTTAATTTACATAATTTTTTTATAAAATATACCAAAAAGAAAACCAAAAACTTTTTGCTGCTTCCTTTCAAGTACTCTTCTTCTTCTGACAATCTATTTTCTATGGCTACCCTTCTAAACCTGCGTGAGAGGAAACCACCCGCGCTAAGTTAATAGCTTAGTGGTGCTTCAATAATAAAATTTTTACATATGCATATATGATTACATGTCATTTATAAATTTAATAAGTAAGACATAAAATAAGAAATTATATAAAATCAAACAATTTCATCGAGCATATAATATTTAACAATTTAATTCATATAACATTATCATAATGACATACTTTAATATGATAATTATCTTTCATTTTTCTTGTGCCCATAACACTTATAATCGAACTATCTAATAGGAATAACGAGGTTGTCATTCCCAGTTTTCATAATATAGCGCCGAGCGCTTTTATAATAATGTCATTACCAGCTTTTGTTATATTGCCATTACAGGCTTAATAATTTTGCGCTGAGTGCATTTATAAATTTCCATTACCGGCTTTTATATTTGGCACCGAGTGCCTAAATCCCCTGATTGGTATGCCAAACTATTTTCTATTCTAGTTCTAGCCTAAGTGTCTTTGAGCTTAACTATTTTTGTTTTAATTCCCAATATTTTCAAAAATGTCAATATTATTCAATTATCATATTTATGCTTATTTATTTTTGTTCTTTATTCCCATTATTATCGTACTAAAATCTCACACATAAACAATTTGTTAAAAATTTATAATTATCAATAAAGTAAATATTCATATTAATTATTACATATAATAATCACAACACATGCAGAAGCCCAAGATTTCATGTTTTTACCTATGGCAGATTTCAGACCTATTTTTTTTGGGTTTCATTTTTAGCCCATTTATAATTCGAATTTAGAGTTATGGCCTTCTAAAAATTTGTATCTTATTAGCTTATATTTCATATGCATCAAAAATAACTTAAATCCCATTTTTCTATCAAAAGTTATGGTTAATTTATTACTGAATCATCACGGATATTTCTGCCCAGAATTTTCTGGACAGATTCTAGGTTTGAAGTTCATGCATTTTTTTGGGAAAAGCTAGACATAATTAGATGTTATGGTCTGAATACAAATTAAATCCTTTTGTGTCTTAGCTTTTATTTACAATAAAGAACATACAAAAAGGAGGTCCAAAACTCAAGTTATCATCAAAATAGTCAGGGTTGTTCATGGAATTCTGTACCCGAGCCATCAATTGGTATCAATCCATATTTCAACCACATTTATCATTTGCATTCATTTTAATACTAAAATTTCCAGAATTACAACTACATTCAGGTGTCTCAATTATTTCACACCATTTGGTCCCATTGCCACATAAAATATCAAAAGCAACAACTAATTACATCACACATCAAACACACAATCATATTAAACTTTAACACCTAATTACACATATATGAACATCATGTAAAATTTTTATCAATGAAGAACATAACTAATCAACCTTGGCTCTTCCCTTAATCCTTTTTTTTCCCTTATTAGCTAGCTTTTTTCTTGCCTTTGTCACCTTCTTGAGGGCCTCTCCCTTGTTCACTTATTTTTCCTACACAACCATACCACATCTCAATTCCAATATCCATTTTCAATGCTTTTCATGTCTATATAGTATTCCAATGTTCCTAATATATTTTACACCTTAATTGAGCTAAAATGTACTAAGTTTAAACTTTTCTCTTGCTATATCATAGCTGCCCAAAAACTATATCCTAGTTCCCAATTCATTTTCTTCAATTCAACACTCAAATCATACTTCACTTATCACCAATTATTGTGTTTCCATATTAATTTCAATTTTTCCTAATTGCTTTAACTATGGCAGCCCCTCATTCATCCCTTAACATCATATTTTCTTCAGTTTTAAGCCATAAAATAATTAACTAACTTCAATTATCATTAATTCAAAGTTTAATTACACTTTCATCAACTAATCACAAACTTAAATTTCTATGTTCAATCTTGCAACATAACCTATATCTATCAACCCTAATCACATTTATCATCAATATGGATCTCAAATGGAAGGGAAAAGGTTGAATTTAAGAAGAATAAACTAACCTTAAGTGTTCTCCAAGGTGGGCCAAAATTGCTCCTGCTCTTTTCCCTTTTTCTTCTTTTTTCTTCCTTCCTTCTTGCTCCAAGGTGACTATTCTGTATTTATACATTCACGAGCATGAAACTTGACTTCATGGGCATGATATATCAGTCTATAACAATTTTCCAGTTCTGTCTTAGGCTAGTTTCACATACAACATGCATTGGTTCTAAGACTAATCAATATTAGCCACTCCTATCAACACTTTCAAATAATTTCAACATTTAAAACAACTATAAACATGTATATTATCATACTTCATCAATTAAACTAGGCTCAGTGCCTTATTTAATAATACCATAACATCCATTCATATTCAATTGTCATTATATAAATTTCTTTATTCATCTCGGTATTCAATAAACTAATTACCTCTATTTCAGCAACTATAATTACCACATTACATGCCACATAACATATCAAAATTCATATCACATATCACAAACACAAAAATAATCGAATTAAAATGCATATATGTATGAACCTTGATAATTAGAGCCTAACACTCTATTCCCTCTTATGTCTACTGTGTTTGAGGGTTATCTCCACCCTCTGTTTCAAATCCTAACATGAAATCATAAACTAAATTAACATTTAATACTGCTATTGAATCTATTTAAGCCATAAACTATAAAAACCTTAACTTTTCTTTGATTTAAGCCTGTAAACCTTAATTCCCATTTAATTTGAATTGAACTAAATCAAAGATTAATGGAAAAAAATATTCCTTACCTCTGTATTGTTAAACCTTGAGGGGTATTTCTGTCATTTTAATGATAACAAATAATATATCAATATTGTATTTAACATATTTGTTTTTCTAAGTATATTATATAGGACATGGATTAAAATTGCAAGAATGGAAAATTGAAAGAATAATCCTTGAAAGACAAATTTCAAAGAAGTAGCATGTTCACTACCGTGACTCTATGAGTCATTCCCGTGAAAGAAGCTAACCGTTACCAAAACCAACTTTTGAAGTTCACGGTCATGAAGGAAAAACAAACCGTGAAGTGGACATTTCAGCCACTCCTGTGAATAAAGGTGTCACCACTTGGATCACGGCTGAAAAGCTTGTCAGGCCCGTGAATGAGTATGTCACGCCCGTGACTCTATATGTCAAAACATTCCAGAGAGCTTCACGACCAAGGTCACCACTTCAGTCACGACTTGGGAAGAAATGTCACCCCTGTGACAAGCATAGTCACGCCTGTGAACAATGAAAGAGAAAAATGTCAGGCGTAATTTTTTGGTTGGTACAACGGCTAGTTCCATATTTAATGCACCCCAAGGGCTATATTCATCCATAGGAGTATAAATGGAAGTCATTTTATGCATTAAGAACAAGAGAATGAAGAGAATAACAATAGAATAACATATACTTCGAATTTAAGCTATTTGTACTTTCATACTTTGAGAACAAAATCTATTCTCTGTAAAAATCTTTTTGCTCTTCATATTTGAGCAATTACGATTAATAAGTGGTTCTCTCTGTAATCTTTACTCAAGTAAGCTTTAGGTATTTCTGGGTTAAGAGTAGAACACTTGTAAGGATTAGTTGTATGAGCCTTCAAAACACAAATTAAGAGGTTGTTTTGTGTGAGCCTGTAAAAACACAAAGAGAAGGTTGTTTGTGTGATCCTGTAAAAACACAAAGAGAAGGTTATTTGTGTGAGCCTGTAAAACATAAGGAATTGGTTATTGTGTGAGCCATTAAAACACAAGGGATTTTTGGGATAGGTGTGAGCCATTGTGAGAAATACCATAGTTGGGAGTGAGCTTGTAAAACTCCATTATAACACTTAGTGTGTTAGTGAAACTTCCAATTGCGATTGGGGAGAGGAATAGGGTTTGTTAACACCCGAACCTCTATAAATCTTTGTGTCTGATTTTCTCTATCCCTCCTAAAATTAATTACTTATTTCCGCACTTTAAAGTTTAATTTTTTGGAACTCCAATTCAACCCCCCTTCTTGGTCTAATATCTGGGCAACAATTGGTATCAGAGCTTTGTCTAGCATCGAAGCCTAAAAAGCGCTAGTAAAGAGTAAGATATGGCCAGTGAAGAATTCCAAAGTCTCAAACCTTACTTTGATGGAGCAAATTATGCCCATTGGAAGTTTAGGATGGAGACATACTTGGATAGTGAAGGAATTGAAGTCTGGGATAGTGTACGAAAAGAATGGACACCACCAACTAGAAGAGGAGTTGATCGTGAAGAAGAAATCCTATCAAGAGATGATTGGACAGAGCCTCAAAGAAGAGCAAATTTCAAAAACAAGAAGCCAATGACAATCCTATCAAGCTCATTATCTATTGAAGAATGTGGGAGAATACAACACTGCTCAACAGTATATAGCATGTGGAAGAAATTGGAGAACTATTATGAGGGAACTAAGCAAGTCAAATCCAAGAAGATTCAACTTCTAACCTCAGAATATGAGCTCTTCAAGATGAAATCCAATGAGTCAATCACTGACATGACCAATCATCTTCTATCCATTATAAATGGAATGAGGAAACTTGGGAAGCATCTGAGTTTGGAAGATGTAAACAATAAAATCCTGAGAAGTGTTCCTCTTAAAAACTATGGTTCAAGAGTTGCTAGCATAGAAGAAGCAAATGAAGATATGAGCATCATGAATACTGATGTGCTGATTGACAAACTTCTCACACATGAGATGGCAGTGAAGAGAGATAGAGAGCTTGAAGCAGAGCCAGAGAAAAGAAAATCCTTAGCACTCAAAGCCTCTACTTCAAAATCTTAAGAAGAAAGTGAAGATGATGAAGAAATGAGTGATGATGAAAATGAGGATATCGCTATGCTTTCAAGGAGATTAAAAAGAATCATTGAGAAGAAAATGAGCAATTCCAGAAAATTCAGACAAAGAAACCTCAAACAAACTTCTAATGACACACATAGAAGTAAGGAAGAGGTAAAATGCTATGAATATGGAAAGAAAGGACATATCAAACCAGAATATCCAAGGCTCAAGAAGCATAAGAGCAAATACCAAAGAGACAATGGGGAGAAAGGTCACAAAGTCACATGGGATGACGAAAGCTCTTCAAGTGAAAAAGATGATAATGAAACTGAAGAGGTCAACCTATGCTTCATGGTTATTGAGGATCATGTCTCGGACAAAGTAAGATCACTACACTCATACTCTTTCAATAATGATAGTAGTGATAATGATAGTAATAGTGATAGTGATGATGATGATGATGAGCAAAGCCTAATAGAAGAATTAAATATAGAATTACAGAAATATAGAACTAAATTTATTACCTATAGAAATAATATCTCTAATTTGAAAAATAAGATAGATGGTTTAGAAAAAGAGAACATAAAGCTTAAAACATCTAATGAATCTCTTCAAAAGTCATTAGATGAATATTCATCAAGACCCTCAACAGCTTCCTTGTTAAAAGAAAATAATACTTTGAAAAATGAAGTTGAGGAACTTAGAAATTCCATTTCTAAATTTCACAAAGGTAAAAAGAGCTTAGATACTCTCATTGTGTCTCAAAGATCACCCTTAATTAGACATGGTCTAGGATTTAAGAACACATCATCATCTTCTCACAAAACTATATTTGTTAAATCTAAAGAATCTCACATCTCCACACCTGTTAGAACTGCACCAAGAAATAAGATTGTTAAACATTCTATGCAGAAAAAAATAATCATGCCTTTATATATAAGAAGCAAACATCTAGAAAAATGCAAATTAATCATGATTGTGCATGCCATTGTTCTCAAAATTAGTCTAATAGAATTATGGCATTCAAATACATTGTAAGACCAAAAAACAAGTTTAGACCGAAACAATGTAATTATTGTATGAAAATTGGTCACATAAATAAACATTGCTGGATAAGGAAGGCTCATTGGGAACCTTCATGTGCTAACCCCCAAGGACCTAAACTTCTTTGGGTAACTAAAAATCATAATTGATTTGTAATTCTATAGGTATGCCTCGAGTCCACAATAAACAAAAATGCTTGGCTAGTAGACAGTGGATGCTCAAGGCATATGACAGGAGACAAAGAACTTTTCAATGAAATCAAAAGTATCGATGGAGGTAAAGTTACCTTTGGAAACAATACAAAGGGTAAGGTTATTGGCATTGGTTCTATTGGTGTTAATGGTACTACTTTTATTAAGGATGTCTTACTTGTTGATGGCTTAAAACATAACTTGTTAAGTGTAAGTCAATTATGTGATAAAGGAAACAAAGTAATCTTTACTTCAAATGAATGTCTTGTGATCTCTATCGATGGTCAAAAAATATTCAAAAGAAATAGAGATATCAATACATATATAATAAACTTACATGAACTATCTAACCATTCCTCTAAGTGTCTTGTGACTACTAGTGATGAATCTTGGCTGTGACATAGAAGACTTGGTCATGTTAACATGGACTTAATACAAAGTCTCAGTACAGGAGAACTAGAAAAAGGACTGCCAAGAGTTAAATATGAAAAAGGCAAGACATGTGATCATTGTCAGAGAGGAAAGCAACACAAGTCATCTTTCAAAGCCAAAAACATAGTAAGTACTTCAAAACCTCTTCAACTCTTGCATTTAGACTTGTTTAGACCTACTAGAATTGCTAGCTTAGGTGGAAAACATTATGCATTTGTCATCGTGGATGATTACTCTAGATTTACTTGGGTAATTTTCTTAGCTCAAAAGAGTGATGCTTTTGAAAATTTCAAAAACTTTGCTAAAAGAGTTCAAAATGAAAAAGGGTACTGTATTTCAAAAATAAAGAGTGATCATGGGAAAGAATTTGAAAATGAAAACTTTGAAAGCTTTTGTCTTGAACATGACATTTCACATAATTTCTCATCTCCTAGGACACCTCAACAAAATGGGGTAGTTGAAAGGAAAAATCGAACTTTAATTGAAATGGCTAGAACAATGCTTAATGAATATGAATTACCAACTTATTTTTGGCCAGAAGCCATAAACACTGCATGTTATATTTCAAATCGAGTTTTTAAAAGACCTCTTTTAAACAAAACCTCATTTGAGCTATGGAATGGAAGAAAGCCCTTGATATCATACTTTAGAGTATTTGGATGCAAGTGTTTTATATGAACACCAAGGACAATCTTGGAAAATTTGCCTCTAAATCTGATGAAGGTATCTTTTTAGGATACTCTACAACCAGCAAAGCATATAGAGTATTTAATAAAAGATCATTGACGGTTGAAGAATCCATGCATGTTGTTTTTAATGAATCTAGTAGACTTGATCTTGTGAAAGATAGTGTTCTTGATGATGTTGTAGGTAATATGGAAAAACTTGATATTGGAAATGGAAAAGAAGAAAATGATCAAGAAAATTTACTGCAAAATGACATTCTACCTCAAAATCAAGAACAAATTAATCAAGAACTTCCAAAAGAATGGAGAATGATGAAAGATCATCCAAAAGAGCAAATAATTGGTGATCTATCAAGGGGAGTAAGTACTAGATCTCATTTCAAACATTTAGTCACTGACATTGCTTTTATTTCTCAAGTTGAGCCTAAAAATATTGATGAGGCTCTTAATGATGAAAGTTGGATAATAGCCATGCGAGAGGAACTCAACCAATTTGAGAGAAATAAGGTATGGAACCTAGTTCTTAGACCCAAGGATCATCAAATCATAGGCAGCAAATGGGTATTTAGAAACAAATTAGATGAACAAGGGTTAATAACCAGGAATAAGGCAAGACTAGTTGCAAAAGGATATAATCAGGAAGAAAGTATAAATTATGATGAAACATATGCACCTGTAGCTAGATTAGAAGCTATAAGAATACTCTTAGCATATGCATGTCACATGAATTTTAAACTTTTTCAAATGGATGTGAAAAGTGCATTTCTAAATGGTTATATAGATGAAGAAGTGTATGTAGAACAACCACCAGGTTTTGAAAGCTATGATTTGCCAAATCATGTTTTTAAACTTTCAAAAGCTTTGTATGGTTTAAAACAGGCTCCAAGAGCTTAGTATGAGAGGCTAAGTTCTTTTTTTATTAGAAAATAGCTTTACAAAGAGAAATGTTGACACTACACTATTCATCAAAAAGCATAAGCATGATATACTAATTGTTCAAATTTATGTTGATGATATAATATTTGGTTCTACTAATGAATTGCTTTGTCAAGAATTTGCTAAGTGTATGACTAGGGAATTTGAAATGAGCATGATGGGAGAACTTAAGTATTTCCTTAGTCTACAAATAAATCAAAGCAATGAAGGCATATTCATCAACCAATCCAAATATGCCAAAGATTTAATCAAGAAATTTGGTATGGAAGGATGCAAAAATGCCAAGACTCCTATGAGCACATCAACAAAATTGGACAAAGATGAAAAGGGTAAGAGCATTAATAAAAAGCTTTATAGAGGCATGATCGGATCACTTTTATATCTTACTGCTTCTAGACCTGATATTATGTATAGTGTTTGCTTATGTGCACGATTTCAATCATGTCATAAAAAATCTCATTTAAATGATGTAAAAAGAATTTTAAGATATTTACATGGATCATTGCATCTAGGTTTATGGTATCCTCGAAATTCATCTTTTTATATTATAGGATATTCAGATGCAGACTATGCTGGTAGTCTTTTAGATAGGAAAAGTACTTCAGGTACTTATCACTTCATTGGAGAATGTTTAGTTTCTTGGTTTAGCAAGAAATAAGTTTCAGTTGCTCTCTCAACTGCTGAAGCTGAATATGTAGCAGCTGGATGTTGTTGTACACAAAATCTTTGGATGAAACAACAACTTAAGGACTATGGTCATGAGATGAACCATATACCTATAAAATGTGACAATACAAGTGCTATAAATCTTTCAAAGAATCCTATTCAACACTCTAGAAGCAAACATATTTACATTAGACACCACTTTATTAGAGATCATGTTCAATATGGAGATGTTGCATTAGAATTCATAAGCACAGAAAATCAATTAGCAGATATTTTCACTAAGTCTCTAAATGAGGAAAGATTTAATTTCATTAGAAGAGAACTTGGTATGATTGATGGATTAATCTTGTGATTGCAAAAATATGAAATTTTAATTGTTGATCTTAAATCATATCACAAGTTATAAGATAGAAATTTTGATGAAAATTCATGTTTTAAGGAGTAGAATCTTTATTGAAATGATTTAGTCTTGTTTTAGGACTTAATTTTTATTTGATGAAAATTTAAGGGAGTCACGCCCGTGACTTAAATGGCCCAAAGTGGCAGTGTCGTTCACGACTTGGTTCACGATATGGTTTACGGCTTCAAGTGGTGAAAATTTATTTTCATGGCTTGAGTCACGCCCGTGAAAAGAGACTTTCACGCCCATGACACATTTTCACTCCCGTGAACAATTACACCCAAAAAACTCACAGAAGCTTTCACGCCTTGTGTCACGGCTTGCTTCATGGGCATAAGTAGTGAAATTCAACAGTTCACGCCCGTGACCATTTATTCACCCCCGTGACTGATGATCATTCACGCCCGTGATATTCAAAGATCACGCTTGTGAACGTATTCACGTCTTCATTCACGGGTGGAACACTCCTTCAGCAAACCGTGAACACGACCATTCACGCCCGTGAATACTTACTTCACACCCGTGAATACTTACTTCACACCCGTGAATACTGACTGATGATCATTCACGCCCGTGATATTCAAAGATCACACTTGTGAACATATTCACGTCTTCATTCACGGGTGGAACACTCCTTCAGCAAACCGTGAACACGACCATTCACGCCCGTGAATACTTACTTCACACCCGTGAATACTTACTTCACGCCCATGAATGTATCGAATATATAAGAGAACAGCTGGTTACAACCTTCATTTCAACTCTCATCTCCCAAAACCGCTCTCATTTACTCTCATTCATTAATACATTGAAGATTCCGGCCCCAAAGACTCAAAGTTTTCTTATAAAAACCACCAAAAGTTCAAATCTTCATCAGAAATCATACATTTCTAGGGTTTCCTTGAGTTTTTTGTCCAAATCTTTCCAACTTCATCTTCAACAAATTTCTTCAAAAATGGAGTCTGCTTCATCCAAGGGAAAGAGAAAGAAGTCCCATGCTCCTAAGAGGTATGCAGATTACCTCATGAACCGCATTCCGGAGAATTGTCATCCTCGGAATGCAACTTTGAAGAAGAGATCTCTTTTGTCATCACGGTCCTTCGATTGGGAGATAGTCCGAAGTCTCGGGTTTGAGACGACTATGACAGAGCAACTACAAGCCTATCATCTTAGAGATTTTGTGAAATTCATCAGCCAACTCTGAGGGAGCCAACACTGGAATATCTCAGCACATGGCAGGTTTCACCTATAGGAGAGGTGAAATTCCAACTTTGCAACAATCCTAACACCCTCAGCGCCATCGCATTTGGGGAATTGTTCAACCTACCATCTGATGGCATTCTAAATGATACTGAGATAAAATTCTCTGCCCCACGAGCCTGGACACACTTTGGCACCGATTGTAGCTGGGATGTCAAGAAGACAAAGAGCACACATCTCAAGGCTCCAGTGCACAGGTATTTGCATAAGTTCCTAACTTATAGCATTTTTTCTAGGGGAGAAAGTAATGGGACAATTAGGAAGTCAGAACTATTCCTCCTTGAGATGGCTCGCAGAGGAGTCACATTAGCACTTTCCAGATGGTTTGCTAACCATCTTCTCTCCATAGCCACCAAGCCCACAAGAGATATTTTGATTAGGGCATATGTCACCCATATCGCAGTGAAGCTCAATTATTTGAAGTTGGATGCACATCACTTCACCATCATCCCTGCACATCCTAGAGATCGCTTGGATGTCGAGTCGTTCATCAAGATAAGAGCGACTATCAAAATCGTTTTCCAAAATAATATCTTCTATAGCTTCACTGACACTGCTGGGGAGATTATTTGGGAAGATAATGACACAGAGGATTTTAAAGCAGGCCTCCAGGGAGTCCAGCAGAAGAAGAGGGCTCGGGTTGAGGAAACACCTCCAGCAGCCGAGCAGGACATCGGACAGTCCTCAGCTTCCACACCGTCCTTAGCGCAGCAGGTGGTTGACCTCTTGGCACCACGTTTTGAGCAGCTGCAGACTTCGATGGATGAGAGGTTGGAGAACCTCAAAGACTTCATGGAGTCTCAGATGGACAACCTTGAGGCTGAAGTGGCTAGGCTTCGTAATAGGATGTCTGGCTAGGAGATAGGCTAAAGTGTAGCCTAAATTTGATTGTTTTTAGCTTGTTTGCTATATTTATGTTTGCTTGTGTGTAGGAAATTTTTAAATTTCCTTTCTAAATATTTTAACTTAGTTTGTATCCTTTCCTTTATGCTATATATATTTGTTTTTGTTTACTTCAATATTCATATCCTTTTTGATTGATGACAAAAGGGGGAGAAAACTAGTAATATATGATAGGCAATATATGATAGGGAGAATGGTATCAAACTAGCAACATAAGATCAAACTAACAATATATATTAAGGTAAATGAATTTTGAATCAAATAATTAAAATTGAATTGACTTTGAAATGGATTTATATATTAAGGTAAATGAATTTTGAATCAAATAATTAAAATTGAATTGACTTTGAAATGGATTAAAAATCTTGATTCAAAATTTCATATGCAAAGTGTATAATTGGAAAATTGAGCTTTATATACCTTAGATATACCTTAAGTATACTTTGCATATACCTTAAAGCAAGTTACAAATATAAATATGCCATGTTATACCTTAAATATACCTTACATATACTTCATGTCTTAAAAAAGAATTATGGTATATATTGGATATACTTCTCATATAACTTGCATATACTTAAAATCTAGTTTAATGCTACATCATTATTTACTATTCTTGCACATTATAAATTTTTTATCCTAAGTATATTTTGAGGGGGAGACTTCTCAAAATCACATATTGCTAGATTATTTATCACCATCAAAAAGGGGGAGATTGTTAAACCTTGAGGGGTATTTCCATCATTTTAATGATAACAAATAATATAACAATATTGTATTTAACATATTTGTTTTTCTAAGTATATTATACAGGACATGGATTAAAATTGCAAGAATGGAGAATTGAAAGAATAATCCTTGAAAGACAAATTTCAAAGAAGTAGCATGTTCACTGCCGTGACTCTATGAGTCACTCCTGTGAAAGAAGCTAACCGTTACCAAAACCAACTTTTGAAGTTCATAGTCATGAAGGAAAAACAAACCGTGAAGTGGGCATTTCAGTCACCCCCGTGAATAAAGGTGTCACCTCCGTGAAGATTCATGCAATTTCATCCAGAGAGCTTCACGACCAGAGTCACCACTTGGATCATGGCTGGGAAGCTTGTCACGCCCGTGAATGAGTATGTCATGCCCGTGACTCTATATATCAAAACATTTCAGAGAGCTTCACGACCAAGGTCACCACTTCAGTCACGGCTTGAGAAGAAATGTCACCCCTGTGACAAGCATAGTCACGTTCGTGAACAATAAAAGAAAAAAATGTCAGGCCCGATTTTTTGGTTGGTACAATGGCTAGTTTCATATTTAATGCACCCCAAGGGCTATATTCATCCATAGGAGTATAAATGGAAGTCATTTTATGCATTAAGAACAAGAGAATGAAGAGAATAACAATAAAATAACATATACTTCGAATTTAAGCTATTTGTACTTTCATACTTTGAGAATAAAATCTATTCTCTGTAAAAATCTTTTTGCTCTTCATATTTGAGTAATTAAGATTAATAAGTGGTCCTCTCTGTAATCTTTACTCAAGTAAGCTTTGGGTATTTCTGGGTTAAGAGTAGAACACTTGTAAGGGTTAACAAATTAAGAGGTTGTTTGTGTGAGCCTGTAAAAACACAAAGAGAAGGTTGTTTGTGTGATCTTGTAAAAACACAAAGAGAAAGTTGTTTGTGTGAGCCTGTAAAACACAAGGAATTGGTTATTGTGTGAGCCATTAAAACACAAGAGATTTTTGGGTTAGGTGTGAGCCATTGTAAGAAACACCATAGTTGGGAGTGGGCTTGTAAAACTCCATTGTAACACTTAGTGTGTTAGTGAAACTCCCAATTGTGATTGGGGAGAGGAGTAGGGTTTGTTAACACTCGAACCTCTATAAATCTTTGTGTCTGATTTTCTCTATCCCTCCTAAAATTAATTACTTATTTCCGCACTTTAAAGTTTAATTTTTTGAAACTCCAAATCAACCCCTCTTCTTGGTCTAATATCTGGGCAACATGTATTAACAATTTTAGAAGGATTTTCATTCTAAAATCGTATTCTTATGCTATTTGGTTTTGACTTTGATTTCTATACAGAAATTCTTGTTTTGGAACTCCAAGATCAGATTGCAGCAATCTACTTCTTTTATATGTTTTGTAAATTATGTTGTAAAAATTAAATTTTAAGAATTTCTTTTGATGTAAATTTATGGCATGTAGGATTTATAAGGAATGCATTTTGTAATTTTATATATCTAGTATTATTTGTAAAAATATTTCTATATATTATGGTTTAATTGAATGAGTTCTTTTAAATCAAAATATTTCCATCACTAGTTATATATATAAATGGGAAGAAAAAAATATAGAAATAAATATTTCGCTCATAATAAACTCGAAAAACAAATTCAATAATTTGAACATTGGTTTTAAGACAGATGAGTTTAGTAGTACTTCCATATCCTATTAACGACTAGTAGGGTAAGGGAACACTACATTTAGTGGTATCAAATCTCAGGCTAATTCATTCTTAATCAGTGGGTGTAAAATAGAATATGTGTCTTATGCATATGCATAAAATGCTACAATTATCTGACTTGGGTCCCTTCTTTTGGTTTATAGGTGGATATGGATTCGGGATCGGAACAAGATTTCTCGGAAGAGAACTGAGTAACAGTTTTTCAGACTCAACCAATCTCAGACAACCTCCATCAGTGAGAGATTCTGGGCCGAGTGTAGTAGCTCCATCTAGAGTAGAGGGACAAACTAATTTAGGACAGGAACCTCTTATGGAACATATAGCAATCTTGTTGCAACGGATAGTACAAGTAGTTCCATAACCAGCTCCACCTCCTTCTCCACCTTATCCAAAACCCCGAATTGATAAGCTGAGAAAATATGGGGCCACAGATTTTATGGAAAGGAGAGAGGATGACCTAGCAGCATCAGAGTTTTGGATGAAGTCCACAGAAAGAGTGTTTGAGGAACTTGAGTATCCAGAGGAACAGAAGGTCAGATATGCAGTGTCCCTTCTAAAAGATCATTCATATGACTGGTGGAAATCAATCTTATCGAAGCCCTAGACGCCGAAACCACCTTCATGGAACTTTTTCAAAGTAGAATTTAGCAAGAAATATATGCCTAGAGTTTATGTGAATAAAAAGAAAAGGGAATTTCAAGACTTGAAGCAAGGAAGCATGTCAGTGGTTGAATATGAGATGGAATTCACTAGACTGAGTAAATATGCAGCTGGAATCATTGTTGATGAGGAAGCCAGATGTCATAGATTTGAGGATGGGCTTAATGATGATATTGGGAATATGGTTACCGCCCTTCAGCTTTAGGATTTGGCTACACTAGTATCCTCAGCCATCAGTGTGGAAAAGAGGTCAAAGAGAAAGAGGATAGAAGAGCCACCATAGAGATCGATAATTAGCATGGCCCAGACATCAGGTAAAAGGGGGCAGACAACGCCTAGGTTTTTCCAGTCACAGGGTTCTGGACCAACCTTTTTAGCTAGGCAAAACCAACAGTCGAGGCCAGAGGGGTCTATAGCTAGTGCACCAGCTTTGGGTAACAGGATATTCATATCTATCACATGTCAGCATTATGGAAGATCACATGCAAGTGATTGTTGGTGGATTATTGGAGCATGCTTAGGATGTGGATCTAATGAGCACAAACAGAAAGATAGCCCAGAGGAAGAGGTACAAGTGGTGTAGTATCAGTGCAGGTTCAGAATGTCACTCAAGGCAGAGGTAGGGGACATGGACAATCTAGAAGTGGTAGGATTGGGCAGAGTATATCAGAATCAGTGAATAAAGTAGAAGGTAGTCGAGCTCCAGTTCGAACATATGCCATGAGAGCTCGTGAGGAGCAGGATACCCCGAATGTGATAATCGGTAAAATTTCTCTTTATCATACTGATTTATTTGCACTGATAGATCCAGGTTCTACACATTCATATTTATGCATGTCACCACCTAGTCATGGTAATATGGTAGCAGAGGAACTAGATTGTGATATATTAGTAACAAATCCGTTGGGTCATGGTGTGAAAGTTAGTCGAGTCTATAAAAACAGTCCAGTCAAGGCTCATAATGTAGAATTCCCAGCTGACCTGATAGAGTTGTCATTCTGTGAGTTCGATGTAATTTTAGGGATGGATTGGTTAATTCAGCATAAGGCAGTGGTGGATTGTCAATATAGGAGAGTGACTATCAAGAATTCAGGGCAGGATGACGTGATTGTCCTGGATGAGAACCGACCATACTTGACTAATGTCATTTTTGTGACGAAGGCAAGTAAGCTTATCAGAAAGGGATGTGAAGCGTTTTGGCACATATTGTAGATACCAAGAAAGTGAGTCTAGATCTCAGAGAGATTCCTACAGTATATGAATATCCAGATATCTTCCCTGAGGACTTGCCAGGGTTACCACTTGTCAGGGAGATAGAGTTTTCCATAGATGTTTTGTTAGGCACAGCCCGGATATCGATCACTCCTTACAGAATGACACCTGCTGAACTAAAAGAATGAAAAGTGCAGTTGTAAGAGTTGTTAGAGAAAGGATTTATCAGGCCTAGTGTCTCACCTTGGGGTGCTCCAGTTCTATTTGTGAAAAAGAATGATGACACCTTTCGTTTGTGCATTGATTATCATCAGTTGAACAAGATGACAATTAAGAACATATATCCCTTGCCGAGAATAGATGACTTATTTGATTAGTTGAAAGGAGCAGGGGTATTTTCTAAAATCGACCTTAGATAAGGTTATCACCAATTGAGAATTAAAGAATTAGACATTTCAAAAACAACATTTAGGACTCGGTATGGTAATTACGAGTCCTTAGTAATGTTAGAAGAGTGCTCTAAAGGCAATCACCGTTAGCACTTATTGTACAAATTTATTTGATTAATAAAAGGCTTTTTCATTAATTTGATGTTCATTTGATATATGAATTGATAAGTGATCTTAAATCAATTAATGAAGTCCTTGATACATAACATAACATGAAGGAAATCATGATGAGATCATGATATTGAGATTCTTATCATGTGTAATTATGTTAGTATCAAAATTATGCAATGCACTTGGGAAGCAACAAAATATATCATGACTTGAAGGCATATTACTGGTGGCCAGGGATGAAAAGAGATATCATAGAGTATACTACTAGATGTTTAACTTGTCAGCAAGTGAAGGCTGAGCATCAAGTACCAAGTGGATTATTGCAGTCAATTTCAATTCCAGAATGGAAATGGGAAAAAGTTACAATGGATTTTGTTTCTGGTTTGCCTTCGACACAAAAGAGGCATGATTCAGTATGGGTAGTGGTGGATCAACTCACTAAATCAGCTCATTTTCTACCGATCAAGATGGATTATCCACTTAACCGCTTGGCAGAGATCCATGTTAATGAGATAATCCATTTACATGGTGTGCCAATTTCAATCATTTCAGATCGAAACCCGAGGTTCACTTCAAAATTCATGAAAAGTTTGCATCAAGCCATGGGTATTCGACTCAATATCAGCACAACTTTCCACCCATAAACAGATGAACAATCAGAGAGGGTCATACAGATATTGGAAGATATGTTGAGGAGTTGTGTGATAGAATTTGAAGGCAGTTGGGACAAACATCTTCCATTGATAGAATTTGCCTACAATAATAGTCACCAAGCCAGTATCAGTATGGCACCATATGAAGCCTTGTATGGGAGGAAATGTAGAATGCCTCTATGTTGGACCGAGCTTAGTGAAACGAAAGTAGTGGGTCCAGATCTAGTACAATAGATAGAGGAAAAAGTGATAGTAATAAGAGATAGGCTAAAAGCTGATGCTGATAGACATAAATCATATGTAGATTTGGAAAGGAGGGATATTGAGTATATAGTTAGTGACAAAGTATCCTTAAAAGTCTCACATTGGAAAAGGATTTTCCGATTTGGAAAGAAGGGAAAGTTGAGTCTTAGGTTCATTGGACCTTATGAGGTACTTGAATGCATAGGTCTCGTGACATACAAATTAGCTCTACCACCAGAGTTAGACAAGATTCACAATGTATTCCATATGTCCATGTTGAGAAGATATCGATCGGATACATCTCATATTATATCAACAGAACCTATAGAGATACGACTAGATCTAACTTACGAAGAGGAGCTGGTGGAAATTCTAGCTCGGGGAATGAAAGAGCTACGGAATAAGAAGGTACCATTGGTAAAGGTTATATGCAAAAATCATAATTCCGAAGAGGGGACTTGGGAAAATGAAGAGGTGATGAAAGCTCAATATCCACAATTATTCCACTCCAGTTAAAAAGGCAATTTCGAGGAATAATTTTTTTTAAGGAGGGGAAAATTGTAATGCCCGATAATTTAGGCCACGGTTGCAGTTGACTGAAATCCGACGCGCTGAACCGATCGGAGTCTAAATTCGAACATGAAAAGAATAAATTAAAATAATAATAAGATATGAGAAAAATATTTTGGATATTATTAATTGAGAATTTTGAAGTTTGGAATTAAAATTTGGAAAAAAATAATTTTTCGCTGAACGAAATTGGAAATTGCAGTATTTTTGGCACAAATATTTTAAGAAAGCATAAAAGTAGAATATTCTTTATCTAAGGAAAGGAATATTCTTTTAATTAAAATAAAGTAATAGTGATTTAAATTAATGGACCAATAGAAAGCAAGATTAGTAATTAATCCTAACCACCCACCTAATCCAACTATAAAAAGTCAAACTTTCACGTTTTGGCCATTCTTCTTCTTCCTCACCTTAATCACACCCATTTCTCTCCCTTTTTCTCTCTTTTTCCGTAAGCTCCTCCTTCCCCACTTATTCTTCTTTTTTCTTTCTTCAAATCAAGCTAAGATTAGATGAAAAAAATGGGATTAAGGCAAGATCATTAAAGAAGTGAAGAAAAGTGAGCTAAACCAAGGAAAAGGAAGGAAGAAAGGAAGAGAAAAAGAGAAAGAAGACTTTGGTCATTTTGAAGATCATCCAAGGTGAGTTTAGATTTTCTATCTTCTCACTTTTCTTCTTCTCTTTTCTTTGAGTTTGGGGTTAGTTGCCATTAAAGCTAGTAATTTAGGGTTATTATTATGTTAATGGCACCATTAAGAGTGGATTAGTGTGATTAGTGCTTGATTTGTGTAAAATTTATTGTTAGGACAAGAAAGTGAACAAAATTTGAACCAAAATCAAAGAGGAAGTAAGGGCAAAGAGAAAGCTAGCTAGGAAGAAGATAAAAGTGAAGAGAAGTGAAATTTTGGAGGTATGTACATTTGATAAAAATAAAATATAGAAAAATGTTGATTTTGATTTTGTGATGTGTATGAAATTTTGGATATTTGATTGAATAATGAATTAGTGATTAAATGATGCTATGAATGTGAAAATAAAAAACTAGAATATGAGGTTGATGCATGAAAATGGAAATTGTATGAATTAATTGATGTGCTGGAAATTCGTCTTATGAATAGTGTCTAGTTTTCTAGGTATAACTTGAGTTATGGAAATTCTTTTTGAGTAATTCTTGTTGGGTTGGCAAGTTAAGACATAGGGCTTCAACTTTCATTTAAACCATTAGACCTGAATAGGCCTGGAATTAGGTGAAAAATGGACTCAAAGTTTGAACTAGAAATCTGTCCAGAAAAAACAAATACTGGGCAGATTGCAGTGATCATAGGTTAGAAGAAAATTCATAACGTTTGCTACAAAATTCTTTTTAATGTGATTCTAATTGGAAATTAAATATAAGACATGTACCTACATTGTTTAGTTGATCATATGTCCAAATTCCATCTAAACATGGATGAAAAAGATAGAGAAATATAAGGCAGAAATCTATCCAGTAAAATGCTGGGAAGATTGTAGTGAATATAGCTTAGAAGAAAATTCATAACGTTTGCTACAAAATTCGTTTTAATGTGATTATAGTTGGAAATTAAAGATAAGCATGTACCTACATTTTGATAGTGATCACTTGTCCAAATTCCATCTAAAAATGGATGAAAAATACAGGAAAACATAATAAAGAAAAGCTGTCCAGAATAGGGCAGTTTGAACATATGTGTTGATTGTGGAATTTTGTGATAGCAAAATATATTATTTGATTTTCTTGTAGTTATAATGATTAAATGAGCAAGTACGAGATTGTAAAATGTTTAATGGAAATTATTGAATTATATGGAATTTATATTAATGTTACATATATAATTTATGTAAATAATAATAAAGGTAACAAATATAATTAAGCCTTATAACATCTAGTCGAGAACTAGAAATTAGGATAAATTGGCATGCCAATAAAAGGGTAGAAATGTAGGCACTTAAAATAATAGTGCTAAGATTAAATTTAAGTAGACACTAAGAAATAGCGTTGAGTTGAAATTACATAGACAATAAGAAATAATGCTGAGATCGAAATTACGTAAACACTAAAAATGTGCTGAGTTGTTATTGGAAATGTAGGCATTAAACGCCGAGTTATAAAATAATTATGTAGGCACCGAGTATACTGCTAGAGAGCAAAAATCCTGTATCTAGTATTTAGTTCCGGTCTAAGATGTCGTGGGCTATTAAATAAATAATAGGAAAAAAATATATGAATTATGAAATTGATATTGTAAATTTTATATCTTGAATTGTTAAGCAATTTTAAGAATGCTTAATTAATGGAATGTCATAATTGATGAATTAAATATTTTTGCATGAAGAAAATGGTTTCATTATTAATTGAATATTTCGCATGCTTAATAAATTAATTGTAGTTTCAAAAATTTTATTTTAGAATTATTGGATAGTTGCCAAACGTACCACTAAGCTAGAAGCTTAGCGCGTGTATTTGACGCGCAGATAAATATAAGTAGTTGTTCCGATAGGGCGACTGAAGAAGAGAGAACTCCAAGATCAGATTGCAGCAATCTAGTTATTTTTGTATGTTTTGGAAATTATGTTGTAAAAATTAAATTTTAAGAACTTCTTTTGATGTAAATTTGTGGCATGTAGGATTTATAAGGAATGTATTTTGTAATTTTATATATCTAGTATTATTTGTAAAAATATTTCTATATATTATGGATTAATTGAATGAGTTCTTTTAAATCAAAATATTTCCATCACTAGTTATATATTTAAATGGAAAAAAAAAACAAAAATAAATATTTCGCTAATAATAAACTTGAAAAAAATTTAATAATTTGAATATTGGTTTTTAGACAGATGAGTTTAGTAGTACTTCCATATCGTATTAACGACTAGTAGGGTAAGGGAGCACTATATGAAAAATATAGGTTATGATTAGTCCGATGGTAAAATTTAGAGTGAAAATGAGGTCAAATAAGTCATCAAAAGTCAAAAGTAAGAAAAAAATGGAACTGAATTTAATTAAATATTTGGTTGACCGTACTATGATCGGGCTATGAAAAATAGCAAACGATATCTAAAAATTTATTATAAGACATGGATAGACTCTAAATAATAATTAGAAATTTTTGACAGTGAAAAAGAAATTTTACGGTAACACCAAAAATTGAATTATCAGTCCGGTTTGAGTGAGCTGGACAGAAAACGGACTACATTGAGTTGAAAATTTGTTTATAGACATAAAAATATTTTATGAATTATGGAATCAAATTTGGGTGAAATTGAGCTTGGAAAGTGAGAAAAATAATTTATAGTGCATAATTGGGCTTAAATGGGTTGGACTCTGTTTGTCCCAAACCCACCCAACTTAGACCACTATAAATAGACCCAAATTATCAGAATTCTCTAGAGAGAATTCTATTTCATCTCATTCCTCTCCTCCCTTGCTTGGCCGAACCATCTTCTTATCATTTCTTCTCCAATTCTCTTCCATTTTCTTCACTTTTTACACCAAAATTAACCACTTAAAAAAGCTTTTAATCTTTATTTGGAAGGCTAGAGTGGAAGGAAATCAAAGGAGAAAAGTTAGAATACAAATTTGAGGTAAATGAAATTTATAGTTTTAATTAGTTTAATGGTTCAAATAGGTAGTTTAAGGTATGTAGATAATAAATATGAAGTTTATTTAAGTTAAATAAGCAAAATAATGGTGGATTAATGAAGGGTAAATTTCGGCCATGGTAGGTTCAAGAAAAGGTGAAGGTGTTTCCAAAGTA